>OX454418.1:74737450-75937450 GCA_949715475.1 Microchrysa polita | reverse complement strand
AACATAAACGCTTCCGAGATTGCAATGTAAAGTACTTGGTCTTGGCATCATTTATTTTGAGCCCAGCTTTACCCATAGAAAACAATGGGTGACAAAATGCAGCCTTGTCTCACCAGACTGTTCACTCGAAAAGTTTTGAGATCTTGCCTTTGAGTAGGGTTCGAGACTTGGCTCCTTCCTAGCACTCCTTGATGATGGAGAGTAGTTTATCTGATGTCTCTTCTACATAATGTTGTCCAGATATATTCCCGACCGAAAGATTTCTCGAAATCATTGAACATTAAATATAATGGAGATCCCCAATTGAT
Organism: Microchrysa polita; assembly: GCA_949715475.1. NCBI lineage: Eukaryota > Metazoa > Arthropoda > Insecta > Diptera > Stratiomyidae > Microchrysa > Microchrysa polita. The sequence continues at coordinate 75,937,142 of OX454418.1, read as the reverse complement.
CTGATTGCTCATTTATAACACGTTCACTGTCTGACCGGTTTTCACCGACATTACGTGGTGGTAACTCCCATACAAAGTGACCCAAGACAACTTTGTTCTACAGTTTATAAAATGAGTAGTACGTAGAACAACCCAGCCAGCATTTAACACATTTGTAATCATTATTTCATGCAACACGCGCAGGGACGTACCGAGCAAACATTTGTTAGGGGGGTGAAAAGTAAAATTTGCCGACTACATTTTGAAAATTCACCAACTATAATTAGAGGTATGGAAATTTCGTTTTTACGAAATAGATGCGAATTTAATCGAAAATTGTTCATTTATGCGAATCAATGCAAATTGCTCTAATTTGGAGTTTTTCCACAAAAAAAAATTATTTTTGTTCAAAAATGTTAATTATTGGAGATAATTTTCCATCTCAGATTTTTTTTAGACGTTTTCCGTTAATAAAATAGGGAAATGGTCAAATGCAGAGAGTTCGCTGAATCACGGACACGCCGACTTCACGAACACCGAGAAAGCACTTTAGTTGGAGGTTTGATAAATGAATTTTGTTTTCTGCAATGCGATTTTCTTAAGAAGAGTGTTTCTTGTGGTTCGGCGGGCCCTAAAATTTAAATGAACTTTACATAAAAACCATAAAAGCGTAACGATATTAGGGGCATTTTCTCAGCAGTTTCTCGTTTTACTGTTACCGTAACTCCTTGAGGAGTGGTCTTGTCGACTTATGTGTTGTCTGAATTTAGAGTTTGGCATTCATACTGAATAATAAACACGCGACGTTTTTTTTCGCAACGCGAGTTTTGAACAGTGGTTTAACTGTGAATCTACAGATTTTCTAGAGTTATAGAATATTAAAATAACAACAAGAAAATTTACAAAACTAGGTTTTTATGCAAATTTCAGCAAAATTTACAATATCCAAATTTCCTGTTTTTTATTTGCGAAATTTCCGTACCTCTAATTGTACTTCATTTTGTGAGCGTCCATGTAAACATCGAAAATTACAAAGACAGAAGGATTGGAAGGATTGTAGCAATATATAGAAATTCGATTCAGCCAGTTAAGTTGTGATACGCCGTAACTTAATTTTGGATCATGACTCTGCTATTCGATGTAAATCTATTTTATCGACAATATCCTCCTCAGAAAACATTAGCATCAAATTGTCTAAACGTTCCTCCCCCATCAACGTTCGTAAAGGATTGATTTATTAATCTCAATTTACTAAATGATCGTTCGCTCAAAGCTCATGTTAATGGACGCTTTCGGTTCTTAGTTTGAAAGCCTCTCTCGCTATTTCCCCAAAACTTTGACACTCTGAGCAATTATCAAGAAGAATTTGAGTTTCAGCATGAAGGCATTCAGGGATCTCCTTTGAAATAATAAATAAATATAAATACATATGTATATAAAATAAAAAATAAGTTTCGATCACCGCTACTGAGATTATCGTGCAATTTTTCCTATCGGCCGGAATTCGAAATATGTCTTGAAACGGTTGGAGAAGTTTGGCTATTTTTTCCAATTCTTCTGTGGACTTTGAGATAAAAACATCAAGAAGAATTTTGAACTCTTTTCGCTAAAATGTTTTTTCGGAGCACGACGAGTTCGGTGTTGTTTTTTGTAGTCCGATTCAGTCAATATCAAATATTATTGCGAAAATCATGGAGCTTTTCAATAACGCATTGATTTTACTGTCGTTGTTAATGTCTTTAAAAGACTTTATTGTACTGCGAATGAGTTTCATGGCGTCAATAATGTTAAGGTCCTGAGCTTCCAAATTTTCAGTTAAATTTTTCAATTTAAACATTAGTTTTATGTTTTTCTACCGAATAGCTCTGTTAATAAGTATGTACATTCAATTACATACTTTTAATATTGCAACTTTCAAATGTTTTTATCCTTAAACCTCAACAGTTATTCTTTTGAAAATTTATTAGTGCCGAAAATCGCAATCCTACATATTTCCACTGAGGTCAAATTTGCCGACTGCAGATGGAAATTGAAAATGTTAGGGGGGTGAGACACCCCCCCCCCATACCCCCCCCCCCTTAGCTACGTCCCTGATACACGCGTAAGCACATATCGCTTATTCATTCATCACGTTTTCATACAAGCAGTATATGACGATGTCCCCCTATTTCATGTATATACGCATTTGCGCGTTATTACGGATGATCATTATAAAATCGTTATTCGTAAACATTATGTAATAGTTAAGTATCATATATATTCAATGCATCAATGAATAATTAAAAAAAAATACGGGCGACGGAGAGTCTTGAACTCATAACCCTATGCACCGAAGGTGCGCGCCCTAGCCACTGCTCCAGCCAGACTATATGAATGATCATGATTTTTCGTACCCGACCAACAAAAATCACACTTGAGGAGAAAACCATTATATTTCCTATATGCATGATCCGTCGACATTCCTTCAGCTGACCATCATGTATCTAACTTTCAATGCGTCCTATCGATACATAATGCCGATTCGTGATTCATGAAGTAATGCTTATTTGTGGCTATGTTCACTGTATATGACGGCGATGCTGGCTGGGAAACTCCTGATGTGTCACTTTGTATGGGAGGTACCCTTAGTTTTTATCCGAATGAACTGATTTTTGGTTGGTGGGGTCACTTCACTATGACCTCCAATCCCAACAAACCAAAATTTAGCACTCTGCTCTAATTTTTGGGGGAGTTATGGATATGCCGTTTGAAAATTTTAAATGGGGGATAATGGGGGTCCTTGACCGTAGCGACTCAATGTTAAACTTGTTATGAATACTTATACAAAATTTTACGGCTGAACTAGCATTTTTTCAAAAGTTATGGAGCTTTTAAAAAAGGTCTGAAATGAAAATATTCTTATTTATTTTCTAGTCTAACGCCGAAATATTCAATTAAACTCTAATGTGTTATATATCATTGCAAAGGTAATTTTATCTAGTTTTTTTCGTCCTCAGACCATTTTTCTGTATCTCTTACCGTTTTTGAAATGATCGCAAAAAACGAAAAAATGCCCCCTTTTCCCTCTTTTTTTAAGGTTGCGGACCCTCGATCGGTTGGGACTTTTAATGCCATAATCTGGGAACCATTCCCAACCATAATCCAAAAAAATTTCCGATGTAGGATTTATGCCGACCAAATACGCCATGACCAAATACGCCATTTTTCTTAGATTAAAATATTTAATCCGAGATTTGACTTCACTCTCTGAATTTGTACAAAATTCTACATAAAACAACTCATTTTCCAATTAAATAATTTAAAAAGCTTCCCAGATACTACCATTCAAACTTTAAAGAAATTCGAAAATAGATTTTTCATTGAAAGTTCAAATTGTAAAATCGTAACGGTATTTTGAACTGACAAATGTGCAAAGTTGACCAAAGTTGTCTCATTATTTTAGCTTTCGAACGACGTATAAAAATTAGGGTTTTAGGATTTGGAGAATTGCAAACCCTACGTGTTAAAGTTAAAGAGAAAGCCAAAGTAAACGTTTCCTCAATTTTTATACGAGTTTTTTTTTTAGTAAACAAGATTTTTTTTTATAAAAAACAAAAAAAAAGAATGAGCAAAATCATTGTTGATAATTAACATTACAATGGTGCTGAATAATAGTCCAATAATGGCATTTGACGCCGTTTATTAATCCAATACAACCTTATTGTAGCACTTAATTATGCTTCGGAAAGGTATACAGCATGTGTGTCTTATATCATCATTTTCTGGCGTTTCCGAAAAAAAATTAAGAAAAAAACTCCCGCAGCTAACATCGAACCCATGACTATCGTATTGCTCGTCCTACGCGCTAACCACTCGGCCAACCTCACATATAGTCAGCATTGCTCGTAAACACTACAAATGGTTACTAGTTGCTTCTATAGAAATGCTTAACAATTCTTTATCAAATCTTCTGGAATGAACCTTCTACTGTATGGGTGTGTTATGTCATCCAATAAACACTATAGAGAAGTACTTAATAGAATATCTTTTTAGGTTAACGTTTAGAGAAAGTGCGAAGTTTTATACCACCATCTTAAATTCATACTGGTTTGAGCTCTATTCTAATGCTAATATTCAATGGTCATTGGATAATCGTGAATTGATTCTATTAAGATGTTAAAGCTTTCGGGAATATGTGTTAAGCATTATTTATCGAATCAAAATAGTTCCCTAAGCGATGTCACACGTTAAACTGATTTTGTGTTATGTGATTGCTACACTCTGAAGTGCTTCGTTAAAGCATACGAATTGTTACTTGGAATTGAATTAATGTTCTGTGAAATATACACATTTCGATGTTTCAGGAGGCAGTTTAAATAAATTAGAAAAAAATATAAAGGAAACTCTGCAAAAGTCGTTCCTTTGGTCAGTGGCCGACTTACAGGTCTAGATCGACTTTCTTTCTCCTGGTATAGCAAACCCCAACTCCTTCTCCCGGAAACTGCAATTTCGAGCTGGTTTCATTAAGTATAAGGGGAAAAAAAAGAGTATTTTTTTCAAATATTTTTTTGAGCTCTAGGAGCATGTACCTCCTCCTCCATGAGCATGTACCTATGCTTCTGAACATTAACTTTGATTAGAAGTGTGCAGTCCGAACACCTTCCCTAGAAGTAAATTAAGTGCAATTTTTCTGAAGTTTTTCCGAAAACCCCGGAGGGCAGCACTGCCCAAGGCGCTTCTTCGTCTTCTCCGTACCGTAACCCCTTGTGGGGCATGGCGCGTTCACTCAGCCGTTTATAGGTTACTTCGAGTCAACATTACATTGCATATAGAGGAGTGTATATAATGTTGCAAGCACTATATATTTCCTGGATCACGCCGAGATTCGATCTCCGGAGCCCAGGGGCGCTACAGAAAGAAAATCCGGACCATAATCTACGGATAAAAATCTCACTTTTTCTAAAAAATCGAAAAGTTTTCTCTGCAGGTCCAGCCAGGAAAAACTAAATTTTTACCCCTTTGACACCCGGTTACGCCTACCAGATACCGACCTATTATGCAATTCGGACAAGGATATATTTTGGCATCATTCCGATATAGCGCAACCAGATTGCATATACATTTGGAGCGCTTTTTTGAAAGTGTCTTAAGTCACACTCTGCATGAATCGAGATTTTTAATGGTTTGCGTTTCAATTCGTTTCAAAATATGGATCATTTGATTTGATTAAATTGATGTTATTTTTTTTGGTTTTTAATTTTTTATCTACTATATAAAACATTTTGGATAAAAATAAAAATTCAATGATTTCTCATTCGGCAAACTTGAGGCAATTGACAATTTCATAAAAATTGCAGCTTCTAACAGTCGAATATTTGGATTTTTTTATAAATTACCAATTTTTATTGATCAAGAGTGAGAAAAAAAAATTATTTTGGCCAGTAGTCCATTCAAATTAGCAGATTGAAAACCAAAAATACTCTTCGTAACGGGTAAAATGAGACCATGCAGTCATGGGAGTCTCAATTTTTTTTTTATTTATAAATCGTAACCATGCGACTTCATGCCTCCACCTAATACTACGGTTGGTTAAGTAATACTAGGGTCGGGGAGAATAAGTGGATAAGTCGAAAAGTATAACTTTTCAGGACAGCATTTTTAATGTTTGCCGTGTCATATTGGCCGAATGCGTCAACTCGAAAAAACTTTTCTTATTGTTAGATGTCCTCTGCAGTGTCAGGATTTGATCTGCGGAATTTCATTTGAATACTTTCATCCCAACCGGAAGTATGGACATTTAACCCTTCAATACTCGATCGGAATCTATAACAATAAAATTCGTGCGGAATATAATTTTGTTATCCACCATACAAGTATTTCTAATTAAATTTTTTAGGGTTTTTTAGATTTTACAAAAAACCCTTATGAAATCGATTTTGTCCGTCCGTCTGTCCGTCTGTCCGTTCGTCTGTTCACTAAATAACTCGCGAACGGCTTAACCGATCGTCATGAAATTTGGTAAGAATGTGTAGAATGGTAACAGTCTTTGGCACGAAATACTTAAAAGTTGGTAGGACAAAAATAACAGGGTGTCCCGGACATTTGAAAATTAGTTCACTAAATAACTCGCGAACGGCTTAACGGATAGTCATGAAATTTGGTAGGAATGTGTAGAATGGTAACAGTCTTTGGCATGAAATACTTAAAAATTGGTATTGCCAAGATAAAAGGGTGTCCCGGACATTTACAAATTTGTTCACTAACCGATCGTTATGAAATTTGGTAGGAATGTGTAGAATCGTAACAGTCTTTAGCACGAAATACTTAGACGTTGGTAGGACAAAGCAAACAGGGTGTCCCGGAGATTTGAAAACGTCGACTTTTTTAGTTTTTATCAAATCAAAGAACTCGATGGGTACATTTCATATCAGTCGCTTTTTTCAGTTTGGAGTCATGGTAACAGCGTTACAGCTAATAAATCCAGTTAATATGTGGAGCCATGATACATAGTAAATCTATTTTTGGATTGGTCTAACTAAAAAGTGTTACACGTTTATTTAGACCAATCTAAAAATAGATTTACGAGAAGCATTTCATTAACATTGTGCATAATTCTTATTTATTACCTATAAAATATATGTGCAAAATTATTCACTATGTATGTATCCAAAATCTAAAAAACCCTCGTATTGCGGGCGCAGCCTTCTGTACGCCGGTATTTTTTTTAATTTGCTATTATTTGTGGGCCTATCATTGTTACGACTGCGCACGGTACTCGTTAACGCACCACCATTAAGAGTTAGGGCAAATCAACAGAGATCTTTGTTAAGATAATTATGAGATAATATGGATTTCAAAATAGATCAAATTGAACGCTGTATAACAAATCTGGCCTGTGCACTGGGACAATCAGTTATCGATAACTCTCTGCAAGTTTTTTGTTTTAATTAATATTTTTACCCAAATTGTTGGAAGATAGGTAGAAACTTATAAGAAGCCATAAAATGAAAACTCCCTGGGAGACGTATTTAAAATTGTGGATGGACAATGGACCCTTTCCATCACCTTCGAATTCATCCAAAGGAGCAATATTTCTGATGCGTCTTGAAAAAATCTTGTTAATTTTATTATTTATTTATATCGGGTCATCTATATGTAACGCCCCCATTCTGTTTTAGTAAAATAAACCGTTAGAGATTTTTCGGTACTGTTTTATAACTACAATTCTATGTAACTTAGAATTTGAAAGCAATATCCTGCAGACATAGCTGATATCGGTTTAAATATGATATATGTAGTGAAATGCAGCTGGAGCTGTGGTCTTAAGGTGATGAATGAATTGTCTACGCTAATTTGGCTTTTAAAAATTTTAACGATTGTCCAAGTTCCGTTTGCCCCGTCGAATAAGTGGGTCAGTTAAATATTTTCAAAATGGGACTCTGTCACTTATATACTGCGACGATAGATCATTTTGGCAACTTATTCGCTAAAACAACAGAATTACGTATTCTATGTATTTTTAAAAGCTAATGCCTGACACACATAATAGGCAAATCATGATTCGTCAAAATACGGATTCGTTGCAATCATAATTAGCGACACACTCCTATAAATTTTACAGTGATTCGAATTGTCAGTAAAAAATCGCCTTAAGTGAACTGGAGAAAGGTTTTCACGAACAAACCGATTCCGCTTTCTCCTTATTTTACAGCCTTTATATACATCATCATCAGATTTATCTAATGTAATGTAACAAGTATAAACAATATACTTTTTTTCACACTCAGAAATATGCGCTTCTGTTCAATGCTGCAATGGCTATATTTTTTTTAAAGGCAGGTTTGCTGACCCATACTCGTAAAACAATCGAGGATAGCATTTAGGGTTATTTTCAAATTATCAAATATGTATATTAAAGCCTTTTTTACACGAAACCCAAATTTTACACGCTTTTTCTTCATTATTTCATATACATATTTGCAAACTAAAATTAACTTTTTTGTGCTAGGGAACTATGCTTAAAGAAAACAAAAATCACTTGAACTGAAATTGGAAAAATAATAACTGGAAGTGATTGATTTCGAAAAATGTTAAAAGCTTACTAAAAGTCAATGCTGTGTGGATGTGATTTCGGGCCAGCATTTGTATGAAAATTACCCCGTAGAGTATGTTAGCTGTTGAAAAAACACAGTCAATGAGTTCTGTGACATCCAGGCTCGGTTTCTGATAACTCTTATTCAGTACCTATCGGTTGGTTAGTCTTATCGCATAGAGAATATACACAAAATATTTAGAATTGAATGGAATTTTCGTTTATTTTGCACAGTTCTGCCATATTTTGCTTGGTTACGCCATATTCTTAGAATAAAAAAATCATTGCGCAGCTTCATACAACAGCGTAAATAAGCAAAAGATAACATATAACTATATGCAAAATAAGCAAAAAAATCAACAACAATTCAATTTAATGTAAAAGCTTTCTGAAAATTGTGTGTGTCTTCTCTATGCGATAAGATTAACCATTCGATAAGAGTTTTGAGTAATCAGTCCCCAGTTTTTAACGTTTCATCGTTGAAATCTATAGTTATTTGCATTCATTGAGGGTGATTTCCGATTTTAGGCCGAAACTGGCGCAACCCGAATTTAATTTATTCCCAATTTCAATAATAATACAAGTCGACTTATCTTATTATTCCCAGCCAATGGTTTCCCTACAAAACTGTGCAAGTAGACTTAACCGGGTAACCACATCAATGAGTGAGTTGTCTGAAAATGCACATTTCTGTAACTAAGAAAGCGTTGCGTTTTAAGCTTAAACACTTCTGCATATTACGCAGAACTTTTGTAAGAGTAGTTTAATGCACTTAACTCATTTTCGATATAAGTCGACTTATCCACTTATTCGCCGTGGCCCTACATATGATGATTCAGTTTACTGTTTGTATCATTTTCTTGGAATTCATTGGAATCCTACGTCACTCAAAGGTATCAATGAACATCACATCATATCACTCCTATCACAAGCTTGCTTTTAAGGGGCGTTTTATACAGAAATTGCCTGAAATATGTAATATCAAGATTATATTTATAAACCTGTAAATGTATTAATAAATTGAATTGAATTGAAAAAAAAATTGCTGCTAAAGACTAAAGGAATCTCCGCATTTGTCGTTTTGTTTTTTTTTTCTAATTCGCAAATTTATGTCTACTCATCCTTATAGATACGTCTCGAATTCAAATCCTAGATGATCGATGCAATGTATACATAGATCAAATAAATCCGTTGATTTGGGCCCTTTTTCTCTCGTCTATATTGAACTGAAAACGACAATCATATTAAATTTTACATACATATAGGATTTATCAATAAGATTTTAAGCTTTCCTTTACATATTCATGTTCGCATGCGATAAGCCAAAACAAGGAATCATTCTAGTCCCCGCATCTTGATCCAATTCCTCATGAAAATACACACAAAATTTCAGCATATTGCTAGCCGTATATGTACATGACTATCCTGAACATTTTCATTTAGGAAATTTTCTTCACTATGTAGCTCGTATAAGGGTGGTTGGTATTATGTTTGTAATTTGAAAATTTTTACATAGTCATGGTCAAGATTGATTCGCTTTTGGACGCTTCCAAACATAAGCTTCTTCGCTTCCGGATTACCATGCAATTTGATAAAGTGCAATGGGTACACGACAACACTAGCAGCAGCAGTAGCAGGATAAGACCCAAAGATGGATGAATATTGTAGAAAAAGTGTGTTAAGTGAAGCACAAAAAGAAGGTCTTTACCAGACACTATGGATTGTATCCTAGAATACAGAGAGACTCGTTTTCTTGGTATACTTTTCGGTCGCCTCCGACACCAATAAATTCAGACATTTTTGTAATGGTTTATGTTGGTAGTTGAAAACACTTTAAAGGATACATACTAGCCTTCGGAAGTATAGAGGCGAGTGTAGAAATACATATGTATACGATAATTTGCTCTTCTGAGTGATGAATTGCAAGCCTAAAAGATTCATCGAAATGGATGATGCGATTTTAATTGCATAGATGAACTGGCTAAAAAAATAATTTATCATATTAATTCGAGAATTTTTCGAATGTTCGATTTCAATTTTTTTTCCGAAAAAGTCCTTAAATTTTCTTCTTATACAACCTTATGTAGAGCTTAGTTTAGCTTAGCAACAACAACGCATTGGTCTCGGCGATGACACGATCCAAGATAGAGCTGCCTGTATAAATATGCTGAGAAATTATCGCCAAAACGGGCGATGTGCCTACACCGCAGGTCGAGCAACGCGGAACCATGGAGCGGTATAAAGAACGAGGCAAAGAAGAGAGAGATGTAGAGCTTAGTTTGTATCTTTATATTTTTCAAAGTACATTCCTTTTCTTTTAAATTGTAACCACAACAACATTCAAATTAAAATGAAGCTACTCCCTAGTCCCCCCTTCTGTTGCAGTGCGAGAAACACTGACATTTGGGGTATTAAAAGGGTTTTAATAACTTTCCCCCCTTCTGTTGCAGTGCGAGAAACACTGACATTTGGGGTATTAAAAGGGTTTTAATAACTTTCCCTAATTTGAAACTAATTTATTAATGTACAATACAAAATTTAACTCAATTGTTTCTCTCCTTTAATGAAATTAAATCATTCCTTTAAATGTTTATCGAAAATTTTGCTTTAAATTGAACATTATTACATTTCCCATTAAATATGTAAATATTTTAAAATAACATTTTGAACACTGAAACATTTTATTCACATGCATAACATGCACCTGTGGGTGCTCGTCATCATATTTAGCTATGCAAAAGCGTGTGGTCAAACTAACTAAAACGTGGCCATGATTCTATTAGTCAAACAATACCATCGAGGAGGCTAGTAAAATGTTAATTAATTCGATGGTTTACCATAGCCAACAACAGGATTTTCCTATGCTGCTGTGTCGAAACCTGTGCGCTGTATCCAATCCAATCCACTATATGCGCGCGGTATATAGGAGTCAGAACAGGAAACTAAAACAACACAGAGAATATCATGTACCTACACTTTTCGGGGACTCTCTATATAGGGACGATAGGAAGCGTTTTTGCATTGTCCGCCGTATGTGTTAAATGAGCACTTCTGTTTATAAAATCAATGAGGTTTCTAGGTAAACTTTGTGGTTGAACCTAGTTATACGAGTAATAGTGGAACATTTGAAATATGTTCGCAAGGATAAAATATACTCATGCCTAAATACGTACATATACATTTCCATGGAATAGGCGAGAGACTTTTCGACTTTTTAATGATGATAATGGGGAGAATTAACGGTGGATTATTGTATGTGGAAATCCTTTCCCGGTGATTTTAAATTCGATAAATAATTCGGTGGATATATGCGGGGATTGAAGTGAATTTGCATGTTTTGATCTTTTTTTTTTTTAGAATGTAGGATTTTGTTAAAAGTAGGATGTGGGGGATTTTCCTTTACATTTAAATCTTCTCAGATTTTCCGCTGATGAATGGAATATTTAATACTTGAGGATTTTGTTTGACTGAAAGTCACCTTGAGTTGGCGTTTATTAGTACGCCCTATCAATTCCACCCTAGGTGTTTAAACATTAATTTAAAAATATTAAATTTTGGGGGGTTACTCAAATATTGTCATAAAGTGTGATATAAAAATAAATAAAACTGGGAGTCGACTTATAATAAAGATAAAGCTTTAAGGTTTGAGATTGTATGATACAGATAGCCTGAAATCATTGCCAGTCGGAGTATAATTATTCAGGATGTCCACAAAATAACCTGGATTTGCCTGCCGTGTAATTTCTGTTTTCTGTAGCTTTAAAAAGGTGTACGGGACAAGCCACAAATTCCTAATCCTCTCAGACTACAAGGTTTGATGTATACAGCTTGTCCAAAAACTACCGTAACGCATCGGAAAATGATTTTCCATCACTGAACCAAATCGCCTGCTTAAGTAAAGAAAATATGGCTCAAATCAAGAACAAAAGACAACAAAAAGCAGCCAAGAAATATTTCGCTTCATTTAAGAATTATTTACACTGATACAAGTGAAATGCCAATAGCAGCACTTTAAGAAAAAATAACCTTGAATCTAGCAAACCTTTCTTATGAAAAAGACAAGAGAATCTGAACAAAAATAAAAAAAGAAACTTGCATCCAACTAACACCGAACCCATAACCCCATTCTTCCCAGTCAAACGCGCTACCCACTGAACCAGAGACACTTCTGACTAATCTATGTGCAAACAGGCCTTAACACAGTTGAAAACGTTGTTTTTAAATCACTTTAAATCTTGCGGGACACCCTTTATTTGATACTTTGATGAGATTGTAGCCATTAGTGACAAATATATTTAACCTGTAGTCGATTTTCTTCCAGATTAAGTGGTTAGTCATCATTGTGCAGTGTGACTGTACACAGAAATCACCTGAGTTTTTATAAGTACATAACGTAAAAACCTATATGACTAATAAACTTGATGTAATTTCTTTGATTACTCTCATCAACGCAAAAGTGAGATCTGCGATAAATTTATATCTTATAATTATTAAGATCTGATGTAAAATTGTCTTCATAACAAAGGCTGGGTTTTTTATAAATCGGAGGGAGGTTTCAGTTTACTGATCCGGACTATCATCGAGGGTAGCGTGCACGTCCATAGGATAAATTTCAGATTGTCACATAGGCATTGAGATTTATTTAAACAAATTGCATTTTTTCGTTGTACACTTAAAGGCAAACCAGAACGTTTACGTTACGTTACGTGCCGTTCCTTTCCGTGTCGTCACAATTAGATAGTCACATACGTTCCGTTCCGAAACGTCAAATGTCAGATTTAATAGTTCGAAAAGGTATTCAAAAGGAGAAGCAAAATGGAAGGAATCGAGTTTTTTTATCAATTCAATTAATATCAATTATTTTTATCATTTTATGCTTTTATAAACCATAAGAAAGATATAAAAGGGAAATAAGTTGGATAGCAATAAATAACATTATCGTAAGTACATATGACAAGCAAAATTACTTGGATTTACATTTCCAATAGTTTTCCGAAAGCTTACGTTCCGTTGCGTACGTTCTATGCAGTTGCATAGAAACTCCATTGAATCATCTTTGACAGGTATTCGGCACCTAACGTAACGTACGCATTCTGTTTTGCCCTTTAAATAAACCTTTTAAATTAACACTATTAAAGCCTCCTTTGCACATGACAAACGCAATAATGTAAATGCTATTTTTTTCATTAAAACCCTTTTTTAACCCAGGAAATTTGGGTAAACATCGGAAAAATTAGGGGAAAACCGAATTTTTGCATGTGCCTCACTTTCGAGGTCCTACACAAGACCCCAAAAGTCCCCGTCTGTATGAGTGCTGCTAGCGGTTGTACAGAGGGTCGCAGACCCTTAAAAACTGTTTTTTTCTGAATATCTCGATAACGGTAATATGCACTAAAAAGTGGTGCATTGAAAATTTATTGCTCTTGTGGCTTGTGAATAAAATGTCAAAGGTAGATTTTGATTCGCTTACTCCTAACGGTGCCAGGTGGTCTAACGGTATTTTTTACAAAGTTCAGAAACATCTTTATAACTCCGGCCAAAAAATTGTGTATGGCAAATTTGTAGTCCATACGGTTTCGAAGAATGTCGCTAAATTTCTTATCAATACGTACACCCTCAAGGGTGCTACGGGGTCTTAAAACTTCGAAAGACTGGATTTTTTGGGTTTCTCGTGAATATCTCTGTAACGGGGGAGTATGCTGAAACGTCGTCTATGATGAGTTTAAAGCTCCTCTGAGTTTAAAGCTCTAAACAAATAACCAAAAGTCCCCATCGACCGGTAGGCACCTAAGGAAGTTATGGAAGGCGAAACATCTGAAGATCACCTGAATATTTTTGAAAAATTAATTTTCTTACACGACTTAAACCTTAATATCTCCTAAACTCGACTAGCAAGAGTAACAAAACGAGACCGTGCGAATAGCACGGTGAGTGTATACCTTATACCCACGTACAAACCTAGAATACGTTAAACTGAAAATATCCAATTTATTTTTTTTTTAAGGGGGGAAGGGGTAGATAGGTCGAACCTGGAACATCTTTAGTATCTTATAACGGCATCCACCAGCTATCATTTGCTATAAATTTCAAGTTTTTCGCGACCAACGGCCAAAAAATCGGCTAAATCATACAAAACAGTCACATTACGGAAAAATATAGTAAAAAACTGATTTTATTTCTTTTCTAGAGTACTACCCGTAAACTATGCTTTAGGCAGATTTCTTAGTTTTATTACATATATGTTCCAATTGCTGGCATTACAGTCAAAATTTACTTTTGTTCGGAGTTAGATAGATCAACTAGTCAAAATGTTTGTATACAGGTACAATTACTCGGTCAAGTCCATAACCACATTAGGTTCGAAATTGTAGAACATCCAATTCGTAAAAGGAACGTCCAATGCGTAACTATGGACAAGGGCAACCGCATTTATGTATGGATATCTCACCATCATCGCACCTGAATAATTTTATATTTTGATTAAAATTTAACCATTAATTTAACCAAGACACATATCCAAATCATCATGACGAATAATCCATCATGATGATGAAATCTCGAAATTGTGATTGTGATTCACTTTCGTCATTAGAATTCGTCAATTACTTTTCACGTTTGTGTAAATGGTGAAAATGTCCCTCACAATTGCGATATTTTAATGAATATTCAGTTCAATAATTTGAGGACAAACTTTTCTTAAAGAATTTGAATCTTCTTCTTCCTTCTTCTTCTTCCTTGCCTCGTTCTTTATACCGCTCCATGGCTTCGCGTTGCTCGACCCGCGGTGTAGGCACATCACCCGTTTTGGCGATAATTTCTCAGCATATTTCTACAGGCAGCTCTATCTTGGATCGTGTCATCGCCGAGACCAATGCGTTTTTGTTGCTTTTTCATTTGACACATCCAGGTGTTCTTCGGTCTGCCTCTGGCCTTGGGTCCATCAAGTGGAACTTCCATTGATATCGCTTTCTTTGCTGGGTTCTCAGGCGGACGCCGTTGAACATGGCAATACCAATCCATTTGTCGGTCTTCGAGCTTTTCGGTGATTGGTTGGTCTATGGACAAGCTGCCTCGGATGTAGCTACTCTTGATGTGGTCCCTTTTCGTTACACCAACTGACATGCGTAACATTTTCATTTCAGTCGCTGTCATTTGTTTCGCGTAACCTTCATACATGGTCCAGCATTCTGATCCATACATGAGTGCGGGACGTACAACCGTTTTGTACAACTTGCCCTTTAGCTTCAGTGGCAGAAGAATTAAAGAATTTGAATATAAATGTGTGAAGTCATTATTGATCAAATGATGGTCCAAATGCGTAATTTGGAACTCGTGCTAAGCTAATGATGATAAATTTGCGTCATTCAAAAATATGTGTGTCAAGTTTGTTATTCATTTTCGAATTTGAACCCTCCAAATTTTATTTTATTGTCCTTAGTTACGAAATTGATGTTCCATTGTTGATATTCCGCAATTACGAATTTGATGCTCCAAAGATACGAAATTAATGTTCCAAAATTATGAGCTTGGCCGGAAAATGGTATAGATTTTTGATAAATTTGTTGCTACAAATCCCACAACAAAATGTACTGCATCTACGAAAATGTGTAGTTTCTACGAATCGTCAGACGTTGTGCAAATAGCTTGACCAGTTAACTACAAAAATTAGATTTAAGTGAGTATATATTTGGGGGGGGGGGCAACTTACCTTCTTCTTCACCACTTAGCTTTTGTGCTAAAAAAGGGGGTAAGTTGCCCCCGAAATATAGACTCACTTAAATCTATTTATCACGCTCTGTGGCTCACTTGGTTAAGTCGCACTCTACGATGCTAGTAATCTAGAGGTCCTGAGATCGAATCTCGGCGTGGTCCAAAAATTTCCGTACATGTGCGGATAGGAAATATATAGTGCTTGCAACATTATATACACTCCGAAATGATATGCAATGTAACGTTGACTCGAAATTGCCTATAAACGGCTGAGTTAACGCACCATGGCCCCACATGGGTCTATACGGTACAGGGGAGAAGAAATCTATTTTTGGTAGTTTACTGGGCAAACTACTTGCACAACGTTAGTGTAGAACACTACAAAGTTCCGGCGATATTATCAATATCTATGAATCGCGCTAAAAGGTTTTCACCCTTGTACTTAATCTGGCATGATTACGTTATCTGTGGTAAAGAATTGACACTTTCAAAAATGGAAAAATTACGTACCCGCATGATCCAAGAATTGCTCAGTAAAGAAGTTTATCTAAGAAATTATCTTCCATTTTGCAAATTATTCAGCATATTGGTGGTTAGTAAATTACATGCTTATAGACTAGGTACTAATATCGTCAGTTTACATGAAACCCATTACCCTAAATTTATTGAAAAAAGGCAAGTCTCCGCGGCAATTTTTCCCAGGAGATATAAATGCAAGTTTTCCTCTAGGTGGACATAGTAGGTACTTACCCTAATACACGACAATAAGTGTTTGTAGAAATAATTTCACGGCGATTAATTATTTTGTTTGTGAATATTGAAAAATTGAATCTAGTTTCAAAAAAAAATTCATAAAATAATTTTTGCCGGAAAAACGGTCGAAGTAAATCAATTCCGGCTAAAAATCCGGCCGGCCGGAATTATAAATTTCTTCCGGCTAAACAGCACGGTTTCCGGCTAAATTTGGCCGGAAAACGGCTAAATTGGCAACACTGCCAGCGAGTGAAATCATTATTTTCTTGAATTATATGATTCTAACATAGGGTGGCCCAAATCAGACCTACCAATGTTAAACGCGAATGACTTTGCTGCTTAAATTAAAATTAAATAAAATAATAATATAATATAATAATAAATTTATTTTGATCGAATTGATTTGTTTGTTACAATTTTAAGTACTTAGGATAGGGATTTAGACAGTAGAGTCTTTACAGCTAAATTCAACTAAATATGTAGGTGACAAGATAAATTTTTGCAATTAGCAGATAATCTGACGAGGAAAAAAATTACTAAAAAACCTTCTGAGTCTTAATCTAACTTACTACTTACTTACTTACTACAACTAACCTACTTAATTATGTACTATTTACTATAGTCATAGCTTATGGTAAAAGTAGGACAGAGAAGACACTAAGGACGGATGAGTGGGTTATCCGAAGATGAACATCGAGCGATAAATCTGATGTAGGTCTTTTCAATTCTAGTTTTTACTGTATCTATCTTAGTAATTCTATGAAGTTGTATGGTTGGAAAAAATATTGGCTTATTGGTAATAATTTTTAGGCATTTGTTTTGCGATATTTGCAGTTTCTTTTTGTGGGTATTCGCACAGTTATGCCAAACTGGGGATCCATAAGACAACACCGGTAGCATGACTGTCTTATAAATAAGTAATTTATTATCCAGAGAGAGTCGCGATTTCCTATTTATAAATGGATATACAGAGTGGATACATTTATTTATTTTGAGAGCCGTTTCTTCAACATGTATTTTAAAGGTGAGTTTTTTATCCAAATGTACCCCTAGGTATTTTAGGCTCGTGGACCAATCAACTGTTGCTCCTAAAACATTTAATCGTGGGTCGGGCATAAACCTCATGGCTCGTCTCTTCGTGAAAAACACGGCTTGAGTTTTTTCTGCATTGATTTGGATCTTCCATTTGCGGAAGAACTCATTTAAAACAGTCAGTTGTTGCTGGAGGGACGAAATGATTTCCATGGGACAGGCGGAGCTACAATAAATAGCAGTGTCATCAGCGTACATGGCTATTTCACAATTTGGTACCTTATGAATATCGGATGTGTATATATGTATTGTACAAGGTCGAACTTAACACTGACCCCTGTGGGACACCGGCGGGAATAGTTCTTTTTGAAGATACTACTTTGGTTTTGACTGAAAACTTCTCAAATTTAGGAAAGAATGCACTAATTTTGTCAGGTATTTCGGAAACGAATAATTTAACATTTTGTGTATTAATCCATTATGCCAGACCGAGTCAAAGGCTTTTTGGATGTCTAGAGCGATTAACCCTGTAGACTGTCTGTTTTCAAATCCTCGATTTATATGACCAACGACTCTTCGTAACTGGTGCTTTGTAGATAACCCGGGTCTAAACCCGTATTGCCAGTCGGGAATAGTGTGGTGGTCGTCTAGCTTGCGATGGAGGCGAGTGAATGATTTTCTCAAAAACCTTACTCAGTGATGGCAGAAGGCTTATTGGGCGGTAGTTAGTAGCGGCGCTTGGATTTTTTCCTGGTTTACAAATGAGGATGACAATCGCATTTTTCCACAGATTTGGAAAATATCCTAGTTTCATACAGCTGTTGAAAATGTGAGTGAGTGCTACAATCGCTTTTTAATTAAAATGTTTCCAATACGGTCATCTCCTACTGCTTTCTTAACTTTTAGACTATTATTTACCTACCTTCTTCAGTTCAGAGGGGTTGCAGAAGTCATTGGCGCAATAATCCGTTGGAGCTGCGAGGAGGAAGTCTACGGATGTATTAACATTGTTGATCGTGTCGGTATCGCTCAGTTGTTCCGTCAAGGTGTGAGCTTTTTCAAAACTGTCGGCTAACTTTTCCACCTTACCTTCTTCATTAAATATTTTAGATCCATCTTCCGAATTGATAGGCGGAATATAACGACATTTGTTTTTAATAACTTTATAGAGATTCCAGAGTTTCTGCGATCCTTTACCTTGTTTTGAAAGCAATTCATTCCAGTTGCGGTTTCTTTCTTCAAGAAGGGTGGATCCTATTTGTTTAGTTAGGCTTGTGGCAAGTTGCCTTAAATAAGGAATACGTGTGCGTTGCCATTCTCTACGAATAATATTGCGTTGTTTAATTAAACTGAGGCAAAAATTGGAGGGGGAGAAATTGTGCGATATAAGTGTAGATTTTGGTGTGGAATTTCGCTTGGCATTATTTATGATCGTGGTTTTTAATTAATGAGTCGAATCTGTTCAATGTTTACAATTAAGGACAAATCGTGAGTTCCTAAATTTGTCTCGTTTGAAATTATCCTTCGATATTTCCTCCAAGAGGTTTTTGAGTAGTTAAAATAGGTGCGGGGAGTGTTAATAATGTTACTTTCAATATAGAATATAACAGGTAGGTGCGGTGAAGACAATTCATTTTCTACTATAGGATGCGTTATGGGTAAGAGACCATTAGTTATCACCAGATCCAGAGTGGATAGGTTACCTCTCGGGGGTAGCATGTTGGGTCTAAAGGAGTGTGGACTAGGAATCGATTGGCAGATACAAAGTCATAAAGAATGTTTCCCGCTTTATTTGCTCTGGAACAGTTCCAAAAGCGGTGACGCGAATTAAAATCGCCACATAAAAGGTATGTGCCTCTTATAGAAGTTAAAATATTAATGTCATATTTGAAGTCATCTAATTTGGCATTATTTAATTTTGTACCAGGGAAGTAAGCAGCGATTAGAACAGTATCTATGTCTGTCAGCTTAATTGCAATGAACTCAATAATCTTTGTTTGGAAACAACTAAGTATACTAAAATTAATACCTTTCTTGACTAGAATTGCGACCCCGCCACCCCTAGTGTTTTCTCTGTATTTTCTAAAAATTTCATAATTTCTATTATACAATAGGTACGTTTTATTGTGTTTATCCCGTGCAGGTTTGGGTAGAACTTCATATAAAAAAAATGACACTTACCCAGGTAAAGTTAACCCGTGCAACTACCCTACACGGGATAGAGCTCAAATGTAGATGGCGGACGCATAGGGGAAATTTGAGGGAATTTGTTTTTTCAAACCAAATGTGAGAGTTTTTCTCATCACGAGAAAAGATTTTGCAAAGAAATAATCTACTTTTGTGATAAAATCCACCACATCTAAAAAATAAGCTGACAAAGGTGAGTCAAAGATGCGCAAAAACTGTCAAGTGTCAGCTGTTTGGTCTTAACCGGGATGTTACCCGCGATCGTTTTTTTCGAGTCAGACTTACACGCGATACGAAAAAAACGTCGCTAATGTTTCTCCGAACGTTAACCAAGTCTCAATCAAGAACATTATATCGATCTGGCTGTTATCTAAGAAATTGAATGTTTCAATTGACTTGTTTCGAATGCTTTGGGCATTCCATAGGACACATTTCAGCGGGTTAGTTACTATTATAAACAAATTTTACGACTAGTTCGGTGAGAACACAAAATTGATCGTATTTAGAATTACAACTAGACAGTCTCGAAATTAGTTCTTGAGGAAGACTGATCATTTGGCTAGGAGTGAATACAGCTGTAAGCTATTTGACATTGTACTTTGATTAGGATGTTGTTTTAACATTTGACTGTACATTTCGTGGGGTTTAAAATTATGATTAGATGTCGGGTTTATATTAGGTGCTGCTCCTGGGAGTGGTGGAAGTGAATCTGAAGTGGTGCTAGTAAATGGAACTTTAGCCATGGGGTGATATTGTTTGCGTTTTTGAGATGTTCGCAAGGATACGCGGTTTCTCATTTGAATGTATTCATCCCGTTTCGGGCAGTGAATATTGTTGGCCGTGTGATCATCGCCACAGTTGCGCATTTGCTTTCGGATGTTTCTTTAGTGGTGCATGAGTCTTTGTTGTGATTTTGTCCGCAAAGGAGGCACCTTGGTGGAAGGTGGCAGTGGGACGAGCCGTGTCCATAGGCTTGACAGTTTCTGCACTGTGTTACTTGCTGGTGTCGGCGCTTTTGATAGTCCCATGAAACAATTGTGTTCATTACTGAGCGAATATTTTTTAGTTCTGCCAGTTTAACAGCCCCTCTTTTAAAATAGAGGAGATAGATAGTTTCGTCGGAGAATCTCTTCCTGTTCGGATTCAGATTAAACTTTTTAACATCTTCGCACGGTAATTTGTGCACCTCGGTGAGATGCTTTTTAAGAGCGGAGCACTCCATTTCATGCAATCCTTTCAGCACAAATTTAATGGGCCTTAGATCCGCTTGCGAATACGTGTAGAAGTGAACTTTCTTTACGATGAGATGTTTACGAAAAGTGTCATAGGAGTCTTCGTCCGACAACAAAATGTTCTTACCGATTCCAAGATGTTGAATGTCGAATTTGGGTAACCTCAAAGTCTCCATGATTGCTGTTATGCTTTCTTGGCCAAGATCAGGAATGATTATTGAAGGCAGCTTGAGCTTCTTGTTGGCGCGCGGCTTGGTAGAATTTTGTTCGGTGTTGATGGAATCATTGCAGTCGGCATCGCTGGTAGACGTCATATTTCCTAACAAAGCAAATTTGTTTTGCGAAGTCATCTTCAGTGAATCTGGGTGCGTTTTCGGGAGCTTAAGTCGGTCCCTTAAAAGTAAGTCGTCGGGAGACGGCTCCCACGGCCTTTTGGAGCCAATAGATGCCAATGCTTTCGTTTGAAACAAACTTTAAACGATGTAAACAATAACTAGGTAATGGAAATAATAATCTCTACGGGGATTTGACAGTATGTATAGAGAGCAGATCACGAAAGCGACGTTACTTGACAAGAGTCGAGTTGGAAAAATAACTGGAAGTTATTGGGATTCCATGCATTTAGGCGAAATTTCTGAGAGATCATTAACACTGAATGGAATACTAATCGGATTTTCGCTTTGGGTTAGCATTTGTATGAAAACCACCCCGTATAGTGCAGCTGAGCTGCTAGAGGAAAACATGTCCAAAGTTTTTACAATATGTATAAGTATTTTTAAATTATTTTAAATAAACCGATTAACATTTGACCATTTGGTTTGTAGAGTTATGGAGCGAGTTATAGGCAACTTAATTAATTAGGAAGTCCATTTCTAAAGATTTCATACCTATTTTAACCACACCGACATCTTATTTATTCTTGTAAGTTACGCATCGTAACAATATGGTTCAATTTCCAAGCCATACATTTGATCGTACCCATCATGCTATCCTAAATAGGACATCTATCTCTTTTTGTGACCCTGGCCCATTAATTACGTTATTACGATGATTTATCTGCTGTGTTTTGTAAGAAGTTATTCGGAAATCCGAAATGCTATAACCATATATTTCTCTCTGTCTCCGGTTTATATCATATCTTATCAAACGCTACAGTAATAAAGTTACTTATCGTACATATTTACCGGAAATTTCCCCTACATTTAACTCAAAATATTTGTGAAATTTTTATTTTATTGACATTGCATCACAGTTCGTATGTTTGTTTTGGGTTTTCTTTTTATTACATTATTATAATATGTAGGTAATTTTAATTTTCTTTAGAATGCCTACCAATATATAATGTCTGGCCTTGTTTTAAAAGCTTTAGAGGAATCTTGTACACTTGTGCTAGACATTTTAAATTTTTCATATACATATGTATACGTAAAGAATTACATAAGAGGTATCTGACATTAGCAAATTAAATTTTTGTGTAAAAAGAAAGGGAGTGACAGACAACTGTATCACACTCCGAACTCATTTGTTTTCATTAGGCCTGTCTGCAAACAGAATAAAAACAACAAAAAACGGTTTGTATATAAAAAAAAATGAATTTTCCCATACCTTACCTAACTATCTTTTGGGTTTATTTGGGCAATACTTGTTCTCTTTGCGGCCTGTCTGCAAAGTCTTTCTCTATACCTCTCAAGGTGTAAGAGTTATTAGTGAAGAGAGATATAGTCAGGGCCGAATTTCCCATATGGGCAACCTGGCCAACCGCCCGGGGCAGTAAATTTTGAGGAGTGGCGCATTTCTGAAAAATTCCTACTTTAAATTGATGTAAATTCCTTTGAAATACATACTGTAAAATACTGAACTCATCTAAAGCGATCGCTTTGATCAGATGTATGTACATACAGTGCGTACTCGATAATCCGGGCTATTGAAAACCAGGGTCGATCCGGACTACAGAGGAATTCGGACTAGTGGAAGCCTTTAATTTGCTCTAAATTTCGAGGAAATGGACGAATTTAATCAAATTGTTCGAAGAATCTGTTTTCTATTTTCGAAGAATTTCACTCTGTTATTCTAGATTTTGTTTTTTCCAAGAACAAAGAAAACTGTTGTTTTTATTTCGGACGATAATATCACTGTTATTATGAGAAAAGTCAGAAGTCAATGTAATCTTTCAGGTGATCCGGATTACTGGAATTTCGAGGCTTCGAGGCGTCGGATTATCGAGTACGCACTGTACATATTTTCGGCGAGTAGAAGGAATTTTGCCGCCTACCGCGCTCTTCCATTCTATCCAGCATTGCGTAATGTTGAAGAAGCGACCCATCTCTCTAAGTATTGAACGACATTTCTCAGTAGTTCTTGAAGTGGTCAGCACTGAATCAATTGATCGAATTCCAGCCTGACTATCTGCGAATATAAAGACGTCCCTACCAGTGATGACGTGACAGCCCAACCAAGTTAAGGCTTCTAAAATCGCGGAGATCTCCGCTTGGAGGACACTACAAAAATTAGGCAGGCGGAAAGACAAATTAATATTCAACTCATCCGAGTGGATTCCTATACCAACTCCTGCATCGGTCTTGGAACCATCAGTATAGATGGAAATTGGAAATGGATCCACTGACCAAGAAGCTGTTACTATCCCAAGATTCCCTTGAGGGGATCAAACTACAATGGTTCCTACCAAAGAAGTGATTGGGAACAGTGTAGTCAGTCGCTATGGGCAGGTTAAAATTACGAAGTATCGTTGAATGCCCATAGTCCAGCGCTCGCCAGAGACCAGTTTCACGTAGGCGCAAGGCCACTTTTGCGGCCATTCTTTGGAACAGTCCCAGGACCATATCTAATCCGAATGTAGGAGTAGTTCCAAAAGCTCCTGTTATAAGAAGAGAAGCCAACCTTTGATCTTTGACCAGCAAATTATAATAGGTAGCGGTGCTCAGTGCCATCCACCACACACTAACTCCGTAAAGCAAGACTGGCCGCACAATAGCGGTATACATCCAATGCATAACTTTTGGCTGCAAACCCCAGGTTTTCCCGATGGCTTTCCTACACGAATACAGTGTTACTGTAGCTTTATTCACCCTTTCTTCGATGTTGGGCTTCCATTTTGTTTCTTATCAAGGATAACTCCAAGAAATTTCGCGGTTTCAGCAAGCTCAAGTTGAAAGCCTCCTAGCCTGGGAAGCCTAATATTAGGAATTGTGCGCTTTCTTGTAAAGAGGACCAATTCCGTTTTGGATGGATTAATTCCGACACCACTGAGATCCGTTATGATAGCTAGGGCGTTTTCTAATAGCCCGCTAAGAGTATCAGGAAACTTGCCTCTAACGGCAATAGCAACGGCATCGGCGTAAGCGGTGACTTTGCAACCTATCCTTTCTAAGTTAAAAAGTAATTTATTTATCGCTAAATTCCAAAGTAGAGGGGATAAGACCCCTCCCTGCGGGGTACCTCTAGAAACATATCTACAAACAGACGCAGTACCCAATTTGCTTTGTATACGTCTAGAGGTAAGCAACATATCCACGAGGGTGCAGATTGAACCTTCAACCTGTAGATTAAGAAGAGCATCCGTAATCGCTCTGGGTTTAATATTGTTAAAAGCTCCCTCAATATCTAGAAACACCACCATGGTGTATTCCTTGTGATGAATATAACTAAACTAGCGAATGTAAAGCTGTGTCAACTGACCTCCCTTTCCAATATGCATGTTGTGACATGGATAATAGGTTTGAAGGAATGGTCGTCCGTAGATGAATATCAATTAATCTCTCTAGCAGTTTCAACATAGTGGATGAAAGGCTAATGGGCCGCAGGTCCTTTGGACTTGCATGCGAACTTCTACCCGTTTTAGGGATAAAAGTAACTCTCACTTCTCTCCAGATAAGAGGAATGTGTACTAAATGCAAGCAAGCTGTAAGTATGCGCTCCACCCAAGGATACGTAATGTCTACACACTGTTGCAAGTCCGCAGGTATAATACCATCAGGTCCAGCTGATTTAAAGGGATCGAAGCTTGATATCGCCCACATTATCTTCTCACGGTTAAGAATAGATGCCGTATCGCACGACTGTATGCGACTCATGGGGAATTCAGGTGAAGCGGCGGCTGCGCTTCCAGGAAAGTGTGTATCAAGCAGACACTCGATAGTCTCGTTACATGAAGACGTCCACGATCCATCCTCTTTTAAAAGAAAGCTAGGCATAGATGGGTTAGACGCCAAAACTTTCTTGAATCTAGATGTCTCAGAAGACCCCTCTATTTTCGCACAGAAACTTCTCCAAGCACGAGGCTTGGCTCCTCTTAATTCTTTTTTAAAAGAACTGAGATGTATCTTATAGGATTGCCAATCCGACTCGAGCCTTGAGGCCTTAGCTTTATTAAAGCTCCTCCTACACATGACCCTTAGTTCGGAAATCTTAGAATTCCACCAAGTTGGTTTTTTCTTACCTGAATGTGATATACCAGGACATGATACAGTAGTCGCATCCTTCATAGCATCAGTGAAGCGGTTCACCATATCGTCCAATTGTTGTCCATTGCATGGAGTATTTGGAAGCGAAGCCAGGTCCACGAGAAGACTGTCCCGGAACCTAGGCCAGTTAGTCTTTCTGCGATTTAGAGTGAACGATGCCACATCTGAGCGCGCAGCAAGACTGAATTGCAAATACCGGTGATCAGAGAAGGAGTGCTCCGCCGATACTCTCCAGTCGTTGATTAAATGTATAACATCCTCCGATGCAAGAGTAATGTCCAGCACTTCTTGTCTGTTTTTTGTGACAAAAGTAGGCTCACGACCGACATTGCAGATAAGAAGATTAGTTCCCAAAAGATATTCGAGAAGTAATTCTCCTCGGTCGTTTGTGTCTGAGCTGCCCCAGACAATATGATGCGCGTTAGAATCGCATCCGAGAATTACACTAGTGGCTGAAGACGCTGCTGCCGCAACGGCTTCCTTTAGATTCGGAGAAGGTAGAGTGCCGTCATGGGGCGTATATGCCGATGCAACCCAAATCACCTTACTCCGTGTCTCCAAACACACTAAGACAAAGTCATTGTCACTAAAATTTGGCTACTTGAACATTACAATCGAACCACCTTATTAAAAGTAAATGACCTGCAATTTTTACAAGTAGTTCTGTCACGTCAAAACGAATACAAACGAGACCGAGGCTAATTTCGGGCGCGGCCGAAATTTGAATACCCTTCACTCTCCTCGGGCTAAAAGTTTTTTTTGGGCGAACATATGACTTGTGTTCAATTCTTTTCCTTCTGTGGCGTCGATAAAACAATATTTGTGTGTTTTTGGTTTAAGTGGAAAAATAAAAATATTTACTCAGAAAACTTTATTGGGGGGATGCGGGAGCATAGTCGCATAGTATGATTCCATTCGTTTTATTTTTTTTTTTGACAAGGACGCATTAAGTTTTTTTTTGAAATTGGTGTGCAAAAAATGTTTGTTAGAAGATCTAAAATGGGGGGTTGGGTTTATATGGTAGCCCCATGACCCCATAGACCGATTCCATTCATTTTTACACATGTCTTATGGCATCAATAGAGATGCACTTTTACGAGTTTTGGTTGAAAGTGATGCACAAATAAAAAAGTTTTTCGTAGAAGAACTCAATTTGATAGTTGGGTTTGTATGACAGCCCCATGACCCCATTGTCCGATTCCATTCATTTTTACATATGTTTTGTGGCATCAATTGAAATGCACTTTTATGAGGTTTGATTGAAATTGGTGCACAAATCAAAAAGCGTTTCTTAGAAAAACTCAATTTGGGGGATTGGGTTTGTTGTATGACAGCCCCATGGCCCCACAGTCCTATTCCGACCATTCTTACATATGTTTTGCGGCATCAATAGAAACACATTTGTATGAAATTTCGTTGAAATTGGTGCACAAATGAAAAAGTTTTTCTTAGAAGAACCTAATTTGGGGGGCTAAGTTTGTATGGAAGCCCCACCACCCCACGGTCCGATTTTAGCGATTCGAACATACAAACTGCCTGCAATAAAAAGAAGCATGTGTGCAAAATTTCAGCTCGATAGCTTTTAAACTGGCCGAGTAAAACGCGTAGCAACAGACGGACAGACAGACAAGCTAACCATCTACAGGTATACCGTCAGGGGAGCACCTAGCCTTTCGGCCTTTATCTCCCGGTCCCGCTAAAAAGTTTGGACCTTCGGCTTTTTACTGACAAGGTGTTGTTGTCAGACGGAGATTTCTCCATCAGGCGCATGCACACACCATCCGGAATCCAACCCCGGGATTGCATCACTAGCTGGATGACTTGGGTAACAACCTCCAGCCACTACGAGTCCAACACCTTGATGGGCAAGGACTATGGTCCCCTGGGCACACCCATCCCCGTAGTACACTATTCGCTATGGACTTCTCCATAGCAGGTGTCATCCTCCTTCGGCCCCCAATTGGTTAAGCCTTACGTCGAATTCGGGCATGCACACCCCAGGCTCGTTGGACCTGTGACTACGCGTCTGTGCAGACAACGTAGCGCTGCTTTTCACATCCAGGCGGCCCCTTCAGTTTACTAGTCAGCAATGCGACTCAGGCAGTGTGGTCATCAATCCACAAACTAGCTAGATATAGGCGCGTAGGCATTTTCCACCAAGGCCGTTCTCCCTAGCTAGCCCCTTCAGGACTCGGGTCATGCGGAGCCGTCACCTCCGAAGCTCACACGACTTCCGTATGATGCACCCCCCCACCAGAGGACATCAAAATCGTGCTAGGCCTTTAGTGCTTCCCTCCCGCAATCTATGGGGGGAGGTAGGCACGCCAAGAGCCACCCGTGCATAACTCAGGAGTACGGGACCGTTAGCGCCCGAATGGTCTTTGTACAGATCCTCGCCATGGCGTATCAACTGTACCAGGGGCCCCCTTGCACTGTTAGGTCCGTGGTGTCACAACTCACCAAAGATCTCTGTCCGACTACAAACAGCCTTCCGAGCTGAGTGTCACACGGACACAAACCCTCCTGCGGGGGGACAGACAGACAGACGGACATCGCCCAATCGACTCAGCTCGTCATGCTGATCATATATATACATATTTTATATGGTCGGAGATGCTTCCTTCAATGCGCTACAAACTTCATGACAAAGTTAATATACCCTTTACTCTACGAGTGAAGGGTATAAAAATGTTTAGTTAAAAAATAGACTCCTTGCGGGGAAAATAACGAAGAATGTAACTACAAAGAAGGTTATTAGAGTCACTTTGACTCACAAAGCTAAAAACGGTGTTTTAAATTTGATTTTTAATCTAATATATCGGGATTTGCGTTAATCATTGAAAAATTGTAAAAATTTTAATAAAGAAGGTTATGTTTTCTAGAAAATCTCGACTCAATGTTCCATATGTGAGACTAGTTTATGAAATCTTAAAAAACCTAATACTCGTATGGTGCTCAAATATTAAAGACTAAACACGGATTTCGATCGGTCCTTGTGTTAACAGTGAATACTGGAATAATACTGGAAGAAGAAATTAACAGTGACTTCTGAAGATCACGGAAACTAGTTGATTTTGCATTATTCCTTTTTGAGGCTAGTAGCTAAATGACCCGTTCAACATCGCTCAGAGTTGTTGTTCACTTGCATCGGGAAAAAAGTTAGCGTCCCAAAATTTGGGAAAATGGTCTGTTTTTCCATAGCAGAATAGGGATGAACAGAACATCATTGCTATGAGGCAACTCTGAAATTTGATGCCCATGGGGCACCTCGTAGAAAAAGGTTGTTGATCTTATTAGTCGGTGAAATATCATAAGCGTACACAAATATCTTTCAAAAGTTGATCATGCCTATATGACAGAAGAAAATTGCATCAATTTTAAGGGTACTTACATAATTTTGCGAAATTCACGAGTTACTCATCTGGTGATTCTTTTAAAGCTTAAGGGCCACGGAGCCAAAAAATAAACAAATGGACTTGTACTACACCAAAATAACGTGGCCTCACCACAGTAGCATTGAGAAGAATTTGTATTTTCCACATAAATAAGCTTCATGGAAATTTTAACATCACATACACTCTTGTTAAGGTGTCATATAAAACGACTGCTCAATTTCCAGACCTAACTAGCAACGGAGAGTGACAATGTCACTACTGCCCAGAGGCGCCATTGGAGGTAAATCCGGCCCTGGAGATAGTGCGCCGACATAAATTAAATTAAGTTTTAGCTAAATTCTGAACAGATTCTTGATTTGGTAACACTAAGTTTTGAGCAGAATGACCGATAGATTTCTTTCTAACATCTCCCTCCTCTCTGGGGACTCCTATCACCTTTCGTTTATTCTTAGACACTTTTTAAGATAACAATAGCAAAATCTCTTATGATAAAATAAGATACACCCACATGCCACATAAGTGACTATCATATGCACATTTACCTAAAGCATCCGAATAAATTGCGTTATTTAAAATATCGCTTGATAACGCACCAAGCGTAATCTGCACAGGCCTGTTTCCAAACTGACTTCTAGAAACGACAAATACAGTTGTCAGTTGTTGTTTGTTTCACTTGAATACATCATCAAGCTCACGAGTTCTTTTTTGCGGCAATAACAGACGACGAATTTTCTTCTCTGATAAAACTGTGCAAATATCAAAATTTTTAAAAGAATTAAGTCGAAAAAAAGCAAAATTTTCAGTTATAGCAAAGTGTCCACGACAACGAAACTGAATCCTACTGACTGAGGAACGTGTGTCCTCTGCTCTAAAACTAAATTTTGAAAAAAGTGTGTAAAAAAAATCTCGAAACAAAATTTAACAAAAGAAATTTTAAAGTAAATACGTTGCATTGTAATATTCTGTTCTAACATTATATTTGCTATGTGAGAAAAAAAAACATAAAATTAGCACGTTTATATTTGCACTTATCAAGGCCGTTTTTTGTGTATCTTTTCAGTAATGGCAGTTGAGGACACGCGACGGTCACAAAGACCATATCGATACGGTATCATTCTGTTGTGTTGCGGTGCACTTGTCAATTGGCTAGGACTCACTGAAAATTACGGACTGCCCATACGTTATTTAGGCATCAGTTGTATAATATGTAATTATCATAAATTTAATGCAAAATTTGGCGATCGGCCTCTAATTAGATTGGGTGTGTGCGTGCGTTTTTGTTATCTTTTTCTAGGTGGAGCACTTTTGATATGCTCGGCAATGTGCTGTTGGTTTAACATTCCGCAACCTGGTAATGAGTCAGATAATGTAAGTACATAGTGAGTTAAGTACTAGATAAGTGTAAAGTAAATGTTTGCAGAATGCTTATTTATTTTTATATAAACGGGTAGTGGGTAGACAATTGTCTTGAACGATTGCGAAAACAAGGGCTTTTCACTCTACATTTGTAATTCAAAAACAGAGAACGACGCAGATGATGCTTGTGCCTAGAAAGTTTTTTTTTTTTAATTAAAACTGTGTTGCAATTTACTGGTACCTCGCGAAGATTGTAAGTCTCAGACGTAGGTGTCTGAAGTAACATTGGGAAATTGCGGTTTTGTCATGATGAGCAAAGTGTGACAGACAATTCTTCGACTTAAATGTCCGTTTTGGGTTGGAACCCATCATATTCCCGTTTTTCAAAATCTCGACGATCATTATGTCGCCATTTCAATATCCCGCCAGTTCCCCGCTCCCGCTCCATTAAAATCCCGTCTACTCAAAGTCCCACCATCTCAATAACCCGCTAATTCAAAATACCGCTTTTTAATACGCCGTCATAGAAGGTTAGTATTCTTAAAAAAATCGCGCGCACGTTTTATGAAAAAATAGTTACCTTCTATAACAGTGGCTCCCAACCCGCAGATGTCGTGCTCTGTGGCCGTGTTCGTTCGGTCGCCACTCTGTGAAATAGACACTCATAGAGAAACGAGTTTCCAAACTCGGCACGACTCGTCGCAAGTTTACTATTCAGAAGAAGATGATAAGAAATATTCTTATCGTAGAATAATAAACTAACGATGCGACTAGGAAGTGGTATGGCTGACAACCATATCACACTCCGAATTCCGTTGTCTTTGTAACGTTGATGACTATACACGGTAGTCATCAACGCACTATGCTTCACTAGGAGTTACGGTAATGAAGAGAGAGATATGTCTTCGGACCACTTGTCCTCGAAAGGAATCGCTACACCGTTCCGAGGATGGTTTAAAAAGTTTGCAGGATTGTTTTGTTACCCATTCAGTTGTATTAAAATTTTTGTTGTTCGAGCCGATGCTTTTTTAGGCTTTGTAATAATATGTCCCGTAAGAGGGAAGATAAAGGTTGAAAGGCTCCGGCTCCGGACCCTTATAGCTATGCAGGAGGAGTTTCATAGGGTGAACGGCTTCGGCCAATTTCTATGTCTCTCTATGGGGCGTTACTTTCCCCCATTTTCCGAGTAACCGCTGCGCTTGAGTGCTGCATTAACATCTGCAGCGTCTCAGGTTACTTAACGTGATAGGTGACAGAAAACGTTTAATTCAACCATCAAAGCAGCATCTTCGAGGCATGCCCATGAATGATGCCCTTTCCTCAACGATTAAACTTTATCATGGTTTAGCGTTGAGCCGACAACTCATTCTAAGAAAAAACTTCAAGTCAAGAAACCTGAATTAATAGCCTCGGATTGGACAGATAGAAAAACACCGACGAATCCGCAAACGAACAACTGATTACTCTTTCGGATCCTGGAATTTTCGCTCCCTGAATAGACCAGAGGCCCTCCTCAATCAGGTAGAAAAATACAAGCTGAGCATAATTGCAACTCAGGAAACTAAATGGCTCAAAAGCGAGATTAGCGACCTCAAATCGGACACTATTTTCACGAGTGGTAAAGAGGAGGGCAACAAGGAGTTTGGAGTAGCTTTCATCGTGAGTAAGCAGCTCAAGGATCACTTTATCGGCTTCAAACCCATAAACGAGCGGCTGGGTGCGATCCGTTTCACTGATCTCTGGCTCATTAAAGCGCAACTACCTAGAAGCACTCTTCAACTCACTTCCATCAAACGACGTGAAGCTGCTGCTAGGAGATTTTAACGCAAAAGTCGGAAACGAAAGCTGGCACGGGGAACTACTGGAAAACACAGCCTCCACGACGAAAACAACAACGGTCAACGACTTATCGACTTCTCGAGCGGTAGAAACCTGGTCATAAGCTCTACATGTTTCCCTCATCGATGAATCCATAAGCAGACCTAGAAATCTCTAGATGAATACACCGTGAACCAGATGGACCACGTTCTAATCAGCAAGAGATGGGCTTCGCATGTCTTAGATGTTCGATCCTATCGATGAGCCAACTGCGACTTCGATCACTATTAGGTGAAGACGACCTATAGGTGCAGAATCTCTTCGGTGCACCTAACGAAAATCAACCCTGCCAAGATCTCCGAGGTTGACAATTTGATCGATGATGCCACGGCGGCTGCGTATACTACCGCACTTGAGGAAAAACTGTTGCACATGCTTGATAACATCAGCAATTTAGGTATTCATGAGTTCTGGGAGGAGCTCAAACACAGCATCAAAGGAGTTGCAGAGGAGGTCGTGGGATATAAAGCCCGGCATAGACGAACATACTGGTTCGACGACGAATGCAGGGCCTCGATTTAGGCGAAAAATGAAGCCTATCGCCAATATACGCAACGCGCATCTCGAACCAAGAATGAAAGATACAGCGATCTTCGGCGAGTATCGAATAAGTTAATTAGACGTATGAAACGAAAACATTTTGACGAGCAGTTATAAGAAATAAACCAAAGATTAGCCAGTAAAGACAATAGACAGGCGTACAAACTTATCAACAATATCAAGAACGGCTATCAACCCAGGACAAGCCTAGCCTATGTAAGGACAATGATGGTAATATCATCAGCGACATCGACAGCGTAAATAAACGATGGACCTCGCATTTTGAGGGAACATTAGGCTATCAGCTCTCGCAAGTAGAATTTTCTTATTCTTCTTATCAACACTAGCGACACTTATCTTACCATCCACCATATAGTGGTCATATAGCGGAAAATATCGGAAACACAAAAGTTCTCACTTTGAGAACGGATAGCAGAACAAGCCACAATTCAGGCGGCCAAAATCCGACGTCAGGTTATCATGCCACATTGTTGATGATGAAAACTTTGAAGGGACTTAACCAGCCGAAGCCCTGCAAGCGTATCATCCTTGTGGTGCCGGATATGGCAAAAGCTTTTGACAGTGTTAACCATACGCAACTAAAAAAAAATAAAAACCCGTGCATAAAATATCTGCGACGGTCTGTAGTTACCAAGAGTCCCCTTTTTCTCCGGGTAGAGATGGGGAATCTTGCATAGATACTGCATTGCGTGTAGAAGAAACCATGCAGCATGCAGTTATGTCGGATTCTATACGATTAAACCTAAGCTCCTCTTTCGTCACCGTTACACCCTGCGGGACCACCTTTCAGTATAACTCAGCCACCTTCAACTAATCAACTAGCAGCACGGGTGGGAGATTTACGTCTAAATAGCTCCATGTGAACGCCACAAATCTAGGGACGCGGGAGCGTCCCGCACGCCAAAGAAAAAAGAAGAAATTTGAACAAATCAAAAGTGAAAAGCGACTAAGACTATGTTTACACGACGGAACAAGTACGGGTTTTCGGACCTCTGTATCTCCGACCCTATTTGGTCCTGAGTGTTCAAATTCGGTATATTGTCACTCGCGCCGTCTTACGAAGTGTAGAAAATTTCAAGAAGATACGATGAAAAACACCGGAGATATAAGAGTTTGAAAATCGCATTTTTTCGAAAATCTTGTTCTCGTTGTTCTTGTTGTTCATTGACAGGGCTACAGCCTTACAGAGAGCATCTCGGGATTTGGTTTCTTTTCCCATTGATAGAGTCTGTCGTGAAGGTGTGCATAGGCTATCGTTTGCTCCGATCCGTGGAGTAGAAAAAAAGATACAGCGGAAAATG
The DNA here is from genome assembly GCA_949715475.1 of Microchrysa polita. Lineage (NCBI taxonomy): Eukaryota > Metazoa > Arthropoda > Insecta > Diptera > Stratiomyidae > Microchrysa > Microchrysa polita. Next base: position 75,903,206 of record OX454418.1, on the reverse strand, counting down.
TGAAAAAACGCATAGAGTTCCTCGCTTAAATCTTTTCATATGTTTTAAAGGAAGCATTTTGCAAAAATCGGGGATAGGCCCGAAAAATGCCAAGAAAAGAATCGTAAAATTTTGTGATTTGGCAGGACTGCATTTCGAACAATCCCTTCTCTAAAGTTTTCAGTTGTAAAGCGTCTGCGAGAGCGGCGGCAAGGGGTCACAGTTCCAGTTTTTATTCGTCTTTTATACGAGTTCGTACATATTACTATAATATTGGATGAACAAATAACATCCCGATGAGCCTAAAGCTTCCAGCAAACGGTAGAGGTTCACAAAACACACACAACTCAGGTTACGAAGGAGGCTAAGGTTATCAAGGGCACAAAGGTTACCAAGAGGGTTGTTATTGTTATTATGTTCTCAAACAAAGTCTTGACAATAGGGCAGTGAATATTGAAAACTGCAAAAAAGAATTGATATCTCACAAAAACAACTCTGTTGTAAAAAGTTTCCGCAAAAGAAAAAGTTGTCAGCCGCAAAAAGGATTGATATAATACAATCCCGCCAAAAAGCTCGCATGGATATGCATTCAAAAGTGATTGAATTAGTTTATAGTTTCCACCAAACCAGCGTGGTGCGGTCGGTACGCGTCAGAATTTGTGAAATAATTTCCGCCGCGGTAGACCACGCTGAATTTGCGAATTCGTGTGGAGTCTGTGTTGTGTGTACCGCGTACCGCACCCGCGCTGGTTTGGTGGAAGTTAATTTCTTGCATTGCTGTTTGGCGGGGAGTTTTCATACCCTGCTTACTTAATCCCAGTTATTTGCTGATAGCAGCATTAGAGCCACTATGTTCTCGGGGCTTATGTTTTCTCTTAAATCCGCATCTAGTTGACTGCAGATATCTCCAAATCTGGGACATTTAAATAAGACATGTTCGCATCCTCTGTAACTCCCTTGCATCTGGGGCATTGTGGCGAGTCGTCCAGCTTAAACGCAAATATTGTCGGTATCCTCCGTGGCCCGTTAAGAATTGGGTCATGCGAAAATTCATGTCCCGTGTTTTCGGTTAACCCACATGGCTATGTCTGTGATAAGGGTATGTATCGATCGGCCAGTACCCATCGGACCTGCCACCTTCTCATTGATTCAATCCTATCAATATTTCTTGACCCCGGGTGCATCTTCGGCGTTCCGCCTTTGCGACCGCTGTACAGCCTGCGGCTTGTTCTGCTATCCGCTTTAATAGGGGCAACTTTTGTGTTTCCGATATTTTCCGCTATATGTCCGCTATATGGCGGACGGTAAGATAAGTGTCGCTAGTGTCGATAACAAGAACAAGAAAATTCTTCTTGCGAAGCTGATAGCGTAATGTTCCCAGCCTGCTGATCTCGTCCACTACGATCTGCAAGGGCATCATACATTCTACCACATAGTCGGCTTCATGTGATGTGGTTCGGTATGCACAGACCATTCTCAAAGCGCACCTACGATAAACCGCGTTTAAGGAGTTTGCGTTACAGGCGAACCGTAATGCACTAGCCCAACCCAAACTGTTGAGGCATATATTCAAATTGACAATAGCAGCCTTCTACTTATTTTAGGATCGCCTATATTTGGCATCATTCTAGCTAGTTAGAGCCGCCGTGGCGCCGGCCGCCTTATCCCCTACATACGTCAAGTGCTCTTCAAAGCATACTCGCGAGTCAATTATAAGCCCCAAATACCTAACGGCTTGCTTAGAGGTTATGACACGCTCTCGGACTCTGATTTTGAGAGCACACTTTTTTCTACGCTTGCTAATTAAGTCAAAAGTGCAAGAGTCCCCTTGTCTCCACAACGCTCCGAATACTACCCGTGACCAAAGTCGTATCTGTCTAAATAGATAACGGAATCGCCAACACATGTCATGCGGAGCTAATGCTCTACGTTCTACGACTACCTTGATTGGATTGATCGAAAGTAAGATGCTGGTGATGAATCAAAGAGTACATGATAGCTGCATCGGTTCCACAGGGATTAGTTTTCGATCCTCTTTTGTGAAATATATTTAAAAATGTCATTATCATGCTTCCTATACCTAAGAGGGTGACAATGCGCAGTGGTCGTATTCGCGGACGACATCTAAGCTGCAACCTAACGAGGTGACAACAACCACCAAACTATGGCTGTGGAATCGGAGCTCGCTGAGCAAACAAAATAGAAGCTGTATTAATCAGTAAGCACAGAAAAGTCATCTTCCAAAATCAGAATTGAAACAACGATCATTCGATATTTGGGGTACACCTTAAGTAAGAAGGCCAGCAGTACACATCCGCACAGTATAGCTCGGGCAAGAATTATGCCAAATTTTGTGTGGCCCTGGACAGAATGGCTAAGAACCAAATTTGTACACGCAGACCTGATTTATTATCATAAATCTCCAGAGCTCGGAAACTGTTATATTGCAATCCAATCAGATTTGAGAGACATTCACCAGAAGGGCTTGCCAAAAAAGGCTCTAATTCCTAGGAGTGCAGAGAAAATGGATGGATTCCCAATCAAACTAAATGAAAACCCGTTTCCTAGTTCGATATTGAACCGTTTCCCACTATATTGCAACCGTGCTCCTGTCCGTGATTACTCTACTCTAAGAGCGTAAAAATTCCAAGGATTTATAGTGAGGCGAATGTTCAAACTCGACAAGAGTCTAAGGTCGCCTTTATTACTCATATAAACCGAAATGCGGCTAGAGCGTCACATTATGTTCCGAAATCAATCGCGTTGCCATCAATTAGAGTTGAGAGTTGGAGAGAAATTTAAGAAAACATTGAATTCAAACTTAACCACTTATTTCTATATGTTCTAATAATTTTCCCTTTTTCTTCACAGGAAAATTCCATACACGTCATTTCCGTGCCAACACCAACATCAGAAAAACCGCCAGCCTACGATGCCGTCATTATCGAGCCGCCAACATATGACGATGCCATCAAATTGAATCCAGCCCTTCTCGGATGGCAGCAACCAAAAAGCGACATTGCGCCAATACATCCACCCAGCAGTACACCTCCACAACAAAACTCAACGCAACACCCAGTGCAAGGATGCAGCATTAATTTGTGCACAAAATCAGAAGAATCGCAATCAACACTGTCCGATGTGAGGTGATTATCCTTCTCTGATCAACGAACTGTGTACGAATGAGTCCTGCCTACACACGTGTGTGTGTGTACATGTGTACTTATGAATTTTCGTCTGATATACCTTTTTTAATTTATTTCATACATAAGGATAACAAACGATACAAACTAACCTTGTTTGTCTAGTCATTAAGTATTATTTGTATTTTTAGAATTAATAAGCCAATAAGCGATACTTATCTGTAGCCATTTAGTAGGTTATAGATAGACGTGATGATGTGATGATGTAATGATTTTTGCTATTACTACAATGCCAGCAATTCCGAACTTATTTATTTTACTTATGTGATAAGTTGTGTGATTTTTGTAGGTTGTAAGTGGAGAAAAAAATACGATTTTGTAATAATAAGGACTTGACCGTCTAGAGAACACGGGACAGTTATGAACATAATTGGTTCGAGAAAAAAACAACAAAATAAAAATAAATGTGTCCTTATACCATACCGTAGTTGTTTTGTAAAGCCTAGTTCTAATTAATATTTTTCCACTTCTCTGAACGGTTTATTATTAACAACTAAGGGTAAGTACTAATAGACTGGCTGGTGTAGTGGTTAGTGAGCGCACCTTCGGTGCACAGGGTCATGAGTTCGAATCTCACCGTGGATCATAGTGTTTTGCGAACTCACGAGCTTGTGACGGACTATGATCTCACTCAGATGTTAAAGGAGTACTCATTGGGTGAGGTTGTAAAACACAACGTTCGCGTACCGTGCCGCGGTTTCCGAACCGTTCCCTATTCTGTTCTGTAAACGCATAGATCCGGATCAGACTTGGTGTTCCCATCGCCATCTCTCGGAAAGTGACAATTGACACATATCACAGCTGGAGATCTGTTGATAAAGAGAAAATTTCAGATCCGTAACGGCCGGTTGATTTGAAATTAAATAGAACGTTTCGCGAACCGGTAGGGGAACGGTGTGTTTTATAACCTCACCCATTTATGGGAATAAATAACACTGCTGAGCGTGTTGTTGATCTCAACACCTCAACAAAAAAGCAGTTAAGATCTTGGAAATTAGATGTCACTAACACATCTGCGGCCTCAGTACAATGTTGGACTGTCACGCTTGTTATTTATTTTACTATAGTTCCCCAAGCAAAAGGTTGCATTTGGCATGTTCTGCTATCGGTTCTCATAGGGGGAACTTTTGTGTTTCCGATATTTTCCGCTATGTGTCCGCTATATGGCGGACAGTAAGATAAGTGTCGCTAGTGTCGGTAACAAGAACAAGAAAATTCTTCTTACGAGAGCTGATAGCGTAATGTTCCGAATGTTGACACTATACCATCTTTTACAGCGGACCAGGTTAAAAAAGTCATCGAGAATGCTAAAAACTCCAAGGCCCTCGGACCAGATGGCATTTCGATGACCATGTTGAAACATCTCGACCTTCCAGCCATTGAGTATCTCACGGCCGCCTTTAACTTGTCGATGTCCACGCTTGCCATCCCTGAAATCTGGAAAACAGGTCGAATTGTTCCCTGTCTCAAGCCAGGGAAGAGCGCAAATCTCGGGGAATCCTACCGCCCCATTACGATACTTTCTCCTGTCGCAAAGACGCTGGAGGCCCTTATTCACCCCACTCTTGTTGCACATGCGAAGCTAGAACCTCACCAGCATGGCTTCAGGAAGATGCATAGTACCACCACTGCCCTCGATGCGATCACTACACGCATTCGTGATGGGCTAAATCAACGCAGTCATTGTCAGAGAACTATTCTGGTAGCAATAGACCTATCAAGTGCATTCGATAAGGTCAATCATTCAATGCTCTTAGCAAACTTGTTGAATATGCATCTTCCTGCACAAGAGATCCGTTGGATTGCCAATTATCTAGCTGGTCGGCACTCCTTCACCGAGTTTCGAGGCAAACGTTCTAAGCTTAGGAAAATCAAATTAGGTGTTCCACAGGGAGGGGTACTCTCCCCCACTCTGTTCAACATCTACATGTCCGGCCTTCCCACACCACCTGAAGGAATCGAGGTGATTTCCTATGCTGACGATTGCACCGTACTCGCCACAGGGAATGATAAGGATGAAATGCGCCTCCGAATTAATCGCTACCTAGGACGATTACAGGCATTTTCCAAAGCCGAAACCTCACCATCTCTGCGTCCAAATCATCTGCGACTTTTCTAACCACTTGGTGGGAGGACATCAGATGGGAGATGGATATACGTATTGGCAACAATTCTGTTCCTACTGTTAAAAACCCCAAAATTCTCGGGCTTCACCTAGAGAACATGATGACGTCTGCGAATCATGCAGCTTCAGTCTGTGAAAAAATGCGCAGTAGGAACAACATCCTAAAAGCTCTAGCTGGTAGCACCTGGGGCAAAGATAAAGAAACCATACTAGCTACTTATAAAGCGGTAGGTCGAGCGGCCGCTGATTATGCAGCCCCAGTTTGGACACATAGTCTATGTGACACAAACTGGTCCAAAGTTCAGGTCTGCCAAAATGCCGCTCTACGCATCGCGACAGGTTGCCTTCTGATGTCTGCCCAGGACCACTTACATCAGCAGACAAAATTGATGCCAATACGTGATCACAATCTCCTACTCTCAAAACAGTATCTTGTTGGTTGCTACCGTGAGGATCATCCCAATAATCATCTCATGGACCGAATTCCTCCACCACGACATGTCAGACGTGGTTTGCGAGACCTTGAGAGAGAGGTTCAGGGATACAAACGGGACCCTTACGATGAAGTTACATACCGAGCCGCCATTGCAGCGATCCACACTGAAGAAGTGAATCGGTCTATCGCGAGTTTAGGTGCGAATAGAGTCCTCTCAGAGCGCCCACCACCAATTTCGCCTAAGGAGATTAGGCTCCCGAGTAACACTAGCTCAACTTCGGTCGGGCTTTTGTTCACGCCTTAATTCGTACCTTTCTCGCATAAACCCGGACATCCAAAACATCTGTCCAGACTGCAATGGTACTCCTCATGATGTGGGTCACTTGTTTCAATGCCCCGCTGCGCCCACTGATCTTACCCCTATATCGCTGTGAGAAAACCCAGCAGCAGCTGTTTTTGTCCTTAGACCTCACGGACACAAACATTGACGAACCATAAATCGTACCCACATAGATGCACAGAGGTTTCACACCTTTCTGCACCGCTACAAGAAGAAGAAGAACACTTGCTCAATGTGATCACACAATTTGATTTGTAGTTTCTTGTTTGTAGTTTCAACCATTGCACAAGCATTACGCTATATCAGGTCTCGAAAGAATTTTCTCTATCTTCTTATCGACACTAGCGTTACTTACCGCACCATCCCCCATATATCAGAAAATTTCAGAAACACAAAAGTTATCCTTATGAGAACGGATAGCACAACAACCCTTTTCGTCGAATTAACGGTAGATCGTAGTCATAACGGCGACTTTTGAAACGCCCCTCATTATAACGGTTTTTCATTCTCGCGCTATCGTTTTTATTGACATCTATTGGCCAACATTAATCTTTGCGTCTTCGCTAAGAGGGGCATTGAACGTACTCACCAGAAACCATCCCAGCTGCTTCTGTCCCAATAAACAAGATTGACGAATTTGTAAACAAAAACATGTGTACTCCTCTGGCTCTGGGTGTAAGTGAACAGTCCTGTTGTTTTCATTGCTAGTAAATTGTGCATGAACATGGAGACCCCAGAAAAGAGGGACCCGAATAGCAGCAGCCTGACACCCGTTAGAAGTGAGTATCAAGCAAAAGGGAAGATTTCCTCTAATTGACTATTTCTATTTCTTCAGCTCCCAGCACACCGACTACATCGGCCTCTTCCATAATAACAACCCGCCTGAATCAGATAGTTAAGGAGCTTGTGGACAATTGCACGAATTGGGAGTACCAACGAAATCAAGGCACTGATGCAATCAAAGGAATCATTGTCAACAATCCCAAGGATGCAAACATACAAACAGGCGACCACTATAATGCAAACTTGAAGCGACTGGCTGACCAGCTTTCCCTTTGTCTTCTACGTCTTGACGATGTGCTGAAGTCAACGGAAAGCTGTCTAACGGAATTGCGTGCCCTATGGGCACTAAGCGGTCATAGCAAGGATGTTCAAAGCAAATCATGGAATATAGAGAATTACATCAACTGGACGCTGAGAACACTACGAGAACTCGAAGAGGAATATAATGTAAAGAAGAATGTAGCGGGTATGTAATGTGTTTATAGCTATTTATCAAGACAAATGTTCCGACTATAATTTCCTTCCAGAGGAACTTCCACATGCTGTCGGGCGTCATGATTTGGAGACGCATCGTTGCCTTTGGGAATATCCCGACAAGTATTTATCACTACATTTTAGGTTTCTTTTTATCGAAAGAGCATGACTGCAATATAAAATAAAAATCATGTGTAACGTACGCACCTTGTTTTATTTTCACTGTGTTCGTCCTTCGATTGGCCCCAAGCATAGCACTGAATAGCATTGTAAATTGAATTCAATTTAGTCAACCAGTCAGCTTTTTGTTCAGTTTCTCTTCAACTGCATTGATTGCTTGCGAAAATTTTCCAATTCAACCACGCGACTCCAAACTCTTTTTGAGTTTTCGAGTAAGAAGAAGAATCATAACAGACGTAATCTGTCACTTTATTTTGTTTGAATTAGGATCTTTTTTCTCGGTTAGAATTTTAAAACAATTCCCGCAGTTCTGCGTGATATTTAAAACTATTTTCGAATACTCGTTAGTTTTTATATTCAAACATGATCCATGACATACTACTTTCGGTCCTCAATCCACACTCGTCGCGCATTCCTGTCGAGGATTTAATGGTCAGGGTTTCGTTCTTCCACCGTCTGCAGTATTTTATCAAATTTAAATCATTAAATTTTCAGGTTTCCGATGCAATTTCCGTGTTTTTACATCCATGCGAGAAGAAAATTCTCGAAGAGATTCTCAAGATTGTTCGCCAACATCGAGAAATCGCTCAATTCACACGATACTATGGTTTGAACATGAAGGCGGGCATGTTGGATTTGGAGGGTAAGTTTGGTCGACTGACTATTCTTCTTTGGGCAATTAATTCAAGGATAAATTTCAGATCCACTACAAAAAGGCATGTATCTTCAAGCACTCTCACGCGGTATTGATAATGTCCTGGACAAGTATTTGGAAAGCATTGCTGAATTGGAGAAAACCTACCTTCAGAATCCATGTCACTCGCTGCTATTCATTTTCCACAAGATCAATACGTTTCAGCCGTTATTTTCGTTTCTGCTGAAAGTCGTCCGGGATGTGAAGATGCAGCGATTGCATGGTTGTGCGATTTTACAGTATTTGCATCAAAATACTTTGCATGGAAATGATCAGATTAACAAAGCCGTGAAAATGTAAGGGAAGATTCAGTGTAGCTTTCAGTAGATTTATGTACAAAGCATTTACTTTTCAGGATGCAGTCTTCAGTGAATGTGGTCTTCCTCAAACAGCTAACACATTGGCTGCTTTATGGAAAAGTTGTGGATACATATGGAGAATTTTTCGTACAATGTTCTGAGTCGCGCAATTCAACTGTGGCGAGTACAAGTGCAGGAAGTGGCAAGCAGACAATTACAACAATATCGGTAGGTTTTGAACAACGCTAGTTTCGTGTTGTTTTGCGAAGGATAGCGGCGATCTAGGTTCTGTAGTCAAAAGCAATTTTACAAATGATGGTCTAATACAATACTATCGACTGAGGCCACTTGATGGAGGAACCGTTAACCAAATCGACCACGTCCTGTAGGTTCCTATCACGGACGGGTCTTTGTCCCGGAACCACCCATGCATTTTATGCATGGCCAAGAAGCGCAAACTCCCCTCGACAAAAGTGGGGAAACACAGAAGATGGACATTCACAACATCGTTTTTATACCATCGGAGTAACCCCAGCCGGCCCAGTTGCTCCAAATCCTGCTTTTACGCGCCGGCATCGAAACAAATCCGGGTCCCTGGATGTGCTGCGTCTGTGGTAAAAGGATCTACTCCAATGTACAACTCTATATGCAATCCTCGTGTCGCAAAGAATGGTGTCACTTTAAGAATTGTTCCGGGATTAACAATGCTGATCTACGATCAACACCATCATAGCACCAAATTGCAGAATCTGTGGCCAGCATTCATCATCGACTTCCCAACAACACATCAATCTGGTCCAACAACCATCACCTGTCACCCCCACAGTTTCTACCCAGCACAAAGCGTCATGACACACTCTTACACCAGCACCACCACAGCCAGTTGTGAACTACTCCACCACGAAGATTGTCCAAATAAACTGTAATGGCTTGCAAAACAAAGTCGTCGAGCTCACTGACTTCATGGACAGACATCACATCAAAGTTGCTGCAGTTCAAGAAATCAAGCTAAAAGCCGATTCATCGCTAAATTTCTACGGAGGTTTCAATATCATACGACTTGATCGACCCACCGGCGCACAGGTAGAGGCTTAGCTTTCTTGATCCGCAGGTTGTTGCCATACTCTGAAATTGATATTACTGCCGCCGATACCACCACCGAACTACAAGCGATATCCATCAAGTCGGGAACTGTTGATATAGATATTCTAAACAGATTAGATTGGATTTCTGCCCTGCCAACTCCCCCAGACGTACGTACTGCTGAAAAATCAATCAGCGAGTCAACGACCACAGAATACAGCTATGGAGTACGCATTTAAAAACCTGCCACAAAAATTCCGGTGTAAGCAACCTTTGTGAAACGGTGCGTGCTCTGTCGAACTCAATAAAACCCAAAGGTAAGGTAGTCATCAAGTTCGGTGATAAGACTTACAACAACGACGACAAATGCGCTCACAAATTCAATCAACAATTCGTCGAACATCCCGAAACAGATAAGCTCAAGCGCATAACTACCAAAGCGTTCGGCCCAGACGGTATTGCTATGATTATGCTCAAACACCTCGATTCTCCTGCCATTCAGATATCTCTGCTACGATGAATTTATCACTTCATCATACCTGGGTTATGGAACTAGTGTTGCCGAAACTCTAAAAGCACGCTCAGCATGCTAATCATCAACATGGCTTTCGAAAAATGTATAGTACCACCACCGCTCTCGATACGATTATTTCCAACATATTTAATGGACTCAACTAGACGAAACCATGTAAGCGCACCATTCTTGTAGCTCTCGATCTGCCAAAAGCGTTTGACACTGTCAACCACACTCCTTGACTGACAGATCTCTGCAAATCCACTCCATCTCATATTCACAAATGGATCGCTAATTACCTTGCTGGTCGTCAATCCTGTACAGAGTTTAGGAACGGAATTCTAAATTCAGAAAAATCAAGCAAGGCGTTCCCCAGGGTGGAGTTCTATCTCCCACTCTTTTCAACCTCTACATGTCAGGACTACCCACACCTCCAACGGGACTCGAAATCATATCATACGCTTACGACTCCACTACCATCATGGACACTGGCATGAATATTCGCGAAATGTGCGATCTGATAAATGAATACCTGCGGGTTCTCAACACCTTCTTTAAGAAAAACCTGAAGCTATCTGCATCCAAATCCTCCGCCACATTATTCACCAGCTTCAACCAGAAGTACAACACACAACTGCCCATCTACGTTGACACCTACATTATTCCAACTTTTCGGACTCCCAAAATCCTTGGTGTCACGGCAAATTCAGCACCCACGCTGAGAATATCTGTTCCAGACTCAGTAGTACATGGGGCACAGATAGAGAAACTCTTCTGGCTACTTATAAAGCTATCGGTCGCCCCCTAGTCAACTACGCAGCACTGACGTGGACTAACGGTCTCTGCAACACAAATTAGAGCCACATCCAAATCTGCCAAAACACAGCGCAATATCTAGTCGGATGTTATCGAACCAATCACCCGAACAACCAACTCATGGACAAAAAAAACACCGCCGCGCCGAATTAGACGCTCTATCAGGGACAAAGAGCGCGAAGTCCAGCGATACAAAAAAGTTTCCTTCGATAATTCCGTCTACAAGGCGAATATTGCAAACATCCACACATAAGAGGTTCTAAAGGCTATTTACACTCTCGCAAACAATCGCGTACTTCGCACCAAATCACCAGCCATCTCTCATGATGAACGACAATTACCAAGAGCCACCCGCACTAGCTTGGATCAACTCCGGTCCAGATGGTGTCTGCGACTAAACTTCTCTCTATCACGCATAGATAGCGAAATCGCCAACACATGCCCGGCCTGCGGAACCAGTCCACTCGATGTGGACCACATACATATACAACCCTCCTGCATCGAATCTTCATGGCTCTTTCCAGGTAGAGGCTTTTTGGCAACTCTTGGCCGTTTCCTTGATGAAACGGATGTGGTCCGCCCCGAAGAGGCTTGTAACTCCTGTGTGGCAGCGGGGCTGCCATCGGGAATGGTCGCCAGTGAAACAATAGGCTAGAACGACGAGGAAACTTAGAGCACATGAACAGATGCGCAGCGGCTCACACCCTTTTGCACTGCTACATCGTCTAGGCTCGAGGAAGTTCCTAAGCTCATGTGTCCTACCGGGCTAGCCCATCCCCAAGATTCACGTTTTGCTATTGACTTCTCCTATTACTGTATAGGTTAAGTCGTACGTGTTTCGACCAAGATAAAGCATGTTCCATTGGCCTGTGACGTGACCCGTGGCCTATTCGGCGAAATCAGACAAGCCGAAGCCACCCCGGCTCGAGTGCATTGGGAAACTCGTTGCTTGAATACCATGGCGAGTCCCCTCCGTGCTTCTCAGGTGCATGTTGTCGCTCTCACCAACAGCTTGATTCCCATGGAACAGAAATGCTAATGGGACATTGCTCGAATTATGGTACCCCTGAGGTGCAACTACAACTAACTATACTACAACCAATTCCGCTTATCAGTCAAACACCAATATAGCCTTAAAAAGGCAATTCTACAATTGCTGCACCATGCGGGACTCTGGTGTAGTAGACAAAGAAAATAATACTAATAGACGTATCCGAAAGAAGCCGACTCAGACTCGATTGTAGGTGTAGATGAGGTGGCGAGCACTCCAACAAGAGCAAATCCATTCAAGAGGAGTTTAAAGGTCTCCTTTGCAAGAACCCCTGTCCGTCTTATCTGAAGATAGTGTGGATAGCGATAAGAGCGGTCATGTTCAATAAACTGGGAGAACCTATCGTTGACCTAAAGGAATTCATATAGTCTCAGTCCAATATACACAGTGATGCCAAAAAGAGGAACAGAAATCAACTAAGCCTAACCAAAGTGCAAGGGAAGCAAAGAGACAAGGAAGTTCAAACCTCTCCCAAAGCTCCCAAGATAATGGCAACTGATAAGCTGAAACGCAGGCGAGACTTGGACTGCCTCTCCACAAATTCCGAAAAGGAAAAAAGAGCAGCTCTCAAAGAAGAAATGCATAAACCCCATGAAGAAGAGAAGAGGCTGCAATACCTCGAGTGATTGAACGAGAGTCGAACGCAAGAAACAGACCAAACCGGAGAGAAAAAAAAACGTGCAAATCTGATCAAGACCAATGGTCATATCGCATCTGACCTCCGCAGATATGCTGAAAAGAATAAAATCCGAGCCAAAGCGGATGGAAATGGACGATAATGTCTCTCGGCTACGCGCACACAAAAGGGGAACTGTTAATCCAACTGAAACGTGAAGACCCTACGCTAAGGAGCCAAAAGTGAGTGCCTAGATCTTAACGAGGTTACAACGAAAGAGGAAATCTGCTCATCATTTTTGAAACGATTGAGCCTCCAAATACAACATGACGCTATAAGATCGATGAAGAGCGGGTATGGTGACGCACAAATTGTAATCATCAGCCCTGGACAAAGTGCCGACCTAAACAGGTCTCTCCTAAGAAGGACAGTAGCAGCCAGCACGAAAGGTCCAACATGTGCTTTAGTGTGGGGAGGAGTCAAGAATGACTTAGGTCGCGGACAATTTAGCAGCAATTTGCACCTGCTGAGACTATGCGCTACGAAAGGAAATGACGAGAGAACTAAGCGAGATAACTTCCAAGGCTAATAGTATTTACATCTGCAGCGGGTACGCTCCAATTCGGTGGAACGGCACTGAATTCGATGTTTTTGAATGCCATAGAGCATAGTACATGCCGCGAGTTCACACAGCCCCGTGATAACCGCTTGGGACTTTATCCTCCTGGGCTCAGGAGTGGGGTAGTCGCGAAACGAAAAAGCGTGGGGGACGCATTTTCGCGTCTCAACATTGTTCTTTAGAACACTAGTAGTAGCAATAGATTTAGAAAAGCAAATGTCCATAATTGACCTCACATTGGCTAGCAGTTTCTTAGCGCCAGTAATATACTGGCATGCGATAATCTGGCGATTATTTTTTCAGTTGGCGACAAAACATATCCAGCCGTGTCAAGACATTCGCTTGGTAAATGTCCGGTATTATTAGACAAAATTGTCATAACTCTTTTCCCTCCAGAAGAGTTGGAACCGGAAGGCCGAAGCACCGTGTTAGCAAAAGGTCGCAATCCCGCCACCACAGGGAGCGCAATACTCCAAGTCTCATTAAGGTTGGAAGTCGGTTAGTCACCAGGTCCGGATGGCATTTTAAACAAAGCTCTAAAAATAGTAGTTCAAATAATGACGGGGAAATTTATAGAATTTTTCGAAACTGGAGCAGTTAACAGACCTCACTGTGGAAAAGGCAAAACTCATCAAGCCTTCAACTGGCTTGTCGTAGTAGTCGAAGAAGACCGAAAACTTTCAAGCCGACAGTTTGGCTTTTGACGAGCACGTTCAACAGTAGCCGCAAACCAAGTGTACTAGACACTAATACAGTAATACAGACCCCACTTTTTACACTGATTACGCCGATTGGAAATAGTCTAAACCGGGGCTCTAGAACCTGGGAATCAGAAATATCATCGTCAGAAATGATATCTGTACAAGTGAGCAAAGATTAATTAATATGCATACTCCAGCGAGTTGCGGCACACAGAGTGCATTTTGAGCCGGTTTCGAACTAGTATTACATGGCGCGTGGCAATTCTCATCAGATGCCTCTACGTATGCAGCGCGTCTTGTAATACCAGGAGAGGCATTAACGGACTTAACCAGGCAAAGGTGTACGATCCTCTTCTATAGGACACGAAATACACCCTGGTATCGAATCATTTTAAATGGGCTAGGCAATGGCTAGTCACCGATTTGATACGGCCGCGTTTCTGCACTATGTGTCAGAGAACAGTTTTAAACATAGCAACAAAAACATTCATGTTAATGTTTTTCCTTTTTATTTTCCAACAGGATGCCACAAGCACCTATGCCGAAATCTGGCACTATGAAATTTGCTATGAATTTCTACCGCACTACTTGCCGCCAAGCTGGGCGGAAAAAGTTCTATTCATCGGTCAAACTGTGCTCATGTTCAAAGTTGACGCATGTAAAAACAAAAAAGACGCCTACAACAGTTGGAATGATTCGGAAAAGCACAACTTCGGCGAATCGTTGTACAACGAAAAGGAGCACGTATTCTTCGAAATGATCCAGGAACTTCAGAAAGATTCATGCTTGAATGTCGCCCACTACGAACGGGTGATAAATGAAATAAAATCATACGTGACAGAACGTCTATCACAAATTGCCGTGGATCAAGCGGATCTGGTGAAACAATTGAAATTGATTAAGGACTTCTTTTTGTTGGGTCGCGGTGAACTGTTTTTGGAGTTTATCAAGCGGACATATGTTATTGATCCATCACCCGTGACGGAAGCGACAGTTCGAGATTTGATTAAAGCATTTGATGTAAGTTGTTTGTTTATTTTCGCTGGACAATTTTGCAAAATGTTTGTTTATATTTTCAGTCGGCAGCGCATGGCGTCAACATAACCGAAGATTTAGAACAGTTCACGTTTACCATTCCCAAGGAACGCATCGATAATGATAATCACAATAATTTCGGTTATTTCCAATACATAGCGTTGCAATATAAAATCAACTGGCCACTGCATTTGCTCTTTTCCCCGAAAGTGATTGATCGATACAATGAGCTGTTTCGATTTTTGATGCTTATCAAACGTACACAATATAATTTACAAGGTGTTTGGTGCTTTCATCGGGAGAATCGGGCGCATATTACGAATGTTAACGTATTTCAGTTGAGAAATCAGCTCATGTTTTTGGTGGATAATCTTCAGTATTATATACTGATAGATGTACTGGAAAGTATGTCAATTTCTGAGGATATATCGGAAATGTATTTAAATTGTTTGTGTTTTTTGCAGGCCAATTTAGTATACTAATGAGCACTGTCCTCAATTCGAACGATTTTGAGCACATCCAAAGATCTCATTCGATATTCCAGGCGAATATATTGAGTTTATGCTTTCTGTTGACAGAGGTAAGTTGATAACGAGCGAAATAATTTGTAAACAATGCTGCTATTTTCCACGCTTCAGTTGCCACTCTGTGATATAAAGATTCATAGAGAAACGAGTTATCGAAACGTCACGCCTGGACGTTGCGTCTTCCAAGGCCATATAGGGCTTTTGCAAGTTCCTCAACAACCTTGAAAGGTGTCTTTACAGACGCCATGGTAAAAGCTTAACGATGTTGTGGTTGTCTCGTATATCCCTAATTGCGTGGCATACCTTCATAATTGCAAATGACAAAAGACATTTAGTTTATCAGAGAAAGTTCCGGTACATATGCCATTTTTAGCCTTCAGTGAAAAGGTGTTAAAACCATCTCCCCGCCTCATTCCTCCTGAACTCATATCTGGTTGCGAATTTGACGTCAACTTTTTTCCCAGAGGCGGTAGAAAATCTTGATCGTATCTAGTGACAGTTGGCTTAGACTATTCTATATGTAGTCATTTGACTTAGTACAGCAAGTGTTCAAGTCTAAACTCTTTGTGACCTGACCCACCGCTTATTTATGCTAATTGGCAAATCTTTAACTACAGACAATCATGTGAAAGATAAAGAAGGATCTCTGCTTGTTACTGAAGAACAGCAGCTGCAGAGATGGAAAGACCACTTTTTTGAGGTCCAAAACAACTTTGGACCTGCAAGTGCATCTTCATCGGTAGAGATAGACGTCCCTCAATTAGCCATTATTAATTCCAGACTACCATCTAAGACGGAATGAAACCGGGTTATTGAATCTATAGACGCCGCCAATACCCCGGAGAAATATGGAATTCTTGTTGAAGTAATTATGCTTCCCTCCCATTAGATAGTGTTGGGAAACCGAAATTCTTACAGTTAAATGGAAAAATAGCGATTAACAAAATATCGAAAAAGAGCAAGGACTGTATGATTCGTCATAGCCAATATGGCTGTTAAACTTGGAGGGTGACAAAAGTGATAACAACTAAGCTGCAAGCTTTCGTAAACCAGAATTTCTAGGGCGCGCATGCTGCAAATCCGCTTGCCGATGATTATTTCAAATGATGATCTTCCAACTGTCACAGGCCTGGATTGGAACTTCTATCAAACAAAAGGCGAAGGTGGCAATCGGTAGATCCTAAATAGTATTGCTAAACAGGCCCTAAATTGGAACCCAACGAGCCAATGCAAGGCGCCGTGTTGGGCGAGCATACTTGGAATTGGTTGGGAGCGACATTGCTTCATTAAATAAGATGTGGTGAGACCTAAAGGCGATGGAACAGAATAGAACGGTGTTGAAAACAGGCGTAGTTAATGCGCTATGCCCCACAATGGGTTAACAGTAACCAGAGAGAGAGAGAGTCCTGCAAAGTTGCAGCCGCATTGAAAATACAATTAAATGCTTACTAATTATGTAGTCTGGCTGGTCAAGCGGTTAGTGCGCGCACCTTCGGTGCACAGGGTCATGAGCTCGAATCTCACCGTGGATCATGGTGTTTTTCGAACTCACGAGCTTGTGACGGTCTATGATCTCACTCAGATGTTAAACGAGTACCCATTTATGGGGATAAATAACACTGCTGAGCGTGATGCTGATCTCATTACCTCAACAAAAAGCAGATAAGATCCTAGAAATAGGATGTCACTAACACATCCTGCGGCCTTAGTCCAATACTGGATTGTCGCCTGTTATTTATTTAATTATAGGCAATCTTCTCCTCTATCATGACGGAGAATACAAATTCATTATCTGCTAGTTGTCCACACTATACTGTCTCGGACTCTTTGTCTTTTGCATCCAGAGAAATGCCTGTAGATTCTCTACGAGTGTCGTCAGCTCGAATTTATTAAGGATAAACAGGAATGCGCTTTTGTTAGAACCTTACTAAATAATTTTGTAAATATTCAGGCCTTCCGTATGGCTGCCAAAAGTCATATTTTTTGCAATCATTGAGAATGTTTCGAGTAAAGCTTATCGGACACTTAACATTTGAAGCCTACTTCCATTAGAGATTCTTTAATCACAAATGGCTCAGCCACCTTATCAATGGAAGTTCCACTTGATGGACCCAAGGCCAGAGACAGACCGAAGAACACCTGGATGTTTCAAATGAAAAAGCAAGAACAACGCATTGGTCTCGGCGATGACACGATCCAAGATAGAGCTGTCTGTAGAAATATGCTGAGATATTACCGTCAAAACGGGCGATGCGCCTACACGCGACGCCATGGAGTATAAAGAACGAGGCAAGGAAGAAGAAGAAGGCTCAGCCACCTTGTGCATCTCCTCCACAAAGCTTATCGAGAAATTTGGTACAACCTGAGTGTTCAGCCCTAAATATTTTTTTAAACTTTCATTTAGTTCCATTCCCTTTTTTATCCTCAACAACTCCCAACTTGCAACCAGTACGATGCTGGCGAGTCGTCCAGCATAAACCGGCGCACATATTGCTGGCATATTCCGTGGCCCGTTAAAAGCTGGGTGCAATTGAAATTCACATCCCCGTATTTTCGGCCCACCAACATAGCTATGTTTTAGAGGAAGGTATGTGTCTATCGGCTAATTCAATAGTGAAAGCCTCATTGCATAGGACTAGTCTCATTCCTTTCTATTCCTATGTTTCTTCGCTCCGGATGAAACTCCGGGGTTACGTCTTGGAGACCGTTATACAATCTGTCGATCCGATCTCATCCAACAGGATTTGCAAGACACCATTCCAGCAACCAATGGGTTTGTATAATAGGGTCCGATAGGCACAGGACAATTTCAAAGCACACCTACGGTAGATTGCGTTAAAATGGTTTGTGTTACAACCGAATCGTAGTGCATTAGCCAATGGTGAAGTTCTTATCGGTCCCCATCTTATCATCCACATGGTTGGGTGCTCTCTAACGCTTAGTCTCAAGTCAATCATAACCCTCAGGTATCAAACATCTTTCTCAGACAATGTAACCCACTTTCGGACTCTGATTTTGAGAGAACACTTTTCAAAGCCTGCTGATTAGGTCAACTTCAGTATTACGGTTAGTGAGCGCTAATGCAACGTTGTCACCAAACCCGACCACCGTCACGCCTGTCGACATAGAGAGCTTCAGGATAGCATTGAACATGAGTTTTCGCGAAGGTGGGCCAAGATCCATCGGTTCCCTTGTGTCCCTAGCTGTCGTAGTTTAAAACGCGGCGGAATTATATACGTCTCTGACGTCTAGCGTCATTCCAGCACAACACATTCTCTTACATGTTGAGTTCGTCGCTCATGTGGTTACAATTCTATTAGCGATCTGGTAAACGTCCCTGGTATTCCACTACTCCTGACAACCGGTTATATATAATTCGATCGGACATTTTTTCCTTTGTGTCGAGTAGCCAGATACGACGACAGGAGCTAGGCTCTCCAGCAGGTTTATTATAAGATGGTATAGGGTGTATTGTTAAACCATGTCTGTCTGTCCGTGGGTCTGTCTGTTCGCAAGCTAACTTCCGAAATAATGAAGCTGGCAGTTTTCAAATTTTGGTCAGATGTTTGTTTTGATAAAATATTGGTCGGTATTAAAAATGGGACTAATGGAGCCCTACCTCCCGTAAAAAATGAGACCTTCTCAACGATTTGATTCGACCGTATCGACAGAATATCGCTAGAGACCTGAAATTTGGATAAATTCCTAATTGACATATCCTTAATGTTGATGGAAAGTAGATCTGACCAAAGGACCCCTACATCCCCTACAAATCAGGATAGATATCACGGCATATCTTTCGATAGAATGTTGCGAAAAACTTCAAATTTGGGTCAAATGGTAACTGTGGGATGTTCTTATAAAATAATAAATGCTGACCAGGTCTGACCAAACTACCGCTACCTCCTCTAAAAATTAAAAACTTTAAAATGAATAGTTCGGGGTTTTGCATGCCTTCTAGGTCTGTACATGGGTGGTCATCATGCTATTCACAGAATTAGAACTCGGACTCGTTCGCTTTTGTAAAGAAAACCAGATTTTGTTTTTTTCTATAATTGCGGGAAAGCCCGTTCTTCTAACAGATTCCATGACATCAATGAATTTTCTGTACATCGTCAGAATTGCCGCATTTAATGCCCCATTAGGAACATAATTATCATCCTTTGTTCTATATGTTACCTTTAAAAATTCTCTCTTTATTATCGCGGATATGTTACCTTTAATCGGTGTCAGGCTTTGTCTCGCAGATTCCAATTCGTGCTAATTAAACAAAGTGGAGACAATATTTTTAAGCAGCACGGAGCATTTGTGTTTTGACACTCTCTGTTTAATCTTCTTCATGGCTACTCTATGTATGTATGCTGTTGTCTGACAAAGGCGCCGAACTTTGAAGCAATCGCGCTTACTCGCGATCTCCTCAGTCTCTGCGAATAATGGACGAGCTCGTTATTGGCATGGATCATCCCATGGTATTGACAGTTGCTCTGCGAAAAGCAAGTTCCGCTGATTCTTTAAATGAACCTCGGACTTGAATGCCATTGTTTTTCGCTGAGAGCACTTCATTTAAATCTGCCGATATAGCTTGTGCTGCCTGGGTTATGAGCAGATGAGTTCGAAGCAAGGCCATTTTGGTTGCCTATGATGTATATAACAGTCGTTTCGGAGATCTATTTGTCACGATCTTTCGACTGGTGGATTGTAGGTTGTAGAGGGGCGTGAGCCCGGAGGGTTTCGCAGCACTGAAGCCAGTGGGCCTATTGTGCTATCGCCCCAGTCGCAGATGGGCAGGACTACGCTTGACGATCAAGGTTGATCGTGCTGAGAGACGAGTTGAGGTCGTTAATAGATGTCGAAGTTATGTCGTCCGTATCTGGAAAGGCCACTCCGAGGTGTGACCAGCGACGCTGGACGAGTGCATTGCACTCGCATAAGACGTGGAAAGAGGTTTCGTCATCTTCTTCACAGAATCGACAGCTCGCATCTTGCACAATTCCTATTGTGCGTAAATGTGATCCACAGATGATGCGTACTTTAGCTCTGCTTAACTGCAGCAGCTCAGCCGTTCTTCTGAGGGAATACCCTGCTATAGACATTTTCGATTGTCTGAGCCCTGGTAGTTTATCCCAGTGCTCAGTTTCCTTGAGTAGTTCTTGGTCTCTGAAAGCTCTCTTTACTAAACATGAAGAGATGTTGCAGAAGGGTTCAGGTCCGCAGAAAGGGGAAGATGCAGCTGTGCGTCCTAGCTCATCAGCCTGTTCGTTCCCTGCGATGCCCATGTGACCTAGAATCCAGAAAAGTGTTAGGCTGTTGTTTTCGCCTAGTTTGTTCAACGCCTTCAGGCAGCATTGAACAATTCTTGACCTGACGGTGTACTTAGTAAGGGATTTAATAGCCGCTTGGCTGCCTGAGAAGATGGCTATACGTTTATTTACGTAGTTCTCTCGTAGGCGGAGATCAGCGCATGTTTCTATTGCATGTATTTCTGCCTGAAAAACAGTGGTGTGGAGGCCCATAGGTATAGATATCCTGTGTGCTGGGCCAACCACACCCGCTCCTGAGCCTTCAGTTGTCTTGGAGCCGTCAGTGAACCATTTGATTGTTTGTGGATGCAGCCTAGCGAAGTAAGTGTGCCACTCCTCCCTGCTCCATGTTACAGTCCGGAAGCAGCGTCCGAATGAGACCTTTTTTGCAAGGTTGTCGGAGGGCATATTCGCGATAGTATTAGTGAGCTCCAGACTGGCATCATTAGCAATGAGTCGTGTCATTGCTAGTTTTGCCTGGGTCTCGAGGTGGATTTCAATTGGGTGTAGATCTAGTAGAACTTCTAGAGCACTGCTAGGGCAAGATCGGAGAGCACCGGTGGTAATCAGACACGCTAGTCTCTGTACCTTACCTAGAACGGACTTACCCTCCGTAGTCAGGACTCTCTTCCACCAGACCACAGCACTATAGTTTAAAGTTGGTCGAACTATTGCTTTGTTTATCCAGATCATAATGGATGGTTTCAACCCCCAGGTTTTCCCTACGTATTTTTTGCATATCCAAAGGGCTCTTGTGGCTTTTTCCGCCACCGCCTCGACATGCTTATTCCAGTAGAGTTTGCTGTCAAGGATAACTCCAAGATATTTGACTTGACTCCCAATTGGTAGAGGGGTGTTGTACATAATCGGGCTTCTGAGCTCAGCCGGATTTCTGTTTCTGGAGAAGGGTATGATGATCGCTTTGGATGGGTTCACTCGGAGCCCGTTTCCATCACACCATTCTTGTACTATATTTAGTGCTGGTTCGAGTAAATCTGTAAGAATTTCCTCAAACAAACCTTTAACCGCTATAACCACATCGTCGGCGTACCCTTGTACTGAGAAGCCATTGGATGAGAGCTTGCACAAAAGATCTTCGGCAACCAGGCACAGGAGTGGCGAGAGTACACCCCCTTTGTTGGCATCCTCTTGTGACCTTAGCAAAGAGAGATAGTTCGTTTATTTGGCAGACGACTTTTCTTGAGAAGAGCATGCTACTGATCCACCCAACAGTCGTGTTTTCTACCATCCTATTTCTTAGCGCTCTTTGAATTGCATCGAAGGTAGTATTATCGAATGCCCCTTCGATGTCCAGGGAAGCAGCGAGCACGGTATTTTTAGCCTCGAATGTTTTTTTAAACTCTCCTGCAAGGCCGTGGAGCGCCGATTCTGTTGATTTACCTGGATGGTAAGCAAACTGTCTCTTGTGAAGCGGGTTTCTGATCAGTGTAGTATTTCTGATGTGCTCATCAATGATTTTTTCCATTGATTTGACCATGAATGAGGTAAGACTGATTGGTCTGTATGCTTTGGGATCCTCTTTAGGTCGGTTTCCCAGTTTAGGAATAAATACAACTCGCGCAAGTCTCCATGGCTGCGGAATGTAGCCTTGCGCAAAGCTGCTTCTGAAGATTCTTACGAGGTATGGAGTTAGGAGCTCCAGACCATTTTGTAGTAAAGCTGGAAAAATCCCGTCAGTACTGGCGGATTTAAATGGCTCAAATGAGCATCTTGCCCATCTTATTTTATCGTGAGTGAAGATTGATCTTGCTATTCTCCAGTCTGAAGAATTAGTTCTATGCAGACTGTTATCGTTTGAGGGGACCCCGTTCCTCAGTATTTGGCATCCCGGAAAGTGGGTGCTGAGGAGTAGTTCGCCCGTCGTTAAGGCGTCAATTGTGTGGCGCCCATCAGGCTGCTTTATGGTACTTAGGTACTCGTGTCATTTTTAGCCAGAACTTTGTGGAGTCTGGCAGCTGTGTTGGTGCATTCAACACCTTCGCAGAACCTGACCCAGGAGTTCATTTTGGCAGACCTGATCTTTTTGTTGTACTCATGAAGTTTGGAGCGGTACGTTTCTCACTCTCCTGTCCTGTTGGCTCTATTAAAGAGTCTTCTTGTTGACCTCCTTAGTCTTGATAGCTCCGGAGTCCACCAGGGTACTACTTTGTTATCGTTCGTTCTTCTGAGGGGGCAGTTTTCTTCAAATGAGGCCACTATAACCCTGGTCACGTTGGGAGACCAAGCTGGAGGCTGTCCTGTCGATGGTGGATAGCCTCTCTCGAAGGGAGATACAGTAGTCGCCCCACTCAGTTAGCTGGGGAATTCGTCTTTCACGGAATCTGGGTATCGGCGCTGACTGGTGGATAGTCGCTTGAATTGCTGATTTGTGCCAAGGCGCTTTTTGTAGTTATTGTAATATTGCCGTCTTTTCTAGAGAGACAGACAGTTCCACAGTTTTTACGTGTACAAAATAATAACACTTGCGTAGCACTATGTATTACAACTCACGGATATACATATACAGTTTACAACTTTACTAGTTACTGATCCGATATCATTCACTACTAATACTGGACTCTCCTTTCGCCACTAGTCGACGCCCTAATAGAGGTCGATTCCACTGTTCCGGAAACTTCGAACAGTGCACTGAGCTCTTACTAGTCGTTGTTGTTGTATTATGCAATGTGTCCATGCTATCTCTCGTTGGCGGCGCTAGGCCCTAAGGAAACACAATTTATGGTTGCAGTATCCTGGACACATTACAATGTATTTTCCCTGTCCTACTCATCCTGCCGACCGGTTCGTTCTCAGCTTTCTTGTTATAAATTAATAAAACTTGCTTGTAATGTCCGGAGCTTATGTTTTTCATTTCATTTTTGCTTTGTTTATAACGAACTAAGCATTTCGGCTGGTGCCTCCTTTTGATGGGTTTCGTCAGAGACGTGGGTACTCTCTGTGTTCCTTTGATAATAGCAGTTGACTCCTGACTGGAGGTAACACTATAAATAAAACCAAACTTTCCAAATCCGTACTGATTGTCTACAATGAATTTCCCAATCAACTATATTACACTTTAGACTCCCTTTCGTTCACTGCTTTTCGTAACTTTCATTGCAGGAAGAGCCGTCCAAGACGAGTGTTATGAATGCTATTGAAAATCCTGTTCTCTCTATTCTATATAAAATATTCCATTTGTGTGATGAATTTTGTAATTTTGCTACCAGAGCACATTGTCCATTAACCGAAGCTGAGACAGATGACTACAACTTGTTGGAGAAAGAGTAAGAACATACAATTACCGCATTTTAATGATAGTAAACTTGTAAAAATGAAAAATTTGTTCCAGATTTGTAATACTAGTAGAGAAACTATTAAACCTTCTAATTGGTCTCAAAGCTGGTAAGTTGCAATAGTAGTTCTCGTTCCTCGATTTTTATGTAAAAAAATGTTTTAATGTTTTTTTCTAGGTGCAGCCTCAACGCCACTCTCACAGTTCCTACTTCGTCTCGACTACAACCATTGGTTCAGTACTCGAAAAGAAGAGAAGGATACCTGAATGCATTTGCCATACTCTCTCGCTTTTGTGTTACGTTATTGAATTACATAAATAAAGCTAAAACACGTTACATTTTCCTTGTCTTTTAATTATAAGTTTCGCATCTACTTATCTACTTCCATTTGTGCTAAATGCGTTCTGGTTAAAATACACTTTGTCATGATGCAGTCGCACGGCAGCGGGTGTTCAAGTTCTTCTTGATCTAAGAGGCTCATTTCAATGTCGTACCTTTGGAAAAAGAGGAATCAGTTAAACAATTTTTAAAAAGGTCAAAATGAAAACATACTTCCTACTATCGTTCGAGTTTCGTCTCATCACTAATCCAAATGCAATTGGTTCGCCTACTGTCACATTCTCGCACGCATCTTCCGGAAGAACAATCAGACATTGCTTCCAATGTGTTTCAGGAGCGCCAGGCCCTGTTGATAAAACTACCGCATTGTCCGGATCCTCCGAGGGGAATTTACAATCAAACCATACACACACGCCCTGGTAGTTTCCATCCCGCTGCACAGCTATTACTTCTTTCATGCTGAGTTCATTCAAATCCTCCGTTGTCGTTTCTTTCAGATCGATCCACGTCATTAAAACGCCATCATGTAACAAGTCCTCTTTACGAATACTCAAAACTTCCGGCTTACTGGACTTCTTTGCTCGCAACAAACGAGCGAAACTGTTCATTTGAACTCCATCGACATTTTGCCAGTAGTCAAACAAACCGGGCACCGAGCAGGGAGCAACATAAATGGAAGCAGTTTCCGGAAACATTTGACCATCGGCATGAAGGAATTTGTCTCGCGCGAATATGACAGAGTCAAGCATTCCTTCGTGCAACAGGTAGAAACCCATCCACTCTGAAACAATGATGTCAACTTTGTGCACTTCGGCGGGTAATTGGAAATCTTCGATTCGTTGTTGAAACACTTTTATGACCGGAGTCAATTGGTTCTCTTTGACGACCTCGATAGCTATGGCGGCTAAATTGGATGCCTCAACAGCATAGACAGCTTTCGCCCCAGCTCGAGCACAAAAGATGGAAAGGATTCCGGTGCCAGCACCCACATCCAGGACCACTTTTCCTTCGAACATGGACTTGTTGGACATGATGGCATTGCAGTAGGCCTCTTGTCGAGGTCGGTCTTTGAGCATTAGTTCATGGATCTGAAATGGATGTCGTTAGGAAATCATCTGAATTTATTACGAATAAAAGTCTGGACTGACCTCAAGGTCCTCGTAGGACTGAAAGTATTGTGAATCTCCCATTCTTTGATATTAGACGGGGAATAGTTTTGAATTGGCGCTGTTTGTTTACTTCGGAAACGTGACACATGACAGCCGCGGATGAGGTTATGAATTAAGTTAAAAAGAGCAGAGGACAGTCGCCAAAAAACGGCAAACATTTCCAATTTAAGGTAAGTACTGTGTTCAGCCAGCGAAAATCTTGCATTTATGTCTCCAGTGAGAAATGTGTCGTGGAGACTTGCATTTCATTCACTAAATTTAAGATAAATGTGCACTCGCAACCTGATTGATTTGTCGATGACACCTTTTCCTGATGAAATAAAGTGTAATTGCATTGTTTTTGCTGACGAAATGCAGTTGCACTTCATTTCACAGTGAAAAGGTGTAATTGGCAATCAATTACGCCACGAGTGTACATTCTTAATGGCACATTTTTCGCGGGAGACATAAATGCCAGTTTTTCGCTCGGTGAACATAGTACTTAGGTTAGGTCCTAACCTAAACCTAACCAGGGTAGGAGGCTCTGCTACTTGAAGCGGATATTTATTCCACAACCAACTTGATAAGCGGTGGAATATTTTTCAAAGGAAAACTTCTAGTCATCATGGAGCTTAGTAGAAAATAAGATTCTCTTGAATCTGCCGATCGCTGGTTCTTCACACTGCAATTTAATGAAGGAAACATACAAACAAAGGCGATAGAAGGTCTCCCTGCGCAGATACTTATTATTGATGGGGCTAGTCGTAGATGACGGTGGTTCCTGTACCTGTAGTAGCTCAACCTGAAGCAAGAAGATCAGTTACTAATCACGCCTCTCGCAGCCTTCCAACTTAGTCCAGAGAAAGGCTCGATAAGTAGAGATGCCGAACTAATTCTTGTCAGTGCATGCGCATTTCTCTTGACCACCTGCAACCCGTGTGACCAGGTACCAGATAGATGTACTCATATTGTTACGGTAGGAGAGGTGAAGAAGGAAAAAGCATGCACTGACCGAGTGGTCCTATCGGGGACCATTCCCGATGGCAGCTTGCTGCCACACGGGTTTTCCAAGACTCTCTCTGCAACTATCGCCCAGCTCGAAGTATTTGGGCGTTATTCTGGACTCAAAGCTCAACTGGAAGTTGAACATTGAGAAGCGCGTTAAAAAAGCGTGTATCGCTTTTTGCGCCTGCAAGACAGTATTTAGCAAGAAATGGGGTCTCAAGCCAAGCATGGTACTCTGGGTGTACACGGCGGTGGTACGACCCATCCTAACATATGGGTCACTCGTCTGGT
The DNA here is from genome assembly GCA_949715475.1 of Microchrysa polita. Classification (NCBI taxonomy): domain Eukaryota; kingdom Metazoa; phylum Arthropoda; class Insecta; order Diptera; family Stratiomyidae; genus Microchrysa; species Microchrysa polita. Next base: position 75,876,355 of record OX454418.1, on the reverse strand, counting down.
GGCCAGCGCTCAGTAAAGGCTACAATGTAACAAAACTCGGTAGAGTGCAGAGATCGGCTTGCCTTAGCATCACAGGGGGCATGCGAACATGCCCGAGGGATGCACTGAATGTCATCCTGCATCTCCTACCCATCGATCTGTTTATCAACCAACTGGCAGCATGTAGTGCAGTCAGACTCAAAGCGTTAAGCTGCTGGAGTGCTAGGCCATACGGCCACAGCAATATTCTAAACCAACTACCACAAGACGTACGCAACGCTGTAACGGATCTCAAAGTGCCCAAACTAAGCTTTGGGAAGAACTTTGAAGTCAGATTCCCAACTAGAGGTGAATGGAAAGAGAGTGAGGTGGTCAAGGATTTTGACATCACACTCTTCACCGATGGGTCTAAAATGGAGTGTGGCGTGGGTGCTGGAATCTTCTGCAGATCACTAAGTATCTCTGAATATTACCGTCTTCCTGATCATGCCAGCATCTTTCAAGCAGAAATGCTTGCAATCATGAAGGCCTGTCATGCTCTCAGGGACATACAAAACAACCAGAATATCGCTTTCTGCTTAGATAGTCAGGCGGCTATCATGGCTTTACAATCGGTGAAGACGACCTCCAGGGTTGTTGAAGTATGTGAGGAAGCATTAACCAGCCTTGGCACGCGACAAAGAATCACCCTACTCTGGGTACCCGGACACAGGGACATAGAGGGTAACGAGATGGCTGACGAACTAGCCAAATTGGGTGCCACTCTTGATAGCTCTCATGCGGAGCGTGTTTGCGTCCCTATGGCGGCTGTTAAGAGTAAGATATCCACCCACTATATAAAGGCCGCCAAGTCCAACTGGCGAAATCTGAGGACTTGCGTTATATCAAGGAAGATGTGGCCCTCCTACGACTGGAAAAGAACTTCTGAGATTCTGACTAAACCACGTAGAGATATTGCCAAGCTTACTGCCGTTATCACGGGGCACTGGCCAATAGGGCTACACGCTGCCAGGCTGGGCATCCCCTACAACGCGCATTGCCGCAGCTGCGGTAATGTAAATGAGAGGGAAACCCTGATTCACTTTCTGTGTGAATGCCCGGGACTTGCCAGAACCCGGTATAGGACGCTCGGTATGGCTTTTCTGGGAGGCTTGGAGGATGCAGCTAATGTGAAATTAGGGGAGCTGCTGTACTTCCTAAACAACACTGGCTGGTTCAAGACACCTCCCCACTCATAAATTCATTACCTAACCTTCATCATATACACTAGTTAAACTTCATGGAGTTGTGGTTTCAAAACGGCGTTTTATGCGCTAATTGGGCTTTGGCTATCCTCTGCCTAGGCCTACCAACCTACTGACCGGGCCGGACCACACCAGTTTCATCACCAACGAAACGGCCAAGAGTTGCCAAAAGACCCCTCCATGGCAAGAACCATGAAGGTTCGATGCAGGAGGGATGTGTATGTCTGTGTATGTGTGTGGAAGTGTTCTATGAGTTTTTTCGTCAAATTGGGAGCATTTCATCTCAGCGCGGTTGCTCTCAATTCTTCTAATCCGCGCCGGCATCGAGACCAATCCAGGTCCCGAAATCTACATCTGCTGTGTATGCAACCGACGTATCTTCGGGAATGCCAGGTCCGTGAGGTGTACCTGCTGCAGAGAATGGTGTCATTTCTACTGCTCAGGCCTAAGGAAAATGAGAGATTATGACAAGTTGTCCTTTGTTGCTCCAGGGTGTCTGCACGCGGGTCGGCCCCCAGCCACCCCAGGCCCTAGCTCACAAGCTAATGGCCCACCACCGTCTCCGGCCATTTCTGGCCCAAGCTCTCCACCACCGCCACCCGCAGTAAACAATACAACAAGACATAATCGCTCTAGTTTAACACCTGCACCCCCTGAAGCAGTGTACACCCCACTCACCATATTGCAGTTTAACTGCAATGGTATCCGTCAGAAGATTGGTGAGATAGTCCGTTTCATGAGTATGCGCAGAATTCTGATAGCGGCATTCCAGGAGACAAAGCTCAAACCATCAACTCCCGAATTAACCATCCGCGGCGATTACATACTTTTGAGGCGCGATAGAGTGGGCAGGCAGGGTCCTAAGCCAGGAGGAGGGCTCGCATTCCTAATACACAGAACCGTGCAATACAGTGTATTAGATCTTCGTTTCAACGACGGCACGGCGGAAATGCAAGCTAGTGCCGTTAAATCCGGCAATACCAATATCGAACTTATAAACATCTATGTTCCACCTGCATCCAGCTGTAGCTCTGGCTATAAGTTCGATATTGGTCCACTCCTCACAGGACAGCATAGGATCCTACTTGGCGACTTTAACGCCCATCACGAACTCTTGCACTCTCTTCTTGCAAATGATGCCAGAGGTATAGATATCGCGTCCAAACCAGACCCATCAGACTTCTGCGCACTCAATGGAATTTCGTCTACACGCGTCGCTGGTGCCTGCCATAGTTCTCCTGACATAACTATGGTGAGCGCCAGTCTGATAAGTGAAACCCGTTGGGAGACAACCAGATCTCTTCAATCCGATCACCTCCCCATATTAATAAACATAGATAAACCAGCCGAACTAACGACATCAGAACGGCGTACGTTTATCAACCATAAAAAGGCAAATTGGGAGGGTTTCACTGCGTTCACAACGACGAAGTTCGCCGCGCTACCTACTCCTACGAACACACGGGAAGCCGGAAAGAACATAAGGAACGTCATTGTCAAAGCGGCAGCTCGCTACATTCCGGCAGGACGTATCCCCAAAGTTCGGCCATATTTCCCAACTAATGCCGCAAGGTTAGCCGACGAACGGGACGATTTAAGACGCGCAAATCCGGCAGACCCCAGAATTCAGGAGCTAAACTCCGAAATAAATCGACTAGTTAACACCTACAAAAAAGAGAAATGGAACGAGCATCTAGATAGCTGCAACCTCTCACAAGGTGTCAGCAAACTATGGGCTACGGTCCGCGCCCTGTCTCACCCAACGAAAGACAAAGGCAGTGTAGCCATCAGATTCGGCAAGAAAACCACCGCAAATCCAAAACTCTGCGCGAGCTGGTTCAATAAGCAATTTATTGAACACCCCAAGACCAAGATGCTCAACTGCAAGATAAAAAGAAGGATTCGCAACTGAACGGTTGACATCATCCCTACCTATACAGCGGACCAAGTTACAGCAGCTATCAAGAATGCGAAAAAATCTAAGGCCATTGGACTAGATGGCATTTCAATGACCATGATGAAACACCTAGATCTTCCGGCCATCGAATATCTAACGATGGCTTTCAACTTGTCGATATCCACGCTTGTCATCCCTGAATTCTGGAAAAAGGGACGAATCATCCCCCTTCTCAAACCCGGTAAAAGCGCGAAACTCGCCGAATCCTACCGTCCAATCACAATTTTATCACCCGTTGCAAAGACGCTCGAAGCACTCATCCACCCCACCCTTGTATCGCATGCTGAGCTAGCTTCTCACCAGCATGGCTTCAGGAAGATGCATAGCACCACAACAGCTCTGGATATGATCACTCATCACATCCAAAACGGCCTCAACCAGAAACCGCCCTGTGACAGAACCGTCCTAGTAGCCCTTGACCTGTCGAAAGCCTTCGACACGGTCATTCACTCTGCGTTGTTGGCCGATCTCCTAAATATGCATATTCCTGCACAAGTGGTTAGGTGGATTGCCAACTATCTAGCTGGGAGGCAATCCTTCACAGAGTTTCGAGGCAGTTGTTCAAAGCATAGAAAAATTAAGCAGGGAGTTCCATAGGGTAGCGTACTCTCTCCTACATTGTTCAACATCTACCTGTCGAGCCTTCCCAACACCACCGGAAGGTATCGAACTAATTTCCTATGCGGACGATTGCACCGTACTCACCTCGGGGAATGATTTAAACGGCATGTGTGCTCGACTAAATGACTATATTGAAAAACTGGTGGAGTTTTTCAGTATCCGCAACCTAGTCATTTCGCCGTCTAAATGTACTGCAACTCTTCTTACCACCTGGACGCAGGAATTTTCGGAGGTGCTTGTGATCCGTACTGGTAAGCATGCTGAAGACGTTGTTCCTACTGTTACCAACCCCAAGATCCTAGGTGTCTATCTAGATACCATGATGAAGTCGAAAGATCACGTCGAGAACGTAGTCGACAGAATGCACAGTAGAAACAACGTCCTAAAGGCACTAGCCGGGAGTTCCTGGGGCAAGGACAAAGAAACTATGTTGGTCACCTACAAAGCGATAGGTAGGGCAATACCTAGCTATGCAGCACCGGTGTGGTCGCAAACCGTTTGTGACACAAATTGGAATAAGATTCAGGCATGCCAGAACGCTGCTCTACGTATCGCTACAGGTTGCCATCTCATGTCGTCCCAGGATCATCTTCATGAAGAAACCAACATGTTATCAGTGCGCGATCATAATCACCTCTTGTCTTTACAATATCTGGTCGGTTGCTATCGAGAAGATCACCCAAACCATCATCTCATGGACAACACTCCCCCTCCACGACATGTCAGGAGTGGACTCAGATATCTCGAGAGAGACGTCCAGAGATACAAACGGGTACCTCTCGATATATTCGATAAGACAGCATACCATGCGGCCATCGCAGATATTCACACAACCGTTGTGAATGGGTCAATAGGGAGTTTAGGTCCGAATAGAGTCCTCTCAGTGCCCCCACCACCCATATCGCCTGAGGAGACTAGGCTCCCGAGAGCCACAAGAGTGACACTGGCCCAGCTTAGGTCGGGCTTTTGTTCACGCCTCAATTCGTACCTATCTCGAATAGACCCGGACATACAGAACATTTGTCCGAGCTGCGGTGGTGCGCCACACGATGTGGACCACCTGTTTCGATGCCCCGCTGCACCCACTAACCTCACTCCGAGGGCATAATGGAACAACCCTATTGCAGCTGCTACGTTCTTGTCGCTTGAGACAATAGGCGAGAACGACGACGAAACTTAGAACACATCCACAGACATGCACAGCGACTCACACCCTTCTGCACTGCTACAACAACAACAACTTACCACAAAGCCATCGGTCATTCTGTGGTAAATTATGCAGCACCTATATGGGCGAACAATCTCTGCGACATCCAATGGAAGCGGATTCAAACGTTTCAGAATGAAGCGATGTGAACAATTACTGGATGTGTACGCATGACATCTCAAGATCACCTCCGCCAAGAGACAAAGTTGCTAAATCTGAAAAGTCACAATGATTTCCTCGCTAAGCAATATCTTGTTGGTTGCTTTCGTATTGAACAGCCGAAACACGATCTTATGGACAAAACCCCACCGCCACGTCACGTAAGACGTTCGCTAAGGGACGAGGAAAGGGAAGTCCAAAGATTTCCCTCGATAACACCAACACTTACAAGGCGATTCTAAAGTAATTGCATACTAGTGAGCCACGAATGATCTGTCGGGAAATGGCGTCCTACGCATTCGACCACCTGACATCTCTACTGACGAACAACAGCTACCTAGTACCTCACGTACCACCTTGGTTCAGCTTCGCTCAGTATGGTGCTCCAGACTAAAATCATTTTGGTTTCGCATCGATAGCACTATTGCAGACATTTGCCAGCGTGTGGATCCAGCCCGCACAACGTGGATCGTCTTTTCGACTGTGCAACCGCACCAATGTACCTAGCGCGCTCTGAAAAAAACCCCATTGAAGTGGCAATATTCCTAACGACATTAATTTCCCCTCCCCCTTTTACTTGCACCGCTACAACAACAACGGCTGACACAGGGTATTGACCCCGGAGTGAGGTCCAGCAGAACGTCGAAACAGGGTGGAACATCTGGACTTCGTGAAGCGTACCACAACAACTCGGACGATTGTTTTGGATGCGAGATAGGTAAGAATTTAGTCGCGAACACCAACCTGACCTAAGTTGGGCCACTGTCATTCTTGCGACAACTTTACAGGTTGACTGTCTCATTAAAACTCAATGCAGCGACAACATATGCTGCTTGGAGCCTACTGTAAAGTCCGTTTAACCACCCTAGCTATTTATTGATTGAAGAAAGACAATTCTTATTAAAACATTTATTAACATTATATAAAATTTCTAGAACAGACTCTACAACTTCAATCGCTTTGCGGATACTTCTTCCTTGGGCGCTTTCTTCTTATGTTTCACGTCTTTCCCAGTAGCAAGTTTATCCTGCAGCTGCGTGAAGAATGACTTTGACGATTTAATTGCACTTGCATCATCCGAATTGGCGCTAATCTGAAAAAATCGAAACAAATCATTATTCAAAATACATAGACTGCACCTCCAATAGTTATTTACCTGTTTCACATTTCTATGCTTCATCACCTTCTTAAGCATCTTGCTCTTCTCCTCCTTACTGGACAGTGCCACACCCATTTGTTGTTTCGCCTCGAGCTTGGCTTCTTTCTCTTTTGCCACCAACTTTTGCTTAATCTTCTTCTTGCGTCGTTCACGTTTCTTGTCCGTTCGATCGCGCTCTGTTTGACCCAACACATCCCCTTTGGCACGATTGCGCACCTCTTCCGGTGCCAACAGTTTCGCCGTACTAACAGCAATCGGTGCAACTTCCTCCACTTCGACGGCGGGCGTGTTTGTCACAATACGCAATTCGGGTGCAGCCGATTTCGGTGTGTAATGGAAATTTGCGAGGGCATCCAGCTTCATGAAAACGGCTCGCATCAATTTACGGATTTCCTTGTGACTTTCCGGCTCGTCGTCCTTGCTCTCGGCTTCGTACGGACTCAGTTTATCCATTTGATTGCGATATTCTTTCTCATAAATGTGTGCCAGTGATTCTTTGCTTTTTTCCTGGTCGAGGACGAGCTTTTTGCGTAGCTCGTGTGGTGTTTGTACCGGTTTGTATTTACGCTCGACATCATCCCAGGCTTTGTCTTTAATTCGCTGACGTATGATGTCTTCGAGTCGCATGGTGGTTTCTTCGGTTATGATGGGGGCCGGACGTGTGGTGGAGTCGAATTCAAGAATTTCTTCGAGAAGTGAGTTTTGCGGGCGGCCGGTTGAAGTTATTTCACCTTTCAGTTGCCAGGGTTTCTCGCCTAGCGCCATTTCTTCTTGTTCTTTGATTTTTTGTCGAAGTCGCTCCTGTCGTTCTTCGAAAGATGATTTTGGCTTGTCGTCCTCAGCGGCGTTTTCTTCGTCAGTTTCCTCCTCAGCAAGATCGTCGGCGTCTTCGTCGGCGTCTTCGTCGTTGTCTTGTTCCTCTTCCCCTTCGTCCGGTTGCTCCTCGTCCTCTTCTGACACGCTGCGTCTCCTCTTTTTCGACTTTTTAGTAACTTCCTCACCGTCCTCGTCGTCCTGATCGTAAAAGTCTTGATATTTCGTATCTTCCGGTTCATCCTCCTCTTCCTCGCTTTCATCGTCTTGGAAATAATCAATTTCCTCGCTGTCATCGTCGTCCGCTGCCGGTTTCTTGCCCTTGTGCTTCATGAACTCTTTTTCCTCTTCGGCCTTCAAGAACTCCTCCATTTCACTTAACTTGAAGAATTCGTCGTCAACCACGGACTTTTTGCCTGATTTCCTTTTATTTTTCGATTCTTTTTTTGGTTTCTCCACAACTTGCTGTTCGAATTCTGAATCGTTGTCCTCGCCGTCACTATCCTCCTCCTCATCATGGAAACTGTCTTGGTCCGATTCATTTTGCATTTTCAGCGAAAATTTCGATGCATTTTGTGTGTCGTTTCCCGTATGACATTCGCATGATAAGGAGTCGGGCCGCATTGAGAGGAGTCGTGAGGTGTTGTGAAGGAATGTCGACATCATCTTGTTGTTTCGCAGCTCCAGTTGCTGCCAGATTTGCTCCTCGTCCATGCAGTCCAATATGAGTTCGGGCAGAATGTTGGGATCCTGCCGTTTAACATTGTGCGTTTTGACGCTCAGATCGTAAAGGCTTTTGGTGACATTTTTGAATTTGTCCTCCTTTTTCGGTTGGGCACTGTGGAGGAAGAAGAAAATACAATTGTGAGCATTTAGTCAAAAATTAATAAAATTCCAGTCGGTAGAGAATGTCCAGTTCTATAACCATATCCTGCAGACCTCAACATGCAGTTGTACTCTAACGTGAAAGCGCACCGGGATTATCCTTCCAACTAACCTTTACAGTCACGTCAATTTGTAAACTTACCTTAAAAACACCTCCGGATGTTTAACTGAACTCTGAAAGTCTTTACGAACACCCGAAAGTGAGAGCCACGTTTCGGTGTTATCCTTCGCGGCTGGCATTGCGGATATCTTTTGAAAATTGTCCTCAACAATCCACGAAAACCTCAGGATAAAGTCGACTGAAACTGAAAATAAACAAGCATGGCAAAATTGACAATCAAGTGACAGCTATCAAGTTTGACGGCTGTCAGTGAACAAGGGTGCTGCCAGATCTAACTCCTTTGATTGATGGATTCTCAAATAGTCTAATAGTTTCAATTTGAAAATGTAGATGTCAGAAAATTGATCGAAATTATTAATTTTCATTTAAAAAATAATGATCAAAGTGGCAATGTAGTTAAATACACAGTTTCGGATATTTTATGTTTTGTCATATATTTAATTACATCTGATTTTGTTATTTTTAATTGGTTTTCAACTCTAATTCTGTATAACAATAAACCAAGATTCCCACCTTCATGCATAACCGGTCTAAATTCGTACACTTCGCTGATGGGAAAATTTTGCTTTCGTTGCCGGTCGGGGATTGGTACGAGTACGACGACGATGGTCGTTTAGCGGTTTCCAGCAAGAGGAACTCCCGTCATCTTTTGGTTCGGCAAAACTTTTACATAATTACGCGCTGCTGTGATTGCGCCGGGATTCCAGCGAATTTGATTCAATCCGACTTCATAACGTGTCTATCACGCGCGATTGATTTTAGTATCGATATTGTCGTGTGAAGTTTTATTTGCGGAACAACTGCCTGCCAGAAGAAGTTGGAAGTGAAGATGTCGTCGGTCAGGTTATTGGGAGCACTGGGACATTTGTCCAAAAATCAAATGCTCAATCGGAATATCACAGCAGGTAATTACTTTATTAATGTACGCCTAGAGTCAGATCAGCGTAACTCGACAAAGGATCTCCCCTTCCACGGTTGTGAACTGGCGACAGTGCCATGCTCCCATGGTTGTGAAAGTTTCGTGGACTTTGGACATGACACACAGTCGTCTGTGCCGTGCGGACGTAAACACCGGCTCTTTGCACAATTGTTGAGTAATAAATCCGATCGGGGCATATTTAGATTGGTGAGTCCTCTATTGAAGTGCATTCAGTGTTCATAATCCCATTGCCGATCAAGGCTTGAAATGAAGGCAACGATGATGAGCTCCTGTCATGCAATAGTGCCAGCTAGCTAGCTCAGCTGGCTGCAGTGTGCAATTTTTAGATTTTGCTCATCATGTTGATAAACCGTTTTTAATCTCAGAGGGTAAAGTCCAATGTATTTCTGCCATTTCTATTGAAGTGAGTGGTTGACGCGGATGTGCTTGGATTTTCTTCATTTTCACCGGATTTAGTGTGTCCTTGCTTTGGTGATTGTTACTTGTTGAAAACGAAATTTGAAGACTCAGCACATGTTTCGGCACTAGGCACTTTTAGGATTCAAAATTTATTCTAAGTACTCTACTGATCTCCTCCGAGGAAGAACCCAATTAACGTGACGATATGCCGTTACTTGGTTCCATTAACTCCTAGTTTCCGTTTACTAAACCTACGTAGCATCGCGTTCGTGACCTGGCAATGTCTCGTAACTGGCGGCAGGCCTTTCTTAAAGTTGCACACTCTACATCCATAAATCGGCGCCGAGTGATCTTACGACGACCCCGTGGTACACCTCTATGGAAAAAGGGGGTTCATTGCATAGCACGATCAGCAATGCAGTTATCTCCTTTAAGTAATGTATGAGCTCCAATTTTGTTCACTTTCGTTAAGCTGCCCGGCGTGGACGAACATATTGGTTTGACGGTGAATGGAGGAGTGAGGCGAAAAATTAAGCCAATATACACAAGAATGGTTATCAACATCAACCCAGGACAAGCCTATGTAAGGATAAGGATGGTAATATTATCAGCGACATCGACAGCATAAATAAACAATGGGCCTCGCATTTTAAAGAGCTCCTTAACACACCATCAACCTCCCCCACGGAGGCAGCTCTTGAGCAGTTAGCAGAAGCAGGCACTCCCCTTGAACCTCAAACAGTAGAGGATGTGAGTCTCGCCATACAATCGCTTCAACGTAAAAACGCGCCGGGCGTTGACGAGATACCAGCAGAACTGCTGAAGCACGTTGGAGCATGCCTAACCAACGTTATACATGTGCTACTGCTGAAAAATAAAAAAATCTGGGAATGGAATTAATCCGTACGCAGAATCATTGGCGAATATCAAGGCGGCTTCAGACCTGACCGTTCAACGTTACCGTGAAGCCATTACTCCAGAAGTGCTAGGAATATAACATCGACGTATACCAAATCTTTATCGACAGCCGCCGACACTCTTCAACCTTGTTCAGGAGTATGTAAGTCGAGCCATGAATATGGACAGCATCGGAACCATTGATCCTAACAACTAAGAGGATTGCGCCGTAGAAGCGATAAATGATTGAATTTTTCATATAAGACTGGATCTGACAGGTGGGGACAATTCGTCTTTTTTACCTTTGTGTCGCACTGAAACTGCGATATGACTATTACATTTTATAGATACACTTCCTGACTTCCTCCAGCAACAATCTTTCCCCCATTTACTTCGTAATAACTTCACAATAACACTTGACAGATGGGGACAACCGCTTTTTAAAATCGTGCCATGCAGTTTGTATGGGTGACAGCTGATTTATCATTCCTTTTTATTTCTCTATTCCCTGATCGGAACGCTACTCATCAAGTCTACTCAATTAGTAGCGTACGCCGACGACATCATGTCTCGAAAATTGGCTGATGCAGAAAGCCTTCTGCATAACCTCAATGACGCCGCAAAGGAAGTTGGAATACATATCAACGAAAGCAAAACAAAGACCATGATGCAATCAAAAACAAGGACGCCAGCCAGGACAACTTCGACTACTTGTGTTGTAACTTATCTAAGGATGCCAACGAAACCGACGAAATTAAGCGACGGATACAACTAGCCAATAAGGCGTATTTCTCGGTCCTCCCAATTATTAATTCGTAGCATCCGCGCAGGAAGACGAAGCTCAGCGTGTATAAAACGATCATTCGACCCGTGCTATGCTCTGGCTGCGAAACATGGGCCCTCACCAAGCCTTCGAAATTTTGCCAGACAGATTCGAACGAAAGAAACTTCGGCGAATTTTCGGGGCCGTTCGCGAGCGAGATCAATGGCGCATCCAGTACAACCACGAGTTGTTTCAATTGTACGATGAGCTGGAAGAATCGAAAATCGTGAAGCTTCATCGGGGCATGTACAACGAATGGGCGATAATGGCGTGCCAAAGAAGGTAATGAACGCACAACGAATTGACGGAGCGAGGTTGCGTGGACGACCAAGATTTCGCTGGGAGAACTCTGTAGGCGAAAATGCCCATCAGCTGCTGGGCTTCCGTAACTGGAGGACAACCTTACGTAACCGCGACAATTGGAGGTCAACGATTCAGGCGATTCACTGATGACGAAGCTACCCTTCTGTAGAAGTTAAATTGTTACACCTTAATAGCTTAATTCCACTCAGAGGATAATCTGATTCATTACCAGAACTCTGCTGCAAACTGTGAATGAGAGCTATCGACGTTGCATTTATCGGTTATCAATATAAGAACCCGGATGGAGAAATTTGTGTCGAAGACAAGGATGACCATCTAGACGTGTGAAGATTGTATCTTCCAGCAAGGAATGTCCGGAGAACTAAGAGGAGTTGTAAGAGCAATGGTCGAGACGGTATATACGTTTAAAGCAGTTACACTCCATCACGATGGAACAACGTTGATTTCGAACAATTTCTAGACACACGATGCGAGTACGAAAAGCCCTCTGGTAATTGCCGGGGACTTCAACTCGTGGGCCACGGAACGGGGCAACCGGGAGACAAATAGGCGAAGAATATGACTTCTTGACGAGTTTTCACAGCTTAATGTTACAGAGGGGATAGTAATCGTTGGTGTCGTTTATGGAGTGGCACTTCAGTGAGTTCTATGCTCAAAGCGATCACTCGGCAATTCTGTAAACTGTAGAAAATAGGGCAAATCAACTAAAGATCCAAGCTCGTCCCTTATATTGTCTTAGAGATTTGACGAGGCAATATTCAACGAAGTCCTCCTTTCAAGTTGTTTAATCGCGGAACACAGGTCAGTACAGATCACAAAGCGGCTGTTGATGACCTGCGACGCATCTGTGCCTCGGAAGAATTAATGTCTTCTTCCGTCAAAGAAATGAGAATAACTGGTGGTCTGAGGAAATTGCGGGTCTCAGTCCCAATTGCCTGAAAGTGCGACGTCTGTGTCAGCGGGCAACTCAAAGAAGCGCCCACGATGTCCTACTAGAGTCTTATTAAAACGCTCGATGATAACTGAAGCTCGCTATTAGAAAAAGCAAGGAAAACAGTTTCAGAAAACTCTGCAACGAATGGCGTATGAGGTGGTGATGAAGAAGATAGTGATAGTTTGTTTTGACGGTTGTTTGTTTATGCTTTCAATACTTTTATTTGATGGAGCGATTGGTGACGCCCCCGACCCGTCTACCTCGACATGCGGTACCACATGGTGGTCCTACGGCAACCTTGCTGTTTACAGTAATCTCAGCCTCTTCGTCGTGTTTTTTCGTCATATTGGGAGCATTACATCTCGGCGCGGCTGCTTTCAATTTTACCAATTCGCGCCGGTGTTGAAACAAATCCAGGCCCAAGGGTGTGGTATGGCTTGGTAGTGTTTGTAATCAAAGAATTGGCTGGAATGACCGGGCAGTGGAAAGTAATTGCTGTATGGAGTGGTTTCATCTCAGGTGTTCAGGCTTGAGAAATGCATACCATATCATATGTTACAGCGGGATCTAGAAATTCTGGGCGACCACGGGCTTATACCTGGCCCACCATCTCCAACACAGCCCCCGCACTCCCAATAATATGATCAGGAATGCTAGACCGAGCTTAACTGCTGCCCCTCCCCCAGCAGTTTTCACTCCGTTGTCCATATTGCAGTTTAACTGCAACGGAATTCGCAAAAAACCGAGATTACTCACTTCATGAGTTCCCGCAGAATTCTGATTTCTGCCATCCGTGAGACGCTCGTGTCTCAGCGTCCATGGTGTTTATGTTATACTGCGGAAAGATAGACAAGCCACCAGGAACGATTCTCACCCTGGAGGTGGACTTGCCTTTCTAATACACAAGTCTGTACATTACTGTGTATTAGATGTAGTTGTTAGTACAAAAAGTACTCCTTTAGAATTGCAGTCTAATATCATTATTGACTAACGGCGGAAATGCAAGCCATCTCAGTTTCATCATTCACGGGCACTTGTAGTAGTTCTCCGGACTTAACTATTGTAAGTGAAACTCGATGGGAGACGCGTCTGCTGTCTCATTCGATCACCTCCCAATCATTATAAGAATTGACAAACCAGCAAACCTGACTAAGTCTGAGAAACGAACGTTTGTCAATCACAAGAAAGCCGATTTCGTCGGCGAAGTTCATCGAGCTACCTACACCAACTAACGTTCATAAGGCCGAACGAAATATTAGGAACGTCATTGCCAAAGCAGCGGCACGTTATATTCCTGCAGGACGTATCCCGAAAGTTCGACTCAACTTCTCTACCTGCCAGAACGAGATAATATCAGACGCGCTCACCCTGGTGATCCCAGAATTCAGGAGCTCAACTCCGAAATCAATCGACAAGTAAAATAGACGAAATGGAACGAGCACTTCAATGATTGCAACCTTAATGAAGGTGTCAGCAGACTATGGTCTACTGTCCGCGCCCTATCGAATCCTAGGAAACGAAAAGGCAATAATGCCATAACATTTGGCCATAAGAAAACCAGCGATCCCCTTCACTGCGCGAGACTGTTCAAAAGGCAATTTATCGAACATCCCAAGACTGACGGGTTCAAGCGTAAAATTAAGAGAGGGATTCGCAGCAGAAATGTCGACACTATACCATCGTATACTGCGGACCAGGTGAAGAAAATCATTGAGAATGCTAAAAACTCCAAGGCCTTCGGATCAGATGGCATTTCGATTGCCATGTTGAAACATATCGACCTTCTAGCCATTGAGTATCTCACGGCAGCATTTAACTTGTCGGTCTCCACGCTTGCCATCCCTGAAATCTGGAAAACAGGACGGATTGTTCCCTGTCTCAGCCCAGGGAAGAGCGCCAGTCTCGGCGAATCCTACCGACCCATAACGATACTGTCATCTGTCGCAAAGACGCTGGAGGCCCATATTCACCCCACTCTTGTCGCACATGCTAAGCTAGATACCCACCAGCATGGCGCCAGGAAAATGCATAGTACAACCACTGCCACAGATCCTTTCTTGTAGCAATTGACTTATGAAATGATTTTGATAAGGTCACTACATGCTTCTAGCAAATCTGTTGAATATGGATATTCCTGCACAAGAGATACGTTGAATGGCTAACTATCTAACTGGTCGGTATTCATTCACTGAGTTTCGTGGCAAACGTTCTAAACTGAGGAAAATCAAATTAGGTGTTCCCCAGGGAGGAGTACTCTCCCCCACTCTGTTTAACATCTACATGTTCGGCCTTCCTACACCACCGAATGGAATTGAGCTTATTTCCTACACAGACGATTGCACCGTGCTCGCCACAGGGAAGGATAAGGATAAAACGCGCCTCATCATGAATCGCTATCTTGGGCGGTTACTGGCCTTTTTCCAAAGCCGAAATCTGACCATCTCTGCGTCTAAATCTTCTGCGACATTTCTTACCACCTTTTTGGGGGATTGTCGGTGGGAGGTTGGTGTTAATCTCGGCTGAGGAGATTAGGCTTCCCAGAGTCACCAGAGTAACCTTAGCTGAACTTCGGTCGGGCTTTGGTTCGCGGCTCAACAACGTACCGCATAAACCCGGACATCCAAAACATCTGGCCAAATTCCGCTGGCACTCTTCATAATGTATGTCATTTGTTTCAGTGCCCAGCTGCGCCCATTGATCTTACCCCTATCTCACTGTGGGAAAACCCTATCGCATCAGCTATGTTTTTATCCCTTGACATCACGGACGTAAACATTGACGAACCGTAACTCGAACCCACATAGATGCAAAGCGGTTCCATGTTTTTCTGTACCGCTTAAAGAAGAAGAAGAATACGGAGAAGTGTTCCCGCATCCGACATGATTGTATTACCAGTATCTTCCCATCTCGTTAAAAAAATGCTGCGCCATACGCAAAACCGACTTGTCGAGCTCTCAGACTATACTCTGTGTTGTTAACTGATGCTCACATCTAGAGCCGGTATTGGACCTAGAATGATCTCACAGTGGATTTACTAACTTGCGTTGTTATAATGTTTTATGTTAACTGAACTGTTCGGCTGCACAATCGAGTACCAGCAGTCATCAGATGGTGGCGTATACCCACACCCACACCCCTCTTTTCACGAACATCTTTCTACAGCGATTGGGTCTACGGTCCTGAACGGTCCATTCTTCCAGGCATGGTTAATAATCGCTACCAACCCCCTCGACGCAAGAGGAGAAAGAAAAACTTTAAGAAAAATATTATTCAATTCACTTTTTATCCTCGTGAGGCAACTATGGCCGGTCTAGCTGGTAATTTTACTTATTCATGCCTGCACCCAGTCCCGGTGCATGATTCTTATGGCGAAAGGATTTATACGAACGTCCAGTCATGAGTGCAGTGCACGTGCTGTAACGAATTGCGATTATTTCGAAAACGGCTAAAGATATAGAAAAGTTGATCCTTAGTCCAATTTTGCCAGCCTCCGTCTCGAGATATAACGCCATAGGGAAAGATCATCAATGTATTGTAGATAGGATTTAAGAGCCCATTGAATTCCTCTACTTAACCTACAAGTGATGCATGCAATACACTGCAATTACAATAAGGGAAGAGACGCGATAGAATGCATCCTTGCCGAACAACGCTTGGTAACTCAAAGTGTTCAGACACCCTACCTTTATGCAAGACGCGGCATTTCGCGCTCTTATAATTTCAATTGGCTTCTCACGCTCTTCTGCGCAAGGTCCCGAGTCCCGATAAAAAGGATGCCCTTCTTTGGAAGTTTAATGATCCATCCTTCCTTCCATTTCGTGGGGAAGATTTCGGTACTTCTCGCTCTATCAACTAATGTGTGTAGCATCTCAGCAGTTAATTACTCCGTTAACAGCACTCAAGTTATTGCTTCTTGCAGTGTGGTTTGTCACGGTCAGCCATGCTTATCTTGTCAGTAGTGGACTGATTTTATAAACGGGAAATCCATGCTCCGAAATATTAAACAGCGCTTTCCACGGGAGTACTATCTCCACCACAAAAACTCTTGACGTTGCCATTATGCGAACTCCGGCCAATTCAACCCATGTATAATAGAAAATATCTGCGATAAGGAAAAGCCTTTGAACTATGCAACACCCACATGGACGAATAGTGTCTGCAACAGAAAATGGTGTCATATACAAACATGCCAAAATACAGCACTATACACTGTTACACACTGCCTTCATCAAGAGACTGAAATGATTACCTTCAAAAGCCGCAATGGACTCCCCACTAAGTAGTACCTAGTCTCGGATACTTCCGAACTAACAACCAGACATACCATCTCATGAACAAGACGGTTAATCAGGATTAAAGAAGGGTAAGTTCAGGAGTATAAGAAAGTTTCCTTCGATAAATCGGACTACAAGGCGCCTATGGTTCATATATACACCCAAGAAGTCCATTAGGCATTTTGAGATTTCACCAAAAACCACATTCTTGGCACTAAACCACCAGCCATCCCACCTGAAGAATCGCAGTTACCTTGAGACACCCGCACAAGTATGACTCAACTCCGCCCAGAATGGTGCCTTCAATGCCTTCCTATCTGTCTTGAATAGATAATGACATCGCCAACACCTGCCCCGCTTGTGGATCTATTTATCTATGTATATCGATTGTCCAGTTGCTCCCATGTATCTAACACCGGTTGCGTTATGGTAACAAACAATTACATAAAGCAGCTTTCTTCCTAAATCTAAATCTGTAAGACAATAAATTGGTTCGGCATGTCGAAATTTAAAATAGACAAAATATGGAAGTGGAAACACCGCCTGGAAAGCCTTACCAGTTAAATGGGGCAAGCGAAAAGAAGACAATGGAAAAGGGACCAGATGCTGACATTAGGGACTCATTTCTGACACGCCTGCTGCACTCCAAACAATTTTCCTGTCAACCGACAAATCTACAACAGGCTCAAGACTAAGGCGGCACACTTTTAGAAGCCAATGCGGGACATAAACTTAAATAAAAAAAAAAGGTTTGTAAAAAATAAGTGTGAATAAAGAAGAATCAGGGATCGATATCAATGGAAGTTCCACTTGATGGACCCAATGCCAGAGGCAGGCCGAAGAACACCTGGATGTGTCAAATGAAAAAGCAACAACAACGCATTGGTCTCGGCGATGACACGATCCAAGATAGAGCTGCCTGTATAAATAGGCTGAGACAGTACCGCCAGAACGGGTGCTGTGCCTAAACCGTTGGCCGAGCGACGCGGCGCCATCGAGCGGTGTAAAGAATGAGGCAAGGAAGAAGAAGAAGAGAATGATCAGGGAGATACAATGCAGAACAGATTGTGGTGGACATTTTGCTGATATTTTCAGAGTCCTAGTGGTATCCGTTCAAAAGTTATGCGGCTCAAGAACAAAAACATTGCTAGCGCTTATCTCCGTTTACCTTTGAATGCTTCGCAGAACAATTTTAAGAGGATTTTCAATGCGGATCAAGAAAACTTGTAAAATTAGGGTCTGTGACGCAAGATTCGGACGCTTTACTCAAAACCGGCAATGCGATTGTTACATTTAACTCAGTCCAACCAGGATGAATACATAGTATTCAGGGCTTCACGACTTGATTTTTGAGAGGGTTTCATTGTTGGTTTGAAAACGATGGCGGACCAGAGAGTTTAATATTGGAGAAAATATCCTTTTATCGATCCATAGGACATCTACGGCATTAATGTACCACTGTACACATACAATCTCAGTCCTCAAATAGACAAAGTAGCACTTTCAATTTTTCACTAAATAATTTTATTTTCCATTTGTTGCAGCTTCTTTCATACACGCATCCCGCCTCATGTCATCCAACACAAACATGAAACATCTAAAAACCAAATTGGTCAATGATGTGTTCGTCATCACAATGGACTCGCCCAACGTTAAAGTCAATTCCTTGGGCGAAGAGTTCATCTCGGAAATGTCACAAGCATTCAATCAATTCCAAACCAATCCCGCTGCCAAAGCTTGCGTTTTGATCTCCGCCAAACCAGGATGCTTTATTGCCGGCGCCGACATTGGAATGTTGGAAAAATGTGCAACGGCCGCCGAGGCTGAACGAATTTCGCTTGAAGCTCAGGTCGCTTTTGATCGAATGGAGAACAGTACGAAACCTATTGTGGCCGCAATCAATGGCGTTTGTTTGGGTGGCGGACTGGAATTCGCCATGGGCTGTCATTACAGAATAGCGACAAAAGACAAAAAGACTGGATTAGGATTGCCCGAGGTAATGCTTGGTCTGTTGCCGGGCGGTGGTGGCACTCAACGTTTGCCAAAACTTACCTCCTTGCCGACTGCTTTGGATATGGCTCTTACTGGCAAGACATTGAAAGCTGATCGTGCTAAGAAGGCGGGTCTTGTCGATTTGGTGATTAGTCCTATCGGACCTGGACTACAATCGGCCGAGCAAAACACTATTGAGTTTTTGGAGTCAGCTGCTGTGCAAGTTGCACGTGATCTTGCATCAGGAAAAATTAAGGTAGGTGTGATGTAACATGAATAAGAGCAAAATAACCAATTAAGAAATTTCAGGTTGATCGCACTCAAAAGCCTCTTTCCGATAAATTGCTGAACTACGCGCTGGGCTTGAATTGGGTCAGAGATCAAATTTTCGGCAAAGCGAAGAATCAAGTTATGAAGATGACCGGAGGCTTATATCCAGCACCACTTAAGGTAAGTTAAAATTAAACTGCATGCATGCATGCCTAACTTACTGAAAATCATCATTCCAGATTATTGAAGTGATTCGAACTGGTATCGAAAAAGGATCAACGGCCGGCTACGAAGCGGAACGCAAAGGTTTCGGCGAATTAGCAATGACCACACAATCCAAGGGTCTGCTTGGTCTCTTCCGCGGTCAAACTGAATGCAAGAAAAACCGTTTCGGACAACCCAAAAATCCCATCAAAACTGTTGGCGTTCTTGGCGCGGGTCTTATGGGCGCTGGTATTGTACAAGTGAGCATTGACAAAGGCTATAAAGTTGTTATGAAGGATACAAACTCGGCCGGTTTGAATCGAGGCATAGATCAAATTCAAAGTGGACTTCAAAATGCCATCAAACGCAAACGTATCAACGCACTGGAAGCCGACAAGATTATGACAAATCTGATCCCGACCTTGGACTATGGGGACTTCAAGAATGCGGACATTGTTATTGAAGCCGTTTTCGAAAATTTGGGAGTCAAACACCAGGTTATTAAGGAAATTGAAGCTGTCGCACCAAGTCATTGTATTATAGCCACCAATACTAGTGCTATTCCTATTACGAAAATTGCTGCAGGCAGCGCTAGACCCGAGAATGTGATTGGCATGCATTACTTCTCGCCCGTCGATAAAATGCAGCTCTTGGAGGTTATTAGACATCCAAAGACTTCCGATGATACTGCTGCGGCGGCTGTTGCTGTGGGTCTGAAACAAGGAAAAGTTGTGATTACAGTCGGAGACGGTCCTGGATTCTACACGACACGAATTCTTTCGACTATGTTGGCTGAAGCCATCCGGTAAGTCAATAAACCTTTCATTTCGCACCATTGCGGTTCTGATTAGCGGCTTTGAATTTTAGATTGTTGCAAGAAGGTGTCACACCTCAAGAGCTCGACAAGATGACAAAGACTTTCGGTTTCCCAGTTGGTGCAGCTACACTTTGCGATGAGGTCGGAATCGACGTCGGTGCTCACATTGCAGTTGACTTGGCAAAGGTATTTTGCATAATTCAGCTGAACAGTTAAGAGTTTCATTTGTTTCAACCATTTTTCAGGCTTTCGGTACTCGCATCAGTGGTGGCGATTTGGGCGTTATGGATGATATGGTTAAGGCCGGTTTCTTAGGTCGTAAGTCCGGCAAAGGCATTTACATTTATGAGAAGGGTGCTAAGGGTGGAAGTCGCGATGTTAACGAAGGAGCTATGGAAATTGTTCGCCAGAAATACTCGATTCAATCGAAAGGTGCCAATTCAGTCGAAGATATGCAATTGCGTATGGTGTCACGTTTCGTGAACGAAGCCGTTCTCTGTTTGGAAGAAAAGATCCTCGACAATCCGCTGGAAGGCGATGTTGGAGCCGTATTTGGATTGGGCTTCCCACCATTCTCGGGCGGTCCATTCCGATGGGTCGATCAGTTCTCGGCATCGAAATTGGTTGATAAAATGCAATCGTACGCTGAATTGTACGGCGATCCGTTCAAACCTGCCCAAACACTCTTGGACATGGCCAAAGATCCATCGAAGAAGTTCCACAAAGCTACCGTGCAATCCAAATTATAGGTAATAATTTAATAAGCATTTTTTTAATGACATTTAATTGTAATGGCATTTTTTTGATACATCGTCGTTGAATAACTAGTTTGAAAGCATTAAATGCAGTTAAAAGAAAAAAATTTCATAAGATTTTATAGTAAGTGCCTTTTATAATAAAATAAGCACCGATGAATGAATATTTGTTGTTATTACGCAAACAATGTGAATGCCCGATAATTTATTTTTATTGTCAGCGAAATAAAATTACAAAAAAAAATTGTATAATTAATTCGGCGTCTAATATTGCTATTTGCCATTCGAATTCATTTGTGACGCATCCGGATACTTAAGTAGTACATCATCAACGAGTTGTAAGACGCCAATTTTAAATTTTCGTTTTTGCATAGCACTCATTCCGTGTATGTCCGGCAAAATGCTTTGAAAGAATGCCATATCAGAACTTTCACCGAACGTTGAATTTATGATGTCTGGTTGATTGTTAAGTTTTATTCTTTTTACATCGAGTTCACTTGGTTCTCCGTTAGTTGCGAAAAGGATATCGTGATCGGTATCTCTAGGATCAATATCGACTTGCACATTGGCGACACACTGAACAGATTGTGTCGATTCATTTTCACTCATTCGATGTCGTCTTGATACCCTCCGCGGGTATCGAGCCGGGGCTTCGTACTCTCGGTCCTGGGTTTCATCTACGTCTGAATGCTTGATTTCAAGATTGATATCGGAATTTATGTCGCAGTCATTGTAGGAGTCGTAAACTCCATTGGATCGATGCGATTTTAGAAATGGTATTAGGAATGACATGTGCTCGGCTAGGTAGTAGGGCTTGTGTTGTGGATCGGCACTGCTTTGTTGTTTGATGTAGCGTGAGAGGCATGCTCGGAGATTTCGCCATCTTTCCTTGCAATGTGATACTGAAAATAGAAAATTGATAGATTTTATGATAATTGTTGTTAAATCGTTTGTCAAGGGCTGCGAATACGCTTTGGATGATTCTGTTTTTTTATTTGTCAATCTTAACACGGAGATGGTACCACGACCCACATCTGCCGATATTGTATTGATTGCAACGTCATTTTATTACGCATACATTGAAAGGATTATGAAATAGATCATAACTTCATAACTGGTCTTGGCAACTACCAAGGTGCGGGCTTTATTTCAAGTACATATTGATGTTTCAATGGTTGTGATTGGTACTGTAACGAAACGGGTCACAACTTATTTGTGTTGTCGGATGACTTTTGGAAAAATGCAATTGTCGAAACAGAATGGATGGGTCGATTTCGGGATATGGCGACGGGAGTGTTCGGCAAATGAGATCTGGTGATGTTCTCGCTGTATGCGTATTCCATTTGTGATGAGGCGCCAATTTAGGTCTAGTCAGTGAATATTTTCTTTTGCGTTTTTTTTTCGAGCACGGATTAAAAGCCTATGATCAAATAGTGAAATACTACTTTTTTTCGATTTGACACCAAGGACCTGGTCGAAATATTGTACTTGTGATTTTGCTTTTTTCCCGCACGATAAGCTGGAGATTCTTGTGCGCGTGTATTGGAAGGATTTTTCATAAGGAAAAAAAAAACAGAATTCAAGTTTGATAAGACCAGCTATACAGGGTGGCACACGGGAACCTGACGATTTTAAAACCGTCATAAAAAATTGAAAATTCATGCTACGAAATTTTGTTTGCCACTAACACATTCAGAACAGTTTCGGAATTTAGATCAAATCCCTTTCAAGAAAATCATTTAAAAAAAACTAAACTTTTAAAGTGGTTCGGTAATTTCAATCAACTTCAATTTGCCCCATATCTTCGCGGGTGGATTAAGTTGTTTCAACGGTTTATTTTCATAAATGCATAATTTCAGAAAACAAAAACATAGTTGTTGGACGATGGATGTATCATGCTCAAACACTTTATTTGAGAAATCCCCGTCCAGCTTGTCCATAGTGGGACTACACTTGTATGCATACTCCACATTATTGCGGCACACAGGGTGCATTTCGACTAATAATACATGGCGCCCTGCATCTGTAATCAGATGCCTCTACTTATGCAGCTCGTCATGTACTATTAGGAGATGCATGACGGGACTCGGCCAGGCAGTGTGTACAATCCTCTTATATTGGACTCGAAACACACCCTGGCGTCGAATCTTTTTTGACTGGGGCTAGTCACTTGCTAGCCACCGATTCGTTATGGACAAACTGGACGGTGGATTTCTCAAATAAGTTGTTTTAGCATGATACATTCATCGTCCAACAACTATGTGTTTGTTGATTCCGTCACTGGCACGTAGTCAGAAACGACGGCCGTGGCTAGCACCACTAAAAAAAAAAGATTCGACGCCAGGGTGTATATCGAGTCCTATATATAAGAGGATTGTACACACTGCCTGGCTGAGTCCGGTCATGCCTCTCCTAATAGTACATGACGCGCTGCATAAGTAGAGGCATCTGACGACAGATGCAGATGCATGTACTATAATAGTCGAAACCAGCTGGAAATGCACTCTGTGTGCCGCATTGATGTGGGGTATGTATTATTTCAGAAACCAATAGAAAATAGTCAAATCTATGGTTAAGTCGAGGGACCGACGAAGAATCTTGATATCACCCTGCCGCACTGTGGTCTCGTTTTGCTGAAACCACCAATGCAATGCAAAATGGTTTTACGCGGAGAAACAGATGCATTCCGATGAATATTCAAGGAACGACGAAACTCTCACTGTAATCAAGGTTTTTACTCTTTAAAGGTACGTGTTCGTAGAGACAATTCATGTGATGATCGCATAGCGATCGTAGTCTTGCATCCAATTTCGAGCCGTATTTAAATATATTTTGAATGGTTCTATTTTCCTAGTATCGACTATGGACGAAAGGAACATGTATGTATAGAAAATATACCCATATAGTGCTCAAAACCGGTGGTTTAACTTCAATCGCTGAACGATGATCCCATGAGTCGTCTCTACGAACACAAACCTTAACGCAACATATTCATAAACGCGGTGTTCAATGGTCCACTGGTTTATCTTACAAGCAAAGACGCTTTTAGCCAAGGAATGGAATGCTTACCGCATTTCTATCCTTCTTGGATGATTCTTTTTCTTTTAGCGGTGCAGAAAGGTGTGGAACCGCTGTGCATCTATGTGGATTCGAGTTATGGTTCGTCGATGCTTTCGTCCGTGATGTCAAGGGACAAAAACATAGCTGCTGCGATAGGGTTTTCCCACAGTGAGATAGGGGTTAAGTCAGTGGGCGCAGCTGGGCATTGAAACAAGTGACCCACATCGTGTGGAGCGCCAGCGCAGTTTGGACAGATGTTTTGAATGTCCGGGTTAATGCGAGAAAGGTACGAATTAAGGCGTGAACAAAAGCCCGACCGAAGTTGAGCTAATGTCACTCTGGTGGCTCTCGGGAGCCTAATCTCCTCAGGCGAAATGGGGCGCACTGAGAGGACTCTATTCGCATCTAATCTCGCAATAGACCGACTCACTGCACTGTAGTGTGAATCTCAGCGATGGCAGCTCGGTATGCATCATCATCGTAAGGGTCCCTCTTGTATCCCTGGACCTCTCTCTCTAGGTCTCGCAAATCACGCCTGACATGTCGTGGTGGAGGAATTCGGTCCATGAGACTGTAGTTGGGATGATTCTCACGGTAGCAACCAACAAGATATTGTTTGGACAGTAGGAGATTGTGGTCACGTATTGGCTTCAATTTTGTCTCTTGATGTAAGTGATCCTGGGCAGACATCAAGAGGCAACCTGTGGCTGTGCGTAGAGCAGCATTTTGGCAGACCTGAATTTTGGACCAGTTTGTATCACATAGACTATGTGACCAAACTGGGGCTGCATAATCAGCAGCTGCTCGACCCACCGCTTTGTATGTGACTAGCATGGTTTTTTTATCCTTGCCCCAGGTGCTACCAGCTAGTTCTTTTAGGATTTTATTCCTACTGCGCATCTTTTCGCAAACGGATGCTGCGTGATGAGCTGACGTCATCATGCTCTCTAAATGGAGCCCGAGAATTTTAGGGTTAGCAACAGTAGGAATTGGATTGTTGCCAATACGTACATCAACCTTCCACCGACAATCCACCGACCAGGTGGTAAGAAATGTCGCAGAATATTTAGACGCGGAGATGGTGAGGTTTCGGCTTTGGAAGAAAGCCTGTAATCGTCCGGGATAACGATTAATTTGGAGGCGCATTTCATCCTTATCCTCCCCTGTGGCGAGCACGGTGCAATCGTCTGCGTAGGAAATCACCTCGATTCCTTCCGGTGGTGTAGGAAGGCCGGACATGTAGATGTTGAACAGAGTGGGGGAGAGTACTCCACCCTGTGGAACTCCTAATTTGATTTTCCTTAGCTTAGAACGTTTGCCACGAAACTCAGTGAAGGAATGCTGACCAGCGAGATAGTTGGCAATCCAACGGATCTCTTGAGCAGGGATATGCATATTCAGTAAGTTAGCGAGAAACATCGAGTGATTGACATTGTCAAATGCACTCGTTAGGTCAATTGCCACAAGAATCGTTCTGTGGCAAGGACGTCTGTGGTTTAGCCCATTACGGATGCGTGTAGTGATCGCATCGAGGGCAGTGGTGGTACTGTGCATCTTCCTGAAGCCATGCTGGTGAGGTTCTAGCTTCGCATGTGCAACAAGAGTGGGGTGAATAAGGGCCTCCAGCGTCTTTGCGACAGGAGAAAGTATCGTAATGGGGCGGTAGGATTCCCCGAGATTTGCGCTCTTCCCTGGCTTGAGACAGGGAACAATTCGACCTGTTTTCCAGATTTCAGGGATGGCAAGCGTGGACATCGACAAGTTAAAGGCGGCCGTGAGATACTCAATGGCTGGAAGGTCGAGATGTTTCAACATGGTCATCGAAATGCCATCTGGTCCGAGGGCCTTGGGGTTTTTAGCATTCTCGATGACTTTTTTAACCTGGTCCGCGGTAAAAGATGGTATGGTGTGAACATTCCGGCTGCGAATCTGTCTTCTAATTTTGCGCTTGAGGCCGTCGGACTTGGGATGTTCAATAAATTGTTTATTGAACAGGCTCGCACACTGAAGAGGATCGCAGGTTTTTGTGTTGCCAAATTCAATGGCGTTGTTGCCCTTTTCTTTCCGAGGATTGGAAAGGGCGCGGACGGTAGACCATAATTTGCTGACACCTTCATTGAGGTTACATTCATCGAGGTGCTGATTCCATTTCGCACTCCTCCTATAGTATTTAACTTGTCGGTCAATTTCGGAGTTAAGCTCCTGAATTCTGGGATCATCAGGGTGAGCGCTTCTGATCTGATCACGTTCATCGGCTAATCTGGCGGCACTAGTGGGGAAGTTAGGCCGAACTTTCGGGATACGTCCTGCCGGAATAAAACGTGCCGCGGCTGTGGTAATGACGTTCCTAATATTTTTCTCGGCCTTATGAATGTTGGTAGGTGATGGTAGCTCGATGAACTTCGCCGACGAGTAAGCTTTGAAACCATCCCAATCGGCTTTCTTGTGATTGACAAACGTTAGCTTCTCAGACTTAGTCATGTTCGCTGGTTTGTCAATTTTTATAATGATTGGGAGGTGATCTGATTTGAGGGTGGTACGTACTTCCCATCGGGAAGCAGCGATTAGGCTGGCACTGACAATAGTTATGTCAGGAGAACTATTGCAAGTGCCCACGACTCTAATCGGCGAGTCTTCATTGAATTCTGAGGCGTCAAGTGATTCGGCGATAGTTATACCCCTGGCATTGTTGTTGATGTCCGAATGCCAGAGCTCATGGTGCGCATTAAAGTCGCCAAGGATGACCCTGTGCTCTCCGGAAAGGAGAGGACCAATATCGAAACGATAGCCTGAAGGGCAACTAGAATGAGGTGGTACATATATATTAAAAATTTCGATATTAGTACTCCCTGGTGGAACTGAGATGGCTTGAATTTCCGCCGTACCGTCAGCAACTACATCTAATACACAGTAATGTACGGACTTGTGTATTAGGAAGGCAAGTCCACCTCCAGGGTGAGAATCATTCCTGGCGGCTGGTCTATCTTAGCGCAATATAACGTAATTGCCATGGACGCTAAGAGACGAGTTCGAATGGAGCAAAGCCTTCTGGATGGCAGAAATCAGAATTCTGTTTACACTCATGAAGTGAGTGATGTCGGTAATTTTTTGGTGAAAACCGTTGCAGTTAAACTGCAATAAGGACAGTGGAGTGAAACCCGCTGGAGGAGGAGCAGGGGTTAAACTAGGTCTAGCATTCCTGATCATATAGTTTGGGGGTGCTGGGGGCTGAGGAGGAGATGGAGGGCTAGGAGCAGCCCGTGGTCGCCCTGTGTTTATGCATCCCGGTGCAACATATGATGTGGAGTGCTGACCAACCCTTCTCAAGCCAGAACACCTGAGATGTACCCATTCCAAGCAGCAATTACACTGCACTGACCTGGCATTCGAACCAATTCGTTGGCCGCAAACACTACAAAACCATATCTCTGGGCCTGGATTTGTTTCAACACCGTCGCGAATTAGTAAAATTGAGAGCAGCCGCGCCGAGATGTAAT
This sequence comes from Microchrysa polita, assembly GCA_949715475.1. Taxonomy (NCBI): domain Eukaryota; kingdom Metazoa; phylum Arthropoda; class Insecta; order Diptera; family Stratiomyidae; genus Microchrysa; species Microchrysa polita. The sequence goes on along the minus strand of OX454418.1, from coordinate 75,849,024 downwards.
GCTCCCAATATTACGAAAAAACACATAACTCGAATCCCCACATATCCACAGACAAACACAACCTTCCTGCATCGAACCTTCAGGGCTCCTGCCGGGGCTCTTGCCAGGAAGGCATATTGGCAGCTTTTGGCCGTTTTGAAATAAATAATAATTTCTTGCTTACAAACTGTACGGAAGTAGTTAGGCATATATTTACATACATATATGTACATACTAATTAAGTAACTCAAATTTAAATACATACATATTATGCCTGTTTATTGTTTAAACATTTTTCTTTATTTTTTCCATTACTATGTATAGTTATTTTATTTATGAAATTTTATTTTTAAATGAAATTTGTGTTGGCATAACTATCATCCGACTAATTCCCATATGATGATGTGCTATGATGTTCATTTCATTCTGATAAGTCATACATAAGTTATGTTACTGTTCGATCTACAGAGCATTCTATGCATAACGTTGCTAAAGCTTAAAAGCTAATCAGAAGCATACGCACACGATGTATTGATTGAGTGTACCTACAGTGCACACAATTTATACTCTTGTCTGTTCTCTTTTGTAAAACAACAATCAAATTTCAAGCAACAATTCACAAAATAACTTACATACTTGTACAGCATGCCAAATCTTACATAATTCGTAATTGAAGCTATACTTACTACTTTCTCGTGTCTCTTTCGCTATTTCTATCCAAGCCTTCTCCTGTTCGTCCTTGTTTCGATATTCGGGAGACTTTTTATCATACAGACACTTGTACTTTTTTACTATGCACACGAATTTCACGTTGAATTCTTCGTCAGATTGCATTGTAGAATAGAATGTTACTTTTCAAGAGAACACTACCAAATGTAATTCTGTCTTGATTTTCCAACAAAAACAAAATTGTTAAATGCACTCACAATGTCACCTACGGCTACGACTACGTCGTCAACAATTGTCGGAAACGCACTGAGACTGATGAAATCTGTATGCAAGATACAAAATGACAAAATGATACTCGGATTGGTATACGTGTATCGTGTAGTATGTAGTTAGATAGTCGTCACTTTGTACAGGCTAGCAATAGCAAACAATCAACACACACGGTAAAATTGTCTCATGTGTATTACCCAAAAGCTGCACAGAGCGCATACATTTCATACGAAAAATGAGAATACAACATCACACAAGTGCTCATATTGATAAAGCGACGACGTCAACATGTAGCGAAGTTTGTTTACTTGCCGCCATCGTACATCCTCGTACAATGGTGGAACGAACGAATGAACATCATGAACATTTTCTGAGAGACAGAGACACAAACTTTGAATAGTTTCGATGGAAATGTGTGCGTGCAGCTTTTGCGCCATGGTAACAGCGCGTATACATAACAATTTCGCTGTTAGACAACAAGTTCTGTTTTACAAGATACTTTTTTACATTGTTTATTTTGTATTTGATATGACGCACATCTGCCTAGTTTAGTATTACAGAATACGAGTATGTATTATATGCATTCATCATTCTCTTACTAGAAATACTAATGGGAAGTGAACTCCCATCAAGAACAAAATTCAAAGCCATGAGCTTGAATTTGTTGAAAAATACATACCATACCAGTGCATTTATCGTTTAATTTAGTACAATTAAGCTAAGGCGATCAACTTTTTCAGAAGCCAGTGCAGGACGTACATCTAAAACCAAACTTATAAAACACATTATAGCCGATACAGACTACCAACAAATCCTTGTGAAGACTAAAATTAATCCAGTGAAAACCCTGTATACTAGATCGAATTGCATGACACTAAATTCAAAATGTATCGTATAATGTACTTGCGTTTTTCAAATTGCAGTACAATATGGTACAATTGTTAATCGAGAATTTAAGAAATCCTGTCGGAAGTGTGAATTCCCTCTTACGGTCATTTGTGTAAAAGAGAAAATTTAAATCAGAAAGACCTAAAAGCTTCGGTCTATTTTCTTTTTGTATTAGGACAGACGGTGCTTGCGGCATTGTAGATACCAGTCGGATCTGAAAGTAGTAAAGTAAAAAGTACGACACATATTACATTATGGAGGATGACCAAGAATAAAACAATAAAATATGTAAATCAACACATCTGTCTCCTTCAATGTGTTACAAACTTGATGACAAAGTTAATATACCCTTCGGTTGACTCTACGAGCGAAGGGCATAAAAAAACATTAAACTGGCTGTATGTATTATTAAATTTCGGATTTTCAATTCGCGAATCACACTGCGACAAAACAACATTCATTGAAGGAAAAGCATTGCTTTCAAACAACAGTATTGATTCGAATCACTGCAAATCACGTTGTACAAGTCGATATTGTTCGATATACATACATCCAGTTTATACACTACAATACACTACAACGTCTTTTTTACTACGAACTGCCATGTAACCTATGAACAAAAAAAAAACACAAAAGAAACTATGTCCCCCGTTGCATCGGCGCCAATGCGTATACAACAGATTTTGGACATTAATTTGATATGCTGGTGCAACAATTTCCGGTCATATGTTCGAGGGGAAATTTCAGATTGACAAGTCGGTGCAATGATATATCGAGCATATGGACCGGGCGGGTAGAGTTCAGTAGAGGGTGTGGAACCAACGCCATCTAGAAATATCATAGCCGCAACTCAGCTGTACAATGACGTTATTGCTTAGCTCTTAAATTTTTTATTTACACGAACAAACAACAAAAACAAGTAGTGACGTAATAAAAAGCAAAAACAAAACAGTGCAACATTGGCGAACATAACCTAAAATTATAAGCTGATTTTGACGTCTAAGATTCTACATTGCGGCCTTAATATCTAGACGGCGTTGGTGGAACATTACGCTATCAGCTCTCGCAAGAAGAATTTTCTTGTTCTTGTTATCGACACTAGCGACTGGATGCATGGGAAAGCTTGGAGATCATGAAGATACCAGGTAGTAACCGCCTCAACGACGACGAAGGAAATTGCCCATCACGAATCATTAAACTAGCCGCGCAGGTGCGATAAAACTGGATCCACTTTTTAGAAGAACCCCTTTTTTACCTTTTAAGCAGGTAGTTGTAGCAAAAAAAATCTGATAATAAATTACCATGTACAAGCCATCTAAACTTCAGAAACACTCGCACTGAAGAAGAATGCAAGTTGCATTCGAAATATATATTTGCAAAACGAAAAATAAATTGTAGTAAGGAAAAAGTGTTTTTGATTGATATAAATTAAAAATAAACTACAAACAGCGGTGAAACCGATCAATAAGATTATAAAAATGATTTGGAAAAACTCAATTTGAGAACCCGTCGATACTGGACATTTATATCGTGCAGAGGACAATTCAGAGACTACTTACTTTAACATTCTACACGTTTGTTAAATATTCTCATCAGCGGACATTTTAATTAAGCGAGAAAAATGTTATTCCCCAGTTAGTATAGTACCTACAATGATATAGAAGAAAATATTTATGTCTTAAAACGTCATTTTAACGGTCATTTTTATTCCGTTCTAGGAGAGAGACTGAAACTGTAATCTCGAAGACTAAATATGTGCTCGTACTTTTCAGGCCCAAACCGATTTCCAGAGGTGTCATTATTTAATATCAGATCCTGGAATACCGCGTTCGACCTAATCTTTCGAATCTGAAAACTTTCTCTTAGTGAGACCCTAAGATGTTGTTTTGATGAGAGTTTTAAAAGCCAAAAGTAATGATTATAGACAAGCATCCAAGTTGAATGTACCCAATAGGAAAAATAGAAGCGCTTCCGATGGAAGCGACGTAGAAGCGCTTCCTCATCATTTCCAAATGTGCTGCGGAGGAAGTGCTTCCACAGAAGTATAATTACGAATGGTGAGGGAGCACTTCAAGATCGTAATAGAAAATTATAGACTCTTTGTAGCTGCTCCAGAAGCGCTTACCACTCACTTCTCCACAAGCGCTTCTGGAGCGCATCTTAAGGAACTGCTTGCCGCCGCGGACATGCAATGCTAAAAAGTACATGAAGAGGAATGGAATGGGAAGCGCTTCTCTGCTTCCCGAGAAGCGCTCCTTTTGCCCTTCTGGAGCGCTCTTTTTCCTATTGGGTAATTAGGAGTAAAACGTGCATTTACCATGTATCATTAAAGGTGAAACAGCCCAGCCAGCATTTAACACATTTGTAATCTTTATTTCATGCACCACGTATAGATACATAATGGCGATTCGTGATACATGAAGTAAAGCTTATTTGTGGCTATGTTCACGGTATATGACGCTGATGCCGGCTGGGAGGCTATTGTCGATTGCCCTTACTTAAAATTTGACTTTAAAATTGTTAACACTCTTTCTGTCAATATTATTGGGATTGGCAGCTTAAACCTTAATTGTTGTGGTTGATTATAAATAACATTCTCTAAACCCGATTTGAGAGGACGTGTTGGTGCTGATGTCAAAACTTCGCCAAAAAGATTGATTTCAAGAAACAGAGTAGCGCAATTTTCGCTCTGTCCTTTTTTGTCAGATAGCCACATAATTAGTTTACTAAGACAAAACTCGGTTATTAATTTTTTTCGGGTAGATTCAACTCCGTTCTGAGTTGTGCCACTACTAAGCCTTTAGTGGAAAAATATATTCTGCTGACGACATATACTCCATTACTGGAATAATGCAAGTCTCAACAAAACTCACCCCAAAGTATCTTAGCATTGGTAATTTTACTGTTACTTCTGAGTGAGATTAATCTGAGAGATGACGAAATATGCCTCACTAAGGTGGTATCAGGCTATGCCAAGCAGACTCTGAGTAAACCAAATACATATAGTCGAAACATTCTAAAAAAAAAGGAATTTTTGATGCCAAATTTTTGAATACACTGCTCAATATACGCAGTAAAAAGTTACATTAATTTGCGCTATGGGTTAAGGGGGAGGGGGTGGCAAAGGGGTGAAAATTCAGTTTCTTGCAAATATCTGGAAAACTATGAGTCTGGCCTTAAAATGTCCTAAGGACAAAACAAACTACATAAAGTTACCTTTGTAATGATGTGTAACACTCTAGACATTTTCTCAGAAAATTATACCCTAGACTCAAATTATTATAGTGAATTTACATTTTTTGAAATTTACATTTCGCACTGTAACTCTTGATAGAGTAGACCTACCGTCATAAGATCTTGTCGATATATTGATAACAAAATTTATTTGATTTGTACCAAAAATTGGAGTGCTCTGACCATTGACGCCCCCCTCACTCCTCCTAACATTTTTCAAAAAGGCATGCCGATAGCTTCTTTTCAAATTGAGCCAGGCAGATCAAATTTGGTAGGGTGCCTAGTAGGCATGGTACAACCTGTTCTTTTGAGAGAACAGGTCGACCTTAATGATCTTATGCATCGGAACAGGTCTCTAAAACTAGGTTTCCTGACCTATTACGCAGCCAAAGAGCACCACAGACCTAGCGATTTATTGGTCAATTGATCACGCCCGTCCAGCACACACTAGGCAATTGATCGCGCAATCTGAAATGACAGTCTCACGGTTCACACAACACAATACGACATAGCGAAAATTATCTGCTTGGTGGCGATGAAAGATCCATTGACATCCATGGTCACTTTCGATGGAGAATGACCGCCACAACCACAGCATGAAGAATGACCACCCGGTTTATGTCAAAAAATCAGCAACTGAAACTGAGTTAGCCTTTCATTCTGGAATGTACCATTGCTACATATATTAACTGAATTTATTAGCTGTAAATCCGTTACCCTTTTTCCGAATCAAGAAACAAGATCTTATATGAAATGGCTTCGCTGAGCCCGTTGCCCACCCAAAGCTTTCTTATGAGTTGTGGGAAAGTTGACTTTTGAAGCTATTCAAAGACACCCTGTTAATTTTACAAACTTCATAAGTGTTTGCGACAAACACTATTACCATTCTATGTATTCCCACCAAAGTTCATGTTCATTGTTTGGTACAGTCACAAGATATGCACAAATGCTTCAGACGCTGCTCTAGTATTGTGAAACGCCTTTGCTAAATATTTGATTCCCTATATTTCCGGTTAAGATAAAGATATTCGAATGAAAATTTTCAGGCATATTACTTATGTAATTTTCTTAAAACCGTCATTATAATTTTCACATTTGCAGACTTAACAGCCTATAACTCCGTTCCCGTTACTCCAAACTGGAAGAAAGCAACTGATATGAAATGTACCCATCGAGTACTTTGATCTGAGTACCAATACGTCCATGTCCGATAAACACTAAAAAAGTGGACTATTTCAAATCTTCTGAACACCCTGTTAACTTTGCCCTAACAATTCTACACATTCTTACCAAATTTCATGACGATCGGTTAAGCCGTTTGCGAGTTATTTGGTGAACAAATCCTAAAATCTGCGGGACACCCTGTTATCTTTGCCTTATCAACTTCTAAGTATTTCGTGCCAAAGACTGTTACCATTCTACACATTCCTACCAAATTTCATGACGATCGGTTGAGCCGTTCGCGAGTTATTTAGTGAACAGACGGACGGACAAAATCGATTTCATAAGGGTTTTTTTTTAAACTAAAAAACCCTAAAACGAAATTCTCGTATTTTCCCTATTAGCTATCTACATTTCATTCTCCTCAACTCGTATCCCGTTTTGGGAGGCACACATGAAAATTAGCTGTAGTTTTTTTTTAAATGGGGGAGTTATGAACATGCCTTTCTGACAAATTTAAATGGGTGGAATAATTGGGGGTCCTTGATTGGAGTGACTCTATTTTCAGCAAAAATCACATTCAGCTTAATGTTAATAGTCGCATAAAATTCCATGGCTGAACTTGCGTTTTTCAAGAGCTCTATGCTCTTTAAAAAGGTCCAAAATATTCTAATTTATCGTTTAGTCTTCGGCCGAATTTTCATTGCATCCGTTTTTAAATAATCACTAAAAACTAAAGAAATACCCCCTTCCTCCCATTATTCAAGGTTGCGGACTCCAAATCGGTCAGAACACTTTTCCCATAATCAGGGTGCCATAACCAACTATCATGCAAATATCGTATTCTTCTTTGACTATTATATTGACCTAATCAGCTGGTCTTCATGTCTACCTGTTCATTCGACTCGTCTGGTCGACCTGTTCAATCGACTCTTCAGGTCTACCTATTCAATCGACTGTTCAGGTCGAACTGTTCAATCGACTCTTCAGGTCGACCTGTTCAATCGACTCTTCACGTCGACCTGTTCAATCGACTCTTCAGGTCGACCTGTTTAATCGACTCTTCAGGTCTCAAACGAGTCGCACTGATCTGATAGTAGACGTAGACGGAATTGAACTGATTTGATTGCGTGCATAGCGATCAGACTAGTTTCATTCAATGCTAGGAACCTTTTATTTTGAGAATTGCGGAACGGGAGCGATCAACTCCTTGTACGGAGCGGGTTCAAAATAGTAGTTCAGTACATTAAGAACCATGACTAGTGCCTAGTCTAGGCTCCATTATGCTTCCCACCAAAACTTATTACCATCCGGTCAAAACTAAGAGTAAAGTGAACGAAAATTCTAACAAATTTCACATTTTTTTCACTTCTAAATTCTATGTAAAATAGAAAAAAAAATTTATCTCTTAGAACGTCATTATAACAGTTAATTGTAGTCTTGTGAATGTATATTCAAAATTTTGTACGAAGGCGTACGCTACAAGTATCAAAAAATTGGGTTTGAAGGTCAGTGATACCAGTTCTAAGGCTATTTGCGAATATTTCGAGTAACGTGTACTAGCAACCTTCAAACCCGATTTTTCGTACTTGTAAGGCACGCTCTGGTACAAACTTTTGGATATACATTTAGAATTTGACATTTCACGATGAAATAAATAACCGGGGAACCGGAAAAAAATACATAAAATGGCCGATCAAAATTATACATAGAACTATTTTCGGATTGTAGCTTATGGAACTCCCCAGCATTCCCTACATATTCCACGACAGTAAGAATACATTTTCATTGAAAAAATCGCCGCGGACAAAAATTTCACTCTCGATGTCAGTACTAGTAGACCTAGAGCCAGCGACACTTCAAATGCAACTATTTCCTCTCCATTCTGTTACACATTATCGCAAATTTCACGATTGGAGATGCCCCAAAACGGAAGTCTGCCTCCTGGACAGTGGGGCTAAAGGGGTGGCAGACAACTTCAAAGTCGTGAATAGTTGCAAAAATTTGCAACTATTTCCTCACTGTTCGTGCTTTGCACGATCATAGTACTTGGTCCACTGATAACGAAAATGCAGATGGCAGACACTTTCAGTGGGGCTAAAGTGGTGGCAGACGAGCCCAAAGTCGTTAATAGTTGCAAATATTTGCAAATATTTGCAACTATTTCCTCGCGTTTGATTCATATACCATTTCATAGAGGACGAGTCCCCGCATATAAATTCCAAAAGGCAGACAAAAATTGGGGGGCTAACATGGTGGCAGACGCGCTCCAAAATTTGAAATTTGTATGAAAAATGGCAAGTGCTTCTACAAAAATAACACTAACTCCATCATGCTAAATCATATAGGTACAGAAAGAGCTTAATTATTTTCCAGACACTTCCCTGAGTACTTAAGCCAAATTTCATTTCAACATTCCAGTTACAACCCGGTTAATTTATCAATCGAAATTTGACTATTTTCAAGTAAATTTACAGGCAATATAGTACATACACAGAAAACGAATATACAAAGTGACATTTTCCCCTAATATCACACGGATGGCCCTCAGCAGCGATTCTTTTTGAACGGCACATCATTCAGGACACAATGCTAAGTATATGTTTCCAAAGGCAGACAAAAACCTTTAAAAGGACGACGAGCAGACGAGCCTAAAGTGGAGTAAAAAGTGGGATTTTGTGAGAAATAACAAGGATCTAATTTTCCCCTAATATCACACGGATCGCACCCAGCAGCGATTCTTTTTGGACCGCATATCACTTAGGACACAATGTTAAGTAAATATTTTCCAAAGGCAGACATACAGTATTTAAAGGACGATCAGCAGACGAGCCCTTAAATGGGGCAAAAATTGGAATATTGCGAGAAACAACAATTATCTCTCGCGGAAGCATTTCCCCCTAATATCACACGGATGGCCCGCAGCAGCGTTTCTTTTTGACCGGTATATCATTTAGCACACCATGCTAAGTATATTTTTTCAATACTTAGCACTTTGTCCTAAATGAAAAACCGGTAAAAAAAAGGCTGCTGCGGCCCATCCGTGTGATATTAAGGTAAAATCCTGCAACGAGAGATAATTGTTGTTTCTCGCAAAATTCCACTTTTTGCCCCATTTAAGGGCTCGTCTGCTGATCGTCCTTTTAGTGCTGTATGTCTGCCTTTGAAAATATATACTTAGCATGGTGTGTTAAATGATATACCGGTCAAAAAGAAACGCTGCTGCGGGCCATCCGTGTGATATTAGGGGGAAATGCTTCCGCGAGAGATAATTGTTGTTTCTCGCAATATTCCAATTTTTGCCCCATTTAAGGGCTCGTCTGCTGATCGTCCTTTTAATACTGTATGTCTGCCTTTGGAAAATATTTACTTAACATTGTGTCCTAAGTGATATGCGGTCCACAAAGAATCGCTGCTGGGGGCGATCCGTGTGATATTAAGTTAAAATCCTGCAACGAGAGATAATTGTTGTTTCTCGCAAAATTCCACTTTTTGCCCCATTTAAGGGCTCGTCTGCTGATCGTCCTTTTAATACTGTATGTCTGCCTTTGAAAAATATTTACTTAACATTGTGTCCTAAGTGATATGCGGTCCAAAAAGAAACGCTGCTGCGGGCCATCCGTGTGATATTAGGGGGAAATGCTTCCGCGAGAGATAATTGTTGTTTCTCGCAATATTCCAATTTTTGCCCCATTTAAGGGCTCGTCTGCTGATCGTCCTTTTAATACTGTATGTCTGCCTTTGGAAAATATTTACTTAACATTGTGTCCTAAGTGATATGCGGTCCAAAAAGAATCGCTGCTGGGGGCGATCCGTGTGATATTAAGGTAAAATCCTGCAACGAGAGATAATTATTGCTTCTCGCAAAATTCCACTTTTTGCCCCATTTAAGGGCTCGTCTGCTGATCGTCCTTTTAATGCTTTATGTCTGCCTTTGGAAATATATACTTAGCATTTTGTCCTGAATGAAAAACCGGTCAAAAAAAAAAGGCTGCTGCGGCCCATCTGTGTGATATTAGAGGAAAATGCTTCCGCGAGATATAATTGTTGTTTCTTGCAGAATTTCACTTTTTGCCCCATTTAAGGGCTCGCCTGCTGATCGTCCTTTTAATACTGTATGTCTGCCTTTGGAAATATTTACTTAACATTGTGTCCTAAGTGATATGCGGTCCAAAAAGAAACGCTGCTGGATGCCATCCGTGTGATATTAGGGGAAAATTAGATCCTTGTTATTTCTCACAAAATCCCACTTTTTACTTCACTTTAGGCTCGTCTGCTCGTCGTCCTTTTAAAGGTTTTTGTCTGCCTTTGGAAACATATACTTAGCATTGTGTCCTGAATGATGTGCCGTTCAAAAAGAATCGCTGCTGAGGGCCATCCGTGTGATATTAGGGGAAAATGTCACTTTGTATATTCGTTTTCTGTGTATGTACTACATATATTGCCTGTAAATTTACTTGAAAATAGTCAAATTTCGATTGATAAATTAACCTTGGCTAATTTGGCTCAAGTACTCAGGGAAGTGTCTGGAAAATAATTAAGCTCTTTCTGTACCTATATGATTTAGCATGATGGAGTTAGCGTTATTTTTGTAGAAGCACTTGCCATTTTTCATACAAATTTCAAATTTTGGAGCGCGTCTGCCACCATGTTAGCCCCCCAATTTTTGTCTGCCTTTTGGAATTTATATGCGGGGACTTGTCCTCTATGAAATGGTATATGAATCAAACGCGAGGACATAGTTGCAAATATTTGCAACTATTAACGACTTTGGGCTCGTCTGCCACCACTTTAGCCCCACTGAAAGTGTCTGCCATCTGCATTTTCGTTATCAGTGGACCAAGTACTATGATCGTGCAAAGCACGAACAGTGAGGAAATAGTTGCAAATTTTCGCAACTATTAACGACTTTGAAGTTGTCTGCCACCCCTTTAGCCCCACTGTCCAGGAGGCAGACTTCCGTTTTGGGGCATCTCCAATCGTGAAATTTGCGATAATGTGTAAGAGAATTGAGAGGAAATAGTTGTAAATAATTTCCACTTGTGCTCTTAGACTATAGGCTTTAGATGGAATTTTGGAATGAAAAAATGTGAAATAGATTTCGGGTTCACTTTGTATAGAAGGTGCCTTTCTTTTTGATCGGATGGTAGTAATTTTTGGCGAGGAGCATCATGGGGCTTAGACTAGGCACTCAACCATATTTGACCTTCCTGCATGACTTCTTGAAAAATGTCCTCTTGGTCGGATGACTCCAATTTTTTGTGTAAATCAAATAAATATTAGCAATGCATGGACCAGATTTTTCATTTGCGCCTTTTTGAGTAATTAAGGACCAACAAACGTCCGGAAGAACAAACGACGAGGAATCGATAAAAGTAAAAAAAAAATATGCGGATACATCCCGATTTAATACCTTTTTTAACAGTTAATTACATTTCATATGTCAAACTTTGTTAGCCCCTAATTAATTAATTAGGGACTGAAAAATCTTTTTAAGTGACCGACAATCGCCGACAAACGATCTAATCGATCTAAATAAAAAAAATCAAATTCTCGATCAAAATCGATCTCGAATGAGGGGGCTAACTTCACTTAACTCAACCAATTTCAAAATATTTATGGGATAATTCCATTGTGTCAATTGTGTCAATACACAAGCAAATTTCAAATTTTTTCTCGAAAAACAATTCAGCCATCTTTTATCACACTTTCAAAAGTTCATGTGCACAGAACGAATCGGAAAAGGTCCACGCTTCCTTTTTTTATTATTTCATGAGTTAAATTGGAACAACAGCACAATTTCTTTAAGGATATGCAGACCTTAAGAGTAATAGTCGAAGTAATAAACTTAGAAAAAGAACTTTAATTTACATATTCTTCTATAAGGAGCCAGGGCCGGATTTTCCATATGGGCAACCGGGGCGGCAAATTTTTGAACTTTTCTTTTGGTTTTAAATTATATGAAAGATGGACTTTGACTCAAGGAGCAGTTGACATAATTAGGAAAAAATGTTAATTGCTTTCTAATTTATTCTAGTTAGGTGACGCCTTAATCCAGGGCGCCAAATGTTATGATACTTCGCCTTTAAATTTTTATCCTTCACGCAAAATTCTACTAAAAGCATTCACTCCGAAAGGGGTAATTTGGTCGAACTAGAAGTGACGTAGATAGCATTGCGGCTTTACTTTGAACAAGGACACAGATGTCACTGTTGAATTTTACATCCGACCACGGAGTCTGTGTCCATGTGACCCAGGATATATGTGTGGCATGGTACACGGATTTTTGGTGAGGTATGATACAACGGACCCGAGCAGCATAGGGAAGTTCTTAGTATTTTGTGCATTGACCACTCGGCCCGAGTCGCATTGCTGACTAGTATGCTGAAGGACTCTCATCTCGATGTGAAAAGCAGCACTACAAATCGCTTTAAACGGTTAAACGAACCCGGGGTATGAATTCAGCGTGAGGGTTAACCTTTAAGGGAACCTACGGAAAATCGGTTACACCTGCTATTGGGAAGTCTTTAGCAAATAGTGTACCTCGGCGATGGGTTTGTCCAGGCGACCACGGTACCTTCCTATCTCGAGATGACTGGAGGTTGTTACCCAAACTGGAGTTGCGGTCCGGGGTTGGGTTTCAGAAGGTGAGTGTATGCTAGATCCTGTCAATAAAATGCCGTATGTCAAAGCAGTCCGACGGATCGGGTGGAAAGAGCGTAATTTGATAGGATCCAGTCATGGTTCGATTTTAAAAGATTTTAGATACAGCTTAAGTAGTTTTTATTTTTTTAACGGAAACCATGAAATAAATGTAAACAATGTAAGTCTTTAGCTGCATTGACACAGTTTAATTTCTTCATCCCGCATAAAAATGCTTCACTTTTTACATTTTTAAACCCGTCAGATGTCTAGAAAAGTAACACGTCCATTCAGTTTTTCCCCATACATTAAATTGGATGAGAAGCAACAGTGACGCAAATTTTTCACAAATTTTAGGTTTGAATTGTCACGTTGTCAGTGTAGAAAAATTAAAAATTCCACTTAATCGTTTAAGATTACAAAAAGTAAGCAAAGCGTATAAAAGCGATACCTAATAACTTTTGCTGAATAACATTCCGAGCTTGCATTTTAAAAATTGTTGTTAAATTTATTTTTTATCCCAAAAATTAAAAAAATCTCGAAATCGGAACTTGTTAATTACCTTAGACAAAGGACATCTCAAAAATACTACGAGGTGTGACAATGAGAATGCTTTTTTAAATACTTTCTGAAAGGACCTCTGGTAATGTCCGCAATCAGCAAAACATAGACATGGGTTACTGTAAAAAAATGACTACTGCGGCCATTTGCGTACTGCCCAGGGGCGGCATACAGGTTAAATCCGGCCCTGTAAGGAGCTATTCACACTTGCACTTAATCTGGCCAGATTACTTAATTGGAGGTGTGATGAGTTTAAAATTTTATGGAGTTTGACAGCTAAAATAAAGTATGTAGTTTGCACGGATTACGTAATATGGCGATAAGTGTGAAAACCTCCTAACGGGGAAATCACCCCCATAATCCATTCACTACAGAATTGACTATATTGAGTTATTCATTTTTTTTTAAGATCACGCGTGATTATTGTTATGCTATCATATATTAATTTTTATTTGGCCTTTTGGCTTCATAGCGATTATTACACCGCAAGGTCTCGAAGGCTCAGTTTTTTTTATAGGTTCTTGGTTAAATGCGGATTATAAAATCTCCCAAAATGCATGGTAAATCCGCAACAAATCTAATTCTACATTCTATTGAATATTAGAATCAATATAATATCCTTTTAAGCTTTCAGTTTGATTTTAATCTATAACCCAGCATATGTCTGAATCTGTCCATAAATGGGTATCCATCTGCAACATGCAACTCACAGTAAACGCAGTATGAAGGATTCCTTCACAAAAAAACGGACACCCTGTATAAAAATGATTCCTTCCCATTCTCTCAACTCCTCGTAAAAGCTCCTCGTTCACGCAACTGAAGGAACATATTCTTCACGAGAATACGCGTGTATTCTGTCGGCTGTCGTCGTTTTTCCGGAGCTTTTTTCAATGCTCAGAGCGAAATCAAAATTTTCTATTTCGAAAATACTTGTTTCTGTTTACAATATTTTCTTTGCCGACACCATAGAGGACAGGGCAATGTGTATGTGAGAACATTTTCGAAAAATTTTCCCCGGACTATCTTCACATGGTGTACTGAAATATAGGTCTTGAGAATCAGGCAGGGAGAGAGACAGCGAAAAGTCAGTACAGCGTGTATTACGTGAAGTGGACTTGCCACGGCAATCGAATATTGTATAGGTGTGTAGGGGATTTGATAGAGCAGCTGTATAGTGCCTGTGGCTGACATTCAGTCCTTTCTCAATGAAAATTCATAGAAATCCGAATTTTACTCTGGATTTTGAAAAAGTTCAGTTCAGTGCCGCGGTGTCATTTGTCGTGTCTTGTCGTAGTCGTCTCTTCCTGCCTAAACTCCTTAATAAATTGTAGCCATTGTATCGCCATTACCTTGAAACTAAGACAGGACAGGTATCTTCGCAGTAAATTTGTTCTAGATTCGCTCATTTCGCTTGATATTTGTGGTTATTTTGATATATTACTAAATTGTATCGATTTATGGAAGTGCGGAATTACGGCATTAGATGTTGTTTCGTGTGCGTAGAAAATTTATTCAAGATGATTATTTGTCAATTTGTCGATGAAATCAGGACGTAGATATTTCATACGGTGAAACATTTAGTGAATAATCTAAAAACACATTGCCATATGATGAATTCGATGGTGTTCGGCAAAAATTATTTTGAAATATCAGACGAACTTTGTGCGGCGCAGTTATATGAATCGTATGCCACTAGGACATGGACTCAGACAGACGAATTAACATTTGTGTTTTTTCGTCAGTCTTCGTCCGTCTCCTTTTTCGATACACTTGTGCATCTTAATTTCCAAGAAATCGAGTGACTTTATAAAATATGCAACATTTTCACGGCTAGCATTAGTAGCGAAACGAATTCGGACGAGTGAAAAACGTGCGCGCCATCTCCCGTACAAGTAAGAATATGTGTTACGCGTCGACCTAGAAAAGAAAATTATTTGTGTTATTTTCATTGCTGAAGCGAACGAGCTTTAATGTGAACATACATATTTTTACGATTTTGCTGATATTTATGTCTACATCGGGACACGAGCACATTCACATCACCGCACGACTATATGGATTTTTTCGTAATCTGAATAACGAGCGCAACGAAGAAACGGATATACACAGCGAAAAGGAAACGATTCAACACGAGAATATCATTGTAAATGTGGTGAGACTTCCTCGCGGAATCTTTCAACGGCGGAAATCAAAAAGTGTTAGTATTGACGTTGAAAAATTCATATTGTTTATATCATAATGAGACTGAACTTGGAGGAATGTTGAAAGTGAACGGATTGCATGAAGTGAAAAAGAAATTAATTGACATTTAATTAATTTAATTCGTTAAGTGAATCTTTGGTTAGAGCTTATCAATCACTATCTTGTTAGAGGAAAAATAAAAAATCGTTCTTAGTTTTCAACAAGTGGATTGAGCATTTTTAGGTGGACATGAACATATTGAAATTTTAATGAAAATGCTATCGAAAATTTTATATATTATTGCCAAGGAATTGACTAATGAATTAATTATTTATTAATTTATGAAACCAATCATTTGGAAATACAGTCTTGACTCGATAATCCGGATCTCACGCTAATGGGGAGTGCTAAAGATTTGTACTATGTATATTACAGTCCAGATCTCGACAGGAATTTTAACTCTATATTCCGGATTTTTTAGATTTTCAGTATGCAATAACGGGGACCAATTGTGCTGACGGGAAATTAAATCGTCGCTGTTACTTTCTTGGCGATAAAAAACCCTTTTCTACTAGCAAATTGTCCCTGATATTGTTTGGCTATATTTTCAGTAGGCAAGCTAAAATCCACGGTTGTAAGTTGCTAACTATAGAAGTAATCAAAAAGCAAGACTTTTTGTGTAAAATATGCCACTCTTCTATTTACCTAATTCAAAATTTTACCTCAGTTTCGAATTCGTCTTTTCGACCAATTAATTTTACCTGAACTGAGTGCAAACATTGTGTCTCGTAATCTTTTGAACATGTTAAATTCAGCATTGCCACATTCCATCTCACGCACAGCTTAATTGCTTGGAACGATTTTTATTACCCGACGACCTTGTTCAAATGTGTTCGCATGAAGTTGAATTTTTCAAGCACGTGAAAATCATAACTAAATTCTTATCCGCAAAAATACAGCATAATGATTTCTAAATAACCGAATTTTCCGACTGTCGGGACTGCTAAAACTTTCATTCAGACATAAATGCCAAAAACTCGTATCTCAGACGAATCTAATTTCATGGATATCAAATGCATTTATTCATGGTTCTTAACTGGTTGTCCGAGGACCGCTAGTGGTCCTTGAAGCCTTTGCTCTGCTTAAATAAACACAAATTCTAAAATCGTATTTGTCACTAAAATCTGATAAAAAATGCCAAAATAATTCGCTGCAAAGTAAATCGGAATTACGTCGAAAAATAAAAACTTAATAATTGGGCAGGTTTTTGTTTATATCGTTTATTCGGACTTCAGTTTCTATTTTTTAGGAAAAGTTAAATTTAGGTGCCTAGCTCAAAGAAGTATGGATTAAACCCGAAATATGCTACCCAAATTTGACTCTATAATCCACTGAAAAACGTTCAAAGATTTTTCGCAGGGAAAAAGGAGGTTAAAAAATATGATGCAGAGATCCCTAATCCCTGTTATGAAAAAAAAGTTGGTAATTTGAGAATCAGTCGAATTATTTTCTACTACATCTAAATCATCTTAAAACCGGTCAAATTTGCAAGAAAGAATATAGAATTTTAGAATGCTAGCAAGAAACACGCACAGCTCTTAAAATTAGTAAGGTTGGATTTTTTTTTTCGTATAAAAATATTCGTACATCTCCGCTAATGTGCGTAAAAATATCGAAAAATCATAGACCTCGTATCCTAACTCGGGTCAATTTGACTCATCCCCCATGTCACCGGGTTAAGCTACATGCACACTCGCGGTCGTGGCCATTTGGCAGCTACTTAGCATCTAAACAGGCTTCTTCTTCTTCTTCTTTTAGCGGTGCAGAAAGGTGTGAAACCGCTGTGCGTCTATGTGGATTCGAGTTATGGTTCGTCGATGCTTTCGTCCGTGATGTCAAGGGACAAAAACATAGCTGCTGCGATAGGGTTTTCCCACAGTGAGATAGGGGTTAAGTCAGTGGGCGCAGCTGGGCATTGAAACAAGTGACCCACATCGTGTGGAGCGCCAGCGCAGTTTAGTTTGGACAGATGTTTTGAATGTCCGGGCTAATGCGAGAAAGGTACGAATTGAGGCGTGAACAAAAGTCCGACCGAAGTTGAGCTAATGTCACTCTGGTGGCTCTCGGGAGCCTAATCTCCTCAGGCGAAATGGGTGGAGGGCACTGAGAGGACTCTATTCGCATCTAATCTCGCAATAGACCGACTCACTTCTGCAGTGTGAATCTCAGCGATGGCAGCTCGGTATGCATCATCGTCGTAAGGGTCCCTCTTGTATCCCTGGACCTCTCTCTCTAGGTCTCGCAAATCACGCCTGACATGTCGTGGTGGAGGAATTCGGTCCATGAGACTGTTGTTGGGATGATTCTCACGGTAGCAACCAACAAGATATTGTTTGGACAGTAGCAGATTGTGGTCACGTATTGGCATCAATTTTGTCTCTTGATGTAAGTGATCCTGGGCAGTCATCAAGAGGCAAACTGTGGCTGTGCGTAGAGCAGCATTTTGGCAGACCTGAATTTTGGTCCAGTTTGTATCACATAGACTATGTGACCAAACTGGGGCTGCATAATCAGCAGCTGCTCGACCCACCGCTTTGTATGTGATTAGCATGGTTTCTTTAATTGAAAATAAAAAACAAAGTTTCCTTATACTGAGGATTCCTCAGTATAAGGAAACTTTGTTTTTTATTTTCAATTTTGGAAAACTGAGGAAAACAAACCGGGACTTTACATAACATACAAATGGTTTCTCTATCCTTGCCCCAGATGCTACCAGCTAGTGCTTTTAGGATTTTGTTCCTACTGCGCATCTTTTCGCAAACGGATGCTGCGTGATCGTGATGAGCTGACGTCATCATGCTCTCTAAATGGAGCCCGAGAATTTTAGGATTAGCAACAGTAGGAATTGGATTGTTGCCAATACGTACATCAACCTCCCACCGACAATCCACCGACCAGGTGGTAAGTAATGTCGCTGAAGATTTAGACGCGGAGATGGTGAGGTTTCGGCTTTGGAAGAAAGCCTGAGATAGCGACTAATTTGGAGGCGCATTTCATCCTTATCCTCCCCTGTGGCGAGCACGCACGGTGCAATCGTCTGCGTAGGAAATCACCTCGATTCCTTCCGGTGGTGTAGGAAGGCCGGACATGTATATGTTGAACAGAGTGGGGGAGAGTACCCCAGCCTGTGGAACTCCTAATTTGATTTTCCTCAGCAACGTTTGCCACGAAACTCAGTGAAGGAATGCCGACCAGCTAGATGATAGATAGATCTAAACAGGCTTACAAATGGCTGGCTACTAAGCATGAAAATAACAATATCAAACTTTTATTTTGGAGATTTTCTTTAAATAACATATATACCAAAATCGGATTTTGCGCTTTAAAATGATTACCAAGCCATTGAAGGATTATACATTTTCACACAAAAAAAAACGAATAAAAACAACTTCGAGAAAGTGCCCGACAGCGATGACCGAGAATATACGTAGTATATTCCCGTGTGTACAGCTTTCCGTAGATGAGGCAATCCAGACAAAGTAACTTCTAACATCCAAGAGGCGTACAAGGAAGCCCAACATCACGTTTTACATAACAGCTATCTATCAGATCCTTTCAGGGTGCACACCGGAGTGACACAAGTCTGGATTTAATTGCTTTCTCTGTTGCTCGTAACGATATAATAGGGAGTTGTAAGATTAGAAAGAGGGGCAACCTGAAAGATGTCTGGCTAACTTTAACATCTATCTGTCTGTGTCTATGCTGAAGATTTTACAAATATTGTAAAAAAAGGTGGTTTGTTAGGTAAAGTGGCTGCATTCCAAAAGTTGTCATTCTGAGCTCACAATAAACGCTACAAATACCAAGTTTTGGATCAGAGATCCAGGGAAACAACAGTTCAAAACAAAAATAGAAAGTATATATGTAGTTACAGAAAATACCACACACGATTAACAGGAGTCAGAGAGAGAGAGAGATAGAGATTTGATTAAATGTATGTTTGTTTAGGGGGGATCGAGAGGATCTTAGGTTTTACATCCGTAACGTATAGCAGGAGTATTTTGGGCAACAAGGTGATCAGTAAGAACCTGGAAATTAAAAAACATACAATGTAAAGTGGGTTCTATCGAGCAACGCTTGGGCCTTGTATTGATGACTTCTGCCGTGTACGCAAAGTGTTGCATGCAGCGTTGTGTCTGCCCGGTAGACTCCACTGGTACCATTATTAGGACAGTCAGAAATGATGGGTGGTCGTGTTTCTTGAACTGAGCTACATCCTGCGTTATCATCCACACCTTAATCACAAAAATGTGCTAAAGATAAGCACGTGCGAAGAAAACTCCATCCTGGATTTCTATCATAGACCGCTCTATTTCAACAAAGGAGAACATGCACTGAGTCATCTATTAGATAAGTGAAAAATTATTATAGAAAATAAGTCCGAAACCTCTCCTATCCCTAACACTCCACTTTGGACTTCGAATGTTCTTGTTCTTGATCGAAATGTGGCTGTAGATCTTCCGACTGATAACGGCCGCGCAAGTGAACCCCATATTTTGGGGAAGCGGTTCTTATGAAAATGTTTAACCTTGCCTTAACCTTTACCAATTCACGAACCGCTTCATGACCTAGTGGATGTCAGATTCAGTTCATGGTAGCCTTCGCAAAACTCATTATTGATAAATTTAACTGTTTGTTAAACGTTGTAAGTGAACATGTAAATTGATATTTTACAAAAAAAAAACATTAAATTGAAAATTCACATTTATTCTAAATCCGTTCCCTGTCTGACCCTTTTTCATCTACATTACCACCACGTTTGCCTTCTGAAAATCTTTTGTTCGCTCTTTGTTGCATGAGTCACATACGACTCATAAATGTGTTCGGGGATGAGCGCTCTCTATCTCCTGTAAAATTTGCTTTTTTGCACTTAACACATACACATATGGCCAAAAAATTAGTACACCCAAATAATTTTTTCTTAACACCTTGTAGCCAAGCGGTTATTAAAGTAAATAAAAATCGTTTGATGACTTTTTGTTACCTAAATGGAGAGGAAATAAATAATATACACATTAACCAATTAAAATAAATAACAGGTTTCATTTTCCTCAAAAAAGTATGAGACAACTAGAAAAAACTGGAGAAAATAATAAGTACATTTTAACTAATTTAAGTTAGTCTGGCTGGTCTAGCGGTTAGTGCACAGGGTGCACAGGGTCATGAGTTCGAATCTCACCGTGGTTCATGGTGTTTTTCCAACTCACGAGCT
This sequence comes from Microchrysa polita, assembly GCA_949715475.1. NCBI lineage: Eukaryota > Metazoa > Arthropoda > Insecta > Diptera > Stratiomyidae > Microchrysa > Microchrysa polita. Next base: position 75,828,167 of record OX454418.1, on the reverse strand, counting down.
TGTGACGGACTATGATCTCACTCAGATGTTAAACGAGTACCCATTTATGGGGATAAATAACACTGCTGAGCGTGATGCTGATCTCATTACCTCAACAAAAAGCAGATAAGATCTTGGAAATAGGATGTCACTAACACATCCTGCGGCCTTAGTCCAATGTTGGATTGTCGCGCCTGTTATTTATTTTGTTTTTAATTCAAACTAGTTTTAAGTCAAACTTCATGCTCTAATTCACAAAGAATTTAGTTTCTTTTATTATTTCTCATTATATTGTCCATTATTCTCCGTTTTTGAGGACTTACTGGAGATAAATTGGCGGCAAGGTTCAAACGGTACCGCATACCAAGTTATTAAGAAAATCCATATGATTGTGTCCTTATTGTGGCATACCTTTTTGTAATTTTTTGACTTTATTCTTCCCAAAATTTAGAGTGAATTAAAGTTCGGTAAACTACTTTGCCAAGTAAAAAATTTCACTTCATTTTAATGAAGCTAATCCTTCACCAGCTTATGAGGTGTTGTTCAGGTTATTATCCTGATGAAATGACCACCTAACTAGTATAGATTCTTTAGCATAATGCGATATAGTTCCAAACAAAACATTTATCATACTGGAATTGTCTTACTGTAACGGTTATTAGATGCATTTGAATGACACCAAACTATAAAAAAACATTGACTAGGATATTTTAGCCCTGTTGAAATTGTCCTTTAATATAGCGTAGATCAAATTTAATTTTCTCAGAGACAAAGAATATTTTGATAGGAGTCCTTAACGTTTCAAATTTACTACGATATCATCACTAAAACAAAATATTCTGCATTTTTTAGGGTTTTTTAGAATTTTTTTTTTCAAAAACCCTTATGAAATCGATTTTGTCCGTCCGTCCGTCTGTCCGTCTGTTCACTAAATAACTCGCAAACGGCTCAACCGATTGTCATGAAATTTGGTAGGAATGTGTAGAATGGTTATAGTCTTTGGCAGTCTTTTAGTTTTTATCAGAGATTGACGTATGGGTATTTAAATCAAAGATCTAAACGAGTACATCTGAAATCAGTTAAAATTTTCCAGTTTCGAGTAACGGTAAAAAAGTTATTGGCGTTTAAAGTTAAACTTCCTGATTAACACAACGGGGTTTTCCACTTTGACACGCTGTAGCATTTTATTTACTGCTTTTGAGATGCACAATCAGTATACAAAAGATGGAGGCAATTGTATACCGAACTATTTGGTGTCTTTCTTTTGAAAGTCCGACCATCAGGAGCGGAGATGTACGCAAAAAAACCAAACAAGACGAGAAACCCTGATAAGTAGGTACCGTTAGAAAATTTTCCAAGTGTTGCAAACTTAAATTTAAGCTTTAGGACTAATCCCTATCGACTTCTAAAATAATCTCAGACAGTGCCTGGCATGCACTCTGATTTTACCAAAAGCCTGAAGTATTGATCGCTGCGTCCATATTTTTTACAACTGCGAAGGAACCTTATAATCTATTCGCCAAAATTACTTTACTTCTTGTAGTCTTTGATTGACTTTTCGGAGAGATGAAATATTTCCAATACTTCCCTCGATAATTCCATGGGAACTTTTTTTCGCCTTATTGATAATGTGATTGTCAGCTATCCTTGAGGGCCTTATTATGGACTTTGAGGTACTTCCGTCTGATTTTTTTTAGCTCTTAATGAATTATGAACTAAATGCACGGTCAGGAGATTTCTTTCATGATTGAGCGAATAGTTTGACCGCCCATTTCAAAGTTCTGAACCCCACACGCCTTTCTGTAGGCCTAATGAGCGTGTTTTGCCCTTTGTTTGCTTTTAATTTGACGTTAGTTGCATACAAAAAAAAGTAACAGAACACAAATCCTGATAAAAAGTAGGATACTGTTGTCAAAAAAGTTAAAAAACGATGGCGTACTTATTATTTTGACCAAGCTCATTATCCACTTCAAAGTTTATTCCAGTCCGGACAGAGAACATGGGGGAGAGCTATCTTCTTTTTCGGGTTCCTTGGCATTGTTGTATCCGAGTTTTTATAATGTCTATCTATTTCGTGTATTACACTATAATAAATGCAATGAAAATCAGGAATAAAATGGTCCATATGTGTATGTGCGCTTAACCAGCGATATGTTCCTGTGATAGTCGATACATAGAAGCCACAGTAAAAAATATGCAAATAGTGTTCAAAATTGGTTGCTGAAGAACGATCGCTGAGCGATCATCACATGAATCGTCTCTAAAGGTACGTGTTCGTAGAGACGACCCATGTGATGATCGCTCAGCGATAGCAGTTTTGCATACTTTTTGAATGGTGCTACTTTCCTTGTATCCACTATGACCTAATAAATCATGTCTGTATATAGATAATATATACGCATATAGTGCTAAGAACCGGTGGTTTAACTGCGAACGCTGAGCGATCGTATTAAGTGTCGTTTCTACCAACACAAACCTTAACAACAGAACCATTAAGGGTAATTATTGCAACCAGTTGCGCGAACAGGACCGCAAAGCTAGTTAAAACGAATCCGAAAAAATCACGGATTCCGTGTGTTATAGAAATAATGCTGGTTGACTGTGTGAAGCTAGGGGTTATGGTTAAAAATAAATCACAGGCGCGACAGTCCAACATTGGACTAAGGTCGCAGATGTGTTAGTTGCATCCAATTTCCAAGATCTTAACTGCTTTTTTTTGTTGTTGAGGTGTAGAGATCAACAGCACGCTCAGCTAGTGTTATTTATCCCCATAACTGGGTAATCGTAAACATCTGAGTGAGATCATAGTCCGTCACATGGTCGTGAGAGTTCAAAAAACACCATGAACTGAATTGGTTCACGGTGAGACTCGAACCCACGACCCTGTGCTTCAAAGCTGCGCTCACTAACCACAACAGTAACCAGACTACAGGTTATGATTAAAGGATCTAGTACATATAATGCAAGGATAAACAATAGTTTCACTTCTTTTTGTATTAACATATAGCTCTAAATTAATACATTTACAAAGTTTGGTTCGGCTCTTCTAACATCTTCGCCTCTTCACAGCAAGCATCTCCCTCAATATTGTATCTAGAATATAACATACAACGTCTGTATTTCAAATTTAAAAGATCTTTATACTAATACTACGTAGAGCCTAGAGCGCACACACTCCTCGATGAGTTTGTGCAGAACATATTGCACGAAAACGAGCCGATTTGCTCATCTCACAATCTCAACATAATATACCATATTACTAATCGATGAGATGACGACGATTGCTGGTTGTATTTCCCCGAGAGGCCGCCGAAAAAGTCTTCGAATGAATAACGAATTGCGAAGATCGGATCTGACTTTGGCATCGCCCTGATCGCCACCATTCGTTCTTTCTCATGCAGAGTGCGCTCCTGCCGCGAGGTCCAGTTCAAATATTTTCGAATCGCGTACACATTATACGATTATATTTCTATTTTTCCTCCCCGAATCTGAACGAATTTTTTTTTCTTCTGGCTTGTTCAACACTAAGTTACGAATCGAACACACTCTGTACCATTCCCCATAGTCCTCTGATGTATACGAGAAATTCTATATAAAATTTTCGATAAATTTTCATAAAACTAAAGTGCGTTTTTTATATTTAAAAATTATTGTAATAATAAAATAAAAAAATCGATAAAAATTTGAACATTATTCAACTGAATGATTACCCAAGTTCGCAAGTGAAAATGTTTTCGGGATATAAAATCGTGACAGCTGTGACGAAAGAAAATTTATAAAAAAAAAGTGTCAAGAGAATTTCGCTCAAGGATCAGTAAAAAGTTAACAACGGTTCCGAACATATTACCGCGTTCGCGAGTGTTAACTTTTTTTTTTACTACATTATTAGATGTCCCCAGCGAGATTTAAGTGATTATATGGATTAAAAATTAAATACATATTTAAAGAAAACTCCTAAGTGTCCCCATGGCGAATTATACTGAAGAATCGAAGAAAGTGAAAGTTGGATGCGAACAATTTTTATTTTGAGTTTTGTCTGCCTCGATTTAATAGATTTGAAAATAAGAGATGATGAAAATCGGGCGCATGAAACAGTGTTCTAAATTTGGTTCGAAAGTTTTCGGGTTTTATAGCACACAATACAACACATACATGCATTCCATTGTTCAAAATTTGAACGAGTGTTTTTGAAAAGATCTTTTTTTTTTGTGTGTTAAAAGATACATTGTGTAGAAATTAGCAATTATTTCTGTTTCGATCTAATCTGAATTGATTCATGCATAAACTAAGTGTTCATCCACTGAGCACAACCCTTCTGCTATGTAGACGACACGAATACATATCTATTTTTAATAGCATCTTTAAGTTCAATGAGTTTCCTAATTATTAGATGAATTCCACCGGCTGCTGCTGCTCAATCCTAGGGACTGATTGTAAAATTTTATGGTGGAGAAGAACAGCTAAAATTGCTGTAGGAAAAATAGTACTGCGGTTTTGAGAAAACTTTTGTAATTTCCTCTGAAATCGTCGAAATGAAAAGAAAATTTCGTGAATTCCGCCACCCAGCATTGGGGTTAAACATTCAACAGGATCCCAATAAAATGAAGTTGAAACAAGAGTTTTTCCACTACTCTTTCCTTTGCTGTGTATTTTCGTGGTCTGCTATAGTATATTTTCCGCATACATTTTCGCTGCCCCTGTACTGCTGCAAGCGGCCAACACATTTTCACATGAATATTATACAGCGGAGAGCGAGCCGCCTAGCCAACCGTAAGCTAGCCATGCTGAAGATTCTGTATTCTGTGCGGTGTGTGCTTCTCTACCTTGTAATATAATGAACGGCTATTTTTAACGAAGCCTAAAAGTAATTTTAGCATCGGGGATAGTTGAAAACTGTTTAAATTATTCGAATTCGACAGACACGGGCACCGCTGTTGCGAACTAGAGTATAAAACAGAGCAGATATCATACATTAGGAATTTCGTGTATAGAGAACTTTTAGGAAAGTCTTGAAAAAGTTTTCGGAAATGAATGGAAAATGAATGTTTTTTTTTTCGTGTGATATATGCATGCATACAAGTATATACCAAGAAAAGTATGTACTGACGATAGCCCATTCACCCATGAACTCGTACAAATTTTGTACGTACATATTACGTATTCGTGTACGAGAAACGGTGACCAATATTTTAATTGAAATATTGAATGTAAAGCATATAAAGAAAATATACAGCAACAGGTGTTTTGAATCATAATAAAGCATACCGATGCAGTCATATTGTATAGTGGGTATATATTGTATATGAATGACATCATTCGAAAGACTATGTGTATATAAATATACTTTGGTATTTAAAATACATATAAATATATTGTCTCCTAAAAAAAATTTTGTAATCTGTCAACTAAGTTCGCCCCGCTCAAGGCCGAATATTATTCGAGTAGGTGTTCACTGACACTGTCTTGGCATATTCTTTTTAGTTTGAAGAAATTTGCGTATATTTTTTGATGTTTGACGTTCTTTTGCCGTTAACTTTATTTTAATTCTGAAAAAATCCGCGAAATTTATATTGCAGGATATAGACAATACCCAATTACCATAATGTCATCCATTCAATACGGTAGAATATAGAATCTCAGTCATACTATTTTGATCAGGTTTTATTCTATTTTTAGTTGCACCCACACTTTAAAAAGGAACGTAGGACACTCACGGTTTAAATACTCCTTCGAAGTCGTGCCAGGAAAAAAGTTGCTGTGATCTTTAACCTAAGTTAGAATTTGCGAAGCCCGGGCGACCTGACGTGGCAGTTAATTGTGAAGAGGCTTTGACTACAGCAGATATTCCACCTTAAGCATTCAGATCATAAACTGGACCACTTCGACCACGTCTCTCGGGAGCGGCAGCGTATTAAGGAAACCTTGTTCAGCTCGTCACCTGCTTAGGATCCAGATCGATCAGCTTTTCTAGTGTCTAATTAGTCAAAAACGCTTATCGACTTCGACCTCACAGAGGGGACGAGCTCGCATAGGGTTTTGAGTACATTTTCCGTTAAAAATCTTCACCACTCAAAAGCAGCTTCGGCTTCTCTTATTTTCTTCGTTTATCACAGACAGAAGAAGACATTGCTTTGGTTCAGGATCCCTGAGTGGGAGATGGCCTCGTTAAGGGTCTGAGGTGTCCTGATTATATCATTTTCTATGTTACAGGACCGGATAGACCACGATCCTGCATTCTTGTTAGGAAGACCGTCAAGGCTTTCTTAATACCGAACTGTAGTGACAGTGACTGTGTTTTAGTCTGCTTAGAACCTCGAGGTAGGGTGTATTGGCTCGCATCGGCATACATGCCTCATAACTGCGGTTACTTACCTGCATCTAATTTAAAAGAAGCCATAGCGGCAGCAAAGGCGTCCGAAACTGATCTGATTTTAGAATGCGACTCTAATGCGCACCATATCATTTGGGGTAGCTCTGACACCAATGAGCGAGGCGAATTGCTCCTCGAATATATTATGGGAACCTATCTTTTTGTGTGTAATGTAGGCTCTGAGCCGACTTTCATAACAAAAAAACAGGCAAGAAGTCCCCAAGTAATGCCCTTTCCGTAGGACAACCGACATTACCGAATCTGCCACACAGCGAGCAACAGTTGGATGATATGGTTGTTGTTGTAGCGGCGCAGGTAAGACGGGGGCTAAACTAGTGTCATTCATAAATGGTTGGCATCCTCTCCTCAAGTTCAAGGCCTAAGAAGATTACCACCTCAATGGGATTTTCCCAAAGCGCAATGGGTGTTAGATGCGTTGGTGCGGCAGTGCAATTGAAAAGGTGGTCCACGTTGTGCGGGCTGGCTCAACACGCTGGACTGTCTGCAATGGCATTGTCGATGCGGGACCAAAATGAATTAAGTCTGGACCACCATCCAGAGCGAAGCTGAGCCAAGGTGGTACGTGTGGTTCTAGGTAGCTGTAGTTCATCATCGGTGGTCGAGCTCGTAGGACACGGTTTACAGATAGATCATTCGTGGCTTTTGTTACCTCGCTGGTATGCAACTGCTTTAGAACCGCCTTGTAGCTGTTGGTGTTATCGAGAGGAACTCTTTTAAATTTTGGACTTCTCTTTCCTTGTCCCTTAATGTACGTCTAACATGACGTGGACGTGGGGTTTGGTCCATTAGATCGAGATTCGGGTGTTGACTACGATAACAACCAACAAGATATTGCTTAAGGTACGTTGTCCTCGACGCGGCCGCACGACAGCGACTCGCTCATTCCATATATCTGTTCCCCATTTGCTGCCAGCAAGAGATTTTAAGATCTTGTTTCTACATATAACTATATGCGACGGTGTGGATGAGTTATGGAGGTCTGTCAGCTCTCTCATCCTAAAAACGAGTTTTTATAATATGTAATGAGCGTGTCGCTGTCGCTAGAGCCGCTGGGGTCGTGCCGAGGACAACGTACCTTTAGACATGATTGGGTGGTTTCAGATTGTAAGACGAAACCGGACGGGTAAACTTGCACGACAAGAACCATCATTCTTACAATGTGAAATACACAATGCTTGTCTGCTGGCCACTACAAAAGCTCTCGCCGTCAGTGGCTTTGTAAGACTAGCAAAAGCCTCACTAGTGTACCTTTTAAAGCCATCCCAGTCAGCTTTCTTGAAGTTTGTGTACGTTTTCTTGTCGGGATGGACTAAATTAGACGGCATATCCAGCGTTAGTATAATTGGTAGGACGATTGGAATACATAGCGATGGAAATATCTGGTGAGCTAGTACAATATCCAGCGATGCGAGTCGGTTTATCGTTGTTTATTGGACAGAAATCTAATGCGTCCAGCTGATCGGCGAGTATGTTACCTCTGGTGTTGTTGTGGAGGTTTGAGTGCCATAGATTGTGATGTGCGTTGAAATTGTTACTATTTTTCTTGATTAATATATTATATTTTCTTATTTTTATTATTATAGTAACATTTTATTTAATTATAATTTGTTTATTATTTTATATTTATATAAACATTTTTTTAATCATGAAATCATATTATGATTTTTATAATAAGTGCTATCGTTTTGAATGTTTTACAAAAACTTAAATTTATTTTTTTTTCAAATTGACTTATTAAAAAAAATCAGTGATAGAATTGATTTTTTTGGCATGTTCTGCTATCCGCTTTAATAGGGGGAACTTTTGTGTTTCCGATATTTTCCGCTATATGTCCGCTATATGGCGGACGGTAAGATAAGTGTCGCTAGTGTCGATAACAAGAACAAGAAAATTCTTCTTGCGAAGCTGATAGCGTAATGTTCCATTTTTTTAAATTTTGCAATTTTCACAAAGTGAAGCTAGATAGAGACGCCACAATACTAGCTTCAATAAGGCTAAAGCTTCTAGGATGGAGTCGGATTGGATCTCTTACAAAAAGCATCTTAGTTCCTTAAAAAAAAGAGGTAAGAGCGTCCAAACGCAATGCGTGGCAAAGCTTTTGCGAAAGTATTCAAGAAATCATGGCATCTAATCCATCTATGCCCAGTTTCCTTCAAAAGGATCGTGGACGTTCTCGAGCACTGAGACAATTGAGTGTCTGCTTGACGCACATTTCCCCGGCAAGTTCGGCAACTGAACCACGTGAATTCCCTTTGAGTCACATCGTACCGTGTGATATGTAGCCTTAAACCGTTTAAAGCTACGGAATCTGATGGCATTCTCCCTTCAGACTTGCAACAATGCTTAGATATTACCTATCCATTGACAAAGAGCATACTAACGGCATGTCTCCATTTAGTTTATATTCCTCGCTTATGGAGAGAGGTGCGGGCTACGTTTATTCCAAAAACGGGTCCATTAGTCTCTCTTCAACTATGCTCAAACTACATGAACGACTTGTTGACACACATCTCACGAATTACTATTCCGCCAGATCTCCTTTCAACGGCGCACATGCCTACTGGATAGGGAGGACAGTGGATACGGTTCTGCACTCTCTAGTCAGTTACATTGAAAAATCTATTCATCAGAATGAATACACGATGGCTGTCTTCCTAGACATTGAATGCGCATTCAATTATATTTAACCTAGGGCGATTACCTACGTACTTTGGAGCCCGTATGCAGATTGGCTGCGCTACTGACATCTAGACACATTTTTACAACACTGGGCTCAACGTCTGTAGGTAAGTAGATATGTTTGTAGAGGTATCCCGCATGGTGGTATTTTCTCTCCCCTACTCTGGAGCTTAGCAATCAATCAATTGCTTCTGGATCTTGAGAGGACTAGATACAAGGTCACTGCATATGCTGATCAGGTGGTTATCGTAGTTACAAGTAAGTTTCCTTTGCGGACTGCTTGTGCAGGTCCTATTTTTTTTTTAACCAACTGTGCTAACCTCAGTAGCGTTGGACCTAATTCAGCTAAAACGGTGCTTGTGTCCTTCACTAGATGACGTTCCCTTCCTTCCAATGACGCTCATACACTACTTCTTCTTCGTTATGGCACGATAGCCCGACGTCGGGCCTTGGCCGCCTGGATGGAAAACCTCCAATTGTCGCGGTCACGCGACCTTGTTCTCCAGTTCCGAAAGCCTAGCATCTGGTGGGCGTCCTCACATACAGAATGCTCCCATCGGGCTCTCGGTCGTCCACGCAATCTGGCTCCGTCCACTCGTTGCGCGTTCATCACCTTTTTGGGCATGCGATCGTCGTTCATCCTTTGTACATGTCCCGCCCATTGCAATCGCTGCAGTTTCACGATCTTCGACACCTGTAGCTCATCATACAGCTGATACAACTCAAGGTTGTACCGGGTGCGCCTTTCACCTCGTTCACGAACGGCCCCGAAGATTCTTCGGAGAACCTTTCGCTCGAATGTGTCCAACAGGTGTTCAGAGTTTTGGGTTAGGGTCCATGCCTCGCAGACATAGCAAAGCACAGGTCGGATGATGGTTTTATACACGTGGAGCTTCGTGTTCCTGTGCACCAGCTTCGAATTCATAATTTGGAGGACCGCAAAGTAACACTTATTAGCTAGTTGTATCCGTCGCTTTATCTCATCTGTTTCGTTGGCGTCCTTTGACAAATTGCAACCCAGTGAAGTTGTCTACATATTCTATATTGAGGTCCCCCACTGTGATGCTTGAATTTACTGGCGTTCTAGTTTTTGATTGCATCATGAACTTCTTTGGCGGCGTTATTGAGATTATGCAGAAGGCTTTCTGCATCACCCAATCTTCGAGACATGATGTTGATGTCGTCGGCGTAGGCTACTAGTTAAGTCGATTTAATGAGTAGCGTTCCGCTGCTGTCCAAATTTATGGCTCGAATCACATACTCCAGAGCCAGGTTGAAGAGCGTCGGCGCCAGCCCGTCGCCTTGCTTGACTCCAGTACGAGTTTCAAATAGGTCAGTGAGTCTGTTCTGAACTCTGACCTGCGAGACGGTATTAGTCATCGTCATCCTTATGAGTCGTACTAGCTTAGCCGGTATTCCAAAATGCAGCAAAATGTTGTACAGTACGCTTCGATCGATACTGTCGTATGCCTGCTTGAAGTCAACAAATATTTGGTATACGTCGATGTTGTATTCCCAGCACTTCTGGAGTAAAAGCTTCACTGTAAAAAGCTGATCTGTCGTCGAACGACCAGGTTTAAAGCCGCCTTGGTACTCGCCAATGATTTTTTCTGCGTACGGATTAATTCTATTTTCCAGAATCTTAGATAAAATCTTATAAGTCGTACAAATTAATGAGATGCCTCTGTAGTTCTCACATGTCAACTTATCCCCTTTTTTGTGGATTGGGCAAATGATACTTTTACGCCAATCTTCCGGGATTATTTCGTCGTTCCATACTTTACCGATAAGTGTGTGTATAGCCTGAATAGTCCAATAATTTTCGCTGAAAAAGCTAAATTCGTTGGCCTCTTGTTGGACCGGAAGTTTTGGAGGCCTAACATTCAGGAACGAGTGAATGAAGCAACTATAGCACTCTATACACAGGATGCCTTTTATATTTCGGGATGGGACAACTAGTGTAGCAGATCTGGGAATATTTTGAAAAACAATAAAGCGATTTTGGATGATTCTCTAATCCCGAAATATAAAAGGCACCCGTTACGTGTAGGAAAGCCGTAGGGAAAACCTGGGGCTCGCAACCAAAAGCTATATCCTACTATATGGTGTATGTGTATGGTGGACGGCACTCAAGAAGACAACCTATTATAACTTGCTTGCGGAGGTACAAAAAATGGCTTTTCTTGTCATAACTGGAGCTTTTCGTATCACCCCTTGGCCGGACTGGATACGATACTTACCTGCTTCCACTGTATGCTGGCTACTGGCTGCTAAAACCGCTTTACGTTTGCGTGAAACTAATCAGTGACGAACGCTTGATTACGGGCATTTGCTTATACTAAGGAATTTTAACCTCCCTTTGGAGACTGATTACACTACTCCTAAATACGCTTTTGGTAAAAACCATTATGGCTTGATTTCGCCGAGGGATTAATTGGTATAACAACATGCCCCGGTACATTGAGTTATTGACTATCTACACAGATGGCTCCAAGTCAGATGGAAGAGTGGGCATTGGCATCTACTCGGATGTACTTGATATGACCTGGCGCTTCGCCTCCGTAACTACTGTAGCGAGGGATGTCACTATTTTCACTGACAGCCAGGCTTCAATTCGATTTCTCGAATCATTCTTGACAACGTCAAAAGCTGTCGAAACTTGTCGCGCACCTATTAGCGAGATGGGTCGTTTTTTCAATATTACCCTCTGCTGGATACCTAGTTATAGTGGTTGCGCCCGTAATGCGATAAATAGGAATTTACAGGGCCATCATAGTAACCTAAAACCGCCGATTTCCTTCTGCAGAGTGGCACTAGAAGCGGCTGTTCTGCACATGGTTAGTGGCAGATGTACTAACGGCAGCACTTGCGCGACACCTAGGTTGATCTGGCCACGGCTTGACGCGCCCCGACCAACCATATTATTGTCACTGGACAGGAAACACATTGGTAGGGTTCTCGGTGCTATAACGGGGCACTGTCCTATTGGAGAGCACGCGAGAAGGCCCCGCATTCCCCATAATGACTATGCTGCAGAAGTTGTGATGACGAAGAAGAGGAGGAAAGCGTACATCACGTTCTCTGTCAATGTCCGACCCTGGCCGAGAAACGGAGACGTATTATCGGTTCAAGGTGTTTCTATGATATGGACGATCTTCGGGATGTCAGCCCAATATCGCTCAATAAATAAATTGCACAACGGGCTGGTTAGACTTCAAGATCTTTCCGAATTCCAGCATGCTGTTTTTGTAATCGCCGATCGAGGGTGAAGCTGTAATATTTTAGTTCCGTGGAAAATACGGCCATACTTAATGATTCGGACTCGGAAGTAAGAATACATTGATGCGTAAATAGCACGATAATTATATTTGATTACCGTTTTTTCGTGTTATTGTGATTTTTCCCTAAGTCAACCAAATGTGCAATCGCAATTTTTTCAAGGTTCCAAGTGAGTTTGGTATAAGTTCCCAAAAAGTCAGAATACACACAACGGAAGAATCTACTCGTTCAAAATGCACTCGATCAAGATCAATCCTTTTTAAGCTTAAAAATCCGAGCAAATTAAAGGCCATCTATAACCGAAGTGTACCTTAGGCAGTATGAATAAAATCTTCTTTGCTAAACAAGCTAAAACATAAAAACCGCCCGGTTTAGCGAAGCATTAAGCAAAGAATTTTTGTAAATTCATACGACCTCTTGTCGTTTTGCTAAGAAAGTGTTGGCTCAGATTGTGTGTGTGAGAACGTTCGCAGGGAATTAGTTTAAGTTCGAAACAGATATAAATATGCTATACTTTAATTTCAATTTAATTTTACAGCCGTCTATTCTACCACCCCCAAAATGCATAGAATAAGGACAGTGTGTGTATCGACGTAGCTTATCAACTATCGTCATACGCACACAACAATGATTGGTAAAATACGAAGAAAATATTTAAAAAAAAGTTAACCGAAAATCATATATTCAAAACGAAGTTATTTAAACTAAATAATACATATTAATAAAATCTAAAAGAATATAATTATTTATAAGTTTTAACTAATTTAAAAATAATAAAAAATTAATTAAGCCAAAAAGTTATAATAAATGAAACAAAAAGAAATTAAAATCAAAGTGTTACGCAATCAAATTAAACTAAAAGTGAAACGAAAAAGAAACATAACCGGGGGACAACAACAACAAGCACGAGTACAATCAATTGTCCCAACAATATGCAACAACAGCAACAAACAATACAACAACAACAACAGCAACAAGGACAACAGAATGGCACAATTGTTACAGGACAAACGCCATCGTTACCCAATTCGCCGACAAGCGGCTATGGTCCGAATGTGGCGAAAAAGGCACAAATAAATGGCGGCCGTTTTGATTTTGACGATGGCGGTACATATTGTGGCGGCTGGGAGGAGGGTAAAGCCCATGGTTATGGTGTTTGTACGGGACCAAAACATCAGGGCGCCTATGCCGGTACATGGAATTATGGATTTGAAGTATCCGGCGTTTACATATGGCCCAGGTGAGTTTTGTTTGCTTTTTTTTTTTGTTTAGAAGAGATTTTTTTCATTGGTTTACACACACGAGTAACATCATAAAAAAGTTCTAATTCTTGCTGAATATGCAATTGTATTAATTGCCTCACTCTTTGGGGATGTTGAAAGTCGAAGGACTAACAAGCTTTTAGTCGTCATCATTATGTTGTTTATACGTCCACGTACTCATGATGTATGTACATATAGTTTACGTTCATGGAACGCATTCGCAGGGCATGCTAAATAGCAAGGGTATAATTAGCGCGCCAGGCATGGAATATTAAATATGTACAGATACAGCCCTCTACACATTTTTGTTAATGTATGAAGGTGTACTGTAAACACACTTTTTGGAAAGACTTTTCAGAATCTATTATGATATAGGATAGGTATAATATATGTACAAATTTTCAAGGATAAACTTTCCACTGTGAACATGTATGCAGATATACATTTGCTTTTTTTTGTAATTTTGGGAATAGTACAATTTTTAGTCTCAATGGATTCATTCATTTATTATTTTTTTTTTTTATCTATCAAAGAAGTATGTAACAACAATCATTTATTAATTAATAAGTCTGTTGACCTGATATTTTTCGTTATTCTAATAATTCATTATTTATCCACCTCTACTTTTCCCTTTATATAAATGAAAGTGTAGTTTTATAAGTATGTATGTACATACTTTCATTATTCAAATCGAAATGTACTTTCTAAAATGATTGATTGCAACAGAAGAAACTCACTTCACATTGCATAATATTATGTTAATGCTGAAGAGTGATGAGTGTTACCTATTTTGGAAATGTTCGCTAATACTAAAACGAGAACTGCTAATGTTTTAGTAGATCGATAATTATTTTTTGCATTATATCATCATATTTAATAAACCCGCGTCAGGGACGTAGGCAGGATTTTGTTTCGGGAGGGGTCCATAATTTTGTTGCTCGTTGATTGATTGTTGATTGTGTGGACAAGTATTGCTTTTTTTGCCATAAGTATCCGATAGTACAGAAAAGCCAGAGTCTCGTAGTTCATATAACATTTGAGTGGTTTTGTTTTGTTTTGCTTACAAGGGCACATAATCCTGAAAGTTTTTTTTAAGTAGTGAGCTAAAGACTTGTATCAAAACTCAAAACCAAGTGGCAAATAAATCCGGAGAGCTAGTGTAAAAAAAATCCATTCGCTCTGCATCTGCCATGCCACGATAGCTGTCGGGCTTTGGCCAACCAACAGCTGCTGAGCGTCCTCATCTACTGAGTTCTCCCAGCGAGCTCTCGGTCGTCCACACAACCTCTCTCACAAATTTTGCCCAATTCAATCCATCACAGTGCTCTTCTTCTTGAGTTTGTTTTTTATGATGACATTGAAGAAGAGCCCGAAGTTATTCGTACTAGAAATTTTCAAAAAGCCCAATTTGACAAACTAAATTCAACATTTTTTAATATGGATTGGGCTCCAGTTATATCGAATAGTAATCTTATTGAAAGTTATACAATTTTTAATTCAATTTTAAATAAATCTATTCGCAAGTACGTTCCTTTAAAAAAGAACAAAATAAAAGCAAAAAATCCTTGTGCTACCAAAGAATTGTTCAAACTTAAGAGAGCAAAAAATAAGGCCCATAAATTATACAAGAAGTCATCCTCTCTTGCCAATAAAGAAAATTTCTTTAGATTGAGAAGAGAGTATGAATTAATGAATAAAAATCTTTACAAACAGTATATTGCGAGAGCTGAAAATAATATAAAGAATGACAGTAAGACATTTTGGAATTTTATAAACAGCAAGCGTAAGAATACGGGAATCCCAAAAAATTTAGAATTCAATGGCAATTTTTACAAAGATGTTCAATCGGTTTGTGACGGATTTGCTAGATTTTTCAGTTCAGTTTACAAAGTGCCAGACTCCGTTTCATCAGAAATGAATGCTAACATCAATGGAAGTCAGAGTGCATTGGTCCCTCGGATAGCTCAGGAGGACCTTACGAGTGCTCTTGAGATTTCTGAGGATGACCTATTGAATGCTATGCGTGATCTTGATGTTAGTATTCAGGCCGGACCTGATGGCATTCCTAATATATTTTTGAAGAATTGCATGCAATCGTTATGTCGTCCTTTAGCCTTTATTTTTAATTTGTCCTTGACTTCAGGTGTTT
Organism: Microchrysa polita; assembly: GCA_949715475.1. Taxonomy (NCBI): domain Eukaryota; kingdom Metazoa; phylum Arthropoda; class Insecta; order Diptera; family Stratiomyidae; genus Microchrysa; species Microchrysa polita. The sequence continues at coordinate 75,812,428 of OX454418.1, read as the reverse complement.
TTCTTGATGAATGGAAAGTTTCATACATAACGCCTGTTCACAAAAAGGGTCCGAAGCATCTTATTGATAACTATAGACCCATAGCTAAAATATCTGCAATACCGAAGTTGTTTGAAATGCTTATTAAAAATAAAATAGATGTTTTAATTAGCCGTTTGATATCGCCATGTCAACATGGATTCCTGAAAGGAAAATCAACTTCAACAAATTTGGTATCATTTACTAAATTTGTTGCTGATGGTATTGAGCAGGGAATGCAGGTTGATGTGGTATATACCGATTTTTCGAAGGCTTTTGATAGAGTAGATCATAATATTTTACTTCAAAAACTAGAACATTTAGGAATACAGTCAATTTTTCTAAGCTGGGTGAGATCCTATTTAACGGATAGGACTCAGTTGGTGAAGTTAAATGGCTGTACATCTCGCTCTGTTATAAAGTGTTCATCAGGGGTTCCGCAAGGAAGCCATTTAGGACCACTTTTCTTTTTAGTTTTCATAAACGATATCATCCAAAATTTTAAATTCGTGCGTGTATGGCAGTATGCTGATGATATGAAAATCGCTATGAAAATACGCAACATTGATGATTGCCTTAAGTTGCAATCCGATTTAGAAAAGCTGCAATTTTGGTGCCGCGATAATAATTTAAATTTAAATGTTAGTAAATGTAAAGTACTTAGCATATATAAATTGAAAACTCCGGTCTTCTTTGAGTACTCCTTAACAGGTAGTGTTCTTGAAAGGGTTGCCGAAATATCAGATCTTGGTGTAATTTTCGACCATGAGCTTTCATTTCGACAACACATTGATTACATTATTTCAAAAGCGAATAGTATGTTAGGATTTGTTAAACGTAATGCGCGCGAATTTAATGATGCTTTTACTTTAAAAATATTGTATGCAGCTTTCGTTCGTTCGCACCTGGAGTATTGTTCTATTGTGTGGAATCCGTTCTATAAGGTGCATATCGAGCGTATAGAAAGAATTCAACACAATTTTACACGGTTTGCCATTTATCAAATTGGCTGGCGTTTCAAGCCAGATTATAAAACTCGCTGTTTCTTATTGGGTTTACAAGCCTTAGATTATAGAAGAACATTTTTAAACGCTATGTTTATAAAAGACCTGTTTTGCTCTCATATTGTTTGTGAAGATATATTAAAGAACTTTCAAGTCAGAAATATTCCTCACAATTTGCGGCGGAACAACCTTCTTGTTCAGCCTTATCATAGAGTAAACTATGGGTTTAATGAACCAATTACAAGGTCAATTATTCTTTATAATAGTTTGAAGGACTTAGTTAATTTTAATTGTACTAATAAACTAATGTTTAAAAGAAGTTATTTTGATAAATTTCCTTATTAATATATTTTGTTTTCAGTTGTTTTTTTTTACGATCTGCTGGAGTTTACACTCGATTGATTGATTAGTCACTTACGTACGGATAGTAAGTAAAGTGATGCCGAGAAACCTAGTCCCGGGACAAAAGTTTCTGTGAGGCAAAAAAAAAAAAAATAGTCGTAGTCAGCATTATTGAAGCATCTATGACGAGCTGTATTGACTTAATATAGGTTAAAGGAGCACATCGGCATAACATCGTCATGGCCCGTTGCAGTACATGCTGTTGCTGCTGTGATCCCAATAAATTCTATTGCATGCGGACGACTAATCTTAATGGCCCAATCAGAAACAGACATTGCAGGGACGTACACAGAAAAATATTTCAGGAGCGGCTTTCGAGAAAAACTGGAATTACGTTACCCTGGGAAATTAAGAAATAGGTTTAAAAATATCAATACCTTACGTAGCCTTAGGATCCCCTAGGTGCGAATACAAATTTTCAATTTTCTTTCAAACTTGTAACACGGAGGCAAACTTTACTTTATTTCTTCATTACAACTTCCTTATCCCTAATATCGAAGGCCTCTTTGGCTGTTGGTAAAGTAAAGCAGCGGATGATCAAATACCCTAACAGAAACAAACGAATAATTGCTCTTGAGAGTCTCAGCAAGATGGGATCAGAAGCACAAAACTACTGCGCTTTCGCATATGAGCTTTATTTTAATTCTTGCTTGTATGAAGTTTTTGTAGATATGCGAATTTCGTTAATTTGTCTAAAAAAGACATTTACATTCTTCCCGTTAAAAAAGGAAAAAAGTACAGGTTACTGAAATTTCAAATTAAGATCATTTCGGGAGGGGTCCGGACCCCCTGGACCCCTCCCCTGACTACGTCCCTGACCCGCGTATTACATGGGCTCATTAAATATAAATACTGACCAAAGACATACGAGTATTCTCTCGTACAGAGGATAGTTGTAGCTTCTAGCCAATGTATTTTTTACACACCAACCATTTATTTTTAATTTTCGGCTTTATTGTGCTTACTTTATTCTTTAAAATTTGTTTGGTAACGTTTTCATACCAATAAAGTGTTAAAATCATCACACCAGGGGTTTTTTTTAGGGTTTTCGCCCTAATCCCTTTTTTCCGCCACACATATAAAAGGCGAGGGAGAACCAATACTGTAACTTGTTTTTGATTTTTTCTTTACTTTGCTCATGGTTATTCTAAATTCGTGCGTAAGATCCATATTGTCTTTAAGCGTGGTTCAAAATGAAAACATCCCCTGTACAAAATCTTATCCGGCTTTTTCCGGTCTCTATCGGCCAGGAATTTTCTTTCCCATAATAATGAGGGGCGGTCCCCAACAATCCCGCAAAGAACTACGAGTTATCCAGATATAAAATAACAGGCGCGACAATCCAGCATTGGACTAAGGCCGCAGGATGTGCTAGTGACATCCTATTTCTAAGATCTTATCTGCTTTTTGTTGAGGTAATGAGATCAGCATCACGCTCAGCAGTGTTATTTATCCCCATAAATGGGTACTCGTTTAACATCTGAGTGAGATCATAGTCCGTCACAAGCTCGTGAGTTCGAAAAACACCACGATCCACGGTGAGATTCGAACTCAAGACCCTGTGCTCCGAAGGTGCGCGCACTAACCGCTAGACCAGCCAGACTACTATCCAGATATAGCTAATTCAAAAATTAGAAATTTCACATAGAAAACATCAACACAGCGTACATGCATTGAGCCAATCTATAGATACACGTATACCAAGTATGTTGTGTGGATGTTTTCTATGTGAAATTTCTAATTTTTGAATTAGCTATATCTGGATATCTGTTAGGAATTCGACCTATGCATGCAGATGAACTTTATAGGAAATTGTGTAAGCTTTCATTCTTGCTTAGACATTTTTTTGTAGAGTTCGCCGTTTCGGAGATATAGCGGGGATAGAGCTGATAAGCACAAGAATGGGATATTTGAACCAGCTCTCCCAACGTTAGCGCACTCCCCACGACCGCGTGCTTTTAGTATGTTTTCCTCGTATCCACCCCTTATAGATTCATGAAATAAAAAACCGTCACCCCTCTCCCGATTTTCCACAATGTTGGTCTTTATACTTATAAATGGGAAAAATTAAATTTGGAAGCTTGGTTTAAGCTCTTGAACTTTTGACTGATTCAAGACCTGCACAAAATTTTCTTGCAACGTTTCCCTGAAAAACGATCCCGGGAGACACCAGAACCAAACAAATGAGGGAAAAACTACTTTTTTGACAATTTTCGGTTTTGAATAGGCTATATCGGGGAAACCGTTAGGAATCCGACATATGTATGTTCAAATAAATTTTTGGAAATTTAATGGGCTTTAATACTGCCATACAAATACTCGCAGGAGGACTCACCGCTTCCGAGATATTTCCGAGATTAAGTCAAAAACCTACAAAAATGAATCCTTTAGCCGCCCCTCCCCACCTTAGCGCAAACCTCATGACCGCGAGCTGTTAGTATGTTTTACTCCGAACCACCCATTATGGATCCATGAAGTGAAAAACCGTGACCCCCTCCCGTTTTTTCACAATGGTTGTCTTCATTCTGATGAATAAGAATATTACTTCGTTGAGACTATTTTAACTCTCGAATGATAGGAGACAAGCCAAGAAGAAGTGTATCAAATTACAGCAAATTTAACACTTACTAACTTTGCCCTACGAAAGTTTTTTGAGTCAGAGAATGCAAAAAAAATAATTTTTCGACTTTTATTAAACAATATCGGAAGAACCGTTAGGAGTTTTGCTTATGCAAGTTTGGGCAAATAAATAGGATATTTAGAAAGCTTTAATGCTTACTGACTTTAACTTTTTTCTCTGCGACTCACCGTTTTCGAGATATAGCCCCTCCCCGCGTTAGCGCACCCCTCAGCTCCGAGTAAAATTAGTACCTTTACCTCCTAACTACTCCTAACAAAATACACTACGGCCTCGTTTTGCATCGTAGATGCGTTCCTAAAAAATACGACGCAAAGCGAAACAACGCAAATCGAAACAAGCAGAGTATGCAAATTTTGGGGATAGGTTTCCAAAACTAAAAAAAAATGCTTTTTTCGTCAACAAAAAAATTACAAACAAATCACAAATTAAGTATTTTTGAAAAATGAATCCAACGTCTTTTGAACCGCCACACCCTTCTTTTTTATGTAGAGATTATTATAAACTTTAACAGCCTCTTGCAGAGCTTTGGCTACGAATGAACTTCGCTCGGCGTTTTCGTCGTATAATTTACGAAAATGCCAGTAGCTTGCTCAATATGCTTTAGAGCCTCCGGCTCCGATATTCGACGTCAGAAGCTCCAGCGACGATGTTTAGTCGGTGGAGCTTCTGACCTCTGTTCACATTCGGGATGTGATCCTGAACCTTCAGATTTCATGAGGAAAAGTTCTTCATTTGTTATTTATGGATCTTGGTCCAGATTTACTAAATTTACCACACCTTTCTCGTCGATTCTATCCAGATTTATTGTAGAAGACATTTTAACCATTTCAAGGCTCACAAGTCCTACGTCGTATTCGCCTGACCTCTGAAACTCCGAGGGCGCTAAGAGGTGTTTGCAAAGCTGCTTCATGCTCACTGGAAAAGTAACCAATGACTGCAGCTATGTTCCAGGAATGGTTTGAGAACTATTGAGGCGTGGAGAACATATCATTTAAGGGCCCATTCTCTCGTAGATCTTATAGAATGTTTAGTCTTATCGCCCAGAGAAGACACACACAATATTCAAAAAGCTTCTCCATTATATTGAATTGATTTTTTGTTAATTTTGCATAGTTATGTTATCTTTTGCTTATTTACGCTGTTGGATGAAAGTGCGCAATGATTTTCTCAAAATAACATGATGGCTTAAACAAGCAAAATATGGCGTAGCTATGCAAAATAAACAAAAATTCCATTCAACACAATGGAAAAGCTTTCTAAATATGATGTGTGTCTTCTCTACGCGATAAGACTAACCAGCCGACAGGTACTGAATAAGAGCTATCCGAAACCCGGCCAAGGTGTTGTTAATAATAGATAATGTAATATCATTGGAATCGGATATTACAGATGTGGCCGGAAGCTGTCTTCCCTTCTGTCGAAATAAATATTCAACCAGGCAATCTTTTCCAAAACAAACCCGTCTCAGCGACGTTGAATATTTGTTTTGAATTATAACCACTGGACTCAATTAGACCCTTAAGAGTTTTTTTTTAATTCATCGGCTGCTACTGTGTCGCCGCTTGCTAATTCTCGCTTCAGAGAAATATAACGCTCGTTGCCCGCTTCAAATGTCTCTACCGCATCCTCAAAAACGGGTTCTGTTTTGATGTTTTCGAATAAACTGTTAGCCTTGGACTTAATAAAGAGTTTTGTCTAGTGGCATTTTCCTCCGAGCTCTTGTATCAATAGATTTAAAAAGGACTCCATTTTTACCATGATTCGGCTTCTGCACCTTGATATTATTCTTTGTGCTCCAAGCTACATTCCTGGCATTTTCGCGGATTTTGCGACATCTCTGCTAACAATGGTGCGAATTGATGTAGGTGGCAGTCCTAATTTTAGTACAAAAAACAACAAAAAATATCAATTTATTCGTTAGTGCCTAAATTTAAAACCAACCTAAGGCTTTTCCTACTTCGATAGCTTTTCCACCAGAATCAATTCGTCTCAAAGTTTCCATTTTTCTATCAATGGAAATTGTGCTTATATCGTTTTACGATTTTTGCGCTCATTTCAAAATTTTCCAGCTAAGACAACGCAATACGGGGTTTTTGCGACGCAATAAAAGTTTAAGGTAGAGATTGATGGAGGACGCAAAGCGGGAAGACGCATAGTGAGGCCTTAGTGTATCGAAAAAAATCGTCACCCCCTTCGATGTTCTCTACACCTCATTTTTATGCATTAATTGATTGGCCTAATAATGGAGTTAGAATAAAACGAGACCGAGGCTAATTTCGGGCGCGGCCGAAATTTGGATACCTTTCGCTCCCCTCGGGCTAAAAGTTTTTTTTCGGACGTACCTACGACTTGTATTTAATACCCCACCCATTTTTACCTTCTGCCTTCACAAAAGTTCCGTTGCGTCAGCAAAACAATATTTGTGTGGGGTTTGGTTGGAATAAGTGGGTAAATAAAAAATTTACTCAGAAAATTTTATTGGGGGATGCATTCTTACATATGTTTTGTGCTATCAATAGAAATACATTTGTGTGAAATTTGGTGAAATTGGTGCACAAATAAAAAAGTTTTTCTTAGAAGAACCTAATTTGGGGAATTGGGTTTGTATGGCAGCCCCATGACCCCATTGCCCGATTTTATCGATTCAAACATACAAACTGCATGCAGCAAAAAGAAGCATTTGTGCTTCATAGCTTTTAAATTGGCCGAGTAAAACGCGTCGCAACAGACGGACAGACAGACAGACAGACGGACATCGCCCAATCGACTCCCCAAGTCATGCTGATCATATTTATTTATTTATTTACTTACATTTATTTGCGTTACAAACTTCATGACAAAGTTAATATACCCTTTCACTCTATGAGCGAAGGGTATAATGATGTAGAAGTTAGAGAAAATTGGCATAGAAAAAAATAAAGTTGTTGGGTCAAAAAACAAAAATCTGACTTTGCAGCTCTGTAAAAAGCAAACCACTTATCCGATTTTAGTGCGGTTAGCTTTATTTTTTAGGTAAATTTGTTTGTTGTGAAAGCCATCGTTATTTCGCTATTCTAGCTAGTATAGTTTTTCAGACATCGGGGTTTAATTCGTGCAAGAAAATGTTTTTTTTTTTTAATCTTCAAACGCCTGTGGCAGGTAAAGGGTTAAGAATTGGGGGTATGTTCCGTACAACTTTTTCGCTGGAAATCACATGCGGTATTATTTTCCGGCCTGTTTATGCGGATAAATAACACTGCTGAGCGTGATGCTGATCTTATTACCTCAACAAAAAGCAGATAAGATATTGGAAATAGGATGTCACTAGCACATCCTGCGGCCTTAGTCCAATGTTGGATTGTCGCGCCTGTTACTTTTTTTTCCGTTGTTTGTGGACACCCTGTATAATTTTGATCACTGATTTTAATTCAAGACTATATCGACATTGTCTATAAATAACTTTCTCAATGATGAATTGTAAGTAGCTTCACAACAAAAGGTTAGTCACCTAAGGTAAAAATAAGCTAATGCTGTAAGGTAGAGCGCGGTATGATACATCCAATTTCCGGAGAAAAGAAGGCATATACCACTACTACAGATTTATATGATTGACTAATTCTCCTTGACTTTTCATTCATTGCTCACTATGGCGACGATTACCTCATATTATAATGATCCTTTAATACATTTAACCGCCGGCAAATCATCGCCATCGGTTCAATCATTTTTGACAGAATTCATGTACGGATGCCAAAAAAATTATGCTTAAATGCGGCAAACGTACAAAAACAATGTGGATTTTATCATCAAAAAAATATCTTTACTTACACATTTTTTTTTTGCGTCAGCTCACGAATTTCGACGTAAGCAAAGTCAGAAAAAGAATGAAAATGTATTTCTGTGAAAGCGAAAAGAAATTGTAAAAAAGTTAAACAATGACAATTAGAGATATTGTCCGATGTATAGGGTAGATACAAGCAATTAAAATGTAAAAAAATAATAGTGTTTAATTGAAGGACGAAAATGCTTTATTAAAAGTATTAATTGCGTGGAATTTTTTTATTTTTGTTTTGTTAAAAAGACATTTGCGAAGGCGTATTTAAGATTAGGAAATAGAGTTAGTAGAGAGTTGTTAGTACCTATGTACATTTAGCTTCATGAATGACGGATGTTTTTGTTTAATTTTACCTGTGTTGGGTGAACTTTCACTCTCTTCCGATTAATTAATTTATCCTGTTGATTCATATTTTATTCAATTGATTTTGTATTTACTAACGTGTGAGCGTAGCATACACACAATAAATAAGCATACATATGAATGTATGCGGAAACCGTACTCACGTGTATTTAAGTTCATGTGAGTACATTTAAAATTGTTCGAAACACATGCTCTCAAATACATTTACAAATTTCAAGTGTTGCCTGTATACATGAGTCTCTAGAATTTATAGCTAGATGAAATGAATGTTTGGTTCTTGCTAGCTAGCGAATCTATTAATATCAGCTACACTAAGCTTTACTCAGTTGGCTTAAAATTTTATTCGTGATCATGTACGACGTAAACGGTATGTCATTTGTTGTTTCTAAATAACATATAACAAACATTCAAGATACATTTTTTATAATGCAATGTAGATTTTATTAGAAAATTAGCGAAAGTTGAGTGGAAATCCATTTATGATTTCCCCAGCCTTGACCAGCATTCATATCGGTTATGGATACATATTTATGAATGAGGAGGCCATATCCTTGTTTTACATCATTTTACAGACGCCACTGACCTTTGCACAAAGCTTTCAAAATTTCATAGATATATCATCGATTGATATCGGAGGACGGTTAAACCCCCAATCTTTCTATGTAGCATCGCCACTGAGGAAGTGCATCCAGTGTGGGAATTTATTGCAAATTTCCAAATCCAACTGCTATGCCCCATCAAGCGATTCGACACCACTGGATATATTTTTTTTGTAGCACGTGCATTCAGTGCCGTATTTACAGATGGAGCACGTGCCTCTTATCTTTAAAACTGAGGGATAAAATGCTCCCCTCAATTTGAAATAAATCAACAACTAGCGGAACTATCCAAAGTTAAATGCAGGCCACGAAGCTTGCGGATATGACAACGTGAGTTCGAAAACCACAATAAGCTGAATTCGCTCACGGCGAGACTCGAACCCACGATCCTGTTCTGGGAAGGTGAGCGCACTAACCACTACCTCAAAGAAGTCTACAATACAGAAGTATACAATTATTAAAGGAACTAATTTTAAAAATGACTGTAAACATAATGAATTGCAAATTTAAAGTGCTTTAATGTACAATCCACTATCCATTATCTTGAAACACAAATCTTCCTAGAAAAGTGAAACATTTACAAATTAATTAATTGTTTTGCAGTTAAATACGGTACCACCCACTCAGTCGGGCAGCAAAGCGCCCCCAGTGGGTAAAAATAAGACAAATCGGGGTCATGCCAACAATAAAATAAATTGTTCCCATGACGATGAAAATGATACATCACGTTCCGTACACAGTGCAGCGTAGCATACTCATACATGGATGACCAATCGATCATCATCAGGCACTACTTAGGATTGACTCTTGCTAGTAGCAATTCGAAATTCGAATAATTTTATTGTTTGCCCAGACGAAGCATGTATTGTACGACGACATGATTCGTTTAAAACTCAAGTCCTTGGCAAAATAAGTGATTGAACGGAAATATGCTACTTATTACTAAGTATTTTGTTCTTTTATTACATTCAATCTATATTTACTGCAAATTGTATTGTATAAGAGGGAATTGTATGATATGGGATCAAATTCCAATTGTTTTAGCATTTCAGATAGAAAAACGAGACCGATGCTAATTTAGGTCGCGGTTGAAATTTGAATACCTGTCTCATTTGAATGAAACTTAAGCTTCTTTTGCGTTAACAATTTCTACTGCAGCCCTATGGGGTGTTACTATTCCATCTGTTCCTTGATGCGTTGAGGCTAATCCAGGAACACACTTGAATGAATTTTTGTTAAGATTCAAAAAGAAAAAAAAGTCGTTCTTACAATAACCTAATACATATTTGGGGGTTGGTTTGTATGACAGCCCTATGACGTAACTCGTAACGTTCCGATTCCATCCATTCCTAACGGGTGGTCCAACTAGAATGCACGATGTTAATTGACTGTCACACCTTAACGGTAAGTTTCTCGCCCAACTTTATTAGACATTTCTTTGCTTTAGTGTTTGGCAAATTCAACCATGGAGAAGTACATAAGGTCGTTGAAGCCTTTTACGAAAATGGACATTCAAAGCAAAATGCTTTTCGTGCACTTCGTGATTTTTTTGGTCAATCGACCAAATGCGTCCACATAATGGACTTTTTGTGGCCAGAAATCGAGGATATGGACCTGGACGAAATGTGGTTCCAACAGGATGGGGCCACTTGTCACACAACCAACGAAACAATGGCTCTTTTGCACGAGAAATTCAATGGCCGTGTTATCTCTCGTCTTGGCGATGTTAATTGGCCGCCACGATCATGTGATTTGACACCGTTGGGCTTCTTTCTCTGGTGACATTTAAAAGAAAAACGTACGTCAATAAGCCAAAAGCAAATCAAGAGCTAAAGGATGAGATAATTCAGAACATTAACGGTATTCAACCTCAATTATGTCTCAGAGTCATTGAAAATATGGACCATCGGATAGTATGATATTTTGTTTCACGCATAATTGCCATAGATCCTTCTATCATAATAACAAAAAATTAGATAATTCTCTAAAAACTTTTTTTTTATTAACAATTGTAAATTTGAAATATTCAAAGAGGAAGGTCAGCGCCCGCGCCCACTCTCGCCGCCCCGGGAAAGATGGCAAATTCCCGCCCTAATTTTTTTTTTAATTTAAAAAATACTTATTTTAGATAGCGGTAATACAATGGTCGGGACCCTCTCTTAATGCCCAACGTGTGCAGATTCCCAGCCAGAAAAAACACATGTGTGACCTATCATTCATGCACCACACGTCAGCCGAGATACCTTTATCATTCATTACGTTTTCATACAAACAGTATGTGACGATTTCCCCGTATATCATCTATACGCGCATTTGCGCCTTATTACAGATAAAGATTACAAAATCGTTACTCATAAAGATGATATTATTGCTGTGTTACATACACATATGGACAAAAGAATAAGTACATCCCCCATGTACCTTTTTATGCAAAATTTTCATTCCCTTTTTAAAATTGATTTACTCCAAATAGATAGCCATTACAACAATTAGCATACAACAATGCCAACGGAGCCGAAAAACTAAATAACATCCCCCTATTATCTTAGTCCCTTCCCGATATTAGCTTTGAAGTGGGTTTTCAGCTTGGTCAAAATAATAAGTACACCATCGGGTTTTTTAATTTTTTGACAACAACTTGCTATTTTCCGCAAGGATTTGTTTATTTAGTTATTGGTTTATGCAACAAGCGTTAATTTAAAAACAAACAAAAATACTTAAGGGGCGAAAGACGCATGCTAGGTACGAAAAAAGACGTTTAAGTTCGAAACTTTCAAATGGCAGAAAAATTATTATCTCAATAACGAAATAAAGCAGCTAAACATTGTATTTAGTGTGTGATTCATTAAAAACTAAAGAAAAGCAGTCTGAATTGCGTTCAAGTCCATGTAAGGGCCTTAAGGATAACTGTCGATCTCATTATTACTATGGCGAGAAAAGTTCCCTTGGCATGACTGATGATTTTCTCGGCAAATATTGAAAATATAGAATCCCTTTGAAAAGTTAATCGGAGAATACAAGAAGTAAAGCAGTTTTGGCAAAAAGTTTAGACCTGTCCATGGCGGTGTCAAAAAGTGTTGACGGTACAAGAAAATTTTTGAGAGATAGTTCTTCTTGTTCCAGACCAAACAATGAAAACTCACTGAATATTCTGTTTTATTTATGAAATCGTAATAAATTTGATTGGAAACTCCTCTTATCGTAATATTCTTCATTCAGGAAAAAAAAAATAATATGATATACGCTACCTTAACTGGCTATTTCCCATGGAGGCGAAAAAACATGGTCTGTGGTTTGATTTTCATAGTCTGATTTCGTTAAAATATACCTAATAACCGTTACAATGAGGCAATTTTCATATAATAAATGTTAGTTGAGAGTCCTAGAATATTTTGCTGATGAACCCATACACTTTAAATGGGGATTTCAGCTGGATATTAACCCTAACTATACCTCACAAACTGGTCAAGGATCCGCTCCAACCAAATCGAGTGGCCTTTCACGTTGTTAATAGAAGTAAATGGAATCCGGAATGTTTAGGGAGAGTTGAATCAATGAACTAGAAACAAAGTTTTCACAATACGGAAAAATTACGGAATTTCCTGGAAGTAACTGGATATATGGATGTATGGAAACATGCCATAAGAATTGTCTCCAGAGGGCCAACAAAAACCTTTTTGTTTTTCAAAATAATGAACCATTTATTTTTAAATAATAAAATAAATCAAATTCTTGTCGAATCAGAACATAATATTTTAATTAAAACCAGTTTTAATCAAATCAACTGACATGTTCTTATTATTCTGTCCAGCCTATTTTAGGCAGTTCGTACTTTTTCAAGGTAAATGAAAGCTGTTATTTATTATAATATGCTAATTTACATATTATTTGATTCCTCACCAAATCGGTATTTAAATCTTCCCATATGATTTTATTGGTTCAAATAACTACTTGGCTACAGGGTGATAAGAAAAATTCGTATGGGTGTACTTATTTTTTTGGCCATATGTGTATATGTATGTTTAGTGCATCGCTCGTCAAACATATTCATGACTTACGCGAAATAAATGAATGATGTATCACTCGTGAAAAATGAAAAATGCACACCGCGAAATAAGTTCATATGAATCATACGTCAAAATGTTGATAAAATTTTGAACAATAAGGAGAAATGGATGCAAAGCGGGCCAATTTATGTTTTATCGTTAACCTCAAACCTCAACAAATATTAAAAATGTTGTTTGCAAAAGTGCGATGGGATGGTGAACTTGTCACAGCGCGTATATAAATACGTGAAGAATTAAACTTGCGTTTGTCTTATACATATAGTAAGAAGAACGCGACAAGTGTACGAATCATTTTTCTAGATAAAAAGAACCGTTGTATTTCCCCAATCTAACCACACATACTGATTAATGGCATTTCCTTCAGCTGACCATAATGACTTTCACAACAGTGTTGCCAGGTAGACTGCGTAACTTCCCCCTAAATGAAACGTGATTTCCCCCTAAAATGATAACCTTCCCCCTAAATTGGAAAAATGGCGGAAAATTTAAAAGGACCCCACGCTGGGCACCAAATGTGATCTGTTAACGAGGGGATCAGGCCTAATTGTATCCTGAAGATTATAGTGACAAAGCTATCGAGACGACTTTTCTACAGGTGTAGCGAAGACATCGATTTAGTCGGGTTAATCGGAATAGGAATTTACCGCCCATAGCCTATTAAAAAAAAAAAACAGTTTGAAGTTAGCTCATCCTCTTATATTTATATTTCATATTTTATTAATTCATTATTAGTATCGCATAGATATTGCAATTAATTCATTAACTTAGATACCAGCAACTGCCTTAACTCTATGATGCAATTTATTATGTTGTATGATCCTTCGTTAAGTTTCAAAAACTTGGGTATTAGTATAGTGATTTTAGCTGAAAAAATGATGAAACCCAAACATCCAAAAAAAGAGCTGACTTTTGATGCCAAATTGTTCTATGGCCTGACCGCATTACGCAGTAAAAAGTAAGCCTTTTTTGCGCGTCACATTTGGGGGGGAGGGGGTGGCAAAGGGGTGAAATTATGATTTTTCGCCAATATCTTGTTAACTGTAATATTTACAGCAAAATGTTCTGAGGACGATTTAAACTACACAAAATTTCCTTTCTAATGATATATTATATCATATACCTTCTCTTGGCAGATTATATACTAGACCTTAAAACATTTGGTGTAATTTAGATTTTTTGATAGTTACATTTGGCGCTCTAGCTCCTGAAGTAAATTAATTGGAGCCATGGTAATTAGGATAACTATTCCTAACAAAATATAGCTGTCCCACGCGGAGACTCAGGCTGCCCCGACAAAGCATTCCCCTATACTCCCTATTAACATTTAAAAAAAAGACATGCCTGTAACTTTTCGTCGAATCAGAGCAGGCGGGAAAAATTTTGGTAAACGTTAAGGCTAACTCCCATTACACCCTCCACCAAATATTACTTCGATCTGATTAAAACAAAGGGTACCTTCCATACAAAATGACCCGAAAATTGCCTACGAGCAAAACTTTAATTTTGGTTGACTTGTTCCCTTATTTCTTAATAAACTAGTGGCATTGAATTTGAATAATTTGTATGGGAGGTACCCTTTGTTTTAATCCGATCGAAGTAATATTTGGTGGAGGGTCTAATGGGACTTAGCCTTAACGTTTACCAAAATTTTTCCCGCCTGCTGTGATTCGGGGAAAAGTTACAGGCATGTCTTTTTTTTAAATGTTAATAGGGAGTATAGGGGAATGCTTTGTCGGGGCAGCCTGAGTCTCCGTGTGGGACAGCTATATATTGTTAGGAATAGCTATCCCAATTACCATGGCTCCAATTTAATTACTTCAGGAGCTAGAGCGCCAAATGTTACTATCAAAAAATCTAAATTACACCAAATGTTTTAAGGTCTAGTATATAATCTGCCAAGAGAAGGTATATGATATAATATATCATTAGAAAGGAAATTTTGTGTAGTTTAAATCGTCCTCAGAACATTTTGCTGTAAATATTACAGTTAACAAGATATTGGCGAAAAATCATAATTTCACCCCTTTGCCACCCCCTCCCCCCCAAATGTGACGCGCAAAAAAGTCTAACTTTTTACTGCGTAATGCGGTCAGGCCATAGAACAATTTGGCATCAAAAGTCAGCTCTTTTTTTGGATGTTTGGGTCTAGAGCTAAAGTCACTATACTATATAAACAATTAAGGAAAAATGTTTTGAAAAAAAAAACCTTATGGATAGTTATAAAAAAAATAAAACCTTAACATAACTTAACCTATCTTACACTAAAATTAAGCCTAGACTAGAATCTATTTGATGTTCTACCTAACCAGTAATCTTATATTACTATTTACATGATCTGTGCAATTTGCCAAAAATTTAAGCGAGATGGTATTTATACGTTCGTTTAATGTTTTGATTTTTAGTTCACTATGAAGTTTATTGGTTGAATAAAAGAAGGGCTTATTGTAAATATGTTTTAATATTCTATTCTGCGTGACTTGTATTTTTTCTCTTAGTGTTTTTGCATACAAAGCCAAAATGGGAGAACCATACACCGCAATGGGTTGAATAACCATTTTGTATATTAGTAATTTATTGTCAAGAGACAATTTTGATTTTTTATTCAGCAGAGGATATAGAGCACGAAACGACTTGTTCATTTTCTCCGATGTCATATCCATTTGAAGCTTACCAGTTAGCTTACTATCGAAGGTTAGTCCTAAGTAAGTCAACTCTTTATTCCATGAAATTGTATCACCTAAGAAGTTTAAAGGAGTGTTTGGCCGATTGGATCTTTTCCTTTTTCTGGTGAAAAAGGCGGCTTGAGTTTTGGATGGATTAAGTTTAATTTTCCATCTGAAGTAAAATTGATAGAGTAGCTCATCCTCTTATTGCTCCTATAAAATGTTGGTGCTGCTCCTATAAAATAACTCTGATCCGGTGAACATGGAATCAGAACTACATCAAGTTAACTATACCCGTCAAGTGGCATGCTATGTTTTATTTATAATACAGATGTCACTTAAAACACACAATTTGGGGACATGGGGTTTCGAATATTTATTTATTTACACGTAGGCGCTATCCTCCAGGCAGTGCCCCTCTTATCTTATCTTAATCCACTTAACGTCTCAATTTCACTTGATTTTTTTAAAAACATATTCTTCGCAACTTATTAATAAGTAATCGAAACAAACGTGTACAAGCCCTTTCAGAAAAGATGTTGGATTCCCCCAAAATGTATGTGCACTATATCTCTCACCGATCCCAACAGATTCACACACACAGACACCAATTTTCATGGATTTTGCTTATTTATGTTAGAAAACAAACCCCCAAAATTCTCTTAAGGTGTTTTAGATTCCCCCTAAAAGTTTCCCTAAAAAAATTCTCCCCCTAAAATTCTCCCTAGGAGGTGCAAAAAACCCTAAATTTAGGGAACTTTCCCCTAAATTGGTAACACTGTTTCACAATGCGTCCTATAGATACAGCACGTCGGCGATGCATGAATTGAAGTTTATTTTGACGATATATGACGCCAATGCTGGTTGGGTTGGTAGAAATTCGAACTGGTAATGGATGTTGCCTTTTCATCAAGATAAATTTTAAAGATCATAAAAAAACTTCGAAAAATTTTCATTTATTAACAATCATGTTATAAACTAAAACCACCGATTTAGACTGAAAGTCTGCAAGAAATTTCTGAGTATATTTAGCTTAAAAAAACGAATTGAGTGGGTTAAGCCATGTACGAATTGAGAGCTTGGTGTTTTCGGAGTGGTTAAGGCCTGGGTCAGAGGTTTAACACAAGAGCAACAATTGGGCTAATGTTGCCCTCGGAAAATTTAAAATTATGTAGGGTTTAAAAAATGTTATACAAATGTTAACAATAAATTTACTCGGCAAAATCTATAATTGAAATTTTGGGGAAATGTTGGTTTTCCTACTACTAAGTCGTTAGTAGATACTGCCGATAGAATACTGGAATAATCTTCAAGGTAATTAAAGGGCTGCATACATCCGTAGGATCTAAGAGGTACCAGTCTGAACAGGACACACCTCATAGTACCTAAGTATCGTTTATTTCAGAGGTCACTTCTGGGTGAAATAACTGTGATTCACCTACTCGAAATTGGCATCTACTGAGGTAGACTCATGTTATGCCAACCAGTTTATGAGTAAACCAAACATCATATTGGTAAATGTTAGGCGATTACTTATTTCAGGCTTGGCTTGTTCATATGTGGTTTGTTCAGGTTCTTTTGAGTACTTGAGGCTATGACACACAATACAGAGGCTTCTTTTGGGCGCTTTACTTATTTTACTAAAAAATAATGCCGAATATGGAAAAAAAACTAAAATCATTTATCGGCTTACCTTGAGCCGAATCGGTTACCTAATGCCTCGTCATTTGTAACACGCTATATTGCAGATAACGTTAAGTGCCGCTAATATCGATTAGAAGAAAAAGAAATTTAGCCTTTTCCGAAGCGATAGCGTATTGTTCCCAGATATCATATAAATTCGAATCAAATATGTTTCTATTTTATTTTAAAAGCGTTTCGGGCTCTTTTTGATATTGGAAAATTTTGTAATTGCCATTAAATGCAAATTTTTACAGAGAACGGTACAGTAAGCAATTTTGTAGCGAAATGAAAATAACAATTTTCTTTCTACGAAATCCCGGCCAAAATGCCGCCCCTAAAATTTGGCGCCCCGGGCGACCGCCCGGCTTGCCCCCCGCTAGAGCGGGCGCTGAGGAGGTGTAGACCAATCCGCTGGAATCAGTTGACTGAAATCTGGCAATTCGTACTGAAAGAAATACGAAAAACAAATCTTTATAATATTGCTCATAATTATTTTTTCGCATGTTTCAATGTTATTCTGATATTCAGGAAGAGGACCAATTCGGCAGGAAAATTTTCCAAAAATCCGCAAAGGCGTTCAAGAAATAGAAACAAAAATATGCGAAAAAGGAAATCATTATGAATTGTTTTTCATTGTGAATTTCTGCGTATTTCAATGGTTATGCTGCCATTCCGGTCGGAGCCTTGTGCAGACCCATAAGGTGGGGTCAACTTACTGGAATTCTGTAATTCGTTCAAGAAAGACAGAAAGAAGTATAAGAAAAAGAATTGTCTTCATAATTGTATCCCATTGTAAATTTTTCATTTGTCGCGATAGTTGTCCTGTTACTTTGGGTAGACACTAATCCCGCTGAAGAAATTACTGAAATCCGCTCACATTTTAAAGAAATACACACAGAATAGGTAAAACCCATTGGGAATTTTAGCTCATTGGGAATTTTAGCTCATTGTGAATTTTGTGCATGTTTCAATAGTTATTATGCTATTTTGGCCAGAGCCTAATCCAACAAATCCAAAATTAAGAAAAGCTGTCCGGCCGTTCTCGAGTTATAAATGGTGTAACTAACACGACTTTGTTTTATATATGAAGTGGCGCAGTTGCCAAAGTGACTAAGTCCACTATTGTCGAAATCGAGAAAACTAACATTTTACAAAACCTTCTATAGTAAATTATTTCTAAATCCAATACAGTGGCGTAACGTACGGTGTTCCATGTGTTCAGTTGGACACGGGCCCCCAAGCCGCAGGGGCCCCCAAAGCAGCGAAAATAAAGTTTTTTTTTCTTTGATACATTTTTTCGGCTCACTGTTATTCTAAAGACAGTCATTGTTATCAGTCCGCAACAAAAAATTGAGTGTTCACTGATTACTGCTGCTACTAACGATAAACGATCAAAATGGCTGTAGAGGATTCTTTCTTGCTCTCTCCAGCTACAGATTCTACGGTGGAAACAAAATATTCTGAAAATATCAATTTTGTGTAGAATAAGCTTGAACTTCGTAGTGTTGAACAACTTTGGAGGATTGGATAACGTCTTCTAAGCTTGTGGAGTGTCGATTTGTTTTCGTCTGAATTTCGTTTTCTACTGAGTTTTTGTTTACAAGAATATCTTCAATATTATAATATAAAGGTCCAACTTGCAAGGAGTGCCTCTCTCAGAGCCGTGTCTTCCAGGGGCGCCGAAATAAATGACAAAATTTTTTTTCGAAAAATAAATTCTATATTTTATTTTTTAGAAATAGAATTTGTATTCTAAAAGAAATTTCGTTAAACCACTATCAAAAAATAGTAAAGAAAATTGGTGTTCGTACTGTATACGGCCAACCGGCTCCTGATCAGACGCCACATTTGGCCACAGTTGTGCTGATCCATCGCGGACTCGGCGTTTTAGCGTAGTGTATCAGATTTCCTGCAAAACGGGTGTTTACCATAGAATTAAATCCGCTCCTAAGTAAATGCATATTGTCTACATATAGTCTACATAATAGCATATGCTGTAATAATCAAAATAATCATAATAAAAACTGAAGGAGAGATATGCAACGGTGGTGGCTCCTTTACCTATATGTTCTAAGGTCCTTTATTTGATAAGATACAGCTGTCTAATCGAGAATCGCTTGTATGTATTTTGGAGGTCTAATACTTAACTGTTGGCACGCAAAGACATCTGCGCCCGTGCTAGTTCAAACATGACTTTGTTTAATCTGCTACCTTTTGTGTCTAATTAAGATAGGCTTCAAATCCTTTTTTTGCAAATTTAATCATTGCGATTTCCAACGGGTGTGGTTTTTTGTTCATTCCTAACTTTTCCTTCTACGCTCAAAGTGCCAAAGCTTCCCAAAGAATTTTTAAAACCTTTTATATGAAAGAATTTACATTTTTGGGAAAATGTACAAAAAACTAACGGTAAATCTCCTTTTTCAGCAGAGGGGCTTCTCAGCAGCATTTCCAAATTTTTAATTTTCCGGCTCGCTTGAAAATAAAAACTTTGGTTATTTGGGTCATGTCGGCTACTCTGTTGGACACCCCAGTCCTTCAAGTTTCTTTCTTTCACTCATTCAGAGAATATAATAAATTCTCAAAGCGTCCGCCAATTTTTTAGTCAGATTTAGGCTTAACATTTCTTTGGCCTTCTATCGTTATGTTAGTTAACCTTCGGGCGGGCGCAATGCATCTAACAGATTAGGTGACCAGGTTTTGTTCCGCCTATCACAGATCTGAAACTGTGTAAATGAAGCCATAGAAAATAAAGTAATAAAATAATCAAATGAAGTATAAATTAGAAAATTGTTTGATAATTAGAAATTACACCATTTACTTTGCATAAATGTGAAATAAAGCGAAAATTTTTAAAAATGGACTTAGACACATTGGCTTCTGAGCGGCTCATATTTAGATAGATTAAATTCGTGCATACACGTTAAACCACCCTTTAGATATGTTTTGAGGCTTTACTAGGAACACATATATGGGTGAAGTTTGGTTAAGATTGGTTCATAAAGAAAAAAAGTTTTTCTTAGAAGAGCCTAATTTGCAGGGGTTGGTTTGTAAGACAGCCCCATGATGTAGTGTTCCGATTTCATCCGTTCCTAGATATTATTGAGGCTTTACTAGGAACACATTTAGGTGAAGTTTGGTTAAGATTGGTTTATAAAGACAAAGGTTTTTCTTGGAAAAAACTTAATTTTCAGGGCTTGGTTTGTATGACAGCCCTATGACGTAGTGCTCCGATTCCATTCGTTTCTAGATATGTTCTTAGGCTTGAATAGGAACACATTTGGGTACAGTTTGGTTAAGGTCGGATTAAAAAAGGAAAACGTTTTTCTTAGAAGAACTTATTTTCAGGGGTTGGTTTGTTTGGCATCCCTATGACGTAATGTTCCGATTCCATCCGTTCCTAGGTATGTTTTAAGGTTTTAGTAGGAACACACTTGGGTGAAGTTTGGAAGATTGGTACATAAAGAAAATAGCACCATGACCCCATGATCCATTCATTCCGACATATATAGAGCGTACACTAAAAAGAAACTGTATACAACATTTTTGCCCGAGCTTCAAAACTGTTTGCGTTGCAACAGACGGGTAGACAGACAGACGGACATCACTCAATCGATTTCTCTTCGTCACACTGATCAATAAATATATGTAAGTTATATAGTCGAAGGTGCTTTCTTCTGTGCGTTGCAAACTTCATGACACAGTTAATATACCCTTTCACATAGTGAGTAATAGAGTAAATTTGATTTTTCTTAAGATGCCAAGATCCTAAAATTTACTTTGCTAAGAAAGAATTTTTATCGTAAAGGTCCTAGAAACGATAAACAAGGACACTAATTTATCTTTGATTAAAGCTAGGCATGCGACTCTCATATCGAAGAACACTTCGTGTACATCACATTCTTTGCATTGTTTCTATGTATCTAGTACCCAGAGTAAATCGCGTTTTTTAAATTTTAGATTATCTCATAATCATTTAATCTGCGATTTACTTCATTTTAGTCACTTGTATACAAAAAATGGAAATGTGATGTCAGGTGTGAAATCTCTGGTATAACACCACGCATGCCTGTCTGCCCTCAAATATATAATATGTAGTGTCCTTTCATGTCCTTTTTTAGCATCTTTGTCTTAGTTTAGCATTTTTGTCTTAGCAAAATAAGTTTTAGACTCCAAAATAAGAAAACTTAACTCTATTTTTTGTTGTATTTGAAGACGGAAGACCTGATTGGGGATGCATATTTTGATTATATGTACATATAGTACCAAAATGGGTTACCTCACTCGATTTCTATAGCTTAAACCGGCGAAGTAGCATATCATTGAAGAGGCAGGCAAGTCAATATACAATGTGAAGCATTTGTACACTGGCATCAAGTGAGTCGTTTTTCACAAATGAGATGGCTTGAATGAAGTTTACAACTTCGTAAATATGTAATAGACATGTTCGTTGCAGGTAAAAGAGAGTTCCTGTATATAATATCCAGGAAGTTATTTCCGGCTACTAAACTTACTTGAAATGATATTGTCATCCTTGAGATTTCTATCTTTTGATAAAAAGAATTGAAAGGTTTTCATTAATATGTTATTAGACGCCACATTGTAAAGGCATTGAAATATTCAAGAAAGTGGAACTTTTAGCAACAGGTGGAAAGTCGGTCGTAGAAGTAATATTGTGCAATATTGTGGATTTCACGTGAATTAATGAGTGACTTGCAAGTACAGGGTGGGCCATTTAAAGTAACTCAATGTAACCCATTCATAACTTGTTTATTTGTTAATATTTTTTCTGAAATTTGTTCATTGAGTATAAAACGCCCCGGTATCAGTGGCGTAGATAGAGGGGAATAATCATTCTATTTCATTTCCGTCATGGATTGTACGTTTTATTTTTATTCTGCAATTCTGTGATAGAAAATTTTCAATAATTTTGTGACTTAAGTCACAATGTTGAAGCTACATCCATATTGGTGGCCAAAATGGTCAACGAAATTTTTAAAAGCGGTTTCAGTCTAGATCAACTCTCAATAACTTTGTATTAAGTATAAAATCACAGTACAGCTGCTATACCCTAATAGCCGATGCAGAAACCAATTCTAGATTTCATTTAAATTAATCCACCGACTAGATCGAATCGTCTGTCACTAAATTCAGAATGCATCATATAATGTACCTACTTGCATCAAACACTAATCAAATCCAGGAAATGCTTTATACATTAAATTACAAAGTCTTAATTTCTAATTAAAATTAATAAAATGAAAATTAAAGAAATAAATTAATTCAAAATCATTCGAATGTATTTAAAAATGCTAAACAAATAAATCGAAAATAATTTATTTTGAGTTCATATTTGTTGCAATTGAATAAATCAATATGATTGGAAACTGAATTACCAGTAGCTTTAATTTTTTCAATTGGAGCGTTTATTGCGTAATTTGTACGAAACGTATTTAGATATGATGCCCCGTATTTCTGGCCGGTGTTTTCAGAGAGATTTCTTGTTGAATTTCTGGTACATCAGTTATTCCATTAATTACATTGTACAAGAATGTTGCATCGTAGTATTTTCTTCTCGCTTCAAGAGTATTAGTGTTGAGTGTTCTTAAAATATGTGAGTAATCAATATTAGCTGATGTAATGTGCATTTTATATCCAATATACATCAAAAACTTGTGCTGTACCTTTTCATGAATATTACTGTAAAAACTATAAAAAGTATTCCACACAACTGGCACATACTCCAATTTACTTCTCACTAAAGAAATATAATATAGGCTTTTCAATGCATGTATATTGCGAAAATCCGTTGAATTTCTTATTATAAATCCAAGCCTACGTCGGGACTGCTCAGATATATCCATAAAGGGCGCCACATATCTATAGCGATTTATTGGTCAATCGATTGCTCAATCGATTGCCTACAATCGATCTGCCGCCCGTACAGCACACACACTAGGCAATTTATCGGGCAATCTGAAATTGACTGTCTCACTGTCCACAAGACACAACACAAAATAGCGAAAATTATACCATTTTTGGCGATGGAAGATGGACATCCATTGCTACTTTTGATGAAGAGTGACCGCCACAACCACAGCATGAAGAACGGCTTATGTCAAAAAATCAGCAACTTAGAACACATGATTGTTTAGAAAGCTTGTACGGAAAATTGCATGACAATACGTTCCACACGTCAAATAAAAAAATTTAATCCGATGGTCACCTACACCTTCCGATTTATCTCGCAATCAAAAATTCTCGCCAATCGATCGGAGGGTCTGTGGCGCTTCTAATATGCTCTTTAAAATTTAAAGACTTATCGAAGAGTATGCCGGGATCGTTAATTGTGCTTGTTTCGGATATTTAAGAATTTCCAATGGAAAAAATGTGTTTTTTTTTGGGTTTTTCGTGAATGGCGCTATGGCGGGGGAGTGGGCTGGATGGTTTTCTAGGAGAAATTTTTAGCTTCTTTGGCTGTTAGTAAGACGCCAAAAGTCCCCAAAGATGGGAGCACCCCTAACGAAGTTATGAGGATCCAAACATTTAATTAAGCAGTTTTTGGGGAATAACTCTATAACGGTAACGTGCACCGAAAACTCTTATATGGCGAATTTGTAGCTTATACAACCAAAGCTACCTTAATTTAGAAAGCCGGGAAGCAGCAATACATGCACACAAAGCGAGCCTATGAATATGTCGTATACGTTGCACGATGCACTGACACAAGCACAGCGCATGTAAAAAAACCGTGTCTGCGCTGATAAAAATCGCGAAAACACGTGGAAAATTCACTTTTTATCCGGATTCGTTTCTTTCACTGCATTATAGACACTTCAATTCACGACACATTGCACTTTTCGCGACGAAAATCGACCGGGAACCAATACTTTTCGTGTAAAGTTTGCCGCGACCCAACCCGATTTGCTTTTACCGCAATGTAAATTTTCGATCTGAACAGGCCTATGAATTGTCGTTTCAGTATATGACCGTGCTTTGCTTCCGGGCTTGTATTATGGTGGCTTTGTATACAACGCTTAACTAAATATTCGAATTTCAGATGGATGCGTGCAATGCTAAGGGCGCTATGAGGGTCCGAACCGTACAATAACGGTATTTTTCGTTTTTTTGTGAATTTCTTCATAACGGGAACGCATTCGGGAGGGAAGCCTGTAACAATTTGTTGCTTCTGTAAACTCAACTTAAAATGCCAAAACAACTCATCTATGCAGGCACCCCCAAGGAAGCTACGAGGGGTCAAAGTTAAACAAAAAACTGCTTCTCGGAAATTTTTTAATAACGGTAACTTCTTGAGAGAACCAATCTGAAATAAATTTGTAGCTACTGTGGCTGTTAGTAAGGGGCCAAAAGTCCCCAACGATGGAAGCCACCCCCCCCCCTTAGGGAAGTTATGAGGGTCCAAACATGCAAAAATGCCGTTTTTTTGGAAATATCTATATAACGGTAATGTGCACCGAAAACTGTTATATGGCGAATTTGTAGCATATACAACGCTTAATTAAATATCCGAATTTCAGATTGATGCCTGCAATACTAAGGGCGCTATGAGGGTCCGAACCGCACAATAACGGTATTTGTCGTTATTTTCGTGAATTTCTTCATAACGGGAAGGCATTCGGGATGAAAGCCTATAGCAATTTATTGCTTCTGTAACTTAAAATTAAAATGCCAAAACAACTCATCTATGCGAAAATCCCCAAGGAAGCTATGAAGGGTCAAAATTAAACAAAAAACCTTTTCTCGGATTTTTTTCAATAGCGGGAACCCCTAGAGGGAACCCATCTGAAGCAAATTTGTAGCTTGTGTGACTGCTAGTATGACGTAAAATGCTCCACCGATTTGAATGCACTTGAGGCAACCGTACGTTCATTATAACGTTTAAACTAACTAATTTTTAAGGAAGGTATGTGTAGTATGTAGTGTATGAATGCACGTATGGTTGCCTCAGGTGCATTAAAATCGGTGGAGCATATTATTTGGAACCATAGAAACAACAAATCTTTACAGACTGCCTCGGGTATACGTTACAGTTACAGAGATTTCAGGAAAATAGCCCAAAATTCCGAAATGCATTAGCATTGCGCGCATCACTCTGAAATTCGGATATTTATTTAAGCGTTGTATAAGCTACAAATTCGCCATATAACAGTTTTCGGTGCACATTGCCGTTATAGAGATATTCCCAAAAAAAAACTGCTTATTTGGATGTTTGGACCCTCATAACTTCTCTAGGGGGGGCTCCCATCGTCGGGGACTTTTGACACCATACTAACAGAAACACGAGCTTGGAGGTATTCGCATAGATGAGTTGTTTTGACATTTTAATTTAAAGTTACCGAAGCAATAAATTGTTACAGGCTTCCATCCCGAATGCGTTCCCGTTATGAAGAAATTCACGAAAATAACGAAAAATACCGTTATTGTGCGGTTCGAAACCTCATAGCGCCCTTAGTATTGCAGGCATGAATCTGAAATTCGGATATTTAATCAAGCGTTATATATGCTACAAATTTTCCATATAAGTGTTTTCGGTGGACATTACCGCTATATAGATATTTCCAAAAAACTGCATTTTTGGATGTTTGGCCTCATAACTTCCCTAGGGGGGCTTCCATCGTTGGGGACTTTTGGCCCCTTACTAACAGCCACAGGAGCTACAAATTTATCTCAGAATGGTTCTCTCAAGAGGTTACCGTTATTAAAAAATTTCCGAGAAGCGGTTTTCTTTTTAACTCTGACCCCTCATAGCTTCCTTGGGGATGCCCACATAGATGAGTTGTTTTGGCATTTTAGGTTTAGGAGTTTACAGAAGCAACAAATTGTTTCAGGCCTCCCTCCCGAATGCGTTCCCGTTATGAAGAAATTCACGAGAAACCGAAAAATACCGTTATTGTACGGTTCGTACCCTCATAGCGCCCTTAGCATTGCACGCATCCATCTGAAATTCGAATATTTAGTTAAGCGTTGTATAACCTGCAAATTCGCCATATAACAGTTTTCGGTGCACGTTACCGTTATAGAGATATTCCCCAAAAACTGATTAATTGAATGTTTGGACCCTCATAACTTCGATTTAACCTTGTTAAAAATACCGTTAGACCTCCTGGCGCCGTTAGGAGTGCCCAAAAGTATTAGGTCTTTGCATCGTTTATTGAGAAAGCACAAGAGCTTCAAATTTGACATACATCACTTTGTATATGCTACCGTTATCGAAATATTCAGAAAAATCTGTTTTCGAGGGTCTTTGGCCCTCTGTAGCACCGCTAGCGGCACTCGTAGAGACGGGGACATTTTGGGTCTTATTAAGGACCTCGAAAGGAAGGCTCATGCAAAAATCCACCTTTCCCTAATTTTTCCGAAGTTTGGCCAAATTTTTGTTCAAATTTCCTAGCGTACATATGTTGTGGCGTTTTTTAAATCTATCTAATCCGCTTCTTGTGCATTCAAAAGGTTCAACAGAACCTCCAATCACATTTCTTCCCTGTCTTACAAAAAAACTGTAAAACAGAGCCAGAAATTTTAACATTTTAGCTTCGTTTAATAGAAAACAACTTCAACAGAGCTTGATTTATCTCTTTTCTTTCTGGTGGTCGTAGTTTTTTAGCAGCAAGGATATGACTGGGCATTTAAATATGTATTTACTCCTTTGAGACCAAATTGTGGATACGGTTTACTTAGTCCGTATTCTGGGCAAATTTAGGCATTTGCGCAACCATTTTCCAATTTTTGAATCATTTCAATTTTGTCCCCCAAATTAATACACATCCTTTTCGGCTTATCCTTTATATCCGTAATTTATTTTTAATAATAATAACGAACCACAAAACACAAAACCACGATTCTTACAAGAACACTTTTGAAACAAAATATCGCTTCTGAATCTCTCTGGAACCATTCCAAATTAAAAATGATAAGACATGTATTTGGAATTCTTAGGAATGTGTTTCACCGTTATAAAATACTCAAGGCCAAACGAAAAAACTCACATCGATAGTTCGTTATAGCCGAACACAAACAAGTGATTATGCCATACAATGGGTGCGCTATAGCCGAGTGTTTGTTATAACCGGGTTCTTAACATCCGAACACAAATGTATGTATATTAAGGAATTTCAAACGGGACTTCTGAATTCGTTCGTTATAGCCGATTGTTCGTTATAGGCCGTGTTCGCTATAGACGAGTTTTACATGTAACAATTTCATATCTATTAAATGATTTCATGTTGTCAAACAAAGAATAATTACACTTTAACGAATATCCTTAGTCTCATTGTACAAAGATTGATATTCTCACCAGGTATCCTTTAATTGATTTTCTTTCATCCTTGCGAGAAACAATAGCAAAATTAAAGTAAAAACCCGTGTAATACACTCCAATTTACTACACCTTCGTCCTAAAACAAAAATCCTTGAAAGAGAGACACGATGTTAATCATGGAATTCAATTAGTACAGTCTCAAATTTCATATGGAACGAGTTCGGGATGCAGGATTGGATTTTTACGTATGAAAAACTTTCAAGCATGTTCTCATCATAGAATTGCTATGCATTCTCTATAGAGAAGATTTACGGGCACTTGACAAGCTATAGCTAGCCTAGACGGATTGTATATTTGAGTGTTATCGACCGCAAATAAGACAAATCGAGGGTTCTTGAACATATAAAAGAATTATGTTCTTATAATAATCCCCGTAGACCTTTCAATAACCCTGAATAAGATCCGTTTACAAAGTGTATGCGGTGTAGACTAATCGAAAATCGATTCTTAATGATATCCTTTTAAAGATATGAAATGTGTGTTTTTTTTTTCATTCTCTCTCGTCTTTTCCCGGGAATACATATATACAATGTTCAAACGCGTTGCAATAAGACTACGCCATCATAACAATCATGTTCACAAACCACACAACAACATACTAGAAGCCCTTCTCATCTCTCCAACTTGACTATGGTTGATTTCTTATTTTTTCTTGCCTTTCTTGCTATCATTGTAGTGGATCGACATTTGAAGGACAATGGCAAAATGGACGACGGCATGGTGTTGGGGTTGAGCATCGGGGACGACTCATTTATCGAGGCGAGTGGACGGCGGGCAATAAAGGACGTTATGGCGTTAGACAAAGTACCACATCAAATGCGAGATACGAAGGCACTTGGGCAAATGGCTTACAGGATGGCTATGGCTCCGAAACATATGCTGATGGTGGTAAGTATTGAATGGTATTATATAATATCTATTGCGATTTTTTTTTTAATTTGACATTTTGTTGAAATGTCGGCATTTATGACCTTGACGGATGATTTATCATCATCTGATTTTTTCTTCTCAGTTCTGGCCAATTTTTTATATTGAGGATACATTATGTTTCCCATTATTGCTTTTAATTTGACACGTTGAAATCTCTGCATTTGTTACCTTAAGGGAAAAAATGGGTTTCTTATTGATATGTCCTTATGATAGTGATGAGTAGCCTTTTTGCTCGGGTATTCAGAATCGAGGGAAGACCAGTTTGTAGAATAGCACCTCTCTTCTATCATTTGAAATAGGTACATATTTAGATTATTCGAATGACACGGACAGGGATACCTGGAAAAGATCTTCGAGCGGATAATTTTTGACCATTTGTTAGTGGCAATAGGAAGCGGCTTGACAGATAGACAGTAGGGCTTCAAAAGATATCAGTCTGCGGTAGACGCAATTATAGCGGTTATCATTTTGTTTTTATTCCTTGCCTTCTTATACCGCATCACGGAGTCTTGTCGCTAGGCCTGCGGTGTGCGCACATCGCCTGTTTTGCCGGTAATCTTCAGCCTAATTCTACGATGCATTCTAAAGAGTATATGCTACGCTGTTGTGATAGAACGGTCAGTCTGGAATGTGTTCAATCGAAATAGAGCTGCATAAGCTTTTGTATGAGCTAGTAAAATCTTTTTGTAAAGCACCTTATAAAATGTTAGTCGAAGTCAATTTTTGTGTCATTTTCTCGGTCCTAAAGATTCCTTATACAATTGTTTTTTGTATGAGCTAGTAAAATGTTTGTCTGCATTTATCTTCTGCAAAAAGTGGATATGCCCGATTACCTTGAGGCGTTCGTAGAGACGACTCATGTATGATATTCGATATTAGGAATGTAGCCACATTAAAAAAATATGCAAACATGGCATGAGCTCATGCTGAGCAACGTTTGCCGAACGATCATCGCATGAGTCGTCTCTACGAACACAAACCTTTAATAAAACGCTACGGGGGATATATTTAAAAATTGTATGGAAACTACATACGTTCCACCTGTTGTTTGGAACTAAAGAGTGAAGGATGCGGAGTTCACAAGTGTCAAGATCACTATTAGCACTTTCGCGCCATACAAAACGGCTGGAATGAATCGAGTAATTCCGGCAATACTATAGTGGGGAAAGATTGCTCTGCTATAGTAGATCCGGAATATTTTTGTCACTTGTTTGTTAACAGAATATATCGCAGTGTCTTAGAGGGAGACCACCGACTAAAACCGTGAGAAAAGTTATATCCAAAGCGGCAGAGCCTAACATCATAGATAGCCCTAATATTGAGTAAGCTGAGCGCAAGCACAAAACATGCTTCCAATCTTCTTCTCCTCCACAACAAGATTGAAACGGTGAAGACTCGCGTCAAAAGACCCATGTCCCGCGATAGGAAGGAAACATAGACATAGATTACAGTTAGAGAGTTTCCAGTATAGCTTGCCAAACCCTGCTCAAATACTTATCGGTTACACTAGCCTTGACAGACTGGTCCTATCTAGATTCAACACAGTCTTTCCGCGATTTCACGCCTGGAGTTTCCTGCCACGCTATTGCTACATAACATTGAACGTTCCGACAGCGGCGAATCCCTTCTAATTTGGAACGCAGTTCCACGGCGCAAGCTCTCAAGACACTCAGATTAAAAGGAGCAACAGCTAACAACATGGCGTCAGTTGAGACTGAACGGCATACATACATGACAAGCATTCATCAGACAAGCGAGGAAACAAGAGATCATGGAAAAATCGGAAAATTCAGATGAGGCTTGAACGGCACGGTTTATTTAATCATTCTTTGATGCAATTCCAAACAAATGACGATGCATACAAGCAATATTTGCGCAAGTCTGGACAACAACCGAGTGCCTTAGATGGGAAACTGGGCCATAGTATAAGCTGTGGCTCTAACGCTGCAGTCACAACACAATTGGGACTCAGTGATCGGCTCAATTACCGGCAGTCGCGAAAAGCTGATGCTTGGCTTAAGACACAAAAAGGCGCTCATCCCTGGTTTAGCCAAAGCTTTCCTTGCAAAGTATTACAGAGGGACCACCTCTCTGTATTACTTCGCAAGTGGAAAGCGGCAGCATAAGATGTGTTTCGGTAGTTTCGGGTAGCTCGTAAGTGCTTCGCACTCATACGTAGCGGTACGCGGGACTGTTTGCACTATCCGGTGGTTTAGCGGCACGCTGTTAGGAAGTCATCCTTCAGAAACCAAACCCTAGCCAGGGTCGCAACTATTGCTGGTTGTGTTATGCAATAATTTATATCTATTTCGAGTCCAACCCCTTAGTAGATGAGTACCATAGTTCCATTAGGCCTGCCCATCAGGTGTCTATTATTCCGGACGATTATTCTACCGACACGAGAAGCGCAGTAGGTACTAGACAGAAAATCGCAATATGCGGAGATCAAACAACACACAAAATAGGCGCTTTGGTTATTCCCCCTACTAGCCCCATCGAGGCTCTGGTTATGCAGAGCCGCAAACTGAGAGGCTTTACATGCTTGCTTACTGCGGTTTCTGCCCACCGGGGAAGCACTGCAAGACCCGCTCGATTTAAATAACGACTGACGATCCGGAGGGGTAAGTCAGTCATGCCGAAACCACCATGCATGATTCGAGTGCATCGAAAGCGTCACTGCCCGAAGTTTTTGTACAAATCCATGGCGCATCAACCTTACCAGGGACCCCTGTGTGCTGCCTGCTCAAGTCCGTGGTGTCGCTACCAACCAAAAAGGTATGCCCCATGGCACACAACACAAAGTAACCTGCGCGGCTTCTATTTGGCTAGTCAGTCTACGTCTACTACGCTTGCAATTTAAGTGTACTTAAGCCAACCGCTATATGTCCCTTCCTTACAGAAAAAGATACAACCTTATTCGAATTTAATTTGGAAAGGGATTCTCTTAAAGTTTAGACTTAATGAATTCCGACTTGCCAAACAGATGGGTAGCGCTGTTTTTCACATCCATATGGCTTCTTCTGTTTACTAGGCAGCAATGCAATTTAATAACCATCGACTTAATATGAATGACGATCCGAAGGAAGAGGGGGAAGGAGGGTTATGCTGCACCCACAAATCTCACCCCCCTCTCACTATGGGAAAACCCCATTGCAGCTGCCACGTTTTTGTCCCTGGAGATTGCGGACGAAACTATGATGACGAACTATAAAACGAGTCCATATAGATACACAGCGGTTCACACCTTTCTGTACCGCTAAAAGAAGAAGAAGAGGGGGAAGGTCCGTTATGACGTAAGTTACTCTGCATGACTGGATTGCATTAGAATTGTAAATGCCTGAAGGTCTTTGCACAGATTCACCCGTAGCGATGCTTTTTCACGTTCAGGACGGCCCCTTCAGCTTACTAGTCAGCGATGCGATTCGGGTCGTGTGATCTTCAATCCATAAACTAGTTAGAAATAGGCGTGTAGGCGTTTTCCACCAAGGCCGTTCTTCCTAACTAGCCCCTTGGAGGCGCGGGTTATGCGAAGCCGCCAGCTTTGAGGCTCACACGATTTGCTTATGGTGATCCTCCCTCTTCGATCGATTCGTCTTGTTCCGTTGGTGAGGTTGGTTGCCTAGGATATTTCCGAATATAATGTGAAGCTCTGCCAGAAGCGGGTTAGTTCGCGCGCTTGTGAGTAAACGACTGTTGATTTCCTGGTAAAACGATGTTAAAAATGGTATTTCCGTCGTTAATTTCACTGCCTGGTTGATGCAGCTTGATAGCTTCTTAGTGCGGTCACGGTAAGATCAAGCGCCATCGATGATCCCTCACGGTAAAAAAAAATATTCAAATTTTGTCCAAACAGCTTCTTTGTTGGCGAATGAATTTATTTGTGCGGAAGGTGGGTACGTGTCCCGTGCTTTGTTCACTTGGAAAAATGTTAGTCGGTCGAGTCTGATGTGGATTATTTAGTGCGCGAAGTCTCCTCTGCTTGGTACTGAGAGGTAAGAGGGACTGTTTCCACTGCACTTAGGTGGTGCGATGACAATATTGCTTGGTTTGCGTGTGCTTGATGGAGTGCTTGGCTACAAACCGGCCATAACGTTTCCAAAGAAATAGTGTTTGCTTCCAGTTGGTGTGAGGTAACACTCCGACCTCTTCAGACTTCGCTGGTTAGCTTTTTTTCTGTTGGACCGGGGCTGCTGTCTGATGTGGATTATTTAGTGCGCGAAGTCTCCTCTGCTTGGTACTGAGAGGTAAGAGGGACTGTTTCCACTGCACTTAGGTGGTGCGATGACAATATTGCTTGGTTTGCGTGTGCTTGATGGAGTGCTTGGCTACAAACCGGCCATAACGTTTCCAAAGAAATAGTGTTTGCTTCCAGTTGGTGTGAGGTAACACTCCGATCTCTTCAGACTTCGCTGGTTAGCTTTTTTTCTGTTGGACCGGGGCTGTGAAATCTTCGAAAGAAGTAAGCAGGCCCATTCCATGCAGTTGCTTCCCAGCACGATTCGTCCGAATTGGACATGCATACTAACTAAAACATAGCCCAAGGTCACACCTCAACTAGTAGGCGGACCACGCGGTACGGGCACTCAGGCCACTAACTCGACCCATTGTAGCCTTCCGTTGCGCATAGGCGCTGTTTTGTCTGCGATTGATGCAGGATTTCGCGAAGCGTAGCCCATTCGTCGATGAAGTAAGCGCCAAGATAACTCATCCTTGACATTGAAAAGTCAGGAAAGCTGCATATGAAATGCAATGTTGTTTCTTCCTCTTCATAACACTGGCCACACATAGCCTTAACCTTAATATTGTTTAGGTGTAAATTTAGAGAGCAATGCCCTGTCACTAGATCTGTGAGGATCTTTATGTCCCCTTTCCTATTGATTGAGCAGGAAGAACGCTACATGTCGCATGATTGTGACGATGAAGGCTTTGGTCTGTCGGCAGGAATCTATGTTCTCCCAGATTCCGGCATTGATCGTTGCCGACTCCTTTTTTACGGTAAGCTTCATCACGGATGATAGTATGTCGAAAGCTGGCTCCGGACCTAGCATATGTGAGCTAGAGCCTTGTCGGGCAAGTTCATCTTCCATCTCGTTCCCACCAGCTTTAGCCCGTTTAGTCTCCCCAGCCTTATAAGCGCTTGATGACAATTCCATTCCAGTTGGTTTGATATTTCTGAAGAGTCCAGCGCCTTTAAGGCAGCTTGGCTTTTAGATTAGATTCGAATTTTGCGGCCGCGCCAGTTGTACCGCATACATTCATGGGTAGCCACTATAATGGTGTAAATTTCTGCTTGAAAGATCGATCGATCTGGAGACTATCGAGACAGGTACAGCTCAACTCTTGGTTGAGAAGATCCCTGAACCAGACCTGCCATCCATCACTCATCCATCAGTGTAGATAATTATGCCATCTCCAACGAAGTCAGAGTGGCCTTCAAAGGACCATTTTTCTCTTCACTTCCACATCAAGTGGTGGTTAGTGGACGACGCGGTTTACATTGCCACAGTGATATTTACGCCGTCCAGTCTCTGCACATGCATTAGCTGCTTCTTTCTGACGCCAACGCTGACTCTAGGCCACCAAACAATGCCAGCGTATAGCAGCATAGGTAATATGATGGAAGTATACATCCAGTGTATCCGTTGTGGTGAAAGCCTTCAAGACTTACCTATTGCACTTCTGCAGCACCAGAGCAGCCTGCAGGCTTTGTGGCATTGTTCTTGAATATGCAGTAAGTTTGGGGTCCAAGTGCACCCCGAGATATTTGACTGTAGGAGATAGATGATCTTCGACACCGTGTAGCCTGGGTAAGGTGAAGTTTCCCCAATTTCGGTTTCTGGGAAACATAACCAAAACAGTGTTCTCGGCGTTTACTGATAGCCCATTTTGCCTACTCCATACTCTTAGCTTCAGCATAGGAGGGTTTACCTGGCTTAGGGATAAACACCACCTTCACGTTCTGCTAGGTTGTTGGAATGTAGGCATACACGAGGCATGTTGTGCATATATTCCTTAAATGTAGGCCCAGAAATTCCATTCTGTCTTTTAGGAGAGCAGGAAAAATCCCGTCAATCCCGGGGGACTTGTAGCTGTCGAACGAGTTTAGTTCCCACTTAACTCGTTCTAACGTAACTATTCTGCCAACCAGATACCAGTCTCTTAGGTGTTCATGGTCTCCCTCCCTGTTTGCTAAGTTTGGCCGTAGCTTGTGTGGAGTTGATTTCTCCACAGAAGCGTCTCCACGATGATCTTTTTGCGGATCTTATGTCCTTTTTGAGGACTCTTTGAACCAGTTGGTAATTAGTCCAATCAGCGGACAAATTTGTCTTCAGAACCCTATTAAAGAGTTTTTTTGCTGCCCTTCTCTCCTGCGCCAAGTCTGGACTCCACCAAGGTGTACTTTCCTTCTTTGGCAGGCGCATTGGGCAGCTTTGCTCGTAGACGTCTACTATCCGATTGGTTAGCAAAAGTGTCACCTCCTCAGCCGCCGCAACAGATTTGATTCGGCGGCTTGGTGGCGGCAAGGTGGTCTGCAAAATTTCTTTATATTGCGACCAGTTGGTTGTGCGGGATTTCGAAAAGGTTCCCTAGGTGTGTGACCCAGGTTCAGTTCGCAATCAATGCGACGATGGTCCGATAGCGTGATGTCCCTGGAGACTTCCCATTTGTGGACCAGGTTTGTCAGGCCCTCATAAGCTTATGTGATATCAATAACTTCTCTCCTTGCAGTTGTAACAAATGTAGGCTCATTGCCTTTGTTGAGATTATGCCTATGCCCTTCCGTTTGGCATAGTCTACTGCTTTGATGAAGCTCGCTGTTGGAACTTCGGTGCTGTCATACGGAAAATATGCCGAAATAAAAAGCATTTCTTTCATAGTTCCCTGACGCTGTACGACTACTTTAATCACAGTGGTGTCACCATTATCAGTGTTGCCTTTAGGTCACGGTATATATATAACTCCGCATGCCGGAAATTTAGACCTCTATTTTTTTGGCCAGTAGCATCAATCCAAGGTTCTTGGATTAGGAAAAGTAATGTCTTGCAAGCATTGATGATGATGAGCGCAGTGGCCGTTATACAATGATGCAAATTTAATTGAGAGAGGGAACATAATTGGACATTATGATGTTTCCTTGTTCGCACCTTCCTTCAGATTATGTGGATTTCAATTTTAATCACTTATTCGCTCCATTGTGGGAATCTCCACGAGCGTCTATGTGAGTAGCACCATAATCTCAACCGGGCGACCACAATGTGGACCACCGTGAGTATCCCTGGGAGCGATCGTCGAGAGTCGTGTTAAGGTTTGTGTTCGTAGAGACGACTCATGTGATGATCGCTCAGCAATCAAAGTTAAACCACCGGTTTGGAGCACTATAGGCGTATATTTTCTATACAGACATGTTCCTTTAGTCCATAGTCCATACTAGGAAAGTAGAACCATTCAAAAAATGTTTAAATACGGCTCGAAATTGGATGCAAAACTACGATCGCTGAGCGATCATCACATGAATTGTCTCTACGAACACGTACCTTTAAATTGATAGCAGTTAGAATTTATGCACCACGTACTTCAATTAGATTTGCTCCTCCTGGTATGATGCCTAAAACGCCTAAAGGCTTTTATGGATGAACTGGGCAGTTTGGCCTATTGTTCTGTTCTGGCAAAGCAGGTGCTGGTGGTGGGGTAGTGTCGCAGCGTATGCTATGAATAGCTCCGGGCCAGAGGGTCTCGGTAAGGTTAATAGATCAGTTGGTCTTGTACTTGTTACATTAGGTACAAATAGTAGACATGCCCGATAAATTGGAAGGTCCGCTTGCGGTCGTCGTCCAACGCGGAAGGTGCCAAACGTACAGAGGAAACTGCTGCTGCCAGTGCTCCGGCTTCTCTAACCCCTGAAAGATCTAGTTTAGCTGGCCCTTTTCCCTGAAAATCAGCGAATATGTCTTACACATTTTAGGACTATTTCTTAGCGGTATTTTTATGCTCTACTCGTATTCAGTAGTTTCATAAAATATTCCAAAATACTTGTCATCGTTTGAAAAACACAATAAAAGAAAAGCTCCCGCTTTCTTTAAATGGGTCATACACATTCTTCAAAACTATCCGGTCATCTTTCCATAATCAAATTTAACTTTTCCAATTTCATCGCAATCAAAATTGCTTGGAACCGTCGATCCAATATTTACCCAACAAAATACTACATAAACAACTTTATGTTCTTCCCTCGTTCCAATAGGTTATTATCAAGGACAATGGCAAGAGGGCAAACGGAATGGGTACGGTGTACGTACATCGGCCCCATTCGGACTTGCATCACATTATCGATCCAAGAACGTTCACTCGTCCATGAGCTCGCTTCGAAGTAATGAGAATGACGGTGCCGAAAAACATCGTGGCGAGGATGTTCGTGGTGGGTTCGTTTTGAAAGCACGCTCGGACGAGCCTCCTCTCAGACGCAACAGTTTAGGCGAAAAATCGAAAAAAGGCTTCTTGGCGGTAAGTTCAACAACATTGTAATTACATGATGACGTGCATGCGAAGAAGGTTGTTAATTTATACATTTTCGTCTTATGCCTGTTCAGAAAATACGAAAACAGCGAAGCACGGGCGATTTGGAAAAACGTGGAACTGGTGCATCGGGCAGTATTCGTTCAACCGTATCGACAGCATCATGGATAAGTACGGGCTCGTCACAATCTGGAATGACTGCAAAGTAAGAATAAAATGATTTTTCTTTTGTTTTGTGTTTTCCCCCACTCCCCACTTTTTGGTTTACGCTCTCTCTGTTCTGGATGAAAGCGAATCATGCAACACCTTATCTTGTTCAAAACATGTATTGCAACAACAAAATGTTACATGGTAGCGAATGAGCTCGGGAATACAAAGCATGACTGAAAACAATGTCCATCTGAAGATAAATGGCCTTCCACAAATGGCTCCTTGGTCGCAAGGACTGTGAGGCGTTTGTTCCCTTTTGTTGATTTCACTCTTTTATGCACAACA
The DNA here is from genome assembly GCA_949715475.1 of Microchrysa polita. Lineage (NCBI taxonomy): Eukaryota > Metazoa > Arthropoda > Insecta > Diptera > Stratiomyidae > Microchrysa > Microchrysa polita. Next base: position 75,774,899 of record OX454418.1, on the reverse strand, counting down.
CACAATTTACTCAACACTAATGAATGTCACCACCGGGATACAAAAGCTTTTATCTAGAAGAGGGAGATAATTTTCCCGATTTTTCCCAAATTTAGGTCCGTTCACACAGACTCGAATGCCAGTTTTACAGTGGAGGAAGAACAACTCGATCCGACTGTCGTGGAGACGTACATGGGTGAATGGAAGCACGATAAGAGAACAGGCTATGGCATTTCAGAACGAAGTGATGGTCTCAAGTACGTAGACAGAAAACCAAAGAACTTACCCATAATTTCAACTGTTTGATATTTTCCATTACAGATATGAAGGTGAATGGTGCAATAACAAAAAGCATGGTTACGGTATCACGTCTTTTCGTGACGGCACCCAGGAAGAAGGAAAGTATAAGAATAATGTTTTAATAACAAGCCAAAAGAAGAAGCATTTGTTTTTAATACGATCCCGTAAATTTCGGGAACGTATTGAAGCCGCGGTAAGTTCGGCTCAGCGTGCCTCTAAATATGCATTGCAAAAAGCCGACATAGCCGTATCGCGTACACAGGCGGCACGAGAAAAGGCACAATATGCCGATACGGCTGCCGAACACGCACGCATCGACTGTGAAATGGCAACGCAAACGGCTCGTGAATTCGCGCCTGACTTCAAACCGTCCGTATTGGAACGTTTCGAAAGATTACGGTTTCGAGAACGATATCGTATAGCACCGCCCGATGGCGACACAAAACCCAAATCGACGGGTACGTCATCCACCAATAGTCCCAGCCATCAGCCGGGTGTTGGAAATAAGTTAGATTCAAGTCTACAGCAACAGTCACCGACAGACGCATTTCAACAACAACAGCAACCACCAGGCCAGCAACAATCGGCATTGCTGAACAGGCGACCCTCAATACATCCTATGACAAAGCAACAGGCTGTCGATTATTCTCAAGTTCCAAATCAGCAAACCAGCAATACGACAACATACTCGCAAATATCCCCTCAATCCGATCTATCACAATTCGTTAGTCAGCAAGAGTCCTTGCATCATTCAATACCACAATCAACACATAATCAGACAAACAATCCTTCGTACCAGTTCCAGCAGCAACAACCTCCGGGTGGAGGGGGAGGACCGACTAGTAACTATCCAGGTGCGCAACATATGGTGGGGCAACAGAACGATTTGTATGGAGGTAGCAATATAAATAGCATGAATAATCCGGCTATGCAACAGTATTCGCCAACACAACCGCAACAACAGCAACAGTACGGACTGCAATCGCAACAGTACGGTCAGCAGCCACAATACAACCAATTCCAGCAACATCAAATGAATCCTAGTATGAATCAAAATTCACAGTCACAGCAAAACTACTATGCGGGCTACAACTCCAACTCTTCGGATCCGCAACAGCAACAATACCTACAAAACCAACCAATAGGATCAAACCCATCGGGAGCAGCGTTACGGCGAAACTCCCGCCCTGTCAATGAATCGTCACGGCCAATGCTGGGTTCAATCAATCAATCATCAATAGACTATTTCGATCATTACAAACGTCCGCCCAGTCGAGATTCATCAGTGGATCGGTATACGAGGGCGGCAAGTCGAATGAGTGGCGGCGGAGGTGGTGGCGGTGGTGGTATGGGCTCGCGGCAACCATCTGTAGATCGGACAATTCCTCCTCCTACAACCGTTGCACCCACAACTGTACCGCAGCCAATTAACAATCCCGTTAAGGTGACGGAGACGCCGGAACGTAAACGATCCGGATCGGTATTTCGTGGTCAAACACCTGGCCCGCCGACTACAACCGGTAACGGTACTGTACTAACAGGAGTTGGAACGACAGGCGGAGGATCACGTGTGGGTACTCCTTTGGCAGCCAGAATGAATTCATCGTCAATTCAGGCGATGTATTCAGCACAAAATCAACCGTTCGAGGATGTTCTCTTGCGACAACGAACACTCGGACAGGATATTATTCCGTCGCCGATGCAGCCTAAGCGAACCGAAAGTCTGTTTATGCCAGTTAAACCAGCGGCGCCTGCAGGTGGTGCATCGGGTGGTGGAAAGAAATTGAAGGTAAGCAGTTTAGTGAAGTTACATACTCAAAGAATTAGATTAACATACAATAGTATCTCTCTCTCTCTCTCTCGATTGTTTTGAATGTAGTGCTTTTATGCTTAATGTAATGCTTCCCCATTTTCTATATAAATTTTTAATATTTGATACATTTTAAATCTTAGTCTTTTAAAACATGTTTTTCATATTTTCTCGATTTTTTATTTAAATAACTAGTCATTAAAATGTATTACGATAAATTAGCAATAGTGGCAAACAAATTAAAATATTAGAAAGTCTTTTTTTAAGTCGAAAGTAAGTAGAATTGCCGAAATAATCGAAAGACTTAAATGTTAAAACTGAACATTACATATCATTAAGCTAGAAAGTATTAGCAAAAGGACCGCTAGACAGGAAAATGTTAACCCTGCGCCAAGCACGTCCCGCGATTAACGTGAACGGGTATTTTATTATTTTATTCATAATTTTTAATGCAATCTATACAAAATATTTGTTGCACCGAATGTACGTCGCATACATTTTTGCCGCATGTACAACATACCGTTTTACTTTTTTGTCCTTTGACCTCAGTCTTTCTCGATATGAATGCCTTCTGGTCCGACTTCTGGGCTTCAATAAGCTGTCTCTCCAGTTGGTATAAGATTGTTTTTTGTTTACCCTACCCAGTGTGCTTTATTCTCCATGAAACATCGCAGCTATTCCATCAACGTCAATCAGGTTGAAAAATAACGTTAGCGGCCATATTCGAGAATTTCGCAAGCAAAGCAAGAAAAATTACTTGCCATTTGGTTCATTGTATCGACACCACCTTTTCCAGCATTGTTCTCAATGATGATCTGAGGTTCACCCTGATCATCACTGACCTCCGCTGATCGATGTTGTGACGAACTTAGGTACACTGCAGAAGATTTTTTGGTGATTTATGATTTAAGTGTCCGAAAATGCACACACACTTCTTCACACCAGATTTTGACACTTCCCCAACGAAAACAATGCAGTTGCACTTTATTTCACATGGAAAAGGTGTCATCGACAATCAATCAGGCAGCGAATGCCCATTTATCTTAAATTGATTGAATAAAAGGCAAGTCTCCACGGCACATTTTGCACGGGAGACAAAAATGCAAATTTTTCGCTCGGTGAACATAGTGCTTACCTTAACGGTCGTTGACACTTTTTCCCTGTAAAATAAACTGCAACTGCATTGTTTTCGCCGGCGAAATTACAAAAACCGCTCTGGAGTCTTTCGTGTGAAGTGAGTACCACTAAGAGAATTCGATTTCACGCCCATCAAAATTTTGACAGTATTTGTATGGATTTCACGTGAAATGGCGATGTTAGTACCTTAGGGAGAAACTCTCGGGGTATCTCGGCCTTATTTTTCGCAATGTCCCAAATTATCGGCCGCCTTATTCCTTCCTTTGTTTAGCCAATTTTTTATCAATTCTTTGAAAATCCGTGTGTTCCCTGATTGGCGTCTCTTGTTGAGCCAGGCTTTTTCCAAGATAAATTTCGCCATTTAGATGAAAGGATGTCTCTGAGTCACATGCCCACCAAATTTGTATTCCGTATTAAGCGGGCTTGCTTTTTATAAATTGTCTGCATGGTTGCCGCGAAACCGCACAAGCTTTCGTCAACAATAATATTTGCGCCAGCTGTGTAGCTTAGTAGCGTAGGATAAACGATAAACAAACCACTCCCATACATCTCTGAAAGCTGACATCTCTTACCTCCTAGCTCTATTGTTGAATCTGATGCATTGGTGTATGTAATCGAATCGTTTCAAGGACATACTTGCCCTGAATATTGGCCTCCCATACTCTTCACTCCAAAGGAAAATTAAGGTCTTCACGCCCTGACTTATGGGCCCCTGCAGCAATCAATAATCCAATATACGTCAACTGCTCGTCTATATCAGTCCAGTCTTGTTTCTTTCCGGATGCATCTCGTTGAATAGTCTCCATATTCTTCTCCCCTCTCTGTTCGTTTCTCGAATGATGAGGGTCTGAATTTCAGTTGAGAAAAATTTAGCAAACGACAATATTTTGGGCCAAGCCTTTCTTTGATGATGTTACACGCTGGTGTCGGTGCTGTTCCATATTCAACCTTACGCCATTGGAAGCCATTTTTACCTTGATAACATTCGGGGTGTTGCACCGCTGTAGCTTCAGCCTTCAGCATCGTTGTCATCAATTGCTTCAGACAAAACACTCTCATCTTCTACACCCAGAAAAAAAATTACTTTTATTAAAGAAAAATTACATAGAACCTATGAAATTTCGGCTATGATTTGGAGCCGATGAAATAGCCTTTTTGGGACAATGATAGAAATATCATTGAAAATATAAAGTGAAAATTCGATTATAACAATGAGATTGTTCATCGATTCTATGTAAAAATTTCATTGGATTTTATTTAAAAAAAAATAGAAAAGAATATTTTTTAATTTTTTTTTAGTTTTTTTAATTATTTTTTTTTATTTTTATTTTTTTTTCTATTTATTTTTATTTCAAATTTTTATATTTTTTTTATTCATAAAAAACCTTATGCCGAAAATTGGATTCGAACCCGGTCCGCCTGCGTGCCAGTCCGTCCACAATGCCATGAGACTAGATGTGGAATGTTGTCAACGTTTCTAAAATCGCAACTACTTGATACGCGGTGCAATACAAAACTAAAATGTTTATACATAGAGGCTATGCAAAAAAATCATAGTTCCCATGAAGTTGATTTACTAGATTCTAAGTAATTTGTTGCATTAGTTGTATGTCGGCATGCTTTAATTCTATTACTACTGAAATTTTAAATTCTATGAAAGTGTACTTGATCCAATGACATTTTTAATTAATTATATTCAAACTTCATACGTTTAAAGAAATTTTCTGTTTACTAGAAGTAAAGTAAAAACTTCATTGGTTTTAATACACGTTTTTTGCTGGGTGTAGCATTTCCTGAATATACCTACGAGCTGCTTCAGCACAAAATCTCTTTCCTTCGACCCTTAATAATATGGAAAGGAAAATGTTATTTTTGCCTACAAAAAAAAACACTATGTTGCATGTTGTCACTTACGTTTGAATAGACATATTTATTTCCGCTATTGTTATGCAATAGGAACACTCAAATCAATCAATCAATCAATCAATCAAAACTCAACACTCTTTCACTATCAACTCTCTGCAGTGAACAACAATTGATGAGTCTAGAAAACTAGGTCTAGGCAACCCGTTCCCGAAACGAGATCGAGGCTAATTTCGGGCGCCGCCGAAATTGGAATACCCGTCACTTAAGCTTCTTTTGTGTTAATAACTTCTACCGCTACCGCAGCCCTATGGCGTGTTTCCATTCCATCTGTTCCTGGATGCGTTGATGATAAGCCAGGAACACACTTGATGAATTTTGATTAAGATTCAAAAAGGAAAAAGTTTTTCTCACAAGAATCTAATATTTGGGAATTGGTCCGGATATATTTTGAGGCTTTGCTATGAACACATTTGGATGAAGTTTGGTTAAGGTCGAAACAAAAAGAACTGGCCTCCAATTTCAGCTTTTTAGACCGTAGCGTCTGTGCTATTTTTGTTTCTCGGACCGCATACTCCACTTGCGATTTAAAAGAAACAGACCAAGAGATCAGTCTGTCACTGTTATTTATCTTCTGAGCAACATTTATAAATCTTTTTTTTGGTAGAAATACGGTTTCGATAAGATTTCCTCCAAATTAAGCAAAATATTAACAATGGCTAAATTTCATTGCTGGTATGATTCAGCTACAAAATGAATCTTGATAAAATAACTTTGTTTTTTAATCTTTTTTTTTCTATTAGAAGATTTTTGAAATTTGTTTTAAAGAAATTGACATGCGACCATGGAATGCGCATACAATATGAAAATGTGATCAAAATGTGGCTCCAACATCTGGGTAAACTTTTTGAATATTTAGACCAGATTTTCAAATGTATACTAGTTAGCGAGTTGTTTAATGTCACTATCCGAAATTCGTCAGATTTAATGTCATTTGTCATATTAGCGTCATTTCTAGCATTCACTGTTAAAGTAGTGGTTTTATGGGCAATTTTACGGTGAAAAGTCGAGCAATTAGCGATGACGGTCGCGCGGTCTGACATTGTGTTGATATGTAAAATTTCGATAGTGAAAAAGTTTGATTCAGGATTCAGGCACGGGACTCGCAAATTCCCGAAGGAGATTACTCAACAGCAATTTTGGCATGTAGGGCAATCTGTTTTGGCGTGACGGAATTGGTTCTCGTTTTGTTTTTCAACTCCCGAGAGCCACAAGAGCGACACTAGCCCGCAGCATAGGTCGAAATTTTGTTCGTGTCTCAATTTCTCCCTTTCTCTAAGAGACATGGACATTCAGAACATTTGTCCGGGCTACGGTGGTGCGCCTCGCGATGTGGACCACCTGTTTCGATGCCCCGCTGCACCCACTATCCACACTCCGAGGGCGTTATGGGACTATTGCAGCTGATACGTTCTTGTCGCTTGAGACTATAGGGATGAATAGGCCTAGCGAGTGAAATTTTTGTCCACTGCGATTTTCTCAATGAAAATGTATTACTTACTATCGTGGAATATGTGGCGAATTCGGGGGAATCGGAATTTCAGAAGCTACCATCCGAAAACGTTTCACTTCATAGTTGAAAATATCTTATGACCAAGGAATCGAAAACTAATACATAAATGGCCGTGAAAAAATACGGAACCGTTTTCGAATTGATGCTTATGGAGTTTCCCAGCAATTGATACATTTTCCACGACACTAACTATGCATTTTCATTGCGAAAATCGCAGCGGACAAAAATTTCACTCGCGAGGTCTATTCATCTCTTATAGGCGAGAACGACGACGAAACGTGAGCCGCGACTACGTCCAAAACCAAAAACATTTCAAAAATTTCACTGACAGTCCAGAATTGTCAATTTGAAAGCTCGGACATTTAGACTAGTAAATGACATATTTCCATTGAACTTTCATTGATTGGACATTGCACTGTAGAATTTAGACCAAAAAAGTTTACCCAGATGTTGGGACCGTTTTTAAATGGTCTAAGCGTATTCCATGTTCTATAAATTCAATGCATGCGACACAATCTCTCTGCTTTTAGAATTTAGTTCATACAATTTATTATCAAGACGCTGTGCACAACCGCTTTGTGCACAAGCTCTAGTCTAGTGTACATTTTGCACTACCCCCTTGCCCCGGAAACCCCCAAGATATCCAAAATTGGAGCGTGTGCTGGTCTTCCCAGATTGTGCAATGTGCACCCATCGTGATTGGAGGTTGTTAGTCGCAGTGTCGTGACCATGTCGTATGTGCAGTGAGCAGTCGACAGTGTACATATATGTATGTATATGGGATGGACATATTCAGTAGGTGGAATGTGTAACTTGGTATAAATAGAATAAGGTCGTGTTGCGGGCTAGATGTGCAATTTGAGATACACATTTGCGATTTGAAGAAATCAGTGAATTGAGTGCTCATACGATTTTTTTCTCAGGGGGTGCACGTGCACTTGTGCACATATGTACGAGCCGCCACTGCCCTAACTAGGCAAAGCTGAATACCATTTGTCACTAAAATCACTTTCAGATGGAATGAAGTTAAATTCCACTACCTTTCCGGAGAGACCTTCATGTGACGATTAAAATTGTGTTCTGCAGCTCCTAAGCCCTGCATGAAATAAGACGCAAGAAAATATGGGATGCTCGCAAAAGAAAAAAGAATCTCCCTAACGAAAACTATTTCTATTTCTGATCTAATTATGATATCGATTCATGATGCTCGTAGGTATCCTAGTTCCAGATATCAAGGGCCACACAACTACAAATATTTTAGTCTCCCAGACTAGAGACTCAGCAGAAGAAAATGTTGCTAGTGCCTGAAATCAAACTCGAAAGCGCAGCGTATTTTATTACATCGCATGCGCATGCTTACAACCATGAACAAAACCGAAAAATTATCAAACAAATTTAGCCCTCAAGGTACGCAGGGCCGGATTTCACCTGTATGTCGCCCCTGGGCAGTAGGCAAATGGCCGCCCTCCGCCAGTAAATTAGCTTCGAAGGAGTAGGAGTCGCATATACATATGGTAACGTTAACGAACGTTTCTAACATGAACATTTAATTTTTTCCCGTAACCCATGTCTTTCGTTTGCTTGAAAATATCCTGCTTTCCATATGGACGTAAACAGTGGTCCTTTCAGAAATTATTTCAAAAAGCATTGAAGTTCGTTCAAATTGCGTTCAGAATGTTTTCAAATTACCTACTCAGATTCACTGTTTTCTCATTGTCACATTTCGTAGTATTTTGAGATGAGAATCAGACAAAGGGATTTAATTAACCTAAGTTCCGATTTCGTGATTTCTTAGTTTTTTTGTTTTCGGATAGATAATTAATTTAACAAAAATTTCGAAAATACAATGTTATTCAGCAAATTCGTTAGCCGACGCTTTTAAACGGTTTGCTGATTTGTTGTCATCTTAAGCGATTTTTGCCAGTGGAAAATGACAATTTAAACCTAAAAGTTGTGAAAAATAAATTTAAAGCGATTCACACGATGGAAACATGATTCTTAAAAAATATAGATAATGGTAGTCAATTCAGAGAGATTCGGATCCACCCCGAAAAACCGTAAACTGTATTGCTATCAAAAAAAGATTTATAAATTTTGCTCAGAAGAAAAACAGTGACAGACGATACAAACTGATCTCTTGGTCTATTTCTTTTAAATCGCAAGTGGAATATGCAGTCCGAGCGAGAGACAAAAACAGCACTGAATATGGACGATGGTCTAAAAAGAAATTCGAGGCCAGTTGAATGTAATCAGAATCACCAGTGTAAGAATAATTTATAAAATTAATAAATAATACTACGCGGCATCTTCACGAATAGATGGCACTGTGGGCGGAACTCAGTTCACTGGAAAGAAGGGGGATCCGCATCCGGATAGTCAGTCTTGCTCGTGTAGGTTCGTCGGTAGTAGATCGCAAAAGATAACGTGTTTCACTAAAATCGAAAAATATTCCAATACCAGTAAAAGTTTAAACACGGGCAGGGGCCATTTTTCGGGCTTGCCCCCTTCTGACGGAAATCCTGTCTACGCCCATGACAGGAATATAAACAAAGTATGTGATTCGATGAGCTACTTCGTTGGAGGCAATTTACACTCTCCGACGGGAGTATTTTAGGAGGCTTGTAGTAAAATCTGAAGCTCGCCGCCAATGTAGATTCAGAAGTTCATTGATTGTTACACGCGAAAGAATCTCTAGGCTTTCAATAAAATTTAACATAGAGTCATCTACGGGACCATACCGTCAGGGGAGTGCAGTTACGCTCTTACCACCCGGTACATCGGACTGCTGTGTCCTTCGGCATTTTATTGACGGATTTCTTCGTTCAATGCATGCGCTCAGCCTCGAAACCCCAATCCATCCCGGGCCGCAACTCCAGCTGGTTGACTAGGATAACAATATCCAGCCACATCGAATCCAACATAGTCCCCTGGGCAAACCCATCGCCGAGGTGCACTATTTGCTAAAGACTTCCCAATAGCAGGTGTGACCGATCTTCCTTCGACCCCCTGAAAAGTTAACCCTGCGACTACCCATCAGCTTAAAGCGATAGGTAGGGCTGCTTTTCACATCTGAATGAGGATCCTTCAGCATACTAGTCAGCAATTTTTAAAGGCGAAGTATAATTACATGGTTAATCCACTTCACCCAACTTGAATAACTTTGAAAGCAAGTAACATTTTTTCCTAATTTTGTCAACTGTTCCTTGAGTAAAAATCCATCTTTCATGGAATGTAAAACCAATAGAAAGCCTAAAAAATTTTCCGCCCCTAAAAATCTGCCGCCCCGGGCAGCTGCCCTGGTTGCCCATATGGGAAATCCGGCCCTGAAGGTACGTTGTCCTCGACGCGGCCGCACGACAGGCACGACAGCGACTCGCTCATTCCATATAAAAACTCGTTTTTCTCTCATTTTAAAAAGTTTTTATATGAAATGCGCGAGTCGCGGTCGTGCAGTCGTGTCGAGGAAAATGTACCTTTAAGGTTTGTGTTCGTAGAGATCATGGGATCATCGCTCAGCGATCGAAGTTAAACCAACGGTTTTGAGCACTATATGGGTATATTTTCTATACAAACATGTTCCTTTAGTTTAGTCCATAGTCGATACTAGGAAAGTAAAACCATTGAAAAAATATTTAAATACGGCTCGAAATTGGATGCAAAACTACGATCGCTGAGCGATCATCACATGAATTGTCTCTACGAACGCGTACCTTTAGTCTGTAACATTATTATTCGAGTTATCATGGTTTATTAATTATTGATTTTCTTCGTCTTCCACATTCATGTTCATAAGCCGTTAAGCTAGGAGCGTAATTTATACTCGTATGTACCATGCACACGCTCTGTGGCTCACTTGGTTGAGTCTGAGTCGCACTCTATACGATGCTAGTAATCTAGAGTTCTGGAGATCGAATCTTGGCGTGTACCATGAAATATATAGTGCTTGCAACATTATATACACTCCGAAACTCTATGTGCAATGTAATGTTGACTCGAAGTAGCCTATATAAACGGCTGAGTGAACGCACCAGGCCCTCAAGGGGTTATTGTACAGAGAAGAATGCACAAAACACGTTTAATTGAAAACGCCCATCGATCATCGACTTCAACTGTCAAATTTTGTTCTGATTCTCGTCAGGACGTACAAGACTATTAATCGAAAACCGAATACCATTATGCGCTGTTTGCGGACACTACGAATATATCCTACCCTTATACTCAGAACAATTTCCGGGAAATCGTTGTCTTTTTTAAGTTTGATCCCACGTTCCATTGGGGGCAGGTACAGATCGGGTGTTTTGGTATTTAGATCTATTAAAGAAACATATTCATTGCAGTGCAGTTTCCGCGTATAAGTCACCGTTATTAAGATATTCTTGAAATTAACAAAAAATTGCTTTTTTGTATGGTTTGAACCCTCATAGGGGGATCGTACGTATCGATCTGATATGAATTGGTATTAATTTAGACGTTGTGCAAGCTACAAATTCGTTATATACCACTTTTTAATGAACATTACCATTATGGAGATATTCCCCAAAAACGGTAAATTTGAACGTTTGGCCCCTTATAACATCCTTGGGCGCCCATCATTGGGACTTTTGACATTTTGTTTGCAGCTACAAATTTGTCATAGATGACTTTACAGCATACACCCCCGTTGCAGAGATATTCACGAAAAAACTCAAAAATTCTTTTTTGTCTAAGGTTTATCCTCGTATCACCCATAAAGGTGTAGATAATGATGAGGAATTTGGCCGCTTTCTTCAGAACCGTATTTGCTACGAATTAGCCATACAACATCTTTTAGCCAGAGCTATCGGTATAGAGATTTTCCTGAAACCTTGTAAATAATACAGTTTGTCCTCCTGACACCGAAACCAAATCGACTTTTGACATTTTATTCTGGAACCACATGAGCTAAACATTTGCTGCTTTTCAGCACATATTACCGTTATCGAGAAATTAAAAAAAAATGTTTTCGACTCTCTTCAATTTCCTTCATTTTCACATAATGTAATGTGACTCCGGTAAGAACGTATAAGATTTGATAAAGATTAGCCGATGAATAAAAATCTTAGAAAAACTCGATTTTGAGTGTGGGACGTCTATGGTCAGATTTCGCTCGACCACATTACAAACACATTCGTGTGAAGTTTTGTTTAAATTCATCCACAAATAAAAAGGCTAAACTTAGTAGAACCTTTTTTTGATGTTGGGATTTGTATGGCAGTCCCATGACCGTCTCGTTCAATTTTGGTTATTCAAACATACAAACAAACAAAAGGAGTAAGCATGAGTGCTATTCAGGTCGATAGCCTTATAACTGGCTCTGTAAACGGCGTCGCAACAGACGGACGTGACCCAATCGACTCTTATATATACTTATATATAGCATAGGTCGATTGCGGCTTATTGATCTGCGACTTCAGGAAACCCCACAGGAAAAAGCCTAGCTGGGCCAAATCGCACAGTCTTGGTGGTCAATTCACGTCACCTCTGCGAGAAATAACCTTACCGTAAAATCGTTCATGCAGAATGTGCATCGTGGCATCTGCTGTGTGGTACGTAGCTACGTGTAACTTTTAAATTTTTTAAAACTAAATTAAAAGTCGAAAATATTGTTATTGTCATAGCCGCGCAGAAAAATTTCCGCATGTATCGAATTCTTCATGAAAATAACTCTCCTTGTCCACCACCACTGGCTACGCCCATACGTTTGGCAGCAGCTGCCTTTTACGGATGCACACATTTCAAGGGTGGACATTTATGTACTTTTTCAGAAGTGGGCAGTGATGGCCGAAGGAATCTTTCATAACACAAACCCACAGTGGCGTAGATAGCTTTTCGGAGAGGGGAGGATCATTTTGCAAAATTGCTTATATTTTTACGGTTATCAAACGTTGCATTTCAAAATATAACAATTTCTGTATTTATTACACTTAAAATTATTTAAATTATTAATTTCAGCAAATTTTGGTGCAAAATAGATAGCAATTTTGCCTTTTATGAAAAAACTGGGTACTGAAGTAATTTTGGCTTTTTTACAACATTTTAATGAATGAAAAGAATACTAATTGGAGAATTACTCCTCTCCGCCTCTCCTTTTCACCAGAACTAAGGACATTGCATGATCCCTAATTTTTGCCTAAGGGATACCTAATTCTCAAATAGAGGACAAACCATGCAATTTTTTTATTTCATTTATATACGGCGCGCGCTTTGATTTCCGTAAGATGAGATCTAAAGTTTTTGTTTAGGTCTGATGAGTGACAGGAATAAATATTGAGCTCTCGAAGAAATTTATATGAAATGAGAAATAGAGAGTCGCATAAACAAAACACTGACCGCATAACGGCGTTTAAAATAGACTCTTTTGTGAGAAATGTTATGTGGAAAGGCATTATTTCATCATAATTTTTTTTTTTTTGAGTCGTTTTCCAGAATTTTCATGGAACTTCAATTCGCCAAACCTTTGCATGGATGGATTTCTTCAGTTGGTTCCGATTACATTGATTCATCTAGTATTTGAGGGTAAACTACGAACAAGGTGGTTTGGATTTCAGCAAGATGAGGAGTCGAACCACGTAACACATTGTCAGCGCTCCCTCCCTCGGAAATGCCGATTTAACAGCTCTGACCTTATTCTCTATAAAAACTGTCGAGATAAAAATAAGCCATGTACGTTGACAAACCTAAAGAAATCCGGCTAGTTTAAGCTTTGCGGCTGCCCAGTTTTTTAAGGAACGTTTTTTATGAAAACAACTGCAGGAGGTTACTGATGAAAGCGAGCACAATTTGTTGACTTAACATTTTTGAGAGCATAGAGTTTACTAAAATGTGATGAGTTTTTTAGGGAAAAACAAAGTTTCGCATTAATTTACGATTTCTTACATCAAGCTGAACGTTAGTTTGAATCCCATCGTGAGCATGAATTTTTGTGTTGTCTCTACATCAGCTGGTTCCACTATGTAAATCGTTTCGGAGCAACGACTACTCGATTTATGAGGAAAAAATTCTTTGAATCGATTCTACAACTAAGACGTCTATCGATACTATCATATCATCTGCCTGGTACAGTACCTAAGGAGCGGTAATTTCTTATCTTGCCCGGGGCGACGTAAATGCTAGAGCGGCCGCTGTCTAGATTACTTCAGTAGGGCTTGTCTGTGCAAAAATCCATTGTGAAAAAGTAGATGAACGTAAAGCCCTGTGCTGTAGTGTTTCTATTCTGTCTATACGATTCTATTATACAAATGAAATTTGAGGAAGTGCTAAGTTTTCTATTACTGTTCTGGAAATGGTTTCACGTTTTTATGAAACACTACACACGTTTGCTTTATTTTACGTACCTAAAGTAATAATAAAAAATATGTGACCGAAGCAGGGCCGAATTTCCCATATGGGCAACCTGGGCTACTGCCCGGGGCGGCAAATTCTTAATTTTTTTCACTGGTCTAAAATTATGGGAAAGATGGATTTTGAAAACTGAAACATAATTGTAGAAAATATTTTTTTTTTAATTTATTCAGTTAGATATAAATATTCGTCTTAATCCATAGCACCTAATCGCAACCTCAACTCAAATTTTAATGCGATTCCGCCTTCAAAAATTGGAGCTACGCAAAATTTTGCTTGAATTGAAGCATACACTCATTCACTCTAAATGGCGTGGCGGCCTTTAGTTCAATTAGAAGCAGTATAAATCATCTTTGGCTTCACTTTAAACATTACATATGCCTGAAGCCACATTAAATGATATACATAAATACGCGAGTACTTGGATGCCAGCACCTGTTTTCAAGCCTCTAAAAATGCCCCAGACTTGAAGAAAAAAAAATCGAAAAATGTTTATGATGGTAGCGATCCTTTGGAAAGTTCAAAAAGCCCCCAAGCAAGTAACTCATCTAACCACACATTTTCGTGTGTTCAATTACTTCTTAAATTTGTCCCCACATCAAATTCGCTGGGAAGCAAGGATTTGGTTTCGGGAGAGGTGCAAGTCTCAATATTAGAAATGCGGCATTGGCTATCAAATTTTTGAGTTTCTATCGGGTCAATAGGTTTAATAAATTTTTAAGAATTTTTACGCTTAAATTTTCAAATTTGCAATTTTTTGTTCAGAGAAAAACGGAAAATTCCACCGAAAATAAAAAATTATTTAAAATAGTTGAAATTAGGAAAATTTAGAACTTTTTAGGCACGGAATGATTTTTGATGAATAACATCAGTAAGTGCTTTCCCAATTCGTTTTCGTTATAGTATTTATCACCGAAAACAAATTAGGTGAACGTTCAAATTTTACCGTAAGCTTTCTTAATTTTGGGTTTATTCGGTATGGCGTTTTCTGGTTAAATATGATGCTAATATAGGAAATTTTATTTGTTGGAGTAATTCGCAAATTATTTCCAAAACGATCGACAAGGAAAAAAATTTAGAAAACATAAACGCATTTCTAATGAAAGTGAAAAGGCGAATGTAATAATGTTATCATTGGAGTTTCAATCATTCCTAAAACAATTTTGGAAGGTGCACGGAACACCTGTATTCCTCCTCTAGGAAGCAGAATGAAAAATTTTCAAGCAAACAAAATACGCTTACTACACCCAGAAAAATATCACTTTTTTATTGACAACAATCAATTGTCAATTTTACGTAATTTAATGCTATCTACTGTTATCTTTACAATTTTCTTGAATTAAACAGTTAATTTGTTCAAATTAACAGTGAAATATGAGAGCATTTATAGTTGTAATTTCAACAACAAACTGTGAAAATATTTTGTAAAATTCACAGTACCTCTCTTTAAATTCTATACTCTATGTTGTAAAATTGACAACCAATTCCATCAGATGCCGTCTATCTATTATGGTGTGTGATGTCTGCTCGCGCCGGAAAATTTGAAACTTCCTTTTTTTTGTATCGGCCGGGATGAGTGAAATTGACGAAATAATAGAAAATATTGTTATAGACAGTGAAGTGTTTGATATCATCTCCAAAACCAAACATTTTAACTTTTTGGTTCAGAAAAAAACGAGAAATTTCGCTTTCATTTTAAGTGATTTTCTTGCGATTGAAAATCAAGTAAAAACAAGTAAGTTTAAAATAATAAAAAAAATGTCAAAAATTAAACAAAATCGTATTTTATTCCTATTCCATTGTCTTAATATACATTACAACCACGATTTGGAAATAACAGTGTTGTACTGTAGAAACGACAGAATTATGATTTCAATAAAACAGGCTCACCGCTAAGAGCATAGAAAATTTCAGTCAATTTTACGGTAATCTGCTATTAAATCAACAGCAATTATTGTAAATAAGAAACAACTTCAATATAATTTCGTGAAATTTACAGTAAAAACTGTAAAATATGAGGACTGTAAATTTTACAACGAGATCACTGTAGAATTGAATTCAGCAGTTGTAGGGTCGATTTTAACTACGAATTGAGATCAAAACCACAGTAAAAGCTACAGTTTTACCAATATTTTTCTCTGGGTGTAGTAAAAAATATGAAATTTCAATTTTTTACATACGCCCACTAACGTTTCGCCTACATTTCCTTTGTGAGGTGACAACTGCTACCTTCAAGCTTATCTAGTGGTGGAGGGCGGCAAATTCGTTACTGCCCAGGGGCGCAATAGAGGCTAAATCCGGCCCTGGACCGAAGAGGGGGATTGATCCCCTTGATCGCCCCTTATCTCCGTCATTGCAAACCCATGCTCAAAATTGAATGCAGACCGATCACATAATACCCACAATATAATATAGCAATGAAAAACGCAAACTTATATTTTTATTGTGATAATTCAACGAAATGCTATTTCAGATACATAAATAACTAAATTAGAAAAAAAAAAACAATAAAATATATTAAATCTCACGAAAAATATTCGCTTCTCCTGATTACATACCTATTAGTTTTACTAAGGAAAGAAAGGACACAAATCTTTCTCAAATGAAAACAAATTCGACATCATTAGAACGACAAATGATTATTTTCTTGTGTTTGCTGAAGTCAATAAATCTTATAGATTAACATTCACTTGTAATCTTGTTGGTCGAGTCCATTTCAACGCATAGAATCTAATAAAGAAAAATTGTGCTCGTTTTGTTTAAACATTGTTCGGTGACTTCTACATACTACTACAAGGTGTTCTCTCACAACCGTATCTATTTTGAGTATAATTTGATTTACTATTTTACTCTGAGAGATGTAACGCATTTTTATCCTATTTCACACATTTCACAGTATCCGCCAGTTACGGATACCAATTGCTCAACATAATTAATATTGTAAAAGTTAAAGATATTAAGATCTTTTTTTGGGAATCCCGCGCCTACTTTAGAATTTAGCAACCTAGATTTGAACAAACATAAGTAAAACGTTAATGGTAATCAATATAACGATTTTGAAGCAGCCACCCTGTGCTATCTCATCAACACTAGATCTTTCACAGAAAAATGCTAATATTTAAGAAAATAACGTAAAAGCTCAAAAATCTTAATGATCGCAAGCGCCGCCGCACCGGTCATCAAGAAGTGAAGTGTTTTTGAGTCATGTGCGTTCGAGAGAGTCGTCTCTATTTTTATCAACACACTCGGCTAAAGCAAAAATCCACCATGGTGACTTCTTCGTAAATTCATCAGAACTAGACTAGACTAGCCTAGAATCAATCAGAAGATCGCACTCACATCATCGTGCCGACAAATTTCTCTCTCCTTGGAAAAGCACTTGGCCAATGCTCATTTTCCGCGCACACATTTTCATTTTTAAGCTAAAGTGAAATTATTTAGCTGTCATTTGTCTGGGAGGACATAGTCAAAAGATTGAGATACAATATTATCATTCTCTGTGAGACTGTACTCGGGCTTTTATCGTTTCGAATATTTTTTTTTTGTATTTAAAATTAATAAGTTGAATTTCTAAAGTAACTTCTTCAGTGTGCTTAGTACAATCTAATGCAATTTTTGCACTCATTTCGCGAACAATTCATTCAACCCTATTACATAAATTTTAGTTGTTCATTTTCTCTAAAATAAATAATACAACGTGTCTGTGGTTTATAATTAAATTCTATTGATTTACTTAAAATTAAAATCTAAACAAAAATTAATTCAATAAAATAAGTGGTGGCAATAGTAATTTCGCGCATCAAGTCCTCCTCATCCTGGCGACAAAAGTCTAGAAAAAAATTTACAAAACAAATTTTTTAACATAAAAAGATAAAAGTTAATTTTAAGCTTTAAATATAACCTAAGAAAAGAACAACAAATTGTTGGTTGAGTTATCGAAATGTGGCTATTTTTGGCTTTTTGGTGTCACTTGCAATAATATTTGTGCGGTGTTTTCGTTTTCGTTTCTCCCAACAAAAAGAAAAAATGCTTTCAAATTGTTCGTGTATCTTGAAATAAGATTGACTGACTATACAAAGTACGCAATTTGTGGGATGGCATAATTTAAATTGTTTTACAGTGTCATAAAATAATAGCAGATTATTGATATTAAAAGTTTGAATTAATACATAAGTTTTGCCCACGTTTTTTGGCTATTGCGCAAAAAATGGAGTGGTTCCCCGAAGATGAAGAGGAGGAGGATTTGATGTTTTCGCCAGCCTTATTGGCACGAAGGGCATCGGAAAGTTGGATAGTTGCACCGCCTATTGAGGTGACTACAAATGTTTTTATTTAATTTTAGTAGTTCTTTATAATGGTAATAAGGCGGCTAAGTTTTATATTTTATAGAGGAATATTGTTAAGTCCTTTGTAGGTTTTACAATCATGTATATAATAGATATACCAATACCATCGGTTGGTAAAATGTTAGGCACACCTACTCAATTTACAAGTTAAGCTTAATATTTTTTTCTAGGGAAGAATAGACGATAAATATTTGTTTATATAACAGAGTAGTGGGTCGGAAATTAAATATTTGGAGTCCTTCTATAAATTGCATGTTCATGTATGCCGGAAAGAGCATCTTTTGCAAACTTTCCAATTTCTTTGTAGTTGAGTGTTATGTTAAAAAAAAAATGTTTGTACGTATTGGTGGTCGGTCGTTAAGCTATCGGTCAAATTTAAGTGATGAGGGTTTTCGCTTGGTGAATTCCCTGGACGGGTTGAACTACAAACGTTTTTCTGCCATAAATATGCCGCGACACTTTCGGATTTGAAGTAGTAGTAGCAATCAGTCAGTCGTAGAGAATCAGTCACGCACAATTTGAAATTAACAATTTACGACTCATCCTATCAGTGCTGTATTTGAGATAGGCCCCAAAAAGGGAGCATCGTTCGGACAGTGGTTTCACAACGGTATGGAGTTGCGCTCCACCGGCTCCAACCATAGGGTCCTCCACTTTTAACGTGAAGGTAAAGATAGCTTTTGTAGGGATAGGGATATTTCCGACAATGGCATAGTACGTTGGGACCTACCCCAAGAATATGTATATGTATCACGTCGTGCTCTGTGGCCGTGATCCATCGGTCGCCATTATGTGATATAGACATTCATAGAGAAACGAGTTCCCAAACTCGGCGTGACCCGTTGCATGTTTATTATTCAGAAGATGATAAGAAATATTCTTATCGTAGAATAATAAGCTAACAATGCAACTAGGAAGTGGTATGGCTGGCAACCGTTACACTCCGAATTCAATTGTCGTTGAAACGTTGATGACTACACACGGTAGTCGCCAACGCACCATGCTCCACTAGGAGTTAGGGCAAAATCAAGATCACATTTTTTGATGGGTTCATAATTTTTAACTCAGTTAATGCTCAATTAACTTTCTATTAATGCTATGTTAACACTGTAAATGATCTGTGAACGTTCTCATAAGATTCTGTTAACTTTGTTAATGCCCTGTTAGCGTTCTGTGAATGATGTGTTACCATTATCTGGCATGTTCTGCTATCCGTTTTCATAGGGAGAACTTTTGTGTTTCGGATATTTTCCGCTATGTGTCCGCTATATGGCGGACGGTAAGATAAGTGGCGCTAGTGTCAATGACAAGAACAAGAAAATTCTTCTTGCGAGAGCTGATAGCGTAATGTTCCTATTTTCTACCTACACAAGTAAAGGCTAGTACCCTGAATATTTTAAGCCTCGTCTTCATTGTAAACAATTGTGGCGCAACTGGATGCGAACATGTTTCAATGCTCCTCGCTTGTTCGCGAGCAGTTGCTGAACAATTGTGTCACGTCCACCCTGTAAACAAATGTTCCTGAGCGGTTGCAAATATTTTTGGAACAATTGTTCCGCGTCCACATTGTAAACAGAAGTATCGCAACACAGCTCATGAACAATATTCGTGAACAACTCATGTTTGTTTTTTGTTCTATGTTTTCCATTTAAATGGAAAACACGGACAATTTATTAAAAATTTACAATTTAATAAAAAACCAGACCGAGTTCTAATCGTGTGAATATATCCATATAACGACCTAGAAAGCACGGAAAACCAAAAAATAATGAATACATTTTTTTTTCGTAGAGGAGGAAGGGGTAGATGGGTCGGATATGGCAAACCTTTAATATTTTATAAGCATATTCAAGAGCTCCCATCTGACACAAATTTGAAACTTTTCGGGCCATTTTATCAAAGATATGACTGAATACATGTAGCTTTGTAGGGGAGGGAGGATTAAGGATAGCCAGACCTACCCCATTTTCTATCATTAGGCCGAAATTTCAAAGCGCTTCATTATTTTCGGAGTTATCGTGCGAACTGACAGACAGACAGACATGTCTTATTCGAATCAGGGACCGTGCCTGATCATTTATATACAGTGAAACCTGTCTAAAAAAGACCACCTGTATTAATCGACCACTTTTCATAACGACCAATTTTTTCGGGAACAGAATTTAAGCGACCATACCTCTGTTAGCGACCGTAAAAAATGCGATGTGCCCGTATAAAGCGACCATAGGCAAGTACACATGTGCATATCTTTTGGGTTTTGTATGCTTTTTTGCAAGTTTTCTTAATAAATTTAACAAGTAACGGTATTAACTCAAAAAAAAACAACGCAGAAAATTTAAGTCGTTTATAGTTACGCGAATAATGGATTATTGGCAGTATGCAGCACCAGCAAAAATGTCCAATCAGATGATGCATTTAGTTTTTGCAGCCATCATTCGGTCCTGATACAAAGACCAATGATTGTATGATAAATTGTCATTTTGCTGTTAATACGTTCCACGTTTGAACTATTTTCAAGTTTAAATGCCGAGTAACTATAGGGTATGGCAGTAACAGAGCAGAATAGAATTCTTGAATGAAATATGCAACACATCTTCACTATCTTCACATATCCAAATGTTCCCCTTTTTAACATATGGGGTTATTTTGCAAAGCATTGGCCAATTCGGCGTAATTGTGTAAATTTCGTCAATTTACCGTGAAGTATGCAAGCCTTTGAAAATGCTTCTGTTTAAACGGTCGACAGCTCTTACATTCCACGAGGCACAGGTATGAACTTCAGATTTGCGTTATTTACTCTATGTGGTCCAGACCCACCCATCTCTACCAAATGCACTAGTAAAAAATTTAGCCAGGACACCTCCTGTCAAGGAAGTTAGGTTGCTCTGTCCAATTCTGGATGAAAATGATGTTTGTGGATTTCATGAGAAGATAGTAGCTTTGAAATCTCTCATTTTAGCTTTAACTTAGGAAATATGTTGCACATTGCCTCTAAATTGATGAAATTATTTCCTAAGTTTATTCCCCTTATTAAGCGACCACCTCTAATAGCGACCACTTTTTTTCGGGAACCAACAGTGGTATCTTTAGACAGGTTTCACTGTATACATATTACCATACCTCCGATGGCTCCTTCGAGGTGTTACATAACCGGCGTAACAAAAACAATATACCATCTTATGGGTATAGGGTATAATGAGGAGTTTCAGTATTGGCATTTGATTAAGCTTTATCTAAAATATTTTTTTATCAGTTTAAGTTTTTATTTCAAACTAAACAAGTTAGGAGATGGGAGATATATTGCTATTGGATAATTATGTACAACAGAACAAAAAGACAATCCGGAAGGACTTCACTCACACTGTCCCTTTTGGCACAAAGCGCTTCGGAGAAGATATATAGGTTTAAATTAAGGGCTTCTCCCGATTCTGGCCAATTCTTGCATTTATCCACGGAATGTTACTATACTATGTATGTGCCAGTAAAAATGCAGCTAATTAAATGCTGCACCCTGCTTGTGGCGGGTTAAATGTCCTGATTATAAAAATCGTATTAAAAAAGAGACGCGCTGGAGCTAATAGCAAACGCCCATGGCGTAAGTATATCGGAGATCTAAAAAAAATCCATGTTCTCGAGTTGCCATTTCGGCGGTAACATAGGAAGCTGTAAGACCAGTGCCGGTTCCTCTCCTAAAAAATGCAATTGGTTTGGTTATGAGCCATTATTTTTTTTACTAAATGGTGTGTCACGATAACGGAACACTCTTGGCACTGATAATAGTCCAGGTCAGAGTCAAGAGACTATTCATATGAATCGTTTTATTCACCTTAAGCATTGATTTACCGTTATTGCCAACACTTATCAAAATGATAATGGTTCTAACAAAGAATTAGAAACGTACTTTTTCTAATTCTTTGTTAGAACCATTAGAGGGTCATGCATATACATTTTTTTTAAATCCCGCCCTGGGGAGAGGCAGTTAAAGCAAGTCTGGCTATGAGTATGCAGGCTGCTGTTTAAAGTCGCTCGCTTAAGTCTGTCCGAGGAAAAAATGGCCGTCTATTGCATATTATTTTACCCGTCAATTTATAGATCAGAGTTTGGTAGCCTATGAATTGCAGGTTAAGGTGCTAAAATTGTGGTTAAAAAAATAATCGAGAAGTTCTCAGGAAGGCTGCAGCCCCGTCAATGAAGAAATCATGTTCGGATCGGTAATTTTACACTTGTTCGTTTCTCGTTTTTTTTTTGGCGACTGCCTCATTTGGTAAAACATTATTTCACCAACTTTTAACAGATAACGATGTTTGTACAGTGAATGAGCGCACTGGCGGCTATTTCGATATCGTGGATGGATATCGGCTGTCTGTCCATCTATTGCGACACCACTTACGCAAGCAAACAGGCTTATTTTCGTTGAACAGCGTTAAATTGCCGAAATGGGACGGTGGAGTCATGGAGCAATCTAAACAGACTTTTTTTTATTTATGCACCAATTCCAAACAAAACTCATACAAATGTGTTACTTTTGAAATATGTACTACAAAACATAATGAAAACATATGGAATCCGAAAGGGTCAAGGCTCAAGGGGCTTCTATACAAACTCAATTCCTCTAAATTAGGCTCTTCGAAAAATGTTTTTTATTTATAACATGACTTCAACAAATGGCGACAGCCATCAAACTTGTAAAAATGGAAGGAATTGGACGAAGGGATCATGTAGTTGCCATAGAGACTCCACTCCCAGAAAAATATTCTTAAAAAAAACGTTCGTTATTATTTATATTATATTTATTTATACAGAACTCGATAACTCGATTTAACGAAGTCACGGGACTTTGCAAAATGTTAGTTATATCCGAGTTTCGCTACATAGCCGTCTGCTAAGTAATTTTTCGATTCAGATACGGTTCACTCTCAAAGTGACCTCTCTAATTTTCAGTCATAGACGAGTCTAGTTTCTAGTAGACGAGTCTAGTTCCTAGTAGCTGACGAATTTCATAGGTAAATAAACTGACAAATTTCCTAATAAAAAGCATAAGTTTTGTCCGCATTTTAATAATTTAACTTACACAATTTCCAATATCTTAATGTAATCGAGGTTTAAGGCTTGTTCTGCTATCTGTTCTCATAAGAAGAACTAGTGTTTACGATACTTTCCATTATTTGGTGGATGGTAAGGTAAGTGTCGCTACTGTCGATAAAAAGAAGAAGTAATTTTCTTTCGATAGCTGATATATGATATGAATATTCAACATGTGAGCAAAGCCTCACTCTTACCAATTAATCACAGTGAGGACAAAATTCTGTCGATAGTTCGTTCTCTAAAAACATAATAAAATATAGGAATTAACAGAGTCGGTCCATAGGGCTGCGATAGAAACTCAATCTGAAAAGTAATTTTTCTAAACAAAAACAGTTTTATTGCACTATTTAAAAAAAAAAACCTTTCCCAAATAAGAACGGCCAAGTGAAACCTATAATAACAAGATGATCAACGGTATTTGGAAACTCGAAACGGATAAACGCGATGGAGTGTGATTCCTTTTGCGACTTTTTATGACATATTCTGAAAACCCTTTCTTAGCCTCATAAAATCTTAGTATCGCCTAAACTGCACTAGCTCGAATTCCTGTCGATATTATCCATTTGAGGGCTTTAGGGCTGGGTGAGCGGGACCGTCGCGTCGTCCCAGACGCCAGACTTTGTCAGACAATGTCAAGAATCACGATTTTTTTTTTAGCTAGTACAAATCAGTAAGAAATTGAACTTGGAAAGAGAACAACATTAATATCGGCTTATGTGAACAACCAAACATAAACGCTGAGCATAAGAAGGAAGAAGGATAAGATAAAAAATAAATTTCCTATGAAATTTTGCTGCCAATCACTATTTTCGGAGTAGTACTTTACTCTTCAGTATCCGGCAAGTTTAGCCACTTCCGCTAAAGTATTTGTGGAACGCCTTGTGAAACCTGGCTGTATATCGTAATATTCATCATCCTGTCCCAGTCTTTAAAAAAATGATGGGTTTTTCAAAAATTGGATTCGCCAACCGCGGCATTTCGGGACAGCGAAACTGCCTCAAGTTATACTCTGAGGAGACTCCTCTCCAGATTTCCCGGTTCAATCGAGAGTTGGGTCACAACAGGCCCGTGCGCAGGGGGGGGGGGGGGGGGGGGGGTTTGGGGGTTGAAACCCCCCTCCATTGGCAAATGTTGCCAGAATTTCTTATTAAATACTATTGTTCTCATTTCTTATTAAATACATATTGTTCATTTAACTTCATAAAAATGTAAACTGGCGTTGTTAATTTATACCTTGCCAAAAGAATTTTCTCTCGCCGCTAAGACACCATTCAGTTCCGGACAGTTCAAGCACATTCGTGGTAGAAACTCATAAGTGTTGGTATGCAATCCGAAAAGCGGTACTTTCCCTATACCGAACGTATTGTAATTCAAAGATAAATGTAACCGCGCGGCATGTGTAGATTGTAGTGGGTGAACTATTGTAGGGCATTGCAGGGGATTTGTTGTTGATTGCGACATTTCAAGGCTCTAGCTGCCAAGGTTTAGAGGTTACATCCGTCAAAAGATGAGATTTTAAGATGAAAAAATCAGCCATTGTACGCTATTCCGATTCCTTTATCAACCTCTATAGGAAAATGCATACTAATGAAATGACTCAGCATGGGTTTTAGGTAGTTTTTTTTCCCAAATTTCATTAAAATCCATTTAAAACGGCGTTACAAGCCGTGCTCTGTGGTCATGATTGTTCGGTCACTACTCTGTGATATAGAGATTCATAGAGAGAGAGAGAGAGTTTCTAAACTCGTCATGACCCGCCGCAAATTTATTATTCAGAAGAAGATGATAAGAAACATTCTTATTGTAGAATAATAAACTAACAATGCGACTAATAAGTGGTATGGCTGACAACCGTACCACACTCCGAATTTTGTTGTCTTTGTAACGTTGACGATTACACATGCCACACGGTAGTCGTCAACGCACCATCCTCCACTAGGAGTTAGGGTAAATCAAGGTAGGTAAAAGCCTAGGGGAACGACATGGCATCCCTATCGTAACTATGAAGAAATCCTTATTCTCCTCGTGAAATATTGCCACCAGGTTTAGATAAGATTTATACCTCAGGCTCGTCCTTTGGTATTTGGTTTACTATAATTCGGTGACTCACCCCTCCGCTCAGATCTCACACTGTCAGTCTCGCATTAAGAATTCGTTAATATTTTTGCGAAGCAGTGCTGTTGCGAAATAGGATAAGACGAAGTGCAACCGCAGCGAGCAGTGAGCTAATGGAAAGCAATTTGTTGGATTTAGATCCCTGGCTCGTCCATACATTTACTCAAATCCTATAGCTCGTCTGTTAACTAAGATCTCGCTGTCTGTCGCCCTTTTCACAATTCGCAAAAAAGTTGATACGTAGCGCTGCTTGGAAATAGGATGAAGCGAGCGCAACAAGCGGTGAGTTAATGTCAGGCAATTCGTAAGCTTTATATTTCTGACTCGTCCATACATATACTCAGACCCTGCACCTCGTCCTTTACTCCGCTCAGACCTCGCTTTATCTGTCTCGCTATTTAGTATTCGCGACGTAGTGCTGTTGCGGAACAAGGTGAGGCCAGCGAGTGGTAAGCCAATGGATGACAATTCGTAAAATTTAGACCTCTGGCTCGTCCTTAAGTTTACCTAAATCCTGTGCCTTGCCCTTCGCTTCATCCAGACCTCGCCATGCCTTTTGCGCTTTTCAGAATTCGCCTAAATTTGCGACGCAGTGATGGTGCTAAGAATGATAAGGCGAGGTGCAAGCGCGGCGATCGGTAAGCCGATGGACGCCATTTCGTGAAATTTAAATCTATGACTCGTCCGTATAACCTGTAGCTCAGAATACTCTGCGCGCTCACACTCTGTCTGTCGTGCATTAGAAAAACAGCCAACATGTTTGCGACATAGACCTCGGACCTGGAACCTGGATATATGACTATGGATTTGCTTGACAACCGAATTCCGCTAGTTTGTGTACAGCATTGGGCTTTTGGGAGTCTGGTCACCTTATTATAGCCTGTATATTTTAAACTTTAAGTATACCTTTCAATGAAAAATTTGAATATATAAGTTAAACCCCCCCCCCTTGGATGATTCCTGCGCACGGGCCTGGGTCACAATAACATCATGCGCTTTACTTCCATAAAGGATGTTATTGAGGCATGGTGCGCTATTCCGCTATGTATACGTATATATTGAATCAATGTTGCATGGCATAGAAATTCGAAGTGTAAAATGTCAGAAATTTTACCACGCCGAGATTGGATCTTAAGTCTCCAAAACACAAGCATCATTGGGTGGGGCTACGAAACGGAACAGTTACGTATGTTCCGCAAACATGCTGGCAATTCTGATCTCCAACTGCCATTTTGCGGATCAGAAATAAGTTGCGGCTCTTTTCCTTTGTCTGCCTTTCTGGAATATTTTAACGAAAACAACCGGATACTATTTCCGATCTGCAAAATGGCCGTTCGGGAAGAACAGCAAACATATGTTTGCGGAATATACGCAACTGTTGTTTCGTAATCCCGCCCATTGTAGGGCGACTGTACTGTCTGAGCCAGCGTGGTGAATACTGAAATCATATAGTGGACATTTTTTCCTTAGTAATAAGTCGAACTGCGTTAAAATCAGTTTACTATTCACAGATATTTTTTTGGTATTTGGTATCTTGGAGACTGTTTGGGATTTCGTTTCTTTTTACTTTAGAATTCTTGGGGGTTTTATTTAAATAGAGTTGTGTTCATTTAGGAATTGAGATTGTGATTTTATATCGCTTTTACGAGAATTTTAAAGTTCTAAAGAAGATAACATTTATGATAATTTTTAGCAGTGAAACAGAACATATTTTATTTTTATTACGTGTATCTATATTTTAAAAATAAGTTTAAAGCATACAATATACATTAATTACTGTAAATATTACAAAACTGTTATTCTCTTCGCCATAACCAATCGTCGAAAGTAAAAATCTTAGGGATAATACAAAATTTATTTAAAATATTTAAAAAAAAACTAAACAAAGACATAATGTCAAATTCTGCCTAATATAATACAACCAAAAAATAGCCCAAAAAGTCATGCAATCAAATCTGAAACTGATGCAAAATCATACCATATATACCAACCAAACGAACCAAATTTTCTAACCATTTTAGAGTGTCCCAATCACGGTAACGCTTCAAAGGAAAAAATCATTACCCGACGTACAAGACTTACCGCGTGCAACAGAGGCAATGAGTCGCGAAGAGGTATCAGCCTTAGGTTCGGCGCGTCGTGAAGAGGTCCGTCGACAAATTGAAAATACCGAAAAACTCAAAGCGAATCCACTACTGTATTTAGTCAGTCCACAAGTGAAGGTAAGTTATACGCTATAGACTCAAACGTGTAGAGATTCATTAATATCTTTAATCACTGATCCTTGCTATTATCCTTTATAAAAAAAAATCAAAATCATTTTATTCCCACTAACAATACACAATTTCAATTTCGTGTGACAAACGTTTCGTGCAAAGCATATGAAAGAACGAGTCCTTTTGTTGATTTTTTCGTATGACTAACCTTTAGAGAAAATTCAATAATAACATTTGCACGCTTTTTTTTTATTAATAATATGATCCATAGAATTGAACCTTGTGCTATGGAATTTTTTGAATTTTGTATAAATTTTTGTGGGAATTCAAAAACGTTTTGAAATTAAGAAGAAAATTGCACTATGGAAATTTTAATGGAATATTTAGACTGAATTTTTGAATACGTGAACTTTTTGATAACACACAATTTTCGAAAGAAAAAACCAAAACGGGTTTTTTTTCAATTGGAGGAAGATCTTTTTAAAAGACATAGGTACACATACTAGAACCCTATCCGAACGTTAATAGATTGCTTCAAAAGATACTTCAAGCCAAAAATATTTGCAAATATCTTGAACGCTGAAAAGATCTTACTCCTAGCGTTTGACTTAATTTCTTTAGCAATAATCAGTTTTATTATTTTTAATCCCTAATACGTTTTTACCATAAGCATTAATAATGTGCCTTTCGATCCGCTCTACCTATCATTAACTCACAGAGAGATATTTAGGTATGTTGGATGTTATTACTGTAAAAGAAGATTTGAAAACAAAAAACAAAACTTTATGTCTTTAAGGAAAAACAAAAATAGTTATCAGAACAAAATGAAACATAATAAACGATACCTATATTCAAGTCAACAACAAATAAGTGAAAGTCAAATTTACGTACATGTGTTAGAAATAAAATAAAATGGAAAATATGTATTTACATTTAGCACACGCAAAAAATGTAGGATTGGTTATGGCTTTCGATGTTTCTTATTTACTAAGTACACTTTTCTTTTAAGTTAAAAATAAATTTCTCGCTATATCTATACATTGAATGATATGCAATCATATTTAATTTGCATAAAACCATATTATGCCTTTTATCTACCTACATATATAAAATAGGGAAAGATATAAAAAAAGATGTATTGCCTGGCCACTTCTTATTTTCTTGCTTTGTTAATATTTGATGTTTTAGACAGCAAGAAGCTACTATATAAATCTAATAGTATTCGATGGAAAAACAGTCGATTAAAAAGGCTTTTTTCTTAAGATTGTCACATGTTATTATTAAAAAAGTAAATTTGTTGAAAATTTTATAGGTGAAAATGTCAGGTAGTGTGGTCCTTCAAAGGCTATTGTCGTTACACCATTTGTTTGTCTGTCAGTTCACATTTCTTGTATTCATTGATATGGACATGCAGTTTTGTATATGCTAATTTGAATTTCTGTTCGTGAGTGCTCAGTCAAACACCACCAGCCCTTTTGAGTTGCATAAGGAGCACCGTTATGATTGAGCGCTTTTTTTGTTAGTGTTTAATGGAAACAATCACGATAAGTATATTTTGTAATTTAGAGCTATGCTAAAAAAAAATGTTAAAAATGTTCCGTGTCGAATGAAAGCGTATCAAGGGTCAAATTTATATAGGGAAGAAGGGGACTAAAGTTAGAGCGTGTTTCAGATGAGACAAGTTATTGTTTGGATTCATTAGGCAGGATGCCATGCTGCTGGAAATGTGATTTTCTTTTTAACTCAGCAATTTCTCGATATTTTTTATGCGATATCGATTCCGTATCAGAAATTGCTGATATAAAGAAGCTGAATTTTCAACCCAACTTTATTTTTGAGACCGTCACAATGCTTTTTTTTTTGCTAAACGATAGAGATCTTCGTACCTGAGACAGCTAGTCTAATTTCGAATAGCAAATGTTTTAACCTACCATCACATCGGAAATCAGCATCCAAAAGTCCATAAGTTCTCAGTATTTTTGTTCGTCACAGGCCTGTATAATTGTTGTTTCCTATGGATGTGATCCATATTCTAATTTTACCAAATCATTTTCCGCTAACAACAAAAACTATAAAACTATTTGTTTTTTTTTCAAAAGTTTGTGGACAATTTTCAGTGAGTCCAGTCAGTCCTATTATTAATTCCGAGCTTCAATACTGTATATCTTGATTAATTTTGGTTTGGTGAATCAAACCATGGAACCATTGTGG
Organism: Microchrysa polita; assembly: GCA_949715475.1. Taxonomy (NCBI): domain Eukaryota; kingdom Metazoa; phylum Arthropoda; class Insecta; order Diptera; family Stratiomyidae; genus Microchrysa; species Microchrysa polita. The sequence continues at coordinate 75,744,905 of OX454418.1, read as the reverse complement.
TGCAACAGAAACAGATTTAAGAGAGTTTTTTTGCTGGAAAAAATAGATTCCATGGCTCTGTCTGTCGTCGATTATCCTTAATGAATCAAGTACTGTAAGCTACTTTAGCTTGTCTGAATAGATATCAGATCTCTCCCTTGCTTCTCACAGGTAACATGGTATCGCTATGCGTCGATGGCAACCAGAGAGAAAATGTGGATATTAAAATTAAGAATTTAATGATGCATATACCCGATATGGGTACACTTACGCTACACTATGCGAATCTCTAAAAAAAACTCAAAGATGTGTTCTTTAGTTTATGCTTTGAATTAATAGTAAAAAGCAAAAACTAAACATTTAGTGACTGATTAAAATCTCTTCGTAACTTCCGGGCCACCTTGTACGAGTAGTAAAAGAAAACTCCAAAACTTGCGTGCTTTTGTGGTTTCGTACAGATAGACACACTCATCAGGTCTTGTGTCTGTTGTATATCTGTGCACAAGACGACCACTTGAATTTTAGCGGGAGAATTCTATGGAGACTTTTGATTTCCCGTGAAGGCTACCACCATGAATGGAACGATAAGTCAAGATTTTCACAATTAGTTAAAACTCGCACCCTCGAAATTTGGGAACCAGAATTAATACAATAATTGTAAATTCGAGAGGGAAAAATATCTAACTACCATCACAGCTCCCAAAGCAATGTGAGCATTCAACACCGGTACAGACCTGCACGTTCGAGCGTCATGGTGGTAGCCTTCTCGGCAAATCAAAAATCTCCATAGAATTCCCCCGCTAAAATTCAAGTAGCCGTCTTGTGCACAGATAGACAACAGACACAAGACCTGATGAGTGTGTCTATCTGTACGAAACCACAAAAACTTTGGGAAAAAATACCAAAAATACCCAATACCCAATCGGGATTCCAACCTCCGACCTTCAGTCACAAGGTCAACAACTCTACCTACTGAGCTATAGACGCTTAGAGGTCTTGATGCAAAAATTCCAATGTGACATTTCCGAAATTGAATAACTCGATATTTATCCCGCTGGAACTCTTCTCCTCCAAACAGACAAAGTTCCGCGTAGTTCCCATAGAGCTGGTAATTTGCCATGCCATAAATACTACAGACATGCACCGCAGTTGGTGTATAGAATGGAACGATAAGTCAAGATTTTCATTTTCATTTAGTTAAAATTCGCACCCACGAAATTTGGGAACCAGAATTAATACAGTAATTGCGATTCGCCTTTTCCACACTCTAAGACAAAACCGTACGCTACAGAACTGGACGGCGACAGCTTTTATCTTGGCCAGCCCCGACAAGCATTGTGCATTTCAGATTATAAAACTCCACACGTGAGTTAGCTGTTTTGATCCTCAGATCTGGGGCAATCACCAGTGGCGGAACAACTTGACTCGGGGCTCTCCCGCCAAGTGCTTTTTTTATTTAATAATTTAAAGTTTTAATATTTTGAGAGAACTTGACATGTCCTCCATTTTACCAGAGTTTCTATTTTACAATTTTTGTTTTGTATCAACTATCACATTACACTCGTTGGCCAAGCCAGTTCGGTCACTCAGCACCACAACCCTACTGTTTCTGAGGCGATTGCATCGTTACGAATTATACGAATGTAAGGAAAATAACATCTCTCCGATTTCCCTAGAGAGGAATCTAAAGGACGTTATGGCCATATGGTATTTGCACGGAAAAGGAAGCGGGTCTTACAAAATGCGATTATTTTTGCAGGTTTCAGCAAACAGCACAACCAACCCAGAAGAAAATATACTCCGTAAAAGAGGCTTCTAGAGATTTTTCATAGTGCAGAAAACGGACTTTTTATTTTTAGTGTAAATTAAGTTGAACATTTTTTGAAACTTCGACTTATATAATATCACAGAGATGCAAAATGATGTGTGTTCATTGTATCAATTCTACGCCCTCCGTGGACACGGCTCTGATCACTATCATCGCAAATGCATTATGGTCACATTGCTTGACTAACGATGGTTTTGTAGTGGAATTGGCTGATCAGAATGGAATTGTTTCGTGTTTTTCAAGTCTTTGAGACAACGGTCAAATCCGCTGACTTCCTGGAACAAGTTAAGGCTGCTTTTCGTAAGATTTTACTGCAAACATTTGGACGTCCGGCGATTTCTTTGATAAATTTTTAAAATTTTTAGGACTAAATTAAATTTTTGGAACGTTCACGCTTTTCTGCTTATGCAGGGGAGATGGTCAAAAAGGGACAATAAATTAAGCACATGTATATACACTTTGAAAAGTTTATCTCAAGGTCAATATTGAGGTCATGGAGTGGCCTGCCAACGGTCCGGACCTAAATCCGATAGAACATCTTTGGGATCAATTAAAACACCGGATGCGGACAGCTGAAGAGGATATACACAATCCGCAACAGCTGATTCAATTGCTAAAAATGTGTTGTTATTGGCCTTTGGCTGACTAACTCAGCCATAATAAAGCTTTCCCGCGTTGATGCCATTTGACTAAGGCTAAAACAATGGTTGTGGCAATTGGTACAAAGAAATGATTGAAAAACACAATAGCGATTCATCAAATGGCCATAATAAGATCGGCTGTCTGTTTCTCCAGGTTAATGGGACAATTGCTTTCTATTTTGCTTGATGAACGTAGAGCTATCAATATGTGGATGGTAGATACATAAAGTCGTTGGGGAATTCGCAAAAAGAATAAGAAAAGACAATCTAGCAATCAGTAAAGACCTGTTTAACCAGTAAAAACGGTATAACGGTACAACTACACGAAGGTCCCAACGATTTCTTTGTACCTACTCATGCAGAAAAACTGCGTAGTGCACGTTTTCCTAGGCCTGAAAAATCTAGTGAAGGTCTAAAAAACCCATAATTTGGGGGAATCGGTTTGAGCGCAAGCAATGGTGGATATTGTTCATGAAAAATATTCAAAAAACCAATAAAATCATTTCTAAATAGAAACCGAGCGCATTTTTATACTTTTTACAGAAATTTTGCTGGTGACCCTCGTGCAATTTGAAATTCAAAGAAAGCATGGAACAACATTTCATTGATATTAACGAAATTGGGTTTAAATGAGAAATAATTATTGGGCACTTACAATCAGCTAACCAGACGTACAGCATTTCGGCCGGTGCATCCCCGCTTTGTAAAAAAAATCCAAAAATATACCCCTTACCCGAGGGGGTACCCTATAGAGTTTTATTGGTCTTGGGTAGCATCTTTAAACGGGTGTAACTTTCGAAAAGCTTTGGCCCCCCTAATTGTCTTCCTTTGGGCTCAAGGAAATTACCATTTAAAATTACATGGAATGGAATGCTGCTCAAAGATCAATAGTGCTGTAGAATTGTAACACTTAAAATTATCATGCTAGAGCTTACCGTTATATTATATTGTGTCATACATTTTTCATAAGGAAATTGTGTCTCCTATGCACTGTTGTATTTCGAAAAGTTCATCTTGAAGCTCTACCAGTCCTAGTCCTATAGCTTTCCCCAGATAATACGTGCCGCTATGAAAAACCAACCGAGGCTAATTTCGGGCGCGGCCAAAATTTGGATACTTTTCGCTCTCCCCGGGCTAAAAGTTTTTTTCGGGCGTACCTAGGACTTGTATTTCATCCCCCCCCCCCATTCTTTCCCTTCCGTCTTCACAAAAGTTCCATTGCGTCGACAAAGCAATATTTGTGTGGGTTTTGGTTGGAATAAGTGGGCAAATAAAAATATTTACTCAGAAAATTTTATTAGGGGATGCGGGAGCATGGCCCCATAGTTCGATTCCATTTGTTTTGACCTTTTTATTGCTTTGATAGAGACACATTAATTCAAGGTTTTGTGAAATTGGTGTAAAAAATGTTTCTTAGTAGAACCAAAATGGGGAGTTAAATTTGTATGGCAGCCCCATGACCCCATGGTCCCGTTTAATCTTACATATGTTTTGTCTCATCAATAGAAAAAAATTGGTTGAAATTGGTGCACAAATAAAAAAGTTTTTCTTAGAAGAATCTAATTTGGGGGGTTGGGTTTGTATGGCAACCCCATGACCCCATTGTCTGATTTTACTGATTCAAAGATACAAACTGCCTGCAGCAAAATTAAGCATTTGTGCAAAATTTCAGCTTCATAGCTTTTAAATTGGCCGAGTAAAACGCTTCGCAACAGACGGACAGACAGACAGACGGGCATCGCCCAATCGACTCCCCAAGTCATGCTGATCATCTTTTTATATGGTCGAAAATGCTTCCTTCAATGCCTTACAAACTTCATGAAAAAGTTAATATACCCTTTCACTCTATGAACAATTGGTTCTTTAAATCAATACTAAAGGGTAAATTCTGAAATTCTGCTCTTCTGGCTCAAAAAAAATTGTCAACCACAGCACTACATAATAAGCTGGGGATGACTGTGATTGATCAGTCTTGTTTGTTTTTTTAGCCTGTAAAGTTTGACCTCCGAACGATATGTCGATATTTATCGAGGTAATAGCAGTTTTATTTTTGACAATCGCTCATTTTCGATAACTCGGTAACCCTTTGACCGATCATTCTAAAATTTGGCACGCTTGTAGAGCTACTTAGCGCTCAAATTTTCTTATAATTTTAAGGTCCTACATACCAGCGATCATAAGATACAGCGGTCCAAATTGCAGTTTCGTGTTTTCTAATTGAAAATTGTCCATAAATTCGTGAGGGCAGACTTGCAGAGCACCGTACTGCCCATATTTGGTGGACATTTCAAGGGGAACATTGAGGACTTAGGGCTCCCTTATGTGTCCAGTTTAGTACAACAGAATCTTGCCTTCTCAATTTTTAGCACATATTCCCCAGAATATCTGCTACGGCTCAATTCTGTTTACAGAAATGAAGGTAGGATAATAGGGACGTAGCCAGGATTTTGTTTCGGGAGGGCTTCGACGCCCAGTTTCATTCTGACATTATTAAAAATTAGAATTTATAATGTTGTTAACTCTGGAAACTATTTGCCCCATTGGAGCATATGCTTCCTCTCCCACTGGTCATTTACAATTATAATCGAAGGGCTCGTGTGGCATGGTATACGAGACAAGTCTAGGGTTACTTAATCAATCGCAATATACGACGTTTTATACTTTATAAGCTTTAACGAAACTCTATTGCGCATGGTATAAATTTACTTTACCTAGTACGTAAAGTATGCTTATGGGCTCGCGTACGCGGTGCTCGCTTTTGCCTTCCCTTTGCACAGCTCAGAAAAAAGCGACTTCATTGTTACTGGAAAATATTTTATTTCAAAAGATACGAAACTCTTCGCATCGTTCGATATGTCCTTTTAATGGAAATTTTCTGTACGTTCAGAAGAATATGAAAAACATTGATTTGGGTAAACTGGACGCTAGAAAATAGGAATTAAAAAAAAACTCGTGTTTTTTTGACAAGAATCACAAAAAATGTGATTACTCCGTAACGGTAAAACCTAAAGAAATAATTTTGGTGACATTTTTCCTAAAACATCCTGTAGAGTCTACGATAGGTCTATGGCTAACCAGCTGCGGGACATCCTGTATAGTTGCTTTGATAAAATATTTGAATTTAAAATTATTGACTTGTTTTAGTACAGAGTTTTAGCAAGTCGTTTGAAATAGAACGACTTAATTTCACATTCCATATAAAAATTCGCTTACTTATGGTACGTTTTCCTCGGCACGGCCCCAGCGGCTCTAGCGACTGCGGCTCCCCCATTGGCCATTGCATATAAAAACTCGTTTTTAGTTGATAATCGCTTGGCATAGCTTCACAATGAATGAACCGCGCGGGTCTTGTTGTATATAATGCCCGCATGAGTGGTGAACGTGGTGCACCCGCTTGTTTGTAGGCTTCGGGCGACGGCTGCTTGGGGTAGGGAACTTGCTCTAGAGCCGCTGGAGTCTTTAGAGTCGCTGCGGCCGCCTCGAGGACAACGTACCTTTACCGTATCATCAATGTGGCACGATAGCCCGACGTCGGGCCTTGGCCGCCTGAATCGTTGACCTCCAATTGTCGCGGTTACGTGACCTTGTCCTCCAGTTTCGGAAGCCCAGCAGCTGGTGGGCGTCTTCACCTACGGAGCTCTCCCAGCGAGCTCTCGGTCGTCCACGCAACCTCGCTCCGTCAATTCGTTGTGCGTTCATCACTTTCTTTGGCATGCGATTGTCGTCCATCTGTTGTACATGCCCCGCCCTTTGCAGACGTTGAAGCTTCACGATTTTCGATACTTCCAGCTCATCGTACAATTGATACAACTGAGGGTTGTATCGGATACGCCATTGATCTCGCTCGCGAACGGCCCCGAAAATTCGCCGAAGGACCTTTCGTTCGAATCGGTCTAGCAAAATTTCGGAGGCTTGGGTAAGGGTCCATGTTTCGCAGCCATAACATAGCACGGGTCGGATGATCGTTTTGTACACGTGGAGCTTCGTGTTCCTGTGCGCAAGTTTCGAATTAATTATAGGGACGACCGAGAAATATGTCGTATTGGCTAGTTGTATCCGTCGCTTAATTTCGTTGGTTTCGTTGGCGTCCTTTGATAAGTTACAACCCAGATAGTTGAAGTTGTCTACATACTCGATATTAAGGTCCCCCACTGTGATGCTTGAGTTTGCTGGCGTCCTTGTTTTCGATTGCATCATGGCCTTTGTTTTGCTTTCGTTGATATGTAGTCCAACTTCCTTTGCGGCGTTATTGAGGTTATGCAGCAGGCTTTCTGCATCACCCAACCTTCGAGACATGATGTTGATATCGTCGGCGTACGCTACTAATTGAGTCGACTTGATGAGTAGCGTTCCGCTGCTGTCCATATTTATGGCTCGAATTACATACTCCAAAGCCAGGTTGAAGAGCATCGGCGCCAGCCCGTCGCCCTGCTTGAGTCCAGTACGAGTTTCAAATAGGTCAGTGAGTCGGTTCTGCACTTTGACCTGCGAGACGGTATTAGTCATCGTCATCCTTGTGAGTCGCACTAACTTTGCCGGTATACCAAAATTCAGCATAATGTTGTACAGTATACTTCGGTCGATACTGTCGTATGCCTGCTTGAAGTCGACAAAGATTTGGTATACGTCGATGTTGTATTCCCAGCACTTTTGGAGTAGTAGCTTTACTGTGTAAAGCTGATCGGTCGTTGAACGACCAGGTCTCAAGCCGCCTTGATACTCGCCAATGATTCGGTCTGCGTACGGATTGATTCTCTTTTCAAGAATTTTTGATAAAATCTTATAGGCCGTACAAACTAATGATATGCCTCTGTAATTCTCACACTTCAGCTTGTCACCCTTTTTGTGAATTGGGCAGATTATGCTTTTGCGCCAATCTTCGGGGATTACCTCGTCGTTCCATATTTTCAGCAGTAGCACATGTACAGCGTTTGTCAGGCACGTTCCGCCATGCTTCAGCAGTTCTGCTAGGATCTCGTCAGCGCCGGGCGCTTTATTATTTTGGAGCGACTGTATGGCAAGACTCACCTGTTGGGGGTAGAACGGGAGGGCCTGGTTCGGCTAACTGCTCAAGAGCTAGCTCCGCGGGGGATGTTGATGATGCATTGAGGAGCTCTTCAAAATGCGAGGCCCATCGTTTGTTGACGCTTTCGATGTCGCTGATGATGTTACCATCCTTGTCCTTACATAGGCTTGTCCTGGGTTGATATCCTTCCTTGATATTATTTATAAGTTTGTACGCCTGTCTAATGTTCTTACTGGCTAATCTTTGGTTTATTTGCTGCAACTGCTCGTCAAAATGTTTGCGTTTCTTACGTCTAATTAACCTATTAGATACTCGCCGAAGTTCGTTGTATCTTTCTTTCTTGGCTCGGGATGCGCGTTGTGTGTATTGGCGATAGTCTTCATTTTTCGCCTCAATCGAGGCCCTGCATTCGTCGTCGAACCAGTCTGCTCGTCTGCGCCGGCCTTTATAGCTCACGACCTCTTCTGCGACCCCCTTGATGCTGTCTTTGAGCTCCTCCCAGAACTCATGGATGCCTAGATTATTGATGTTATCAAGCATGGGTGACAGTTTTTCCTCAAGTGCTGTAGTATACGCAGCCGCCGTGGCATCATCAATCAAATTGTCAACCTCGAAGATCTTAGCAGGGTTGATTCTCGTTATGTGCACCGAAGAGATTCTGCACCTGTAGATCGTCTTCACCAAATAGTGATCGGTGTCGCAGTTTGCTCCTCGATAGGATCGAACATCTAGGACATTAGAAGCCCATCTCTTGCTGATCAGTACGTGGTCGATCTGGTTCACGGTGTATTCATCTGGAGACTTCCAGGTCTGCTTATGGATTCGTCGATGAGGGAAGCATGTAGAGCTTATGACCAGGTTTCTGCCGCTCGCGAAGTCGATAAGTCGCTGACCGTTGTTGTTGTTTTCGTCGTGGAGGCTATGACCACCAGTAGTTCCCCTATGCCAGCTTTCGTTTCCGACTTTGGCGTTAAAATCTCCTAGCAGCAGCTTGACGTCGTTTGAATGAAGTGAGTCGAAGAGTGTTTTTAGGTCGTTGTAGAACTCGTCCTTAATCGCGTCTTCTTTTACTTCTGTAGGGGCATGCGCATTAATGAGCCAGAGATTAGCGAAACGGGTCTTAATGCGGAACGCACATAGCCGCTCGTTGATGGTTTAAAGCCGATAACGTGGTCCTTGAGCTGCTTATTCACGATGAAAGCTACTCCAAACTCCTTGTTGCCCTCCTCTTTACCACTCGTAAAAATAGTGTGCGAATTGAGGTCGTTAATCTCGCTTTTGAGCCATTTAGTTTCCTGGATTGCAACTATGCTCAGCTTGTATTGTTCTACCTGATCCAGGAGGGCCCTTAAGGCCCCGGTCTATTCAGGGAGCGTACATTCCAGGATCCGAAAGAGTAATCAGTTGTTCTTTTGCGGGGTCGTCGTTGTTTTGTATCCGTCCAATCCGAGGCTTTTGTTTCAGGTTTCTTGACTTGAAGTTTTTCTTAGGATGAGTTGTCGGCACATCGCTAAACCATGATAGGGTTTAATCGTTGAGTAAAGGCCATCATGGGCATGCCTCGAAGATGCTGCTTTAGTGGTTGAGTAAGACGTTTTCTGTCACCTATCACGTTAAGTAACCTGAGACGCTGCAGATGTAAATACAGCACTCAGGCGCAGCGGTGCTTCTTCCAAATGTCGCATCAGGTGATTTGACTTAGCCGATAGAGGTTTTACCCACTACCGTTCCCAGGGGGCGCCCGCGCGGAGGACACATGGAGAAGTCTTTTGCCCCCCAACCTTTACCGTATACGAAACAATATATCATAGTTTTGCATGTCCTAAGTAGGCATGGGTGTAAAATCACGACAAATGATTTCGACAATTTCGACTCTTTCCAGTGCATCAAATATACTAAAATACACCCATGCCTACTTGGAAGATGAAAAATTATGATATATTGTTTCGTATACGGTACGCAAGCGAATTTTTTGTGTCGTTCTATTTCAAACGATATGCTAAAACTCTCTATTGGCTCCAGTGCCAGATATAGGATACATTGAGTTTTCCTGCAAACCCTGGCTATTATTATACCTACAGAAAAACATAAACGATCTATGAATTTTAGGTTATCTTGTTCTGTTCTGGAACGGAGCTTAACACATTTTAGCACATTTTCAAAAATGTTATTGTTGGTTCAATCAGATCAAAACTTCAGTACAAAGGTTTATTCTTTGAATTCTATAATATGTGAGTACATTAAATAGAATTTTATTACTTTTTTATAATAATTTCTACTGTACGTTATGAAACTAAAAACAAAATCCGTATAAAGATTAGTTAGTCCAATAAACGAAAAAATGTGTCCTTAAAAAATTGTTCGGGGACGTGCCCTATGTTTATACGTGAGTTTTTGTGTTCGAAGAAATGGGAAAGGTTAAAGTAAATTCTATATTTATTGGCGAATTTTGGGATTTTGTTTAGTATTTTTCTTGTTATACATCCTAAAATCGTGTGTTGTGTACAATAATTATTGTTAACACAATTTATCTATCTAACACTTCCTAAATACAGGTCATACATAAATTAGGTAAATTGCAGTATAGTGATAATACGTTATTGTTTTAAAAATAAGACTATAATCAGATGTATTACTCGTATGTTACTGGAACATGTTGGTCATTTGTGCTTTGTCATAGTTAAATTTTAATAACAATGTATTTATCATAATAGAAAATATGCTGCAGCGTTTACGCAATACTAATGCAAAAATTTACAATTAAATATCTTTTTAATTAACCTTATTTGATCCGCTTCTTGAATGACATTTAATATTATAATAGGTATTCACGATTATGTACGTATTTATGTATTGATAATAGCATTGCATGCATTTCATTTCAAAATAGCACGTGGCACATACTCATATGTATTGGCGTAATTCCTGTTTAATTTTTGAATGTTTTTGCATTGAATAATGTTATACCCTGAATTTTGAACTTAGCATTTACTAACAACCTATACAGACCATTCAACTATGAGATTAACAACAACAACAAAAAATAATCAAATTAACTTAAATGTACATGGAAGAATATTTAAAATTGTCAAATTTGTTTTTTTTTTTTTAATTTAGGACTGGTTCTCGCGCCAGCAATTGGTCCTGCTGGTGCTGGCTATGAATGTAGTTTTGGCGATAATGTTCTTCAAAATGTTAACATAGCGTCGACTGAATTTTCGTAAGCTGCTCATCTCCAGCTTTTTGATAGCCTTAAAAACAGGATGACACCATAGTAGCGGAGGGACGACAACTATATATATTGCAAAAATGTTTATTAATTTTTGGATATAATTAATTAATATTGAAAACAAAAAACAAACTCGAAAAGCATTATTGGCATTTGAAATAAAAATTAAAACAAAAATGACTGAAAGAATCGAAAATAGAAAATTTTCAATTGGATAACAATTTGTAACAAAAAAAAACACAACATTTGATGAAACTGTAATAGGAGGAAAATTGTCGAATTTCTATAATATATAGTTTAATGGAATCTTGGAGTGGCACAATTTGAAACTGAATACAAAAAAAAAACTGAATAGAAAGAAAACAAAAATCGACGACCGACAGAATATTTCTGTTCGTTGTAATATTTGTAGTAAGTAAAGAATTGAACGAATTGCAGAAACCGAGAAAACAAACTTTTTTTTGGGGGGGAAAACGAAAGATTGTATTTACAGTGTAACAATATTTTGGACAGAAGATTGCGCTATGTAATTCCTAATAGGATCGGAAATATATACATTTTTAAAATGTATGCATTGAACTTTTTGGAATCGTTTTTATATAAAATAGAATGCAAATCTTAAAAAAAAATAAAATAAAATAATAAATTATATTTAATTGGAAAATACTATACTATACGAAATGAACAATGCAAATGAAAGCACAAATTGGACTTATGCACAAATTCGAAAACAGAGTCCTATGTTTAGGGAAGGAGTGTCTCTCTCTGAAAATGGTGATTTATATAAACTAATAAAATTTATTAGTATGAAAAATTTAAAATAAATTAAACAAACAAATTAGAAACAAAATATATGAAAAATTTACATAAAATAAATCTCTGCACTTTGTTATTTTTGTCTGATGAAAATGCAAGTACGATGCAGAGTATTTAGCTTTAAATTGAAACAAGAAAAAAGAAGAAAACAAGAAAAAAATCAGCAAAGAAACTATGTTGTATGTAATACGATAAAAATGAATTTAAATTTAAATAATAAACACTTTAAAAAAGAGATTAAAACTTAAAGTAATCACAGTTAAGCTTAAAGCACCAAACACATACATTTTTATTTGTTGTTTTACATTTTTCTTTTTTATATATATATAAATAACGATTATCATTATTATTATTATATTTAACTTCTATTGTATTTATTTTATGGTTCAGTTCATTTGATTCATTGATTCAGAATAAAATAAAAATATATTGTCTACGATTTGTTATTTTCTTGTTTATTTAAAAAAATATGTTTATGAATAAAGCCGTTGTAGAAACATGGATATGGATTGTTTTTCGCATTGAGGAAATTTGTTGCAGTAGAACCTCGCTACTTCGATGCTCGATAGTCCGACCCTAATGGAATCACTTGAAATCAGTTTGAAATTCGTCACCCAAAATTAAACATGCTTTGCATAAAAAATCTTTCTCCGAATATTATATTAATTCTAGTTCCCAATTTCGTGGGTGCGAGTATTATCTAATTGTGGAAATCTTGACTTATCGTTCCATTCTATACACCAACTGCGGTACATGTCTATAAAGCATGGCAACTTACCAACCAGCTCTATTGGAACTACGCGGATCTTTGTCTGTTGGAGAAATATCGAGCTATTCAATTTCAGAAATGTCACATTGGAATGTTTGCATTGAGACCTCTAAGCGTCTATAGCTCAGTAGGTTGAGTGCTGACTTTTTGACTGAAGGTCGAAGGTTCGAGTCCCGATTGGGACGAAACTTTACAGCACTTAATCTACTGAGGTCAGCACTCAATGCTCAACCTACTGAGCTATAGACGCTTAGATGTCTCTATGCAAACATTCCAATGTGACATTTCAGAAATTTATTAACTCGATATTTCTCCTGCAGGGGCCCTTCTCCTCACAGACAAAGTTCCGCATATGTAGTTCCAATAGAGCTGGTAAGTTGCCATGTCAAAATGCTACAGACTGGCACCGCAGTTGGTGTATAGAATGGAACGATTAGTCAATATTTCACAATTAGCCTTTCTCCAAATTTTAAATTTTATAAAGGATCGTTTCTCTGCTTCGCGGGGGTGATACGAAGCTCATCTTTTGTTTGATTCGATTGTGATGAAATCGATTATAGTCTTAGAAAACAAGACTTTTCCAAAATTAATCGTTTGGAAAAATAAATCTGCGAGAAAGAAAGAGTAGTATTGTCGACCGACACCCGGATTTAGGAAAGTAAGCGCGGTTTTCCATAGATCAGAAACATTGTCTATGATCTTCGGATAATGAGACTTTTCGACCGTTTTGACTTAAACTCTGGTCCCGGTGGGGTCGGATTAGCGAGGTTCCACTGTAAATTTTATTTTATAATAATTTTCTCGTCAACATTTGTATCGCAAAAGCGTTTGAAATGTAAACAAAATGTTTTCTGTAGGAATCCTATGGGTTCAGGGGGTTGAAACGCTTTCCCCAATATTATATAGCACAATACAGGGGCATGCGTCGAAAAATATTTCGGGAGGGGTTTTGCGTATGAGCTTGAGGGTGCTCAGGTAGATATCTTACAACTGCAAAGCATATCCAAATAACTAAGGTTATACATACTGAACATGACAGAGAATTGTCGTCTTCTTTTGTTAATGAAAATAAATATTTGACACATACACTCCCAATCAATAGGATATTTCCACTTGAGAAATGGCTGTATGACGGAAAGTGATAACGGTATTTTCATCAAACTTAGTGAAAATATTTTCAGTAGCCTGCTTGTTCTTTTTATAACACAAAGTCTCAAACCTTGAGTCCGGTTTGGATTTTCTTACAAGAATTCTTAAAAACAGTACAAAAGTGAAAGTCATTAGGATAGTTTCAGAGGAAATAAAGCACCAAATAACGGTATAAAAAGATAATTCTATTCTGGAAAATGTGGCTAGTAATAAGCAGAACATCCAATTAGTCAATCTAGTAGAGAATTGTATAGGTTTTAACGGTAATTTAAGGTGATTATGTCCCAAGCTCCCCTAATCGCTTTTCAGTGTTGTTAAACTGTCGTCTAACGGTATAGATCTTACAATTATTGTATTAATTCTGTTTTCCCAAAATCGTGGGTGCGAGTTTTACCTTATTATGGAAATCTTGAATCCTCCTCAGAAAAAATCCTCCAACAGAAAAAGTTCCACGTAGTTCCAATAGAGTTGGTAAGTTGCCATGCCAAAAATACTATACAGGCAGCAGTTGGTGTATAGAATGGAACGATAAGTCAAGATTTCTACAATTAGGTATCTTCTTTGTCATCTATCTCCGGTCGATAATCTTAATCATTACATTAGAGAAAATATTTTTCTAAACCTGGGCGTTCTGAATACAAACCGCTCACTATCTCAAGCTCAATAGTTGCACACCAATATTTTAAACCCTACACCACGAAATTTTTTACTTTTGAGTGATGCTTCGCAAAATTAATTCCTTCTTGCTCAAATCGTAGTTGTAATACCTAAACCCATCCGGACCGATGAGATTGATTTTTTTCTGCAGTGAAAATAACGCGCTTCCACTATTTTGTCCAAACCATACAATTTCTTCTTTCGAGTTGAAATAAAGGAACTATTGAGCTAATAGAAATCTGCGGTATTCAGAGCGTCCAGCCTTATGAAAATATTCATCCGAATGTAATGCCTACGATTATCGACATTTCACATGCAGCTCCTATAAAATTTCAACAAGATATTGCTCCCACTCTTAAAGCAAGGCTATGATAAAAAATTGGTTCCAAGACCAATCCATTGACGTTATGAAATCACCACCATATGTCCTAGAACTAAATATCATCAAAAATGTTTGGAGATCGACGACAAGAAAGACGATACTTTCAGAGCACTGAAGTGCTTCTGCAAGCGATTAGGGGAGCTGGCGACGAAATTAACCAAAATAACCGTTAAAACCTACTCAGATTTACTTTTTTAGCTCAAATCACTTAAGGGAAGTTGTACTCATTACTTAGTTATTAATGAGTAGAACTCCCCTTAAGTTACTTGAGAATTTTTCAGACTAAAATTATCCTTTTGTACCGTTATTTAATACTTTATTTCCTCTGGAACTATCTCAATGTCTTTCTGATTTCCACTGTTTTTCAAAATTCTCGTAAGAAAATACTAACGGGACACAGGGTTTAAGACCTTCTATTATTAAAAGAACAAGCAGGCTCCTGGAAATATTGTTTGAAGCAAATACCGTTATCATTTTCTGACATACAGCCATTTTTTAAGTGGAACTATCCTATTGATTGGGAATGTATCATAGATAAATTTCAAATTAGTCAAACAGGACCGCAGCACCAGGTTCCGAAGGCTGGAAATCAGGGATGCTGCGCTACTTAATTTCAACACAGACACTGTCAATAGAATCTGCTAAATATCTATAATTCTTAAACATCCAGTACAGGATAGAACAGCACAACCATCATACAAATTTGACAGTTGTTTTTCATATATAACAACTCGTATCCAACTTCATGCTCAAATTTGTATGGAAATTGTGCTGTTCTGTTCTGTACGGGATAGTTTAAAACGCTATTTTTTTAAAGAGTTAATTTAATTTGCGAAATTGTTAATGTCCGTTATTCCGCCCAAAGTTGGAGCAGAAATCGAAATTTTAGTTTATCGCCATTGGAGCATTGGAGGGCATTATTACTATACTCCCCACCAAAAATGTATGGGCATGCCGTTTTGCAAAATTCAGATGGGGCTATATTGGAGGTCCTTGATCGGAGCAACTCAATTTTCAGCAAAAATCATCTCCAACTTAATATGAATACTCACACCAAATTTCATGGGCCAACTTGTGTTTTTCAAGAGTTATAGAGTTTTTTAAAAAGGACCAAAATGTAAATACCCTAATTTATTTTTTAGTCTGGCGCCTAATTTTCAAATAAGGTAAGGTTAGGTACCTATTATATATCATTGCAAAGGTAATTTGATGTAGTTTTTTTTTATCTCAGACAATTTTTACGTATCTTTTGATGTTTTTTTTTATTTTTCTTCGGATAATAGCACCACAAACTCAGGGCTCCATTACACATTCATATTTCTATTATCATACCATTAAGCCTACTCGATTGATTCGGTTTAAATTTTTACACGTGCACTAAACGAAATCTAGTAGTCTTAAGGAAATGATACGAAATATCTATTATACAATATGACTGAGTAATGGAGTCCTTAAATTAAATTTATGACGCAACTCTGATCAACGGAAAAGAAATTGAGTGGATCTGAAAGCGGTACACTCAAAAGTGCATTCGTGTTTCACAATTGTTCCACTAATTTTAGTTTAACACTGTGCATTTTGGTTATTTTCCTCTAAATATACGTATGGGCGTCAACGTCTAAACGCGGGTGTGTGAAATCAACGTTTAAGGAGTTTTTCACACTTGTACTTAATCTGGACAGATTACTTAATATGAGGTGTGGTAAATTTCAAATTGTATGGAATTTGACAGTTAAAATTAAGTAATTTCCCCAGATTACGTAATCTGGCCGTAAGTGTGAAAACCTTCTAAAAAAGATTTAAAAAAATTTTTGGGGAATGAGTTAAAAATAATATTTTCAAATTTAAATCGTTAAATATTGAACGTACAACATCGATTAAAATTATATTATGCCGAGTGGAAACCGACTATCTAAAGGAGAGCAGTCAGCGATCAAAACACTGTTAAAGAAAGGATTCGGGAATCGAAAATTCGCCAACAAAAAATTAATCGTCCAAAACATTTAATTCGAAATTTGGTAAAAAAAAAGAAGAAAATCACGGTTTAAAGCCTCCAACTAAAGGAAAAGCAAAGCTATTATTAAGGGACAACAACAAAATTTGCCGTGAAGCCACGAAAAATCGGCTTAAGACTAGAGAAATAAAGGAGAAATTGGGCCTCTCCGTTATGCACCAGCAGTTCTACGTACAACCCCGAACATCCGTTACAGGAAAATTAGGTCAACACCCAAACTAACCCAAGTCCACAAACAAGCCCGTTTACAATTTGCCGAAAAATATTTTTCATGGGCGCAAGAATGGAAGCAGATAATTTTTTCGGACGAAAAAAAATTCTACTTAAACGGACCTGTTGTTTGTGGCAAAATTTAAATAAACAAGAAGTCACACGCTCTAAAAGAAATTTTTGAGGTGGCTGTGTAATGATTTGGGTGGCTTTTACTTGCCGTGAGAAGCTCCAGCAGGATAACGCTGCTATTCATGTTTCTAAGGGAAAGTAGAGCCTGGTTTACCGAAGAAGGCGTATTGGTCTGGCCAGCTTGTAGCCCTGACCTAAACCCAATGGAAAATTTGTGGGAAATACTTTCGGACAAAGTTTATGCCAAAGGAAGGCAATTTGAAACAGTAACGGAGCTTAAGAACGAAACTCGTCATTGTTGGGACCAAATTGAAGATTCAGCCCTAGAGCTAGTCACATCAATGCCCAAAAGGTTGTTTCAAAGAAACACTGAACCTCCGCTACTACAAAATACTAATTTATATTTTTCATAAATAGTTCTTGATAAACGTTAATGAAAAGTTGTGTTTTTTTCAGTGCGCCCTATTTTAAGAAAAATGAAGTAATTATGTATGTTAAAAAGATTTATATTTATTATTTTCTTACTATAGTAATTATTATTTCGATAGAATTAAACTACATTGAAGGAAATATCGTAGTTCTTTTTGTTTTTGAAATATTGCAAAACGTATGGTGCGACCATACGTATGTGTACACTGTACATGTAGTCCAATGTTATTGGGAGGTTTAATTGTTAAGCATGCTTATAAGAACAAAAAGGGGGAATAATAATACATTATTCTAAAAACAATTTTTTTTTTCAATTTGGTAAATTTATTCATATTTTAATTTCTTAAGCGGTGTTGTATCAACAGCATGTGCATACTATACACACAAACAATTAGTTCACAATTCGTCCTTAAATTACTGCGCTAACATGTAATAAACATAATAAGAATGTAATAAATCATAATTCTAATACTCTTTTTCATGAATGATTTTAAAATGTTTAAAAATAAAATAAAATAAATGAATAAAACTTTATAAATGTAAACAAAACATAACACGCTTATCACATTCCTTTAGCGAATAAAATTTGATAAAAAAAAACAATTTTCTACTATCGAATAACACAACAGTGAATCAAATTAAACGTTTAATAGGTATTGTGCTAATCCATTTCCAAACTATCTGACCAAAATTTTAGTGAGCCAAAGAAAGGAAGGAAGATGTTCAAAATCTTAAAGATTCTGAATATTTGGTAGTATGTATATTTTTAAGGAAAGAAAACAAATTATTAGACTTGAATTAAGTGAGACTTATTTCAATCCATCCACCTATGCGTGCAGATTCCATTCATTAAATAAAACAAAAATTGTATAACAAATATTATGCATTCTAAAATAAATTCAAACGGCTGTAACGTGTGTATTTGCTATATAGTTTGTTATAACGGGAAGCGCGACATATACGAATGTAACTAAGACCGATGACTGAAATGTGTGAATCCAACATTAAATTATCAGATCTATCAGTTCTATTAGAAGAGTCTAACAGACATAAGTCGAATCGACTATAAAAAGGGATGGTATTTTTAGTGGCTTTTCCTTATGCCACCCATGAAGCGGTAAAATAAATTTGAGTCAAAGCAGATCATTCGGATTTTGACACATTTTGGCATTAAGTGTTACACATACTTGAATTATGTGTACTTGGTACTTGTACTAACACTCGATAGTGAACATAAAGATCAAAATCCAATTATGCAATTCTAATGTGTATTTAAATGCAGCTTGAAGTAATATAGCACACACTCTCTATATTCCGTATGTCCTGTAAGTCATAAATACCTTTACATACACATAGTTGAAAATAATCAATTGTTGCCTTTATTTAACATTTAGAAATTTATATAAAGTTAATAAAAGTTAGGTGTAGTATATATATAGATGTTATATATGCTTATATTAGAGCCATATCATGAATCTATTTTAACTATTGAATTTTCCAAAATTCCTATTTCTTTATCTACATTCATATATTTATGAAAATATGGATTTAACTCTTGTTCAATTCTTAAATCTAAATATTTTTTTCTATATGCTATTGTTATGTTTGGGACATAATTTTTACCTAATCGTATATTTACTAAATGGAAAGAATATTTTTAAATAAAAAAATATAATGATACTTGATTCCATTTAATATAGGCATGTAATGAAGTTTTACTAAAAAAAATACATTGTCCAAAGTGTACAAAATTAAAACTATTTATATATTCAAATATTAACATTATTTAAATACAAAAAAAAAACGCAAAAGAAATTATAAATTAATACTATTATACATAAATGTAGATCCTAAGTGAAGAAAGTCGTAGGTAGATTGTTATGTGCTATGACAATTTCTATAGGGGAGAAGAAAAGGGAATAACCCAATTTAATCTTTTCAATGCTAATTTGAATTTTGGCAAACATTGAATATAATGCATTGTATTTGCGAAACTGATGAATAACATAAAACATGAAAATTAAGTGATAATATTAAATATAAATAAGAAAAAATCCTTTTGTCGTTTGTTTTTTTTTTCAGGCATAATAAATAGTGCAACGAAACGCATGCACCCTATGATCCCAAAAGATGCTGTCTGTTTTTTTTTCTGTTTTTCAGGACAAGGACAGCGTGCCTAAATTTATTCCCTGGTGTTTATGGTGTTTTTCGAACTAACGACCCATGTGACCAGCGCCCGCTCTAGGGGGAAGACGAGCGGTCGCCAAGCACGCCAAATTTGTGGGGGGGTATTTTGGCTAGCACTTTATAGTAAAAAACTACAAGAAAGCTGAAACTGAAACTCATGTTCGGTGAAAATGATAACCAACTAGTGTGCGGAAATTTCCAAAATTGGTTTTGACAAGGAAGTCCAACTCTATAAATTGCCGGATTTAAATTTTGTAAGACCCAGTTTTTAGTTGAATTATCCACCTTACTTAATTTGATCCTATTTATTTCACAAAACATTTTTTATATGTAGCAACGGACGAATTCGGATTGGTGATTTGAAATGGCAAATGACAGGATTTTGTAGCAGCGGTTTTGGTCTCGAGATATTGTCTTATCTTTCTTCGTTGCTACTCACTGTAAATTTAAAAGTAATTGAAATCTTTCTCCAAAAAAACAACGATTTTTTTTCGAGTAAATTGAAATTGAATTGATTGTTGTCATTGGTAGTCAAAGAAGAATATGATATTTGGTCGGAAAAAATCATACATCTCCAGATTTTTTTGAGAATATGTAGTTGGATATGACCCGGCTCGTCATAGTGGGCAAGGTGGGCACGGCTCACCCTATAAATATATACACTTATTGTATATTCACATCTTTTAACATCAGTAGAAATGTACAAGAACATTTTACCTTTGACTATTAGGTTTATAGAGAATTATTTTAATTTTATTTTTATTTAATTCATATTTATCTCTATTTATTTATATTTATTTTTAGTTCTTTACATTTAATAAATTATTTATATAAAAATACATTTTTATTTTGCAAACGTTTGACACAAACTAATTATTATTAAAAATTATTATTTTTACATTTTTATCGTATGCCACTTTGATGAAGTGGCATACGATAGAACTATTATTCACATTAATAGTTTTTTCCCAGTACTACCAAGTCTCTCGCGAATCTATCAATTACAGTTTGGGAGCCACAGCACAAAAACATTTCCGGTGTTTGTATTAATGAAATAATTAGGCTGCTTTTAAGGTCCATCTAGATTAGTCGCCAAATGGCGACACGTGCAGCCAAATGGCTGTTGTCATTCCATCCAAACATGTCGCCATTTGGCTGTGCGTCCAGTTTTGATATTCAATATAGCAACTCAACCAACCGCTTTGACAACCGCTTGTCAAATTCAAAGTGACAATTTTCCAAATTTTGTTCGTTCTTTTGTGTGAAAATGAAAAATTCTTGAATGGCCGTGTAATAATACAAACGCGCAGAGTCCGATTTTGATAATTGAATTTAAAAAAATCATCAAAATGAAATTTCGGTTATGTCATTTTCTTTCTACATTTGGCTGCTAGTGTGGATGCTAAGTAGCAGCCAAATGGCTGCACGCGATGCCAGTTTTTGGACGCGCAGCCATTTGGCGCCTAATCTAGAGGGACCTTTAGGCTATTTTTGTTCGATCAAAATCGAAACTGCAGTGTTTGCAATATTCAACACGCATATTCAAACCTTTAGGTATTGTTGAAAATCTACTTACCATCGACATAAAGCCGAAACAAATGGTCCAAAGGTGACCAAATTACAACAACAAATCATTCGAAATTTAAGAAACTTTTGGAAGCGGTGTCATCGAATTCAATACCGACAAGGTAGGCCGGCCTATAGTAGCTTGAATGAAATCAGTGTAATAATAATGAGAATGATGATGACGTGGACAATTTAAAAGTACAATTCTTGGGGTTACCATGAGCTGGTCAAAATTAATAACAAACCAACGATGGCTCAATGCTATGTAGGAAAACATGTTTTACGGGAGGATTTGGGAATTTTTGTGTAATGATGATTATTAGATTAATGAATTTGAAGTGTTTAATAGTGTAATATGTATTAATATGTAAAATAAACTTTCGGGAACATGAACATTTTTGTTGTGCACTTTTAGCATTTTTGATTTGTTTTAGACTATGTATTTTACATTTACATTGAAAATGCTAAAGGCGCACAACAATTATTCGCATGTTCCCGCAAATCTATTTGATAGTCTAATAATTATATACTAGGACACTGCATTTAAAACAAAATGATCCTAAATTTAAAAATAATATCTTGATCTTAAAAATGGTCGCAAAACTGTGAAATTGAAACAGAAATTTATGGCTCCATTTAATACAATGCCAACTTTACGTGGAAAGTCGTTAATTTTAGGTGTTCCCAAAAAAATTTTATTCCGTAAAGGTGCCCATCCTGTGCAAGGAGGCACGGGCCGCCACTGCCCCTGAGTATGGGAAAAAAGGTCCTGACTGATTGGGGGTCCGCAACCAAAAAAAAAGCGGAGTTTTATTGTAAAATTCGGCGCTAGACTAAAAATCGAAATAATATTTTCATTTTAGACCTTTTTAAAAAGCTCCATAACTCTTGAAAAAACACAAGTTTAGCCGTGAAATTTTGTGTGAATATTCGAATTAAGTTGAAGATGATCTTTGCTGAAAATTGAATCGCGCCGGTTAAGGACCCCCATTGGTGTACAAAATCTTTCTTAGAAGAGCCAAAATAGGGGGTTGGGTTTGTATGGCAGCCCCATGACACCATGGTCTGACTTGATCCATTCATACATATGTTTTGTGTCATTAATAGAAACACATTTATTTGAAATTTGGTTGAAATTGGTGCACAAATAAAAAAGTTTTTCTTAGAAGAGCTTAATTTGGGGGGTTAGGTTTGTATGGCAGCCCCATGACCTCATAGTCCAATTTGATCCATTCTTACATACACTGCGCGACAAATGCTTAGGTTCACTCATATTTCCTTCCATGAAGCGGTAAAATAAAACCTTACCAGTTCAAGAAATGTTATTTTTGGAAGTATTGAATATCACAAACAAAATGAATGGACTGAATCCCCACAGGTCATTTTCCTTAAATTACAGTAATTGATTTAATTCAAAGAGTCAATTTCCAGTGCGACAATTGCTTAGGTTCAGGGACGATTTTACCGTTTTACATAATGTTTTCGCTGAAAAATATTTCAGAAAAGTATGAAAGAGGATAAATACGAAAAAACAGGAGCATTTTTTTTGTAATTTAATAGTGTGTATTTTCGCCATTTTTATTTATAATTTCATAAAGCCTTCGAGGCAGGTAATCGTATAAAGAATGCAGTACAGATATCGGTAATTTAGACCAAGCTGTCTTCATTCCATGAATTAACTCTTCTTTAGAGTCGTATTGTTTACCGCTACTGTAAACCTCCCGAACAAGACACCCCCAAATGTTTAATGCCAGGGGAGATGGGCACCCAGTCTAACAAAGCCACATTTTTCTCCTCAATAAGCGATTTAACCACCCTCGCTGTATGAATTGGGGCAAGATCATGTTGCAATATCCAAGGATCGCCTCCGTACATGACATTTATCATAGGGTTTTCTTCTTCTAAGAGCTGTTTATAAGATGAACTGGTTTGGTAACCTCGTAGAATGACCAAGTCGATAGTTCCATGATATGATATGGCTCCCCATACAATAACGGAACCTATTCGGAAGTGATGGCGTGACAGGTACATAGGGTCCTTCTTATATAATCATGATAGTAGGAGAACCCATCTGGACCGTTCGCATAAAGCCGTTTTCCATCCGTAAATATTACCTGCCTCCATTGTGATGTCCAGTTCATGAATCTTGAGGCGAATTCCAGGCGCTGTAGGCGATGTTGCGGGGTCAAGGCTATTTTTTTCTTTAATCGTAAACGTTTTAAGCAT
Organism: Microchrysa polita; assembly: GCA_949715475.1. NCBI lineage: Eukaryota > Metazoa > Arthropoda > Insecta > Diptera > Stratiomyidae > Microchrysa > Microchrysa polita. Next base: position 75,721,665 of record OX454418.1, on the reverse strand, counting down.
GATGAAGATCTAAGAACTCGTTGGATGGTCCTTACACTTGCTGATAACACCAAAATCTCCCCAAGCTTACGCGCAGTAAAGGGCGAGTTCGAGGCTTCTCTTAAGAGACTTCGCCTTGATGCACCGGAAATCGCTTTTTTTTCTGCCTCCTGCGTATCGTCGGCCATAATTTCCACAATCTCGTATAAAATTATTAACATGGTTCAAGCTCCGCTGAATCCGTATTGCAATTTGTCGGTTTGAATATCCTTCTTGCTTTAGTATGGAAATTGTCGCCTTTTCCTCGGCAGAAAATTGATTTTCTTTTTGACATTATCCACTATACGACTCACAGAGTATAACGCGAAAAAAAATGTTTCCACAAACACTTCTCACCAGGACGAGATAACTCTTTAAAGTAAGTGAACCTATACAATTGTCGCAGTGGAAATTGCGATTTTCATTTTAAAAAACTCCGTTAGCTATGCGAGTTGCTTAATAGAAATGTAATATTTATTAAAATAACCGTTAGTTGAGAGAGCATTATTTAAAAATTATTTCCGATCAGAGTACATAGAAATTATATAATTTTAAAGGAAAATGTCCATGAACCTAAGCATTTGTCGCGCAGTGTATGTTTCGTATTATCAATAGAAACACATTTGTGCGAAATTTGCTTGAAATTGGTACACAAATAAAAAAGTTTTTCTTAGAAGAACCTAATATAGGGAGTATGGCAGCCCCATGACCCCATTGTCCGATTTTACCGATTCAAACATACAAACTGCCTGCAGCAAAAAGAAGCATTTGTGCAAAATTTCAGCTTCATAGCTTTTAAATTGGCCGAGTAAAACGCGTCGCAACAGACGGACAGACAGACATCGCCCAATCGACTCCCCAAGTCATGCTGATCAAATATGTATATGTACTTCTTATATGGTCGGAGATGCTTCCTTCAATGCGTTACAAACTTCATGACAAAGTTAATATACCCTTTCACTCTATGGAGGAAATGTTATCTAAAATAATATTTGGTGATGTAGGTGATAATGAACCCGGAGTTTTTCCTAGTCAAGCAGTTTGGAATTGCTTATTATGAATGCACGTCGCTGGGCCATACTGGCCAATCTTTGTGCAAAGTTTCATATCGATCCTCATAACGGTTTAGAAAAACGGAGGTCGAAGAGGAAGTTAAACTTTAAACGCCAATAACTTTTTTACCGTTACTCGAAACTGGAAAATTTTAGCTGATATAAGATGTACTCGTTTAGATCTATGATTTAAATATCAATCTCCGATAAAAACTAAAAGAGTCGACTTTTTTAGAACGTTCGGGACACCCTGTTATTTTCTTCCTACCAACTTCTAAGGTACCAAATTTCATTTCAATCGGTAGAGCCGTTCGCGGGTTATTTAGTGAACAGACGGACGGACGGACGGACGGACAACATAGATTTCATAAGAGTTTTTTGAAAAAAAAAATTTCTAAAAATCCCTAAAAACGCAACTTAAGTTGTGTCCGCAAAAATGTTCGTCCCTATATACATATGTAACTAAATAGGGAACTGACCAAGACCTACGTCAACGTAATGGGGGTTCTCTTTCCATTTCCTCTCTCATGTTGCCCTGGGCATTGCCAATGTAATAGCACAATTCATTTCAAATTAGCAAGTTAGCCAATGAAAATTATCAATTTATTTCGTTTCTCACATGCACATAAAACACGTGTCTGCAAACGAACCGCATCTGATGTGCCGAAAAATGAAGGGCAGCACGTGTAAATGTTCCAAAAGAAGAGCACGTGTTACATGAATTGACATTCTTTACATTAAAAAAAAAAAACACTATCGACAACGTTTACCAAGGTCGACCGTTTCAGCTGTAAACAAGAAACTCCCATTTATGTCAATTCTATATATTTATTATACACATTACGTACCATATGAGTAATTTGCGTAAAAGCTCCCTTCAAAGGCTAGCTGTAATTCTGTAATTCACTTTGAATACAATGCATATTAAAATATACAAACTAGAAACGCCGGAAAATAAGTCTGTGGTGGATAAAAGATCAATTTATTGTACTAGGCATGTTGTTGTAACTTGGGGGGACACAAGGCTGTTTGTGGGGTCCGCACATACAAAATATTTACACGTGCCACGAAAGCTCAGCATATGCTTGTGCTTTTCAAGCATTATCAAGCAGTTTAGATTTAGCGGCTGCGAGCGCTACTATTCGTACTAGCACATATGATCAAGTCGGTCGGTTGATCATCAGTAGATCGCGCTACTCGCCCACGAATACGATTAATTGCGAGGGTCTTAATTTATTAATTACAAACGACACTTGCAAATAAAAATTCAAAAAAGTTCGTTTTAATTAGAATTACCAGACAGACGTTATTTTTTTTCTCGAGTCGCGATAGTGCACATTTGTGGAGTAGATATATAAAAAAAATGTGATGGAAAAATATTGCCGATAAACAAAACAGTTACTGCGCGCTGTTTTGTTTACTACAAAGTTTTCACAAGTTAAAAATGCATAAAGTACGCGATAAAAAAGTACTGTCATATTAATTGCGTCGAATGAAAATTTCAATAATATTATTTACTAAATTCGCGTCGTTTCCCATACATATGAACTCCATTCATGAATTTGCGCCGTTTTCTATGGCTTTGTGACGCATTTTGGTGACCTACTTTTAATAGCGTCTCGATCGGCAAACGAAAAGATAAAAATGTGTTTAGTATACCTCTGGCTCTAGTACACATACAAAACAAATAAAATTGTGATAATAAAAAAACGCACCACTTAGGAAGTTCGTTGTGCTTTTATAACAGATCGTTAGCATCGCGGTTGTGTGTACAAAATACATAGTCCAAAAATAGTTTCAAAATTAGTTCGATTTTAGATTTTTGATACCCTAATTCGAGTTTGAATCGAAAATTATCATGGTATAGGCGGATTGGATATGCTTTGTGAAGGTGATTGTAATATTTTACACACGAGTCAAAGTTGACATGTTCAGAAGACGAAGATGATGAAATATCAAAGGTAAATTACTAATGATAATATGATTGCTGATCTTTAATAGAAAACTGAATTTCCCAGACTTGTTTATTGTCTATGCATACACGCCTATACTAATGTACCTACAACCATAATTTGTTTTTGTTTACAACTCATTCAATATTTCATTATCATGATCTGCGATAATATTGGACGATAAGCGGTGATTACGCTGATTTGTAAATACAGTAGAACCTCGATTATCCGAACCTCCATCATCCGAACCCTCTATTATCCGAACTCCCAGAGTTGGCAATTTTTTTCCCTATGTAATCAATCAATTCCACCCTCCCAATCTCAACAGTCGTTCGTCTCATACACTCGCGCGTCGCAGCACTGCCATCCTAAAGGTAAATTTTCCTCGAAACGACTGCAGCGGCCCTAGTGACACCGACTCGCCCATTCCATATAAAAACTCATTTTTCTCTTATTCTAAAAAGATCCACCTAGTATCGAAAGTATTCAGTTCTTTATTCATATGTACACAGAGAAAAAAAATTAGAATGGTTATCTAAAGAAATAGTCGAAATCATCTAAAGTTCGCGTTGATTTTCAGCTTATGATTCTATGTAGTTGAAACAGTTACGAAGATATGGATAATTTTTCTATTCGCCATTAGTTGAAACATCTACTATATTTGCAAATTCAATTAATTCATTTGTAAAGACAGCTATTCATTATCTATAAATTGTTAAATGTTGGATAGCTAAATTGTGATGAAGAAAAAAGAACGATTGTTTGTAGTTAAATTTTATATTTGAATAGTACAATCAACAACTTTTGTGGAAGAATTGACTAAACTTTTTCTTCTAATCTTGCGTGGTTAAATGAACGAATTTAATAGTATTTTCAGCTACGAAGATTAGATAAATCAGCTATTTCTTTGGTAAAACTATCTAAATTTAAGTCAACTACTTCACTTTAGATAAAAAGTCTAAACCATTTTTTTCAGTGTACTATAAAATTTTTCAAAGTACATGCCTGTTATTTCAATTAATCACGATTAAAACAACTTTTTCAGGAGTACTATCTCGCGGACCACTTAGGTGTCTCTCACGGACCACCTTCGGTCCGCGGACCACCTGTTGGGAAACAGTGACCTAAAGGAACATGTCTGTATAGAAAATATGCGTGTATAGTGCTCAGAACCGGTGGTTTAACTGCGATCGCTGAGCGATCATCACATGACTCGTCTCTACTAACACAAACCTTAAAGGCACGTTGTGCTCGACACGACTGCATCGGCTCTAGCGACAGCGACTCGCTCATTTCATATAAAAACTCGTTTTTAGAATGAGAGAAAAATTATGTTTTGAAAGAGAATGTATTTTACTAATCAGAAACAAATTATAATGCACATTTTTGTACGGGGTTGGTTGCATAGCTATGTATGCATTTTGTTAGTCAATGACCGCTTATATACCGCAGCAAAGATAAAAAGTTTTAGACAAATTTAAATTATTTTTGGACGGCATATACGGGCTGCACTAACTAATCGAAACTAAATTTAGTCCCGCTCGCAACATATGGCGAGGTGCTTGCCAATCCATAATGCCTAGACAAGCGGCTGTCTCTGAAATTTATCCGGGAAGAGCGAAGTCGTCTTCCCAAGCAACAATTCGTTTGCTTTAAAGAAGCACTTCACTTCACACTGTAGCAACCATATAGTACCACGGAATTTATTTATCGTGTGACATCGCTTAAAGTAATATTTTGGTCTGATAAACCATCCTTAAAGTATTTTCCGGAAAGCTTCTGCCATCATTATGGAATAAATTCAGAGATTGTGGTATAAAACTTCGATAAAACTGTCTCTAAACGTCAACCTAAAAAAGACACTCCTTTAAATACTCCACTCTTGTGTTTATTGGATGATACAGCACACACATGCAATAGTCTCTCTAAGTTCACACACATGCATATATTCTTCTATAGCACAGTCGGTGTCATTTTTATCGTGTGACATTCGTATGGTCATCCAATAAATTGTTCAGCGTAGTTTTATAGAAGGATGGACTTTGTGATTTTTTAAGAATTGACACTTATGAAGTGCTCTGGAATACCACGTTTATTGAATTGAATTCATTGAAATATTGCTGATGATGATGATGAAGATAATCTCAGCGCAGAAAATGTCTGCATTTTATTGATGAATGTGTGGATTTATTCAATTGACTGACATATAAAGAAGAAGGTGCAATGGAGAAGAGTCGATAAAGAAGTGTTGAGCACTTGTAGTGTTTACGAGCAATGTTAACTATATGTGAGGTTGGCCGAGTGGTTAGGGCGTCGGACTGGCGTACGACAGTCGCTGGTTCGACGCTGGCTGGGGGAATTTTTTTTTCTTTTTTTTTTTTACGAGAAAATGACAGAAAATGATGACATAACACATTGATGTATGTCTTTTTCAAAGCTTAGTTCAGTGCTACAATAAGGTGCAATTGGATCAAAAAACGGCGCCAAACGCCATTATTGGACTATTATTGTGCCTGTCCACACACTTTCAATGTTCCTTCGTCTTCGTCATTTTGAAAATTGAAACTTGTCTGCGGTATTAAAAAGAGGAATTCCATCTTGTCAGTGGTAACCAAAGTTGATTATGTCAAAATCGAAGAGGAATGGATGGAAAATTGCAACCCACTGAAGTCGGGTTTGCTATCGTTTTCTCTTTCAACATTTTTTAAATTTGCTATGTGCAAAGATTGTGAAGTAAAATTGATTGGCATTTATGTGTCTGCGACATGAGAAAAGAGTGTTTTAATTTATTAGCGATTGGAAGTAGGGATGTCAAAAACCGGACGGTTAGTCCGAAAACCGGTACTTTCAGAACGGTTAACCGGTTTTCTACGGTTTTTTCCTCCTCCCGGTTTTAACCCGGACGGTTGTTGGTCCATCCGGTTAAAACCGAAAAAAAATTCTTTCAAAATTCATACCATTTTTATGTTTTCTTGATTTTTCAGTATGCAATTCTATTACTTACTTACTTACTTTGTCGTGCTCTGTGGCCGTGATCGTTCGGTCGCCACTCTGTGAAATAGACACTCATAGAGAAACGAGTTTCCAAACTCGGCACGACTCGTCGCAAGTTTATTATTCAGAAGAAGATGATAAGAAATATTCTTATCGTAGAATAATAAACTGACAATGCGACTAGGAAGTGGTATGGCTGACAACCGTATCACACTCCGAATTTAGTTGTCTTTGTAACGTTGATGACTACACACGGTAGTCATCAACGCACCATGCTCCACTAGGAGTTACGGTAATCGAGAGAGAGAATTCTATTACTTATCCCCTATGGAAAATTTCGTTATCAAATTTCAGCCCGTTAAAAATTGTCGAACACTCTTCTTTTGGCTATTACTCGCAGAACAATCGCTTCTTCAAATTACCTCTGCTTGTATCTTATCTCTTCCAAGCAGTGGCGTAGATAAGGGGGGGATTAAGGGGATCAATCCCCTCCCTCCTTCGGTTACACTTTTTTCTTCTTATTACTTTAGGTACGTAAAACTAATCAAAAGTAAACTTTTTGCTAGAATTATTCAACGTGTGTAGTGTTTCAAAAAAACCTGAAACCATTTTCAGAACAGCAAATAAAAATTTAGCAATTCCTCAAATTTGAATCGTTTAATAGAAGCGTATAGATAGAATAGAAACTACAGGAGAGGGCTTTCCGTTCATCTACTTTTTCACATTAGATCTAGAAGTTGTACTGGAAAAAATTAAATGTAAGCACTGATTGAAAATTTGTCGCCGGAGGCTCCTAATGTTCGGTTCAAAAATTAAAAAATAATTTATAACACGGATGGCTCTTCCACAGAAGCGCAATTTCCAATGGTGAAATATACTGTACATAAGATTATAAAGATTTCTTCCGGAGAGTAGAAAGCTAATGCGAATGAAGAGAAAATGCTGCAAAACTGCTTCCAATTTATAAGCATCCTTTATTGTTTGAGTTGATCAACATTCGTGCTGCTTTTTTTAAGTTAAAATTTGACGAAAGGTGTTATCGTATATAGCAGGCAAAGTAAGTCTTTACTATCTTTAGTTGTTCGCAATTTTATTGAATTTAATTCGAAGAACTCTCAAAGCTATAACCGAATTATTTTTTTAAACTTAATCTTATTTAAAAAAAATTGTAGAAATTTCGGAAATTGAAAAGCAGAGTTCCGCGGTACCCTAGGATTGATAATCTCTCAGGGGTTTCGCAAAGATATCCAAAAATTGGAAAAATGCAAACAACAAGTTCTTAAATTCCGAAGCTTAGCCTGCTATAATGTACCGGAAATCAACTTAACTGTAAAACATTCGACCAGCATCACAGACTCGACCGATTTTCTTTTACAACTTTCTACTATACCTATCAAATGAAAAAGGAAGTAGTGTGTACCTGAAAATAAAGCATGTCCACAGTGTTTCTGACGAGGTTTTTAGGATTTTAAATAAAGCGCAAATAAATTAGAGGATTAAATAATTTGTTAAACAAAACTTTTATACAATTTTTTTAAACGAATGTTTAACAGTCCAAATTGTAAGTTATACTGACATTTACGGTATCGTTTTCAAACAATTGGCTGATAGCTAGGGCTTCGAAATTTATAGCAAATATATGTATACAATGTCAATGTCAAGTTTAGAAATTTTAGACATATGTATCTACTCACGAATTTCTGAGTTATCGGAAAATTTCGATTTAAAAACACAAATACTGTACTTTATCCACATATACTGGGCATTGCTAACGAGCTCTCGTCTTCAAAATTTCCCTTTTCTGGACATATAACTATATGATTTATTTTAATCCCTGTTTTGAGGTGTCCCGGCCAAGCGGCGATGCTAGGTTTTCCGTGACTCCGAAAAGTTTAGGAACCACTGGTCTAACCCAATATAAAGCTCTGATAATCCAATCGCAGTAGGGAAAATTTGTACGAAAATTGGAATACTCACCGTAGTAAAAAAACAATTTTATCGATGAATATTTTCAGGACTCAGTTTTTCGTATGGCATAATTGCTATCTATTTGGCACCAAAATTTGCTAAATTAACTGCCAATTTGTAATAATGACAGAAATTATTATTCTGAAATTCAACATTTGATAACCATAAAAGTAAAGTAACCATGCGAAATGATTCCCCCCCCCCCCTCTCCGAAGATTTTGCATACGATACGAACACCAGCAATACGAGTGTGTAAGCATTTTGTTACTAAAATTCTAGGCAAATCAGTGAAAACAGGTTAACCGGAAAACCGGTACTTGGAGCCCGGTTAAAACCGGACGGTCTAACCGGCTTTAGAAAAAAACCGAAAAAACCGACAACCGGGTTATGGGCCGGTTTTTGACATCCCTAATTGGAAGTGCAAAAATGTGTTGACATTAAATTTCGAAATTGAAAAATGAACAGTAGTCTTGCGGAATCTACTCCTCCTCATACAAAACACAAAACTTTTTTCATAATTTTAACAAAAGAAGTAATTATTTAAGTGTTCTGAAAAAGTCGCGATAAATATCTTACGACGAATGATGAACAAATGTGACATTCATCTCTTCTGTTCACTTGATGCAATCATGACAAGTTTAATGCTGAAAGAGGAAACGAAACTTGAAGACGATAGGGAAGACGAAGGACGCACATGTGTGGACATAGCCATTCAGAGTTTATACCCTGTAAAGTGCCCCTATTATCGTTAGAAGAAAATATTCTATGAACTATTATAGGGATGAAATTGTTACTTGGGTTGTTACTGGAATGATATCGTTTTCGATTTTCGTTTCGCTACAAAGTTTATATGAAATTCCTGGTTAGAAAATACGCGAGATTAACAATTTTCAATCATAATATTGTCCAAATAAGGGAAATGTCAGATAAACCATTTCTAATCATCTGCACATTCCACAACCAATTCGAATAAAAAGAAGAAGAAGAAAGTTAATTCGCGAACTAGACTAGGACGGTCTATTCACCCTATGGAAAAGGTACTATCTCCAAAAATGCTTTAAGATAGTAGGTTCGTTTTTTATTACATCCCGTGTAGGTTTGGGTAACGAAACTTCATATAAAAAAAATGACAGGTGCGTCAGCTGTCATTTTTTTTATATGGAGTTTCGTTACCCAAACCTGCACGGGATAACCAAAAAAACACACCTAGTGTAAACTAAGAGCCGGTATATAAGCGCTCAATATCATTAAATTTCAATGACGTTGTGTTAATAGCCCTATTCGACTCACTGGATCATTTCCAGATTTATTGGAAATCCCATACAAAATGATGATCCTAGAAATTGATCCAGGTTATGACTTGGATCATCTGCCAAACTAATCCCCCAGATGTCTCCGCGAACAATTTCCCTGAAATTTCCCGTATGTCATTTTGTTATTTAGTATTTTTGGTTTGTAAACTTTATTCAGAGTTTATCATTTTAATATTTCTTGAGACTTTTCCTTTTAATTGTATCTCGAACGGTGCATAATTACAAGTGCAATTTGTAATTCAGAATATCGCATTAGGGACAGATGACACGATAGTCAGCTGTTACCGATTTGGGAAATTTTGATCCGATTTCATTCGACTTGGACAGGATCAATGTCCGCTTCAGTCGAATAGGGCTAATAGCGACGTTTTTTTCGCATCGCGGGTAAATCTGACTCGAAAAAAACGATCGCGGGTAACATCCCGGTTAAGACCAAACAGCTGACATTTGACAGTTTTTGCGCATCTTTGAATCGCCTTCGTCGGCTTATTTCTTAGATGTGGTGGATTTTATCACAAAAGATGATTATTTCTTTGCAAAATCTTTTCTCGTGATGAGAAAAACTCTCACATTTGGTTTGAAAAAACAAATTCCCTCAAATTTCCCCTATGCGTCCGCCATCTACATTTAAGCTCTATCCCGTGTAGGGTAGTTACACGCGTGAACTCTACCTGGGTAAGTGTCATTTTTTTTATATGAAGTTCTACCCAAACCTGCACGGGATAAACACAATAAAACGTGCCTAATGATGTTTAAATTAAAATTTTCAAGTATCATGAACTGAATTAGCACATTTAGTTAAACATAATTGGGAGTTAATTATGTCTGTCTAAGGTGTAACTCCTAGTGGAGATATATGACTTATTTTAATCCCTGTTTTGAGGTGTTCCGGCCAGAAAAGCGGCGATGCTGTGTTCCGTGACTCCGAAAAGTTTGGGAACCACTAGTCTAACCCAATATAAAGCTCTGATACTCCAATCACAGTAGCCAAAAATGTGTACGGAAATTGGAATACTGCGGATTTACTCACCGTAGTAAAAAAAAACAAAATTTTGCAAAATGATCCCCCTTCTCTCCGAAAAGCTATCCACGCCACTGGGACTCCATTATTATTGTTGCTGCATCATATCTATTTCCAGCATAATATCCCCTTTATGCTTGAAATACATTTGACGCGTCAGCATTTTTTCTGCTTCTGCTGTCAATGTGGGTCATCAAAGGCAAATGCGTGTGTTCTAAATTGAAATGCTTCTGCTGATGCCGATGCTGATGTCGATGCTGACGCGTCCAATCTATTTCAAGCTTGATGCTTGAAACATATTAGAAACGTTGAATGCTGCCGAAGAATCCAGCACAATGCATTTTAAATAGCTGACACGTTTGCTGCTGCTGTTCAACAGCAACTACAAAAAACATGTCAGCCATTTGAAATGCGTTGTGCTGCTTTCGTTGGCAGCATTCAACACGTCTAATCTGTTGCCAGCATTACTGTCATGCTGCATTTCAATCTCTTGATTCAGTGTTGACTTAACGTGGGTGGAACTCTGTTGAGAAGTGCCACTCAGTACAGAGTGCATTTTCAGAAACGCAATTTTACACATTCGTTTGCATTTCGTTCATCAAAATTTCGAACTGCTAGTCAAACTGCTCTTTTATTTTTTAAATAATTCTCCCGAACCGCCCGTTTTCAAATTAACTTTTCCGCTGTCTCTAAGCTTGCAACACCCACCACCAGGTCGCTCTTCATTCTCTATAGAGTTCAGCTTTGTTCAGCTCCATTCAACTTTTGTCTGGTCATTCACTTTCTCCTTCTCCCAGATGAAATCATCTGTTTTCCAAACTGCTTCCCCGCTCCGATCATCAACATTTCAACTTCGTGTTATCTTCGTGGGTTTTGCGTCTTGTTTCTTTTACGACGTATCGCCGACGGAGTAAAAATAATAACAAAAGCAGCTGATCTCCACCTTGGCTCTCGCGAACAGGGTGTGCGTGCTCTCTCCACACCGCACACTCGACTCGGAAAGTATCGAGATAAAAACGAAAATAAACAGCAGCCGTGTGCTGGTGTTGTGTCGTGTCGTCTATCTTGGCGTGTGGTAGAGAAAGAGGCACGCAAAAACACGAAGATACGTTCATCTTTATGCGACCATGCGATGTTATTGTAAGAAAAGCAACAAAAACCCACACGTAGAGTCAAAAAGGTACGCAAAAGCTGACACCGGAGCGGAGTGAAACGAGAGCAATTTTTTGCCCTGGCCTGGCTGTTTTGCAATTATTATTGAGTGTTCGTCCACTCTTCACTGTCGCTGACGCGAGTACAGTGAGTGGTTGCTCGCTCTTCTACGTTTTTTTCGATTCGCGGATTTTACCTTTTCCGAAGACGATAAAAGTTGTTGCTGCTTCGCGTTCACTTCCTTGTATAGATGGCCCGTGGCCGAGTTGCATGCATTATCTGTCCGTCGAGTCGGTCGGTCGGTCGTGTGTGAGAAGTCTTTTTTCGTGTCGTAGAAAGACAAAAGGACTCTTTGTGACGTCCAAAGGACTCTGTGCCTGTGCAGTGAACGAGAAACAAGTTCTTGTCGTGACCGTGTTGCGGGTCTTGGGACGATATTCAAGCAAAATTGTTTGTTTTGTGCGCTGCCATAGTGTCGCGTTTGGCGTTCGTTCATTTCGTGTCGTAGTGGCGCTGGTTCGGTCACACGTCTTTTTTCGTTTTATCATTCTCCCGGACTTGGTGCACAGAGTGCTCTGCTTCGCGGAGATCAGGAGCCGCCGACAGTTAAGTTGTGTAGTGAGTTTGGGATCGTGCGAAACAACACGCAATTTGGTAAGGATCTGATTTTTTACGTATAATCCTGGTTCGCCAGGCATTTTTCTCTTGCGTTTGGTGCTGTGTCGAGAGCATCGTTATCGTGAATTTGGTACCAAAAACGTCCTCCTTTTTAGCTGAAAGATGGATTAGCTATTCGCTGTCGCCCTAACGACGATTACATGCCAATTTCATAAGATTCGCATTCGCATAATTACGAAGTGATTTTTCGTCACCCAGGCTGATTGTCATATTCTTCAGTTTGTCATTTTCCTAGATACAAAGAGCTAGCGCTATCTCATTCACTCGTGCGTATCGTTTACGACACCTAATTGACCATTCTAGGTGCGCTCTCTTTCGCACGTTGACAAGAAGTCCGTGTGTGTGCTTCGTTGGGGGTAGTTAGAAGAATTTCGCCCGCAAGCTGATTGCGGCGAAATGCCGAGCTCACCCATGTTGCATGTGGTGGTTAGAAGAATTTCGCAATACATATCGCAAAAATTGAACGAGTGTGGTAAGTTGATTGCCGAAAGTACGATGACAGTCGTTCGCGTATTTGCAAGCTGCTGCAACGACAATCGACAAGTGAACTGCGTGGTGAATATTCAAGGGGTAAATTGAAAGGGGTTGTTTTTCTCAATAGTCTGTCGCCGTCGTTTGTCAACGAACAAACGAAATTTATTCGCACGGTAATCGTTCGGCGAATGCGACGGGGGTTGTTTTGTGTCCGTTTCGGCTTTGTGAAATTTTTGTTTTCCCTGTTCCCGTGACGGTAGGCGGTTTCGGTTGAGTTCAATTTTGTGTGTGATTTTTCAGTGATTCCTTTCGTTTGAAGTCCAACCGTCAAAGGTAATTTCAATTTGATTTTTCAGAATTGCATGTTGCATTTGCGTCACAAAACCCACCCGGAAGAGTGAGTTGTTTATCAGCGCACAAAGGACTCGGAAATACTTTGATATTACATTCCATAAGGTGAATGCCAGCCTCCCGAAACAATCTGTTGGATTTCAACAGAAAATTGCGTGAAATCCCTAATGAATGCTCGCAAAATGAAAACTTTTCAACTGCCCACTGGATTTCGTTCTTTTTTGTTGTTTGATTGTTACTCTTATTGATTTCTCCGGACAGTGAAAATCCGGTCAGAGGGAAACGTTGCAGGGGTGCTGGCAGGCAGGAATGTGTGCGAAGTGTAGGGACTTGGTCGGGCCCGAATGTACACTACACTGTACAGCACAGTAACAACACAGCAAGGGTGCAACGAGGGGTTGATGTAAGCGGCGAGAGTGCTATGCATTATGGTGAAGTGTTTGCGACCTCATTTGCCTAGTGCCGAGCGTGGTGTTGTATCGCCTTTGCCGCTGCCTGTTTGTGGTGTCTTTGGTGTTCGGTTCGTTTCGCAGGAATGCAATGCATTCGAGTCGAGCCGAGCCACACTGCAAGGGATGACGGACGGGAAGAATGCACAGAGCGAACGGAAAGGGGTCAAGTATGCGTAGGTGTGATTGCATCCCAGTGTGGCGACAGCCGGGTGGATTTTTGTTTACCGACGACGACGACGACTTTCGTGTTATCTTGTTTTCGCGTCGATTTTGTTGGGCTTCGACAAAAAGGACGTTGACGTATAACATTGGGTAACAATGGAATGCAATTTAACCCAGCAAACAATTTCTATCGTCCGCGATACGAATTCAATTCGCCTGATAGAAAACATTTCTCGAATTTCATATCGTTTTCGGATTAAAGCCGTCACTCCCTTCGTGAAGGAATAGTGACCGATATTAATTCGCCAGGATGATAATTTGGCGATAATAGACTAATACATAGAAAAAGTAAAAAAAAAATATTTTTTTTTTATTTTCTCTTTTTTTTTTTAATTTTTTACCTCTGTTTTATCCTTAACTTTTTTTTACCTTATTTTAACTTTACCTTTTAACACTTTGCTTCTACTGGGAATCGAACCGGGCACCTATCGTTTCGTAGTCCTACGTCCTACACCTGAGCTATCTAAGATTACAAATTATGGGAATAAATTAGTCGTTTTATTTTTTGACAATTTCATCATTTTCTCGTTGTGAGGGATTACTATTTTATCATCCTTGCAATAATAAAACGATATTTCGTTAATAGGAGTCGCATTCCTGACATATTGATGACGATGAAATGATTTTTCGTCGGGGAGACAAGTCTACGATAAATTTTTCATTTGAATAATATCGCTTTCGAATCATTTTTGTGATTTTTCGAAAAAATCGATAAAATTGTTTGCTGGGAAATGGTTCTTTTTGTTTTTATTGTTGTCCTTTGGTATACGATTGTCTTTCATTATTTCAGCGCTTTAATGATCGATTCAGGCATTACATTGCGTTTCCATGCAAATTGCTAGATTATGACTGTAATGTGTAAATTGACACTTAAAGAAGTCCACACATCGACGCGGTGTGAGGACAGTTTTTTTGGAATCATCTAACCATGGCTCCCAACAACAATCAACATCCACCCCTGCTAAATCTGACTCCAGCGCCTCTAGCCATTTACGTCAACTGCAGTATACCCCCTAAATAGTGCAACTAAATTGGAATGCACCCCAAAAAAGATTCCACAAAACAAGGTTGCCGAGCTTACTAATTTTATGCACAGACATCGCATCCAGTTTGCAGCTGTACAGGAGACAAAACTAAGCCACAACTCATTGTTGGGCTCCCACGGGACTATCTTCTTCTTCTTCCTTGCCTCGTTCTTTATACCGCTCCACGGTTTCGCGTTGCTCGACCTGCGGTGTAGGCACATCGCCCGTTTTGGCGATAATTTCTCAGCATATTTCTACAGGCAGCTCTATCTTGGATCGTGTCATCGCCGAGACCAATGCGTTGTTGCTTTTTCATTTGACATATCCAGGTGTTCTTCGGTCTGCCTCTGGCCTTGGGTCCATCAAGTGGAACTTCCGTTGATATCGCTTTCTTTGCGGGGTTCTCAGGCGGACGCCTTTGAACATGGCAATACCAATCCATTTGTCGGTCTTCGAGCTTTTCGGTGATTGGTTGGTCTATGGACAAGCTGCCTCGGATGTAGCTACTCTTCTTCTTCTTCTTGTAGCGGTGCAGAAAGGTGTGAAACCTCTGTGCATCTATGTGGGCACGGTTTATGGTTCGTCAATGTTTGTGTCCGTGAGGTCTAGGGACAAAAACATAGCTGCTGCGATAGGATTTTCCCACAGCGATATAGGGGTAAGATCAGTGGGCGCAGCGGGGCATTGAAACAAGTGACCCACATCATGAGGAGTACCATTGCAGTTTGGACAGATGTTTTGGATGTCCGGGTTTATGCGAGAATTAAGGCGTGAACAAAAGCCCGACCGAAGTTGAGCTAGTGTTACTCTAGTGGCTCTCGGGAGCCTAATCTCCTCAGGCGAAATTGGTGGTGGGCGCTCTGAGAGGACTCTATTCGCACCTAAACTCGCGATAGACCGATTCACTTCTTCAGTGTGGATCGCTGCAATGGCGGCTCGGTATGTAACTTCATCGTAAGGGTCCCGTTTGTATCCCTGAACCTCTCTCTCAAGGTCTCGTAAACCACGCCTGACATGTCGTGGTGGAGGAATTCGGTCCATGAGATGATTATTGGGATGATCCTCACGGTAGCAACCAACAAGATACTGTTTTGAGAGTAGGAGATTGTGATCACGTATTGGCATCAATTTTGTCTCCTGATGTAAGTGATCCTGGGCAGACATCAGAAGGCAACCTGTCGCGATGCGTAGAACGGCATTTTGGCAGACCTGAACTTTGGACCAGTTTGTGTCACATAGGCTATGTGTCCAAACTGGGGCTGCATAATCAGCGGCCGCTCGACCCACCGCTTTATAAGTAGCTAGCATGGTTTCTTTATCTTTGCCCCAGGTGCTACCAGCTAGAGCTTTTAGGATGTTGTTCCTACTGCGCATTTTTTCACAGACTGAAGCTGCATGATTTGCAGACGTCATCATGTTCTCTAGGTGAAGCCCGAGAATTTTGGGGTTTTTAACAGTAGGAATAGAATTGTTGCCAATACGTATAACCATCTCCCATCTGATGTCCTCCCACTAAGTGGTTAGAAAAGTCGCAGAAGATTTGGACGCCGAGATGGTGAGGTTTCGGCTTTGGAAAAATGCCTGTAATCGTCCTAGATAGCGATTAATTCGGTGGCGCATTTCATCCTTATCATTCCCTGTGGCGAGTACGGTGCAATCGTCAGCATAGGAAATCACCTCGATTCCTTCAGGTGGTGTGGGAAGGCCGGACATGTAGATGTTGAACAGAGTGGGGGAGAGTACCCCTCCCTGTGGAACACCTAATTTGATTTTCCTAAGCTTAGAACGTTTGCCTCGAAACTCGGTGAAGGAGTGCCGACCAGCTAGATAATTGTCAATCCAACGGATCTCTTGTGCAGGAAGATGCATATTCAACAGGTTTGCTAAGAGCATTGAATGATTGACCTTATCGAATGCACTTGATAGCTCTATTGCCACCAGAATAGTTCTGTGACAACGACTGCGTTGATTTAGCCCATCACGAATGCGTGTAGTGATCGCATCGAGGGCAGTGGTGGTACTATGCATCTTCCTGAAGCCATGCTGGTGAGGTTCTAGCTTCGCATGTGCAACAAGAGTGGGGTGAATAAGGGCCTCCAGCGTCTTTGCGACAGGAGAAAGTATCGTAATGGGGCGGTAGGATTCCCCGAGATTTGCGCTCTTCCCTGGCTTGAGACAGGGAACAATTCGACCTGTTTTCCAGATTTCAGGGATGGCAAGCGTGGACATCGACAAGTTAAAGGCGGCCGTGAGATACTCAATGGCTGGAAGGTCGAGATGTTTCAACATGGTCATCGAAATGCCATCTGGTCCGAGGGCCTTTGAGTTTTTAGCATTCTCGATGACTTTTTTAACCTGGTCCGCTGTGAAAGATGGTATGGTGTCAACATTCCGGCTGCGAATCCGTCTTCTAATTTTGCGCTTGAGGCCGTCAGACTTGGGATGTTCAATAAATTGTTTATTGAACAGGCTAGCACACTGAAGAGGATCGCAGGTTTTTGTGTTGCCAAATTCAATGGCGTTGTTGCCCTTTTCTTTCCGAGGATTGGAAAGGGCGCGGACAGTAGACCATAATTTGCTGACACCTTCATTGAGGTCTTACGGCAACTGCCTCTACGGGGCGGACCACACCCGTTTTGTCAATTCAAAACGGCCAAAAGCTGCCAATATGCCTTCCTGGCAAGAGCCCCGGCAGGAGCCCTGAAGGTTCGATGCAGGAAGGTTGTGTTTGTCTGTGTATATGTAGCTACTCTTGATGTGGTCCCTTTTGGTTACACCAACTGACATGCGTAACATTTTCATTTCAGTCGCTGTCATTTCTTTCGCGTAACTTTCATACATGGTCCAGCATTCTGATCCATACATGAGTGCGGGACGTACAACCGTTTTGTACAACTTGCCCTTTAGCTTCAGTGGCATTTTCTTTTTTTTCGCAGAAAACTCCTGAATTTTCTCGCCACGTCATCCACCCAACCTTTGTGCGGCGGTTGATGTCATCATCGCATGTAGCTCCGCTGTTGACCATCGAGCCAAGGTACTTGAACTTGGTACAAGACTTAAGCTGCTCTCCTTTGACGTACATATCTGGTATCGGTGCATCTGGGTCTGAGAATGGGCAGCATAAGAACTCAGTCTTTGTTATACTTACCCTCAGTCCATGCTCCTCCAGAATGTCACACCATTTTGTAAGGGCAGCTTGCAAGGCCACGATGTTTGGGCTACTGAGGACTATATCATCGGCAAAAAGAAGAGATATTTCTAGGCCGTCGAAGATACGTGTTAATAAGTAGCACATGATGATGTTGAAGAGCAACGGACTCAATACACTGCCCTGGTGTACTCCGACATTCACCGGAAATTCTTCTGATTCACCGGCTGTGCATCTAACCTTAGTCGTAGCTCCATCATACATGTCTCGTATCATCCTGACGTATGCCTCAGGGACATTAAGTGCTCTCAGGCCAACCATATCAGATCACGAGGTACTCTATCGAATGCCTTTTCCAAATCGATGAACACAAAGTGCAAGTCCTTTCGTGCTGCTCTATACTTTTCCATCGCAATATGAATGCACTGAATCATCGACTGTAGATCGACCTTCAATAAAGCCGCATTGATTGTCATTCAACCGCACAATCTTTCTCAATCGGTTGCAGACAACTCGCTCGTAGATCTTTAGTGTATGAGGTGTTAACTTTATAGCCCTATAGTTGTTGAGTTTGCGTGAGTCTCCCTTGTTCTTATAGAAAGGAAGAAGAAAACTTTCCCTGAAAGCATCAGGCATCGGTTGCCCACCTTCATCACCTCTTCCTCTAAAATATCTTCAATATTGGTGGTATTTAGCTCAACATCTTGAAAAGCTGCTCGAGGAAATTCTTCATTTAGAAGTTCGTCAAAATACTGTCGCATCCTGCTACAAATTGCCGTATCGTCAATCAGCAACATTCCTTGCGAGTCCTCCAAGTACTTTGGCGCCTGTATTTCCCGAGCGTTCCTTCTCCTTTGGGCTGCGACCCTAAATATCCTGGCGTCGTGCTTAGGTCTCTCGCGCAAAGACGGTACTTCGGTCGCAGTCTGAGTCTCTAATTCTTGGTAGAATTTCTCAGCTGCCTTTGCTTGGGCTACCAAGCGCTTTACGTTCTTCCGGCATTGCATATAATTTTCGCGAAGTTGAACCCGTTCGGTTTCACTGCCTGACTCACATTTCGTCCATGCCTTAAATGCGTTCGATTTGGTTTGCACTGCTTCCTTAGTTTCGGTGTTCCACCACCCATTTTCCACGGGACTATAACATCTTAAAACACGACAGAGAAGCCAACGCAGGTACAAATACAAAATTATATTAATTCATAATAAGTAGTGGACCTTATCAAGGTGGTGGGCACTGCTACCTTAAAGGTATATTGTGCCATAGTCCCTTATTTTAGAAGGTTATCAATCAGCTTAATAAAGGCCAGAAGATTCTTCAGAGAGAGCAGGGGCTTAGTAAATTACGTCCAACGAGTGATATCCAGGACCTGGCGATCGCCGGGCATTCACATAATAAATGAGTGGAGGTTTCGTCTTCCTCCAGGCAAAGGCGACATAGGGTCTCCCTTGACAAACCAATTTTATGGAGATGGTAGCGGTGCCTATAATGACCCGTAAGAAAGCCTATTAATTTTCCCATGCTTTGAATAACTGCCTCCCAGCTAGATAATTGGCAATCCATCTACCTCTTCTGAAGGAATATGCATGTTAACCCATTCACTGCTAGTGTGCCATATGGCATCGTTTTCAAGTATCATGTTAAATGGCCTCTAAATATTGAATACGAATGCATTCTTGTGCAAATTCCACTGATATCTGTAGTAGACAAGTTTAACTTTCATGTCTAATGTAAATTGTGCCAGTATTCCTATAGGAGCCACAGATATCGGATCGTAAAAGTGAACAAGTTTTTGGAATTTGAAAAAAAGTGAAGAAATGTCGTACCGCAAAATTTAAGTTGAGTTTTTAAGGTTTCAAACTAGTTTTTTTTTTCCTAGAACTATTTCTAATACGAAAAGTGTATTGAAAAGTGACTCCATTCATGTTGAATTAGAAAAAAAAAAATAATAAATATTCGAAATTGGTTGATGCCATATGGCATCATCGTTGGTACAGACTACAAAGGAAATTTTAATGGCAATTGAAATTTATTTTTTCGTATTTGTAGGGTGAAATTGCATTAAACATTAAACTATTTTGGCAGTATGATTGCCGAAGTTGAAGACGAATAGCCAGCTGCAATTTTCCTACAACCCACAGACACTGAGTTTGACTTAGCCGAAGATGATTGCAACGGTAACGAAGGAGTTCAAATTATGGACTTACACCATAACCAACTGCAGCAAGTAGTTGAAGTAGAATTTGTTGGTTGGCTAGATTCCGATCAGATTGTGTACGAGATTGGCATTCAGAACCAAGGCGCCGATACACCAATGGAAATGGTGATGGAAGCAGAGGTGAATCCAAACTTCATCTTCTTCTGTTCAGAAGTGGCAACGTTGATACAAAATTACAAATGGACTTCTAGCAAGTTTCGCAGTAAACAATCCATGTTTCCCATTCCCAGTTATTAAGACGCTTCTGAAAGACCCCATAAGATGTTTGAGCGGGTTTTCGACGAGAAAACATATAATTTGATTTGCTAGGAAAGCAATAACTATGACCTATTTATTACCGGAAAAAATCCAAACTATTGGAGAACTAAAAGGGTTTATGGGTATCAATTTTTGATAAACAGGAACATTGATCCCGAGATAATGATTTGCATATTAATCCTTCTAATCGAGCCCAGAAGACAGCTCTAAATCCTCACGATAAAATGTGGAAATAGGGTCTGTGTCTGTCAGTGTTTAAATATACTTGAGGGTTATTTATTGTCATTTTATGTCTATCAAGGAACTAATCCAATAATTAATCCTGACTTGCAAAGGAATTACGAAAAATGTATTGCTCCCCTAATTCAGATTATACACGAGTTTCCTGAGAATATGATTATTGTAATTATTTTGAGAATTTTTACTGATATTGCAGTACTAGATTATCTTAAACAGTTTGGGTCACAATGACACTGGGTGCGCCAGTTTAGGTACGTCGCCCTCCGCACAATTGTCCTTTAACACCGAACAAGGATATGAACAAAGTCGATCGTGGATCAAGGATTTAGGTAAATGCATTACAAAGTGGATGGACAATAAATTTCTGACAGTAGCATCTTCGCTTTATGGAAAAGAGCCTATTAATGATATCACTCGTTTTTGTCGAACTAACAAGAAACGTATTCCAAACAATCGTCCAAATGTTATTAAAACCTACAACTTTGCATTACTAGCGATTGGTTTTTAAAATATTACACACAATCCTAAAGAAATAATAATAAATATCGACAAATCTATACAGGGTGTCCGGAAACTGCCGCATAAACGCACCGGATTATGATTCCTCAGTTGATTTCCAGCAAAAAAGTTGTACAGAACATACCCCCAGGCATTTAAAGATTTTTGAAAAAATCATTTTCTTGCACGACTTAAAGCCTAGTATCTCCAAAGCTAGACCAGCTAGAATATTGAAATAAAATGATTATTACAGCCAACAAATTTACCTATGAAATAAAACTAACTACACTAAAATCGGATATGAGGTTTGGTTTTTACAGAGCTTCAAAGTTAATTTTTTGTGATTTGACCCAAAAACAATCTTTTTTTTCCATCTCAATTTTCTCTAACTTCTGCCAGGGTGAGGTGCTTGTACGATTCTTTTAAAAATTGGCGCATAGTCTTACGATCACATCTTTCTTACATCATTTTATTCGATTATTTCTAACAGCTTTAGTACCTTAAGTGCAGAACATTAGGGTTAATTTTGGCTCGATTTCGACATAATTGGAATGAATATTACCAATTGCAGATCTTTAGGGGCAGTGTGAATTGAATTGTATTGAATTCGAGCTAAAATTAACCCTAGTTTTCTACACTTAATGTATAAAAACTGTTAGAAGTAATAGAGCTAAATTAAAATGATGTAAGAAACATATGATTGTAAGACTATGCGCCAATTTTTAAAAGAATCGTACAAGCACCTCACCTTGGGAGAAGTTGGAGAAAATTGAGATGGAAAAAAAGATTGTTTTTGGGTCAAATTATGCAAATTTGACTTTGAAGCTCTGTAAAAACCAAACCTCTTATCTGATTTTAGTCTGGTTAGTTTTATTTTATAGGTAAATTTGTTGGATGTAATAATAATTTTATTTCACTATTCTAGCTGGTCTAGCTTTGCAGATATTAGGATTTAAGTCGTGCAAGAGAATGGTTTTTTTTTAAATCTTTAAATGCCTGTGGTAGCTAAAGGGTTAAGCTGAGGGGGTTTGTTCCGTAAAACTTTTTTGCTGGAAATCACATGAGGAATCACAATCCGGTGCGTTTATGCGGCAGTTTCCGGACACCCTGTATACATACTTACTTATACTTATACTTATACCACACCGTTATAAATAGGTCCTGCTGCAAGTGTGGATATGATTGGAATCATAAAGTGAAAAAATTCCAAAATTGATCGAAATCTATGTTTGGATTTATAGTGAAGATATGAATATACTCTAATATCATTAAATAAATTTTGTATCCTTTCATAATTGTTCCTTTAGGATGGTTGGTTGGTTGGTAAACGTGGTGGCTAAAGACAAGACAAGTCCAGAGCCCAATTAGCACGAAAAGTGCCGTTTTGAGACCACAGAACTCCGTTAAGCTACTTAAAGGATGGAGGTTCCAGGAAATACAAATGTTGGTGTGGAGACGCACCTAGAGCAATTTAGAGAGGTTAAGAAAGTGAAGCAGCTCCTCTATTTTCGCCTCCGACGCATCCTCTAGGATCCTTTAGGATATTTTTAGCAACCAAGTGGTATCTAAGTAATGGCTGTCATATGACTGAATATGCAAAAGCGTATGCAATAAATTTACACGAAGTTTAAGTCCTTTTAAAACAGTTGGAATTCTTACAAGGACGTTGTTAGTAAGGAAATCTACATATCATTTGGAGATGGGTGTCATATTACTGGAAATAATGTAGAAGTAGATCTTTTTTTAATTGAAGTTACTGTCTTTAGAATGCATATAGGGTCCTTTAAGGTGAGGAAAAGATTAAAAAAACGTAATAGGATTTATGGGTTTGGCGCGGTATGTTGAAGCGTACACGGTTGACTATTTATGAGTCCTTTGGAAACAATTTGATTACTTTGAATGGTAACAAGGATATTCTTAACAAGGAAGTGGTATCAAGCCAGCGTTAGTCTACATTTAAACAAATGCTTTGAATGTACGAGGGTAGTCTGATAAGTATCCACATTCCCCGCCTGATGGTGTCAGTATCGCAAGAGCAATTTACTATCGTTTAGTACATTCTTCTATACGGCAACTGTCCAAAATTCAGCCGGATCAGACTCGTAGTTTTGCTTTGGCCACGTGTGAAAGCTGGAATGTCCGCCGATTTTAGAAAAATGGAAAAAGAGCTATATCGGCCGGTGATTCGATTCTTGTTTTTGGAAGGGAAATCGCGCAGCGAAATCAAAGAGCGTTTGGATGCTGTGTACGGTGACTCTTCTCCTTCGATGACGACCGTCAAAAATTGGTTTAACGAATTTCAACGTGGTCGCACGTCGGTTTTTGATGAGCCACGTCCAGGTGCCCCGAAAATGGTTAGCACGCAGGATAAGGTGACAAAAATCCACGATCTCGTATTGACAGACCGCCGATTGAAGGTGCGAGAGATAGCTGAGACAGTAGGCATTTTAAAAGATCGCGTGGGTCATATCCTGCATGAAATTTTGGGCATGAGAAAGCTGTCGGCGCGATGTGTGCCGCGTTTGCTTACTCCGGACAACAAGCGCAACGGCGAGACCACTTCAAAGCAGTGTTTGACGCTGTTTAAGCGCAATCCGAAGGAGTTTCTGCGTCGTTTCGTGACAGTCAACGAAACTTGGATACACTGGTACATACCAGAGACCAAGGAACAGTCGAAAACAGTGGACTTCAGCCGGCGAACGTGCTCCGAAGAAGGCGAAGACTGCTCCATCGGCCGGAAAGGTGATGGCCAGCGTTTTTTGGGATTCACAAGGTGTGATCCACATCGTCTACCTGCAGAAGGGCAACACGGTCACAGGGCTGTACTATGCCGAATTATTGGGCCGATTCGACGCCGAATTGAAGAAAAAACGGCCCCACTTGGCAAAGAAAAAAATTCTCTTCCATCATGATAACGCACCGGATCAGACCTCCGCCCGCCAACGCCAAACTGGTCGAATTGGGCTACGAACTGCTGTCCATCCACCGTATTCTCCAGATTTCGCCCCGAATGACTTCTTTTTGTTTCCAAACTTGGAAAAGTCACTCGCCGGGCAGAAATTTCAGTCGAATGAGGAGGTCATCGCCGCCACGCAGGCCCACTTTGCAGGCCTCACTCAAACGACTGTCAACTAAAAACTGCTCGTCGAAAATGGTCGAAACTTTGGTGAGTAACTGTTAAAAGACGCACAACTACATTTACTAGCTTTTATTGACGAGTGGCGCCATCTTTGAGTTGAGGTCGGAAACTTTTCAGACCACCCTCGTAATTTGATTGCTTTCAGGTTAAGCAAGAACATTATTCGCAAAAGAGTTATAATAAGGCGAGATGGGTATTTCAATTTACGAATCTAGTAGTATAGGGTTATTGTCATCTGTCAAGTGAAAGAGAGTGATAGTTACAATTAGCTCCTGCAATTTTGTAATATTATTTTACTAAATCGTTTCAAATTCAGTTAAGAAGCTAATACGATATATCAGCGTTAATAGCAAGATTGTCGATAAAAAGTTTCCGCAGTTTATCACATATCCTCTTCGGACCCAACGTACACATATGTGTACAAATATTTCTTACTGTTAATTTTCATGATAGAATAATTTTTTTTTTCTTATAACCATGTTTTTTCAGTTCTCTAGCAATGATTGCGTGTTATCAAAACAGTTATAACGTCTAGACTTCGATAAAAGTTGAAGGAATGCAAATTATTTCATTGCAGTTCATTGCGACTTGACCGACAGCCGCCGATTTCCGTTACTAAATTAACGTTGATGACAAATATCGCAATATTTCAAATCAGAAATTAAAGTTGACTAGTTCCTTGTTGTCCGTAAATTTTTTTCACATCGATTGGTCTTTTATTGTTTAAATAACGGTGATTGAAAAAGGTTTGTACACATATGTGCACATTAGGTCTCAATACCATAAATGAAATTACATTATCTTGTACAGAAATGCACATTGATTCTTAGCAATTGTACCAGATATGATTTTTATTTGGTTGTACAGTAAAACCCCATTGGTTCTGGCCCCTATCCGGACACATAGAAGTCCGGATGCGGATTTTTGGATTTTTTTTTCTTACGCGAAGCTTGAAATTGTAAAAAAAAATAATTTTCATTAATTCAATTCATTTATAAATGGGTACAATTACCCGGATTTTGGATGCACAGGAAGAACTAGAGTTCTTTGTGTTAGTTGTGGTGTCTTCCTGTGTGTTCTGAAAGATCGCAACTGCTTTTTGAATTTTCATAAGGAATGAATTCAAATTCTTACTTTTGCATCATTGAATTTCGTTTGTTATTATTAATTTGTTTTGTTTTTGTTTTTTGAATAATAATGTTATTTTAATATTTTTGTATAAAACTACATTGAAATATATATTTTAAATGTAATTCCCAGTTTTTTTCGTATCTACGTAACATTTGGAGGTGGTCGCTATGTGCGTCTACAGACCTAATGTACACATATGTGTACAAATTATATCTAATTATCTAGAATAGCTAAATTTTTCAAATCTTCTAAACTTATCTCAGAATACATATCTAAGCACCCTAAGTACGTTTTTACAAAGTTTTTTCAAATAATGTGCTCTCGGGACCGAAGAGGATATAAACCGAAATTTCTTACATTTTCACTTGGGTTGTTACCATAACCTACAATGTCCGCGGTGATTTTGTCGGATTGCTCAATTTGCAAGAAGGATATCACCATACCAGGAGACTGCGGCGACGTGTTTAGCTGTGGATTGTGTAATCGTCCTCAGCACTCATTATGCGCGAGACTCTCGAGAACTGCAATACAATCGTTGAAATCCACGACTAAGAAATCGATGTTCATTTGTACATTTTGCACCAACAAAAATGAGCAAATCGATTCCTTGAAGATACTGGTTACGTCCCTGATGGAAGAAGTTAAATCGTTGAAGGAAGAGGTAATACGTTTGAAATCGGTTAAACATTCTTTACCTGACATGGAGGATTTTGCTTTCGAGTTGGAGGAGCGACGCAAAAGATCGGCTAACCTCATTCTTCATGGTGTCTCCGAGTCCGATTCTGTCGACGATTCAACTAAAGTATTCAACATTCTTCAAAACATCTTTAAGCAACGCGATCAACCGTACAATCTATCTGCTTCTGATATGAGAGTTTCCCGTATTGGACGACTTATTACCGACAAAATCAGGCTGGTCAAGGTTTCACTGCCGCAAGCATCATTAGCGCTTGACATCCTCAAAACTAAAAAAGATTCCAAGGTAAGGGATTATTTGAAGCAACAAAACGTTAAAATATTTTCGGATTTGTCTTTGCGTCAACAACAATATCTAAAACATCTTCGCGCTCAGCTTGAAGACGTTAAAAAAACTGATCCCCAAGCTACTATACGTTATATAAACAACATTCCCAAAATTATACCGTCAAAAAAGACAAAAAACTAAACTTGGTTATATATTACCAAAACACTCGCGGAATCTGCTCGAAACTAGATGAATTTAGATTATCTACGGCACTAACAACGCACGATGTATTAATTTTCACCGAAACCTGGCTAAGGCCTGATATTCTATCATCAGAACTGGGTCTTGAGCAATTCCAAATTTTTAGACGCGACAGAGATGCAAAAACTTCAACTAAACAAAAGGGCGGCGGTGTTCTCATCGCGGTAAAAAAATGCATAAAAGCAGTAAAACTAAAATGTGTACACGATGATGTCGAACAGCTGATTGTACGCATTGATTCCAAGCCGTTCAAAACAATCTTATCAACGGTATATATTCCACCCGACGTACTACCTGATATCTACTATAAACACTGCAACGATGTTACGATCTCTATGCGAAAATGTCCAACAGCATACTTTATTGCTACTGGCGATTACAACTTGCCTGGTATTAATTGGGATCTGGATTCTTGGCTCATGAATAATAATTGTAATGCGAAAAGTATAAATGTTTTTGAAGCTTTCTCTTTATTAGACTTTAAACAATTTAATAGAATTAAAAATGCTCATGATAGCTTGTTAGATTTAATATTTTCTAATGTTGATAATATTCTTGTAACTTGTAATAATTTTCCATTCGTGACTATTGACAATTATCATCCCGCTCTTGACATACAAGTTGTATTAAATGCGGAACAAACCATGAATGAGAAGAATATTTCTTATAGAAATTTTAATAAAGCTAATTATAATTATATTAATGAAGGAATAAGATCTTGTAATTGGGAATGTTTACATAATATGTCAGTTGATAGCGCCGTTGACTTCTTTTATAATTATGTTAATAACCTTATTGACGATAATGTTCCAATGGTAAATTTAATTAAAGATGAATACCCAAAGTGGTTTTCTAATGAACTTAAGAAGTTAACACAATTAAAAAAAGCTGCTCATGCAAAATTCAAAAATTCCGGTAGACTAGATGACTATAATTTGTTTTCCAAGTTAAGGGCTGATTGTAAAAGAACATCAAAGCTAGATTTTAAAATGCATATCATTCGAATTGAATCCCAAATACCAAATAATTTGAAATATTTTTGGAGGTATGTTAATTCCTATAGAAATGACTCTGGAATACCTGCCATGATGCATTTAGATGATTTACATAGTACTAACACGGCCGAAATATCTAATATGTTTGCAGTCAATTTCTCTAAAGTATACAATAATAATTTAAACAGCTATGATCCGCCTTCACATAATAATGTTTTGAATGTTTCTAGCTTCTCTATTGATACCAACTCCCTTTTGGATAAGTTATTGAAAATTGATGTAACTAAAAGCCCTGGCCCGGATGGAATTCCTTCACTTTTCCTAAAGAGCTGTGCTTATGCTCTTGCTTACCCTCTGTCGATCTTATTTAACAAATCACTATCCTCTGGAGTTTTTCCTCACATTTGGAAAAATAGTTTCGTTATTCCCATATTTAAGAAAGGAGATAAATCAGACGTTAAAAACTATCGCCCAGTTTGCATTTTATCAAGTATACCGAAGCTATTCGAAAGCCTTGTGACCGATTTTCTCACACCATTAGTAAGACCCTTAATAATTGAACAGCAGCATGGTTTTTGTTCTGGGAGATCAACTTCTACTAATCTGATTACGTATCACAAGTTTATCTGCGAATCTTTTAACGATTTCTTACAAGTTCACAGTGTCTACACTGACCTTACCAAAGCATTCGACACTATAAATTTTAATCTTTTAATTAAAAAACTTTTGAATTTTGGATTTCATGGTTCCTTGTTGAAATGGTTAAATGACTATATCCATGGCCGCTCTTTAATAGTTAATCTTCAAAGCAATTATTCTCAACCCTTTTCCCCAACTTCAGGCGTACCTCAAGGTTCGCATCTTGGACCGCTCTTGTTTCTCATTTTTATTAATGATATTAATTTAGTTTTCAAGGAAGTTGAGTTCTTATTGTTCGCAGATGATTGTAAGATATATAAAGCTATTTCCAATCCAGATGACTTATTGATCTTACAATTGAATTTGCGAAATTTTCAATCTTACTGCGAAGATAATCTGTTGTCGATCAATGTAGAGAAGTGTGAATTCATAGTTTTTAATAGAACAAATCTAAATTACGATTTCACTTACACACTTAATAATGTTCCCTTGAAACAAGTCGCTTTAGTTCAAGATTTAGGTATTACATTAGACTCATCACTTCAATTTTCTGCTCATATTTGTAATATTACGGAAAAAGCACTGCGAATGTTAGGTTTTATAATGAGGAACACAACACATTTCCATAATATTAATGCTCTAAAAATGTTATATTTCTCACTTGTGAGAAGTAATTTGGAATACATATCTGTGTTGTGGAATCCTCATTATCAAACATACAAAGATTTGATTGAGAAAGTGCAGCGGAAATTCTTAAGATATTTAGCGTACAAACTGCATATCAGGCGTGATGAAATTGACTATGCAAATATATTGAGCTTAATTAATACTGGCACCCTTGAAGAAAGAAGATCATACTATGATTTATTATTTTTATATAATCTTTTAAATGGTTTCATTGATGCTCCGAATATCTTGGCGGAAATAACATTCAGAGTTCCCCAAAAACGCACTAGAAGTATCGTTCTTTTCCAATTACAAACCTGTAGAACGAATTATATTCAATTTTCGCCTATTGAACGTTTTAAAGCTATTGGCAATAAAACTTGTAGTCAAATTGATATATTTAACACTAACGCTAATTCTTTGAAAAAGGTTATGAACATTTAATAATACATAAAACGTAATTTGTAAAATATAATCAAAAATAGTTATAGTTTTGAAATTAATAATAGACTGATTTTTTAATGATTAAAAAAAAAAAAAAAATATTTAAATATTCTGTTTTTTTAAACTACTGAATTGTACTATCATTATTGTATGTATGTATAAAGGACGTAAGTCCGTTGAAATTGAAATAAATAAATAAATAAATATTCATTTAGTTCTATTTGTTCTACAGTTCTACTATAAACATAAGATTTAATAAAGGAAATACATTAACGTTAAATGGACAAAAGAGGCGAATTCTCTCGCTGCATTTTGAATAATTTTTCATAAATATTTTTGCTTTCAAAACCTGAAGGAATCTGACAATGTTTTCCCCGTACCCTGTAGATACATTCGATGAGTATGTGTGTGAGAGATAAAAATGTGATCCGTGTTTTGGGATCGTGACATTGAGTAAAATCGTAAAAGCTTTGAATGATGTATCTTATGTTAATTAGAGATGTCAAAAAAGTAACTACCCGTTACTTAAGTAGTCGTTACTAATAAATATCGGAAGTAACGACTACCGAGTACAAAAAGTAGTCGTTACATACATATGTACCGAACAACAAACAAAGCAATCTCGTATGTATACTCAGGCACAAACATAAGAATCGTGCGTACCAAGTAGTATACAGTCTGATATCTAATCATAACGGTTATAGCTAACATCCCTGTGAGCTACGTAGGGTAGATGCTCCCTTAGAGAATGTTGTTGCGAGTCCAGCGATACCTTGATCGTGTCGATCGGCTCAAGGATTCCAATGATATCGACGGATTTCGGAAGTAGTACGAAGCTGATTGTGAAATTGTTGTGTGCCAATATGCAGTTTGACAGTTATTTCTGACCTCCCTGTGTACTGACCGAAAAAGGGGATCCGTCAAACCGTTAGACAATTTTGTAGCGAGTTCAGCGACACCTCCATCGTGTCGCCACGCCAAAGGATTGCAGAGATATCGACGTATTTCCGAAAGATTACGCGGTTTCAATCTATGCGATAGGAAATCGTGCTGGCTCACACTGCGCTTCTACCCACTACTCGGTCTGCTCGATACTTGCGCTTCTACCTGATAGTAGCTATCATACCGTGTGCTGATCGCCGAATAGTACAAGTTACGCTACAAGCGCAAGAATCGAGTAGATCGCGTAGTACACTGTCTTATATCAACATTCTCTCAATAATCAAGAATAGGGGCAGTCCGAGTAGTAATCGAGCAGACCGAGTCCGAGTAGTAGGTAGAAGCGCAGTGCGCAAGTATCGAACCAGCACGATTTCCTATTGCATACTATTAATGAGCGAAACGATTGACCTCGTATTCTTTCGGAAATCCGTCGATATCTCTGCAATCATTTGACGTGGCGGCACGATAGAGGTGTCGTTGGACTCACCACAAAATTGTCTAACGGGTCGACGGATCCCCTTTTTCGGTCAGTGCACAGGGGGGTCAGAAACAACTGTCCAACTGGATATTGGCACACAACAATTTCACAATCAGCTTCGTACTTCTTCCGAAATCCGACGATATCTCTGGAATCCTTTAGCCGATCGGCACGATCAAGTTGTCGCTGGACTCGCAACTAAAATTTTCTCCGCGCAGCTCACAGGGTGTCAGGGATAACCGTCAAAGTACAATAATTTACGAAACGTATGCTCTTGTCAACCTAGATGTTGGCCACAGCAATTTTAAGATCGACTTCGTATTCGTGCGGAAATCCCTCGATATCTCTTCAATCCTTTGGGGGAGCGACACGATCGAGATATTGCTGGACACGGCACAAAATTGTCTAAAGGGTGTCGAAGCCTGTTTGCCGATTAGTGCACAGGGTGGTAAGAGATAGCCGTCAACCCGAATATTGTCAACAGCAATTCCACAGTCAACATCGTACTACTTCGGATATCCGTCGATATCTCTGCAATGCTTTGGTGGCGACACGATCGATATATCAGCGGATTTCCCACACAATTGCCTCGCAATTTAATTGTGTGAAACATTGCAAAACATGAGTACAATCCCTTCTACCATCTCTACTATGTCGGCGACAAACCGTGAATAAGAGGACTATCGCATTCGAGTAGGTTGTCTTTGTAATCTTTTATGTGTTTCTTTAAAAGCAACGATTACTAAGTAACGATTACAAAGTAACGATTACTCGAAACGAATGTAACGAATATAACCGATTACTAAAATGTAACTAAAGTTGACATCACTGATGTTAATAACATAAACAAGCCGAATAAGGGCTTTTACTTTCGAATTTTTTGAATTTTCGCTCACATTATTTGTTACATGTTCATTTATTTTTAAAATTGTTATATTCTTATTTATTAAGCACCTTTTATTAAACGCATTTTGTTGATATGGAATAACAATTTTTATTTTTCATTATATTTATAGAAATAATCTAGGTTAGCATAAAGCCGTACTTCCTTTATCTAAAAATTTTGCTTTGCTCAGAGAACCAAGAACAACGCGAGCGTTGCGAGCTCTAGAGTTGAAAGCGAGCGAAGCGAGCCTTGACACCAGGCTTATAAAAAAGAGTCGAGCTACCTCCTCAATAGACGAAAAGGTAGCTCCTGATGAGTAGTCTATTGGGGTACGAAACTCTTGGGTGTATGCCAATATATGGTGAACATTTTTGAAAGAGTCCATTGTTAATGGGAAATAACCGTTGACAATGGAATTTCTCTTTTATTCTAAACAATCAATAAATAGTCTGATTGTAAAAATTAGGGAGAAGTACTTGTAGAGTAGAGATATCTAGGGCGGCAAAATTTGACCAAAGTAACCGCTCTTGTGAAGGCTTTTTTGCTAATTATATAAGTAGTCTGGCTGGCCTAGCGGTTAGTGTGCGCACCTTCGGTACACAGGGTCATGATTTCGAATCTCACCGTGGATCATGGTGTTTTTCGAACTCACCAGCTTGTGACGGACTATGATCTCACTCAGATGTTAAACGAGTACCCATTTATTGGGATAAATAACACTGCTGAGTGTGATGTTGATCTCATTACCTCAACAAAAAGCAGGTAAGATCTTGGAAATAGGATGTCACTAACACATCCTGCGGCCTTAGTCCAATGTTGGATTGTCGCGCCTGTTATTTTTTTTTATAAATATCCACTTGAGATCTCAAAATGATAATTTCACCGAATGAATGGAATGTATAAAAGTTTCAGCAAGATACCGCCCATCAAAATTTTCCGCCCCGCAACTGCTACTGTAATTAAGAAAAAAAGGGATTATGTATTGAAACAACATAATGTATGTTTCAAGACTGTATTCAAGTCTCTCTAAAAAGAATTTCTCCCACGAAAATATTCAAACATCATTTCAATCAAAACACAAAACAGGTCATTTAGAAGAACACATCATGTCTCCTTGGCTTTAACACTGTGCACGTAACCTTGAAAATGCGAGCTAAAAGAAAAACTCATTTTCACATATCGTATACGAATCTACGCAAATCTTTTGGCGTTTCGGTAGCACTCTAATAATATTGTGGTCGCACGTTCAACATGACAAACATGTTTCATCGCATCATTTGTGTATTTGGCCCAAAATATATTAGAGGAACAGCGGGCAAACTTGGTACATATTATTAAATATGTATGTAAGCAATTTAAATTTAGGTAGGTACGTGCATACATAGAACTGATTTTAAAAATTTAGGTTAAATTTCCCTCCAAGTGCTAAAGACACTGCATGCATATGCATCTTCGAAATTGATAAACATGGCCTAGAAATATGGTATACAAATTCAAATTAATTTTCCAAATGCATAATGTGAACTATAAAAACTCAGGAGAAGATGAGATTGAGAATGAATATATGCAAATAACCTTGAATAGATTATGTATTCTAATCTTACGCATATTTAAATTGGATATATGTGCACGAAAGTCATGACTGCTGTTGAGCTGTGATAATGCCATCATTGATAAGTCTTTTCTAAAATGACAAGCAAAATATGTGACTCATGACCTAAACCATTTTTTTTGCGATCATTACCGAAGAAATAATTGCGATCGTATGATGACTTGCACTTGACGGGACGCTTGACTATTTATTGAGAACTAAAGAACAACAAAAAAATTCAAGGTTTTCGAAATACAAATCATTGAACTGGTTGTCTTTTTAGTGTTTCGCCTTATATCTAAGCATAAAATACATAGACAAACTTATGTATTTCTTGTGCGATTTGAATCTCATCATTCTTTATTGCAATTAATTGAAATATTTTGGAAAAAGCGGCCAAGAACTTCTTGTTTGTTTGGAAAATGTTTTATCAATACTACAAGCTGTACCTGTAGTCAAACACGCTTGTCTATAGAATTACTTTATATCGATATCAGATAGAATTGGGTCCGTGTATGCATTTCTTACAAGAGAAGCTCATTCCATAAATTTCCTGATATGCAGTATAGACTTTCAGCTGAAATTATTGTGCTTACACTGAGAAAAAAAGTAGACCGGTTATCTATAAAAAATAATAACTATCAGCTAAAGTCTTTGAATTTCTATGTAGCTACTACGCTACGACGATTTTTCTATTCCTTATTACTTGAAACATCAACTAAATTTGAAAACTGAATTATGTAATTTTCCTACAATCAGGGCCGGATTTCCCAAATGGGCAACGTGGGCCACAGCCCGGGGCGGCAAATTTTAAAGGGCGGCATATTTATTAAACTGCCATACTTTGAATTGATTTAAAATTTTGTAAAATACGCATCTCAAGAAGCAATTCACTTAATCCAGAAATAAAGGGTGATTTTTAAGAGTTTTCGGATTTGATTAAAAAAAAAATCATAAAATTCTGAAAAATGTATGAAATCTTTATTTGAATCGATAGAACGATCTATATAATTTAATGTTTAAAAATGATTTTATGTAAATATTGACCGCGGTTGCGCCTCCAATGGTTCATACGCTGGGTCCAATTTTGGCATACTCTCTCCAACATATCGGCCAGTATCTCACAAATAAATTCTTCAATGTTGGCTTGTAGTGCGTCAACCGTTGCGGGCTTGGCGCTATAGACATGAGCCTTAACAAAGCCCCAAAAAAAATAGTCTAAAGGCGTTAAATTGCACGATCTAGGCGTCCAATTGACCGGCCCCAAACGTGAAATAAACTGTTAACCGAACTCGCTTTTCAATTGGGCCATGGTTTCGCGTGCTGTATAACATGTGGCACCGTCTTGTCGAAACCACATGTCAGTCAAGTCCAGCTCTTCCATTTTGAGCAAAACAAAAGTTTGTAATCATCGCACGGTAGTAACGTTCCGGCCTTCGTCGTTTTTGAAAAAGTACGGTCCAATGATGCCACCGGCCCATAATCCACACCAAACAGTGACTTTTTCGGAATGCATTTGCCGTTCTTGCAATGCTTCTGGCTGATTTTCACTCAAAAAATGGCATTTTTGGCTTGTTGACGTATCCTTTCAACCAAAAATGAGCTTCGTCGCTGAACACTGAGCATGAATTTTGATAAAAAAATTCAATAATCTGCTAACTTTGTTCGTTTATAAGTCGATTCATGGTTAAATTATAGACCACACTGAACATGGTTGACAGTAACACAAGGCACAAAACCCACGTGAGCTGCCAAAAACAGTGTTGCCAAAAAGAAAGTTCCTAAAAAATCACCCTTTACATACCTATGGAGCCGTGTGAAATGTGCCATAAGTATTTTTATGGTTTTATTGCTTATTTAGGGACACTTATTCCAAAACGTGTGTAAACAATTTTCGGATTCGTTCTATATACAGGGTTATTGGTTAAGTTGACCTATTCCCTGCAACACGTTATAATAGGGTCAAAATGCAACAAAATGAGGCCATAAATGTTCGACAGATTTTCAACTGTCACTGAGATATTTGAATTTTTAGGTTTTTTTGAAATAACCTTGAATTTTACCATTTAAAGTAAGAATTACAAAAAACTACTTAGGTAATGGGTTAAAACTTATTTTTGGATTGACAGGTTAACCAGGTGGGAAACCAGACGCAACATTTTTTTGGCGATACAGTATTATTGACTCGATAATCCGGATCAATTATTGGAAGGGGTAATCCGGATAATCGGAACATCTGGATTAGCGCAATCACATTTTTCTGACGAAAAACAATCCAAACAAATAAAGAAGCGCAACAAAAGTCGATAAATGTTCTATTTCTTAGAAATTAGCCAGCATCGTGTCATTTGCTAAACAGTTCCGTAAGAAAGTACGAGACCAAATCTATCATTTCACCCTAAAAATTTCAAAGATCCGGATTCTCTCTTCATTACCGTAACTCCTAGTGGAGCATGGTGCGTTGATGACTACCGTGTGTAGTCACGTGATCAAGGGCGGCAATTTAATTACATACTACCTAAGGCCGCCATAACGGGTAAATCCAACCCTGTCTACGATGGTTTGTAGTAAAATTTTATATTCGAATAATACACTCAAAACTTAAGTGTAATTATTCACTAAACTTTCTTCACTAATTTTGCGTGGTTAAATAAACGAATTTAATAAATTTTCTGCTGCGAAGTTTAAAGAGATTATTTAGTAGAACCTAAATTCACTACATACTTAACACTTTCCCGGACACAACGCCAAAATTTGACACGATTTGTATGGTCAAATGCTCAAAATTGGACGTCTATAGACGTTGTGTCCGGGAACGGGTTAATTTTAGAAAAAAAAGTCTAAAAGATAATTTTTCTCAGTGTAGGCTACTCAGGTTCGTGCATACAAAAATATACAAATTATTATATAAGTCCAACTACTCGTATTAAATTCAAAAATAAATAAAAATCTTCTTTTTCGTTTCAGGCAATAATCGTCACTCCTACCGCGACAAATTTATCGCCACATAGTTCTATGACGTGATTAAATTCCCTAACGATAAAATATGTCCTTAGCCCTGTAGATAAAAAAAAATAATAATTGCGATTAGTGTTCCCAATCTTTTTTTTTATTGTCCACTTTTAGTGATATGTAAATAATAACCAGAAAAGTTTAAGAATAATATAAAACAAGTGCATGTATATAAATCACTTAATTGTTGCAAGTGCAAGTGATCACGCGAAAATAAAGCTTATTTATAATATTATCACCATTAATATTTAATAATAATAATACATTGTATATACATAAATCGTTCAGTATTTATCAATTCTAAAAAAATACGAAAAAAAAGTTTTTTATGTCTACACAAAAAATTCAAAAAAGTTGCTTCAACAATATTACTATACGCAGATTGATATAGTAAAACATACACACATATACGTACGCATACATTTTTAGGCCATACATATTTAAAATATGCTTGAATTAGTTATAATATAGCAGTAAAATATAATATAAAGTGCATACTGTGTGAGATAGTGTTTGCGTCCACGCGTGAACAAACAAACGCGCGTGTCTAATGTGTTATTTTGATGTTTTGTTGGGAAAATAAGCAGTACGCGAAACTAGATTGCAAACGTTTTTGATAAGCGGACGAACGGGTTCGACCCGTCTAAATAGTCGTCAGAATGTTGTACGTATTTCATGTTGATTGCGGCCGGATGATGAAATTTGACATGAACATCGCATTATCCAAGTAAGTTTTTTATTGTCAATTGTCTATAAGTGTATTTAGAAGTTCAATTTTTTATAGGCAATAGTTCCTATATTTCTCGTATGTATTTATTAAAACCTGTTCAATCCGCTTATAAACCAAAATTGAAAGCTTCGTCAAACACTAGAAATATCGTTAACCCACGCATAAATCCGCCGGGAGTAGGAGGTTTCCAATTTCTACTCTCTCCAACTCCCCAGGATTAAAAAACTAATTGCCGAATGTTTGATGCTAGACTTGGCTAGAAATGGCATTTGCAGAGAAAGTGAGTGAGGGTAACGGCTACGATTAGTGGTCTACCGGATTGATGGATTGCTTAACTGTTCCTTAAAATACAAACAGGCTCCGCATGGACTCTATCGATAACAGCAATAAACCTTGCAAGCTTATCTGCTTCCTTTTTTAACGAGGCCATTTCATCCCATCCCAATTTGTTTTCGCGACCAAAGGAGCACGAGTCCCTACGCTTTAAAACATACATACACGAAAAAAATTAGGCTATCTAAAACGAAGAAATTGCTTTCTTATTTTCAAAATTCTCAAATCCTGGCGAAATATTAAAATTGTTTCTTGAAATGATTCTATTTGCAAACTTACTTTTGAGAAACAGTAACAAGTTGGCTGGCTGCAATTTTTTTTAAATTTTATATTAAAGTGGTTGACAATTTTCTTGCCTTTTTGATGAGAAAAGTTTGATTGATTCAAGGCTATTTTTCCTTAACAAGTTGTTATCAGCAGTTTACTTGGATCAATGTGACTACTTCTCAAATAAAAAGAAATACTCCTTAGCTGTTTTTTATTCATTTTTTTTCTTGATTTTAGCCATATGTATTTTCTTTGCTGTAGCATGCGATTTGGTTCAGTGTAGACGACGTCTTTTTGTTTCTAATATTCTATAGTTTGTGAAGTATCGCAATCATTTTTAGACAATAAAGTGTGTGTCAAACAAAAACCTTCATATCGATTTATTTTGAGAACTTCAGCAAAGGTTTCACGAATCACCTCGGTTCAGGGGCCACTAGTGGTCCGTGGACCACTGTGGTTAAGAACTGTTGTTCTAATTACGATTGTTTTGCCGGATAATCATGGGTCACATGCAATATAGATTATTTTTCAACAATGATTATACACTACCAGCTCGCACAAACAATACACGTGTGATGAGTTTGTAATTTATTAAAATTCCAAGAATGTATAGTATGTATTTTTATTTCATCCACATTAAAATACAATATGTATATTATCATGCTTACTTTGTAAAATAATATTCCGACTAAATTGAACATTGAAACAAGGTGTATTTCATTACGGGATTTATTGATTGCATCAAGTTAATAGAAATTTCTGGGCTAGAAAACGACAGTTCGCAGTATATGAACATACCTTTATTCCAGTGCAAGGAATTTTATTAGTTTGTTTTTGCTGTATGAAATTAATTAATTTATTAACGAATAAAACTCCTCTACCACTATATTTTCTAGTAGCGGCTCCATATCCGAACTTACTGATCACAGACTGTCCCATCGGCCGGAAAGGTGATGGCCAGCGTTTTCTTAGATTCACAAGGTGTGATCCACATCGGCTACTTGTAGAAGGGCAACACGGTCCCAGGGCTGTACCAAGCCGAATTATTCGGCCGATTCGACGCTGAATTGAAGAAAACACGGCCCCACTTGGCAAAGAACAAAAAATGCTCTTCTACCGTGATAACGCACCGGCTCACACCTCCGCCTGCCAACGCCAAACTGGTCGAATTGGGCTACGAACTGCCCCATCCAGCAGTGACGTGCAGTGAAAATTCCTCATAGTCAAGCAGTTGATCATTCCAAAGCCAATTTCACATAATTAAAAATGAACTGAATAATACAATAAACACAGTTGCAAAAGCGTTTATAGCAAGCGGCTTTATGCCTTATAGAAGAAATCAGGAATAAAAAAATAAAGCATTTCTTATTCTTCACGCCTCTCTTTATCCAAAAAAGCTTTAATTACTTTATAAAAAAAAATTTCTCTTCGCATTTGTATGAGAATATCCTTTTCGGCAGCAATCAAAACAAGATCTGAAAACCTTTCCTAGGATTGGTGATCCTTAAAAATGTATGGATACGTTATAAAGTTAAAAACGACCTCTCGGCAGAAGCCACAGTGACTGGAAATATTGTTAATTATTTAAAATCGTATCAAAAACTATTATAATATCATCCTAGTCTTCAAATATAACGTTAATAATTCGAAAATGATAACGCCAACGCGTTTTGGAAACAAGTGGTAATCGGCGCTTAACTATAGATGAAAAAAGATCTGCCCTTTAAGTGGATGTACTGAAAAAAGTAGCTATCTCGTTTATGCACGCAAAAAAAAAGCTTAATTTCTGGAATCAATTCAACCGATTTAGACAAATCCAAATTTAGTGAATGAGCATAGCATGGAACGATCAATGCGGGCTCATATCTTTCGCGAGTTAGAGATTGAACTAGATTTGATAACTCATTACTGCTGCGCCATCGTAGCATTGTGCATTTAGCTTATTACCGACATAATTTAAAATCCTTTGGAAATATGAGAAGTTATTGCCTTACGGTTGGCACTTATATCATAGAATCCGATAAAGGAAGCTCTTGCTCTGCGAGATGAATCACTGTATCGATTAAACGTTTCAAAATATTCCGATTACGGTCAACTTTTTCGTTATGTAATCTAATCAATAATGCCGCCTGGTAATTTAGCATAAGCTCTATTCTTTGCGATCCGAAGAAATCTAACTTAATTAACAACTGAAGATGTGTTTCCGAACTAGCGTGCTTTACAGCTGAACCCGTTAAATATTTAAATGCTAAGTCCGGATTTATTCCAAACAGATTTCTCGTTCGCGAACAAAAGACACGGCCAACAAAATAATTTATTTAATTTACAACTTCCGGTAAGCCAAATGTACTTTTCATATGTTTCAAAATTAAATTTCCGTGTAACGCTTTTTTGTTTACATTCAAAATGAATTTTAAATTTTGACCACCCAGATTGAACGATCCTCCTTTCTTAGCTAATAAAAGGGTCAAAAATTCCGATGTTATTAAAAAATCTGCCGCACAGCACAACTCCGACATAA
The DNA here is from genome assembly GCA_949715475.1 of Microchrysa polita. Lineage (NCBI taxonomy): Eukaryota > Metazoa > Arthropoda > Insecta > Diptera > Stratiomyidae > Microchrysa > Microchrysa polita. The sequence goes on along the minus strand of OX454418.1, from coordinate 75,681,632 downwards.
TTTGAAGAGAAAACTACAAACTTTTCCCAAAAAAACACACAAAGTTGAACATTTTTTTAAATTCCACAAAAAGTCACCTGTAGTCAACTGATTTCTTCTGGAAAATGTAACTGAAGTTTATATTTTCCTCTCAACATGCATTTAACGTCTACTATCCATATTCAATCCACACGCAACATGTAAGTCAATCAACACCAATTCTGCTTGAGTGCGCTCATATAAATTCGCACATAAAACAAACAAAAAATATTCGCCCATCATATGAACCGACTCAAGCATCTGGAATCAACATGTTCCTCTGCTCACTGCATCATGTACGTGTACATGAATTATGATATGATAGATACATTCGCCAAGTCCGTACACATGCTGCAAACAAGTTTGGTTCGATTATGTGCGGCATGGTGTTCGTTTTAGTTTTTGCATGTACATACATACTTCGCGGGGTTTTCGGAATAAATCGTCAGGAGGAGAAAATGTTGTCAAAAATGATATTTGGTGATGTCGGTGATAATGAATCCGGAGTTTTTCCTAGTCAAGCAGTTTGGAATTGCTTATTATGAATGCACGTCGCTGCCATCCAGCGTATTCTCCAGATTTGGCCCCGTGCGACTTCTTTTTGTTTCCAAACTTGAAAAAGTCACTCGTCGCGCAGAAATTTCAGTTGCATGAGCAGGTCATCGCCGCCACGGAGACCCACTTGCAGGCCGCGAAAAAACGTATTATTTAGATGGGTTAAATCAAGTGTATCGAGCTAAAAGGAGACTATATTGAAAAATAAATCGCCACTTTTCCAAAATTTTGTTTTTCTTCTGTAGGCATAGGTACTTATCGGACCACCCTCCCACCATTCCCCTGAAATATGCTCAGAAAATAGGCTCGGTTTACTAGAGATTAAGAGTGTGCTCTGCGTTCAGAGCAACTTCTCATGAACCTTCCTACGTCGGTCGTCGCTAGAATGATTTCAATTTATATTCTGACGAAGCAAGGGGGTCGCTCTGTGGCTGACTTGGGTGGGTCGAACTCTACGATGCTAGTAATCTAGTAGTCCGGAGATCGAATCTCGGCGTAGTCCAGGAAATATAGTGCTTGCAACATTATATACACTCCTCTATATGCACTGTAACGTTGACTCGAAGTAGGCTATAAACGGCTGAGTGAACGCACCATGCCCCACAACGGTTACGGTACAGAGAGAGAAGCGAGTCGTGGGAGGGCAATTGGACCATTGAATGCAGACTTGAGAAAATAGGAGTAACATAGAAAGGCGCAGTTATAAATGAAAAAGTGACTACAGCTATGGATGGATGCAGTAACTAAGGGCAATGAACATTCTACCTCATTCCTGCATAGCTAAGCTCTCGAAATTTGGGTGAACTCAATGTTTTAGTCTAAACGTATTTGGGATGCAGTTAAGTCATCTGAGAATTGCAGAAATAAGACGGAAGTTTGAGAAGAGATATGATGGATAAGCAGTCAATAGTCGAAGCTGCCTCAGTGAAGTAATTTGGAGAGGTGGTTCCACAAGGGAAGGAGCTCATCAGCTGGAATGGTTTTAATCGGTAAAGTAGGATGCAAAAGGTTTTTAAGATTTCCCTATACATATGTACCTTGTAACTAAGAAAACAAAAAAGAGGTTTGAAACGGCCTTACTATTAATAAGATAATATTTTGTAGGTGCCATTTGGTCCTGATGCAGCTGCTGCTTTCATTGTAGTTCAACAATTTGTCCAGTCAAAATATCCCAATTCAGGCCTCCAAATAGAAAAAAAAAATATAGGAAAGCTAATTTTTGTTGTTTTTGAATCAGTGGGGTCCCAGTTCGCTAAAACGCATTTTGCTTAAAAAAAATTGATCGGAAAGGTCCTAAAAAGGACAAAAAAGGATACTTTTTAATCCTTGAGCGGAGGTCGGTATGCGAGGTATCATATCAAAGGGGACGCCGAATAAACATATCCGATGTTAGTTTCCTGTTTTAAGGACCCTGAACGGAATAAATCGAGCTTAAATGGAAAATTTCGCGTTTCCCGTGTATCTTTCTAAAGCCATAACTACGAGAATAATTCAAGCTGTCACTAATTTTACCACTTTTCAACATCTATAATAGCAGAAGATTCTACGACTAAATTTGCTAAGAAAAAAATTGCTCGGAAAGCTCTGAAAAAGGACATAAAAGGACACTAATTACAAACTTTGGTCGAACGTGGGCATGCGGGGTGTCATATCAAAGTTTCAAGGAAACTAAATGGAATATTAAGGTTAAGATACTGATACGGAAAACATGAAATTTTTTCATTTCAGTCCAATTTTCTCCTTTGGAGGTCCTTGAAACAAGTAACAAACGTCGGATATAGAATTTACTCGACGCCCTCTTTGATATGACACCTCGCATGCCCACGTTCGATCAAGGTGTGTAATTAGTGTCCTTTTATGTCCTTTTTCAGAGCTTTCCGATCATTTTTTTTTAGCAAATTTAATCGTAGAATCTTCAGCTATTGTAGATTCTGAAAAGTGAGAAAAGTAGCAACAACTTGAATTATTCTCGAATTTATGGCTTCGGAAAGATACATGGGAAACACGGTAATTTTCCATTTAGGCTCGATTTATTCCGTTGAGGGTCCTTGAAACAGGAAACAAACACCGGATATGTAATGTACTCGGCGTCCCCTTTGATATGATAACCCGCATACCCACCTCCGCTCAAGGATTAAAAAGTATCCTTTTCTTAACCCTTTAGATGCCACAGTCATTTAAAATTTTTTGTAAAATGAATTTTCTCCACGCCTTAAATCTCCATATCTTCAAAAGTAGACTATAGCTAGAATAGCGAAATAAAATTATTATTATCACTGCCAACAAATTTACAAAAAAAAAAAGAAACTAATAGCAGTAAAATCGGATAAGTGGTTTTGCTTTTACAGACCTTCAAAACCAATATTTTCTTATTTAACAGATACTTTTTCCATCGCAATTTTCTCCATCTTCTGCCAAGTTGAGGTGTTTGTATGATTTTATTTTTAATTGTCTATATCATGTTATTCTATACCTCCATTATTTCTAACAGTTTTAATACCTTAAGTGCAGAAAACTAGGGTTAATTTTGGATCGATTTTGGCATAATGGTAACCTTAGTTTCCTGCACTTAATGTAACTCTTAGAAATAATAGACCTAGAATAAAATGATATAAGAAAGATGTGATCATAAGACTATGCGCCAATTTAAAAAAAAAATCATATCAAGTTTTACCACGTCGATTCATCACCAGTATTCAATATCCTTGGAAAAAAATGCAGGGTACTCTTTGAGCTGAAGCTTCAGGCAAGTCTAAATTGAACGCCAAATGCCGTTAATGTTGGGCCCCGTAAATTTCTTAAGGGTTTGAGCTATTTGTGGAATAATCACGAATTGTCCTACTAGTTTTGTGTAGCGGAAATAATTGTGTGTGCAAATTTACAATGTATTAATGCAAGCATACTTACATAATCTATTTCTTCCTTCTACTAAATTCACCTCATGCATTCATCAATCTTCTTTTGCCGACAATAAAATTGCAAAGACACATTCACTTCATTTGAAATGTTAACAAACATTATTCTTCCCCCTTGCTCGCGGAATCTGTAATGCAAAACAGACGAATTGTAATTTTTTATTCGTGTCTAATTCAACTTCCAGATCATAAAGTTATGCTTGTCTATAATAGCGTGTGCCATCCCCTCACCTTCAGCACACCCTGCGAGCTAAGCCCCACTCGTTAAGCAACAACTATACATATCATTAATTCTATTGCTTTGCTGGCTCTTGAATTAAATTCGCATACATAAATCGACAAGACAAAGCCGGTAACTTTGGTCGAAACTGTCAAGGCTACCATTAAAACAAAACGCAAGTACAACACTATCATCGTACAAACAAACTGAAATGATATGTGTGTACATTTAACATAAGTATAATACAACAATACAGACAGTTGGCACTATTTAATGCTTTTATTACGATGCTTTAATTCAATTGAAAAAAATCAACGCATACAGGAAAAAATATGAACTCTTCCATGTCGGAAAAGAAAGAAAACCTGGGTGCTGATTTGAACATAGAGGAGAGGTGTGCACCTCCATTATCATTATCAAGTTTTCATTTCATAGTTTCTGTATGTGCTGCTGTTTCAACTTCCAACACACGTCAACGTCAATCAAAATCAAATGACGCGGTGATTTCAGCTAGGCTAGCTCTAGCTAGATGCATAATAGATGCAACTTGGAAATGTATACTTATCTGAATTTATTGCTATGTTGGAGGTAGGAAAAAGTGGTCTATCTACTACTACTTTATGCAACTTCTCGTACATATAGAAAACCAAACAAAAGCTGATGGCGACCATAGTCACCGATGCCGCCACACTGTCTCGGCATGCGATTAGCTTGAGATAAACTTTTACTAGATGATGGAAAAAGCAACCCAGGCAAGGTTTCACTCATTCTGATCGATTACCTCAAACGAAACGTTTCCACTTTACATCTTACATATTTTGTTGGGTGGATATAATGTAAATTAAACATTTATTTTGAAATATGTACATGAAAACAAAGACTTTTCTTCAACTGACAATTAAGGCTCTTCTCACATGGAGAGATTTGAAGGCTAGGTGACTACGGGAACCAATTTTGTAATCAAATCAAACTGAAGATTTCTTTCCTACTGTGGTTACAATGGAAGATTCTACAACGCTGTAACATAATTTTCAACATTATGCATACATTTTTTCTTTCCACAAAATTTTTTTTTTAGTTACCATACGGAGAATCGATCTTAGGTCTCGAGATTACTAGCATTGTGAACTCTCTGAGTCAGGGGTGTCTGTGCCAAATATCGCTGTGTGCAGGTTTAAGCGGGCCGCAAAAAAAAAAAAATCTGACACGTACAGTGGCCGACAAAAGTCTACATACGACCATTATTTTTGGTGCTTAGCGGGATCCATGGCCCTTATTCAAAAAGTGGTCATGTAGTTTTATTCTCAGACTAATTTAATTCATATCTAGCAAAAAAAATGTTTCCTCGATGTCAATTTAGTAGGCTTTTCATGCAAAATTAAGAAAATACCGTTGACAAAAGTCAACATACGGCTAGGTAAATCATTATTTGTGCTGTTGTGCGGGTCTGTTTTGTACATCATTGTACTTTGTCAAGTTTTGGTAATTATACTTCGTGTTTGTCTGCAATTTTGGAAGTTTTAACAAGGCCGCTGATCTGACAATTCCTTCCCGAAAAGAAATTTCAGCAGAAGTCCGAAATTTGGTGGTAAAACATCGAAATGAAGGAACATCTTTCGGAGAAATTGCCAAAATGTTGGGTTTAAGTAAATCGACCGTCCAAACTATTTTTAACAACTACAAAAGTAGGTTTTCGGTTGAAAGTAAGCTTCGCAGCGGTCGACGAAAGCAGTTGCTTCGAAGAGACGTTTCTTATATTTTAAAAGAAGTGAATGAAAACCCTAAAGTAAATGCTTCAAAATTGGCCGAAGATATCGCAAAACGAGCAGGGAACACGGTGCACCCAAGAACTATCCAAAGAACGTTAAATAATAATGGCTATCATAGCAGAGCGCCACGCAAAAAAACCCCTTATAAGCGAAAAGAATCGCAAACTGCGCTTAGAATTTGCACAAAAGCACCGAAATAAAGGCCTTGAGTTTTGGAAGAAGGTTCTTTTCACAGATGGGTCCAAGTATAATATATTTGGAAGTGGCGGTAGAGCAAAAGTTTGAAGGAAGGAAAACCCGGCACTGGACCCGAAAAATATTATTCCTATAGTCAAACAAGATGGTGGCAGTGTAATGGTTTGAGGACCTGTCGCAGCGTCGGGTGTCGGAAATTTAGTGTTTATCGATGTTATCATGGATCGCCATCTTTATAAGGCCATATTGGAAGAAAATTTACGGGAGTCGGTCGATAAGTTGCACTTCGGAGGTTGGTTATTCCAACAAGACAACGATCCGAAACACACGGCTCAAATCGTGAAGGATTCGTTGTTGTATTATGCTCCAGGGCAGCTTAACACACCCCCACCAAGTTCGGATTTGAATGTTATCGAGCATTTTTAGGAACTCCTGGATCGAAAAATCCTGAAACACGATATTAGAAACGCTACAATTCTAAAAGAGAAGCTCGCTGAGAAGTGGAATCAAATAACTCCTAACGAGTTTGACAATTTGGTCGCATCAATGCCAAGGCGTTTGCAGGCAGTTATAGATGCCAATGGAGGGCCAACAAAATATTAAAAGAGTTTTTTTTTTATTAATTTTTAATCATTTTTGTTCAAATATCACAGTTGTATGTAGACTTTTGTCACTGGATTTTTTTAGTTTTTTATGCATATATTGAAGTTTAAGTTTGAAAAAATTTTTTTTTTGTTACATGTTAATAAAATCAGATTATGAACAAGACTACATCATTAATTTTTCAAATAATACTGTTGGGCTCCTTATACAGGCAAAATATGGATCGTATGTAGACTTTTGTCGGCCACTGTACATAGAAAATTATTTTCGAAATTTAATCACAGAATATTACCTTTAAAATACAGTAGACTCGCTACCTGAACTAATTAAAACCCCGACTGTTAACCTTAACTGGAGTTTATGTTGTGCAGCTGTTCACAAACAATCTTTTTTTATATTTTTTGCCAGTTTCAAAATGCATATTTAGAATGAACAGTAGTTTCTAGGCTAAAGTCCTTGATGTCTGACGCAACATGGCAGCGGATTGACAGACGAAATCACCTGGACTACTATTGCGGCTGTCTGTGTGTATAATCCCATCTACTTATCTAACCGATAAATTTTCTTATTATGATGCAGTTTTTCTTTACTATTCCAGTCTGTTTTTGATTGAAGGGAAAAAACTCCTTTTTCGTTTCTTTACTTCTAGACGTTTCGCTTATTTTATTTAAGCATTTTTAAAGAAAAATAAAATTAATAAGTAGAACAAAAGGAGTTAACAATATAAATTGAATTCAAATTATAATTGAAGGATAGGAAGTCCTGTAGATGCTTAAATTTAAATAAAATAAGCAATACGTCGAAGAGTAAAAAAAAACGAAAAAGGAATTTTTTATTTCAATCTAAAACAGACTGGAATAGTGAAGAAAACTGCATCATATATTATAATTGGAAACCAGTTGAAAAAATAATACAGTAAAGATAAATTACAATTTAACTGACTTAACTCTTGCCTCCCAGAGACCTCCGAAAATGGTTAATGCTGGATGACTGAAATGCCATATCAATCCTTCACTCGTTTGTTCGTTTTCGAAATGAAACCGATGAAATTTGTCTGTGTTTCATTGTGCTTCTTCCTTTAATGACCCAAAATTTCCTTGATTGTTTGTTCCAACAAATGTTTCTATTTCGGATTTTAACTCGTGAGCAAGACGTAACCTAAATTCAGAAGCCATTTTAAATTCGGTTAAAAGATAATCTCTCTTGCTTCGAGGAAAGTCGACGAAATCGGAAACCGTCAAAGTATGTAGTTAACCTGCTGAGAGGTGTTGACGCTGTGAAGCGTTCAATAGCAGCGTTCGAATCTGAAGACTTTTGACTGAAATTTACAATAAACCAGCAAAAACAGATCAAAGTACTTCCAGCTTCATAATTAGATGACAGTTGTCACAACACTTATCTCCAATATCGTTTAAAAGCTTGAAACTTGTGGCTTGTGGTGGTTGTGTATAAGGGAGCGGCACGAAACATTAATTTAAACACCTTAAACGAGTGACCCGAAAATAATGGGAATTCGTGGCGGTGGGTAAGGTAAGTGTAGAAGCATCGTTCGAATCTGAAGACTTTTGACTGAAATTTACAATAACCCAGCAAAAACAGATCAAAGTACTTTCAGCTTCGGCATTAGATGACAGTTGTCACAACACTTCTCTCCAATATCGTTTAAAAGATTGAAACTTGTGGCTTGTGGTGGTTGTGTAAGGGAGCTGCACGAAACATTAATTTAAACACCTTAAACGAGTGACCCGAAAATAATGGGAATTCGTGGCGGTGGGTAAGGTAAGTGTAGAAGCCCATTGTTCGTAACTGTTGGAGACACGTCTCCTGAGTCAATATGCCCAGTTGTGTCGCTGTTTGTGAGATTTTTTTGATAAACAGAACAACGAATGGGTGGCTATGTAATTGTTGTTTCAAGCTCAAGTCATAGAAATAGGATTAATAACTTTTGGAAAAATGCAGGGTCCTCCTTCAGCTTATTAAGAAGCACAAAACATGCCTGCAGCCAACACTCCCTTTGCTTGTCTGTGAGAAGACGAGGAAGAAATTGCGCTGCAAGAGTTATCATGTGAAAGTAATTGCTCTAAGCTCTTTATCATGTGAAAGTAATTGCTCTAAGCTCTTTGATATTTCAGACATCGAAAGCAATAGATCGTCAATGTTTTAGCTACGCCCTTCGCGAAAAGTAGCATTGATTTTGTTGACAACGTAAATTTTTGGCACTTAAGGGCGTCCTGAACGGGATCAGCCTTGTTTTACCATTTCACCACCATTAAAACATGAAAACCTCTCGTAGATTCTGGTTTTAATTACAGACAGTGTTAAGCATTACAATGGCATCCCGGTCAAATTCCCTAACAGAAAAACCAAATTTCACAGCCACGCGTTTCTCTCGGAAATCGACCACCACGAAATCGGAAAAGTTGTTTCACTAAGAAATCCTTAGGGGCGAACCGATAAAATCACAGCGATACAACTTCGCACACGAACTCAGGAAATCTGTCCCTAACGGATATCCCGCTCCAGTCAATCGCATCAAAAAAGCCTATTGTGTTTTCGGTGTGTTGTCCAAAATCCTGCAAAGCAGTTATCTCATTGCAAAAACTAAACCTGGGGGATTCCGCTCCCTATTTCGGTCAGCTTGTATGGAAGCAGCACTTGGGAAGTTGCCTCTATGTTCACCGAAAAGCGGCAAACTTTCCTCAATTTTTGTTACTATCGAATTTCAGGCCGATAAAATTTCAAATATAGATCTCAAATGTCTATTGGCGAATTGAATCGCAAGCGAAAGTGGCAGTTGATTAACCATACCTTACGTACCTACTTTGCTAGTCGTGTTGGACCCATCTTCCCAAAGAGGCCGAAATGGGAGTCACCCTCAAAAAAGCCAATAAAAAACTGTGTCAATTAAGAGACTTTGCAATAAACCGTATGTTGTGACATGTAAGTGCAGTAGATGCGCAACAAGGAGTTAAGCCAATCTATAGTAATTATGAAACACTTTTCACACTTTAAATTGCAACCTACATCAAAAAGATAATAAATTAGTTATTTGTTCCAAATATTTAAGTGTTCATGTTTTAGGATCCCAGGACTTGATCACATTTCAGTGCAGTCTGGGTGAACATAAAATTGTCCACATAAACGGGTGTTCACGTTTGACGCAGTTTACTTTAACGCGAGTCTAGTGTATGACTATAAATCTGAGTCTACCTCGGCATTATGTCCTTCAGAAATGTCTTGTTTTGAAAATCTTCATAAAACAAATTGAGAAACATTAGACAAGTAATTAAAACGCCAAAATTTTGTTGATCGATCATGATCAATCAATTGCTATTTGTGAATTAATTTCCTCCAAAACTTGGACAGCCAATCAGGGCATTGTAGCACCGGTCATCCAGAAACATCTCAGGTAGTTCAAATAACCCTGGAAGGCAAAATTGTAAAGCCGGCCCCATACCGACCGAAGTGTGGCAAACACCGCACAAAAGATTGATGCGAAAAATCGTGCAGCAGTGTGGTTGAACGACTCCAAGGTATCATTCTTGGAACCGGTCTTTTGCGCGGTGTGTGCCACACTCTGGTCGGTGTGGGGCCGGCTTTAGGCTAACATAAATTAAATTCGGACAGAAAAGTGCGACAAAAATTTGTGAACCCATGGCTTGAATCAGCCAAAAGCCCAAAAAGTCGTGGTTGGGCTGAAATGGTCATGCATATGGTCACACATAACCTGAAAGATGGTCACATACGCGAATTATACCGCAACCGTGGCAGATAAACTATAGTAGTAGTAGCGATTCATGATTTTTTTTTCTTCTGATTCGAATGGAGGTTTTTGTAGTTCTTGGGCGTTGTAGCAACGGGTAGCTCCAGGACAATTTACATTCAAAAACCGGCTGCCATAGGAACATTTTTATAAAAGCAACAGAAACATCCTTGGTGATAGTGGGACTCGAACCCACGTACCTAATAAAACTTATATGGTTTAGAAAAACCGAAAAACTGTTTTCTGAACCGAATTTCGGGACACAACGAATTCACGAAGGAGCTTAATATTTTCCTCCACAAAAACGGCCGCCACAAACAAATGTACTTAACATAATCATATACACTAGCCGGCATATGTATTTTGACATTTCGTACTCTCGAGTCCCGACACACGTAACGGTAAATTTCTGTTAATGAAATTAAAGAATATATCAGCATCAATAAATATACGCAATATTTTTCCGGTCCTTCTTCGGACTCTCATTCTATGGAGGAGAGAAAAGATGGGGGTGTAATTCCGTTGCGGCATTAGTATTTGGGCAATATTTAACTCTTTGATTGCACACCTGCTTTTCGGAAGAATTGATGGACAAAACATATTTTCATTTAATTTTGATTTCCTTATTTTAAATTTCATGTAAAAGATATCACCAGTGGCTCGGAACATAAACAAAAAAAAAGTCAGAAATTAGATGTTTGGATTGAGCATAGATAGAGGCAAACTTTAGCCCTTGTTTAAAGATTGGATACGCTACCATTGCGTTTCTTTTCATACGGTAAACTGTTCATTATTAAATACATTGCGTACTCGATAATCCGAAGCCTAGAAACCTTGAATTTCCAGTAATCCGGGTTACTTCAAAGATTGCATTGTACACTCTGTAGTCCGAATTTCAAGAGCTTCTCTAATCCGAATCTGACTTTTTCCTCATAATAACAGTAATATTATCGTCCGAAATAAAAATATTTTTCTTTGTTCTTGGAAACAACAAAATCCAGAATAACAGAGTGAAATTCTTCGAAAATACAAAACAGATTTGATTAAAATCGTCCATTTCCTCGAAATTTAGAGCAAATTTAAGGCTTCCACTAGTCCGAATTCCTCTGCAGTCCGGATCGACCCCGGTTTTCATTAGTCCGGATTATCGAGTACGCACTGTACAACAATTTTATAAAATAAAAGAGAAGAAAACTTCGCGCCGTCTCACAGTGCGTCGAATGTATGGAGTGGGTGGTCAAAAATCAATATCTTAAGAACGCGTTTACCGATTTTCATGAAATTTGGTGGATGTGTTTAGCTAGTTAGGTTCTTAATTCTGTATAAAATTCAAGATGAATAAATGATGGATTTTCGAGATATTGATAAAAATGTGAGGAAGATAAATGGTATAAAGATAGGCTATAATATAAAAAATCGTAACTTGGTAACCAGATAACCAATTTGCTTGAAACTTTGCTATTATCTAAAGCAAAGAATAAACATTAGTTGGTGAAAAAATTATTATCCGGGAACAACTGAGCTCTGAGATATTTAAGAGAGAAATCTATGAATTTTGCCTATTTTTGGGGGCTTTATAAAATGCCTAATATCTTTCAAGAACCCAAATTTAAACTTAATATTTTTTCACTCTGACATTGCTCAAGTGTCACTATTTAGAATATATAAATTTTAAAGAAACGGAGTTTTGCGATTTGGAGATATAGTGGTTCAAAAAATTAAATAATTCAGAGATATGCATCCTCCGAAGTCGTGTTTCGATAAAACATTTTTTTTTCGTTTTTTATTTTTTTTTTTATTTTATATAATAACAATAATATTGACAAAATACATGCTTATCATATATTCTGACTTATCGTCGCTTTCCAAATCCAGCAAACTTACATCAAAATTGGCAATGGAAAGTAGAATCTAATTGGTGTATATATGAATTGACTTCTGCGTCTATATGATGTTGTTTCTTAATTTTTGGAGTCCGCAGGGACGCTAGGAAAGGGTCCGAGTTTAAGAGGAGCATTCGCATTAAATCCTCATTGGAGCTGGTTCTGGAAAACTTACAAGTGTGAGACAATCGATTCCTTCTAACTTCCTTATGCAGTGCCTCCTAGGCATCATCAGATAAATTTCCAATTGGCAAATGGAAGGAATCAATTACCTCAACTCCGTGCACTAGAACCTTGTGCAAACTATTGAACATGTAGTACCACGGGTATTATTCTAAATATAACCCTTTGGTGTGATCTAGAAGATCCTCAGTTTTTTCTTTATTGATGCTTTGACCACTCGCCAGTACCCTTAAAATTATCGAAAAATTTTAATTAATTTGGCTGAATAAAAATACAAATTAGATTAAAAAAGCCAAAATAATTGTACCTACTCTTAATCTTCCGTTACGTATTTTTTAAATCTCACTTTGAAAGTTTTTTCGTATTTCATACATTTTTAACGAGTTTTTCAATTAATAACAATTTATTATTATATTATTATAAATATTTTTTACATGATATGGTTTACACTGGACTTCAGAAATCAAATTCCATAGAAAACCATATGCATTATGTATTTATATTTATATTTTTTAGGTATTTTCGAGTTAATCGAATTTTTAATTTAAATAATTAATTAAAATTATTTATAATATTTCTTTTGTTCGTGCTTGAAATTTATTATCTCCTCTATCACAGAAGTGTGTAAAAGTTTAATATTATGTTAAAAATTTCACTTTTAGTGACTTAAGAAATAGCCCAGTTGCCATTTTCCAAGGAACTAGTTCAGTAAAAATGCCAATTGCGTAAAAAAAGGCAAAAAAAGGCAAACCAATACTAGTTTAAATTAAAGTAGACACTTGTATCTTTCGGAAAATATCAACCTCCCAAAACGTTTTGTGACGTTTTTTGTTAATCTCAATTTAAAGTTTTTTTTTCATATTTTAATGATTTTTTTACATTTTTTATTCAATTAAAAGATTTTTAGAAAAAAAAATTATCTGAAGAGTTTTAGTGGAACATACTTATTCTAAAAAATATCATTATGGTTGCTAAAAACTTGCGAAAAGATCGGAAATCGAAGTTAAAGTACAACCTATTTTTTTGAATTTTTTATATTTTTCAACTTTAGTCCATAAAATTACTAAAAAAACGAAACAATAAAAATTTTTTTTTACATATTCGGATACTCCAACATGTCCTCTTTGATATTGGCTAACTTTGATTCCGGGGAAAAATAGTCAATTTTTTTATTTTTGCCTATGGAACGACGCACTGTGCGTCTGGTAGAAAGCGAATATCAGCACCTAGTGGTGAGCCACCCAAGATGGAGAACTTTATGAAAGAAATCAAATTGAAACTAAATTATGCCGTAAAAAATCAAACAAGACTTCCGACGATTCAATGACGGTGAAAAGAAGCTTTAGCCATGGAAACAGTGATTTGGACTTAAGCAGCCTAGGCCATTATAAGCAATATATCCCTACATTATAACAGAGCCTTCATTGCATTGTACTTCATTTTGAAAATCAGGTACCCGTTTTTCTACACAAACCGGACATGTTTTTTTTAATATTAATTTTTTATTTGTATAAAGATGTAATCAATAAACAAAAATCAGCTTAAAAACGTTTTCCAAAAGTTACATTGGCTTCAAGTTTTTCCAAGTAAAAAAGGTTTCCTTTTGATCGTTTCTTTTATCCTTCTTTGGTTTCACTTTATCTGCGTATGTATGGAATATGCCTTTTTTTAGTTTTAGGTCCATGGTGGTGGTTATTATTTGTGCCCCCGGTGGCATATTCTCCATATTCATAATATCCTTTGGTTTTATTTGAACATTTTCCATACATTTTTGGAAGAGTTTTCTGTCATTCGATATTCACATCCCCTTTCTGTGATGCAGTAAGTAGTTTTCTATTTGTTTTCTATTATTGAATTTCGGTGTTTAATAAATTACCTGTTTGTCGTATGAAAATAAATTCAATGATAGCGTCTCCCACCTTTTAACCAGGGTTGAAGTTTGCCTCTACGGAGGCTTAAACCAAATTTCTAATTTCTGGTTTTTCTCCCATGTTTCTAGTTGGAATTCAAAATACATATAAATTCAAAAATTAATAAAAATATATTTTGCCCATTTTTTCTTCCGAAAATTGGTGTAGAATCAAAGATTTAATTGTCAAAAAATACTCATGCCGCATCAAAATCACGCCCCTATTTTTTCTCTTTTGTGTATCAAGAGAGTCCGGAAAAATATTAAGCCTATTTATTTTTGTTGATATACACTTTCATTTTCTTATAAGAAATTTACCGGTATTCGCTCTATTTAAACAAAATCAGTGTCGAGGCTTTAGAGTACGACATATCAAAATACATATGCCGACGAGTGTATAGAGGAAGATTTCTACGAGTAAACAACATAATTTAACTAATTGTGAAAATCTTGACGTATCGTTCCTTTCTATACACCAACTGCGGTGCATGTCTGTAGTATTTATGGCATGGCAACTTACCAGCTCTATGGGAACTACGCGGAACTTTGTCTGTTTGGAGGAGAAGAGCCCCAGCGGGAGAAATATCGAGTTATTCAATTTCGGAAATGTCACATTGGAATTTTTGCATCAGGACCTCTAAGCATCTATAGCCCAGTAGGTAGAGTTGCTGACCTTGTGACTGAAGGTCGGAGGTTCGAATCCCGATTGGGACAAAACAGACAAAATTCCGCGTAGTTCTCATAGAGCTGGTAAGTTGCCATGCCATAAATACTACAGACATGCACCGCAGTTGGTGTATAGAATGGAACGATAAGTCAAGATTTTCACAATTAGTTAAAACTCACACCCACGAAATTGGGAACCAGAATTAATACAGTAATTGTAACATAATTTAAGTTTGCGTATAAGTCACCGACTTCTTGACGAGTTTTAGTGAATTTCTTTGACTTGAGTTCAGCAACTCCATTTTTTGTGTATTTTTACGGTTTTGTGCTGATACATAGGGCGCCTTTTATATTTCGGGATGGTACAACTAGTGTAGCAGATCTGGGAATATTTTGAAAAACAAATAAAGCGATTTTCGATGATTCTCTAATCTCGAAATATAAAAGGCACCCATTGGCACACATTGTGTTTCTACGACACGATCGCAGCCCGCACATAATTGCAAGGTGGCCATCGAGTGTGGCTCTAAACCTACCACATGTAAATAAAATTAACCACACAGTCTCTAAACAATATTTTAAATGACAATTTTGTACTAAAACTTTTGTTTGTTGTATCTTTTACAGGGTCGAAAATCTAAAATACACAATCGAACTTCTACATGGCTTCTCGGCCGCGCATCAAGTGCTTTTAGTGAGTGGCGGCGAAATGTTACAGCCTGGATCAATGGTTTGCAGTTATTCGGCTGGAACCGATACAAATCCCATTTACATGTTCACAACCGAAGATCCAGTAGATAGTAAAAATAATAAAATTCCATGGCCAAGTATAGAACCGAGTAAGTATTATTACGGATTTTGATAATATGTAATCTCTTGTAAGTTGGTACTATAGTCATAATCGTCTCTAATGAATACGGTTACAATCAGTAAAAATAGTCATCGTGCGTAATTAGCATCTGTTCTTATCAATATCTACAGATCGCTCTTAATATGAATTTCAATTTGGAACACATACCCAAAAAGTACAATCTTTTAGTCATAAACATAATATGAGTACATATACGCGTACACACGTATTTGCAAATTCTGAATTAGGTCAAGTTTTCTATTTATCAATAGAAAAATGTACTATAGACTATAGCATCATCATCATGATGTGTTGTCGTGATGATTATTGTTATACAAGAATCAAGTTAAGCAGACACACAAAAAATGGCAATAGAAATGTTTGCTAGACGATTTTGATAACGTGACAATGATAACATATGAGCAATGTACTCGTATACAGTATAGAACTGAGAACTAGGTCATATGTACACATATCATTTTGCAAGCACACAGAAAGAGAGAATAGACTTAAAAAAGGTATGCTATGTGTGCAAGATTTTTTTCCTTAATTTAGATTTTAGATAATGGGATCATAGAGCCGCATACATAATATGTTGAAAAATAATGAGATACGAGTATACTTGTCAATACATTAGTTTCAGATAAGAAGAAAAACCAATGTACTAAGCAGTTTAAAACCTGATTTCGCCATTTCTCTCAAAATAATGATTATAGTAAATCCTAAATGGTTTTTACCAGGGACGATAAATGGGACAATTTCAAATCAACAGGTAAAAACCACTAGGTCTTACATGTTACGACAGGGATATGGCACAACACGATGGCGGTGCGCTTGTATATTTTTCATTGTAAATTTCCTCCGATAAACTACATATGTATTTGAAAATAGGCGAAGAAATCTTTATTCGAAAAATGCAGTAGCTCTTTGACTTAAGAAAGAGCTGCACAAAAAGAACGCTCTTCTTGTTCATTACCCACAGCTCCAAAATTCACTCAGATGATGTGTAATTAACAATCATATTTATGTCTTTGGATTCTCGCAAAATTATGATTATGGATACATCAGATGCCATTTTTTTTTGGTTTTGCTTTCGGCAACATCCGCAGACTCTCGATAGACTTATGCAAACAAGGCGCCCATTTTCAGCCACGCAATTAAAACTGGTGTATAGTATTGCTGTTACTTAAACCATTTTTAAAATAATGTCCATGCAAAAAGGAACATCCTCTTTTCTCCCACTTTCAGGATCCCTATGGGTCGAAATTTCTTTCCCATATTTTATTGAAACTAAAAACTAAGTAGCTGTCAAACGGCAGCTGCCATTCTGGTCCCCTAACTGCCATTTTGCTGATCAGAAATAATCTTCGGTACTTTTCCTTTGTCTGCCTTTGGTGGAATATGTTGACGAAAACAAATAAAAATAAAATAAATAACAGGCGCGACAATCCAACATTGGACTACGGCCACAGGATGTGTTAGTGACATCCTATTTCCAAGATCTTATCTGCTTTTTGTTGAGGTAATGAGATCAGCATCACGCTCAGCAGTGTTATTTATCCCCATAAATGGGTACTCGTTTAACATCTGAGTGAGATCATAGTCCGTCACAAGCTCGTGAGTTCGAAAAAACACCATGAACCACAGTGAGATTCGAACTCACAACCCTGTGCACCGAAGAAAACAACCGGAGATTATTTCTGAACCGTAAAATGGCAGTTAGGGGATCAGAATGGCAAAACATGTTTGCGGAACATATGCCAGGGTGCCGTTTCGTAACCCCACCCATTATTGCATCGCCGCGTATGACCAATCGTTAGGTATTTGACCCGTGCGCCGATGTAGATCTTCATTTGAAATTCTTTCGATTAAAAAAAAATGTTAATACTCGACGAAGACAAGTATTTACGGATGTTTGCAGTTTGTTGGAAACTGCAGCGGTAACTTTCCAAGTGCTGCTCCTGCTCCCATATAATAGCTTTGCTCCCATGTAACTTTCAAGTGCTGCTCCCATATAATTGCTTTGCCAGAGTTTAGACAACATACCGAAATAATACTTTGCTTGGTTAATGCGGTGAATATTGTCCTCACCCGTACCGCCATCAACAGCAATAGTTCGACAGGTCTTTGATTGATACGTATGGGAAGAGCGCGATTTCCAGTCAGGCAAATGTCATCAGCGAAGTCCAGGTGTTGTAGGTGAGACTTCAGAATCCATTGAATACCGCAGCTCCTTAGTTAATGAGTACATCACTAATCAGAATCACTATAAGAAATAGAATTGGTGAGAGAATGCAACCCTGCCTGACCCCGCCTCCGAAGCTTTACCTTTGCACAATACGCGACATTTGGCACCGACGTAAGTCGCCCTAATAATAGCCACTATTTTCTCTGGGACACCCCTCTTGCGTAAGGCCGCCCAGATACAGTGTCGACTCACACTATCGAAAGCCTTCTCAAAATCAACAAAGAGCAAATGCAAGGGAGATGCATTGTTCGACTACAATACGTAAGGTGTCAATATGGCCAAAGAAAAACTATATCGAAATCCAGCCGGCTCTTCATCGATGTTGCTTTCTAAGTGGCTCTTAATCCTATCAAAGACTATTCTAGCCATCATTTTGCCAACACATATAGCCCTCCAATCATTGTATTCTGTCAAGTTGCCCTTATTCGGAAGTGTGATTTCTACTCACTCGGAAAAGTTTCCTGGTTGGGTTTTTGAACGATACAGAAGCTCAATGTCGTGATGATCGTCGTTTGTTGGCGATGCGAGACGCATCCTGATTTCTTTCCGCTCGACAATCCGTTGGCATGTTGCGCCAGACATCCAAGGCTTTGGCCAACAAGCCGGGTTTGGGCCATTGCCTCAGCGCTTTCTACATACGCATTTTTACTGGCATCCCAGTGTACATTTAAGTCACTAATCGTGAGTTAAATAATCTCCGCCCTTTTTGTGCGCAAGATTTGATTCTCAGTCCTGTGCCCATAAACAGATGTCCAGCTGATTTTATAGCACCTCTTCTGTTCGAACATAGTGCCTCCTATGACGAGGCGAACATAGTGCCTACTATGACCTCTCGCCGTTTCGGTTACCCAGACCGTGTGTCTTCATCACGTGCCTCAGTCCATCGTTATTGGAACCAACCTTGTTGTCGCCTTTCGGTGTTTTGCACCGGACAGTGTTAAGTTGTTCGTAAAAGGAGTCCTTAGTTTCGACGGTGTCACATTCGGTGGAAGCATAATTATTTTAATGTTTCTCCTTGTCCGAAACCTGGCGGGGGAAAATCTTTCTGAAACTGGCTTTCAACTAATCAGGCAGCTATGCGCCGCTCTGGTTAAAAGAAACCCAACTCCAGATTCACTGACTGACAACTTGCACCGCTCGAATTTTCTCTCTAATTGTAGAAATAGTTTTGTTTTTGTCATTATGCGATAGCTAAAAGTCGTATCCGGTGAGTTAGTCCTAATCCGAGGCCTTGTAGACGTTTCGTTAGCATAATTAAAATTCAGATTCACAAGTTGCTAGCATATAGTCGCCTTGTATGACAAGCCGGGGAAATTTTGGTAAATTCTTTCCTCTCACCACAGGGGCTTACTCGGATAATGCAGACCGATGCTTTGCCAAACCACCTCTTACGTAAGCAGCAACTGTATCAGGATATTTTTGCTGTTGTTGTTTACTGCATTTAATCTTTTATGTACGTACTCGCATAACTGAAAACGACTTCAATTTACTTTGGAATTCGTTTTCACAAGTAACAAGTAACACAAGCTGGAACAAAATCCAAGTCTGCCAAAATGCTGCTCTACGCACAGCTACAGGATGCCTTCTGATGTCTGCCCAGGACCACCTACATCAGGAGACACATTTGATGCCAATACGTGACCACAATCGACTACTTACAAAACAATATTTAGTAGGTTGTTATCGAGAGGATCATCCTAATCGTAACCTCATGGACAAAATTCCCCCCCCCCCCCACGTAACATCAAACGTGGCCCTCGTGACATTGAGAGAGAAGTCCGGGGTTACAAAAGGGTTCCTTTCGATGAAGATTCATACCGGGCTGCCATTGCAATGATTCACACTGAGGAAGTGAGTAGGTCTATTGCGAGTTTAGGTACGAACAGAGTCCTCTCAGCGATTCCACCACCTATTTCGCCTGAGGAGATTAGGCTCCCGAGAGCCACCAGAGTGACTTTAGCCCAACTTCGGTCAGGCTTCTGCTCACGCCTAAATTCGTATCTATCTCGCATAGACCAAAATATACTAAACGTATGCCCAAACTGCGCTGGCACGCCACACGATGTAGCCCATTTGTTTCAATGCCCAGCTGCACCCACTAATCTCACCCCCCTCTCACTATGGGAAAACCCCATTGCAGCTGCCACGTTTTTGTCCCTGGAGATTGCGGACGAAAACGATGACGAACTATAAAACGAGTCCATATAGATACACAGCGGTTCACACCTTTCTGTACCGCTAAAAGAAGAAGAAGAAGAACTTCAATTTACTTCGGGGCTTGAATGAATGAAAACCGTTATTTGACGATATGCCGTCCATAATATTCCCGTTTTTTAGACTTCCGACGTTCATTATCCCGCCAGCTTAAGATAATGGGTGCACTGAAAAAATTGGGCTATCTAAAATTAAGAAACTCTTTTCTCATTTGTAAAATTCCCGAATCTAGACAACATTTCTCAAAATGTGACAATTTCTTCTTGAATCGTTCCTATTTTCAAGACCTTCTTTTGAGAAATAGGAAGTAGATTCAAGTCTAAACCATTATTCTCAATTCAAGCAAACAAATGCTTGATAATAATTTTTTTTTTGACATTTTCCATGCAAAGCTCGTGGAAAAGCTTTATTTTAGATTTAGCTTATATTGGAGCGTTGTAGTAGATTAGTCAGAAGTGTCTTTGGTTCAGTGGGTAGCGCGTTTGACTGGGAAGAATGGGGTTATGTGTTCGATGTTGGTTGGATGCAAGTTTCTTTTTTTATTTTTGTTTAGATTCTCTTGTCTTTTTCATAAGAAAAGTTTGCTTGATTCAAAGTTACTTTTCCTTAAGGCGCTGCTAATGGCATTTCACTTGGATCAGTGTGACTAATTCTCAAATGAAGAGAAATATTTCTTGGCTGTTTTTTATTGTCTTTTTTTCTTGATTTGAGCCATATTTTCTTTACTTTAGGAGGCGATTTGGTTCCGTGTGGTTTCACATTGTAAGACTAAAACCGGACGCCTAATAAACGGGCGGCGAGAGCTTTTGTAGTGGCCAGCAGACAAGTATTGTGCATTTCAAATTGTAAGAACGCGTCTTACCAAAGAAAAAAATCGTGACACGATTGTTTTTCTTTCGTAAGAATCGTACGATCGATAAGACGATTGCATCTACCGATAGTTCAGGCGTTCTGCGACGACAATTAGCGCGTGTTTTACTTGCATTTTAATCTTGTCGACTCGTCACTTCATTGTGCACTAACTTTGGAGCGTACACTGAACCAAATCGCCTGCTAAAGTAAAGAAAATATGGCTCAAATCAAGCAAAAAAGACAATAAAAAACAGCCAAGAAATATTTCTCTTCATTTGAGAATTAGTCACACTGATCCAAGTGAAATGCCATTAACAGCGCTTTAAGGAAAAGTAACTTTGAATCAAGCAAACTTTTCTTATGAAAAAGACAAAAGAATCTAAACAAAAATAAAAAAGAAATTTGCGTCCAACCAACATCGAACAAATATCCCCATTCTTCCCAGTCAAACTTGCTACCCACTGAACCATAGACACTTCTGACTAATCTACTACAACGCTCCAATATAAGCTAAAGCTAAAATAAAGCTTTTCCACGAGCTTTGCATGGAAAATGTCAAAAAAAAATATTATCAAGCATTTGTTTGCTTGAATTGAGAATAATGGTTTAGGCTTGAATCTACTTCTTATTTCTCAAAAGAAGGTCTTGAAAATAGGATCGATTCAAGAAGAAATCGTCACATTTTGAGAAATTTTGTCTAAATTCGGGAATTTTGCAAATGAGAAAAGAGTTTCTTAATTTTAGATAGCCCACTTTTTTCAGTGTTTGCATGGCAACATTTATACATACTTGCTGTGTGATTATTGTTCGCCGGTCCGTGTTTTGATCGGATCGTGTGAAATGCTCACACGATGGCTCTTGTCGTGCGAGTTTACCCGTCCGGTTTCGTCTTACAATCTGAAACCACACTCTAAAATTTGTTTATAATAGAATAATAGTGAAATTACTCTGCAATCTAAATTTGCAAATCAAGTGTAATTTTACATAAAATTTGTTTAAAAAAGTACTCCAATATATTAGCAAATTTACACCTCGCTACACTCCGTAATAATAGGAATATAAAGCGGTTGCCACCTGGAATTTGTAATATTACATATTTTTTCACTCTTTTTTTCGCTGTAAAGATTTAAGTAGCCAACCTTTTCAAATAATACAGTTATCAATACAACTATTTAAGGACATATAAAATATAAACAAGTATAGGTCGAGATTTGTTGATCAGTTTTTAATCTACATCGGAGCCGTTTAGGTATAGGCAATTTCGAGTCAACGTTACATTGCGTATAATTTCGGAGTGTATAATGTTGCAAGCACTATATACACTCCCAATCAATAGGATATTTCCACTTATAAAATTGCTGTATTTCGGTAAGTGATAACGGTATTTTCTTCAAACTTGATGACAATATTTACAGTAGCCTGCCTGTTCTTTGAATAACAGGATGTCTCAAATCCGGAGTCCCGTTAAAAAAAAAGTTCTTCTTATTACCAGCTTCATTTTCCAAAGTAAAATTATCCTTTCTTACCGTTATTTGATGTTTTATTTCCACTGGAACTATCCTATTGACTTCACCATTTCTACTGTTTTTAAGAATTCTCGTAAGAAAATCCTAACGGGACTCCGGATTTGAGACCTTCTGTTATGCAAAGAACAAGCAGGCTACTGAAAATATTGTCACCAAGTTTGAAGATAATACCGTTATCACTTACCGAGCTACAGGATACAGCCATTTTACAAGTGGAACTATCCTATTTATTGGAAGGGTATATATAGCATTTTCAGGTCAAGTAAATAACTTTCCGAGTCAAATAGATAAATGTCCGAAACAAATAGGTAAATTTCCGAATCAACAAAACACGTTTGCAGATCAAATAGATAAATGTCCGAAACAAAAAAATGATTTCCTAAATGAAAAAAATTAATAAACAAATCATAAAAATAAATTTCCAAATCAAAAAAATAAATGTCCAAATCAGAATAATAAATGTACAATTCAAATAACAAATTGTCCAAAACAGAAAAATAAATTCACAAATCAAAAAAATTATTTTTTCCATCAAAAAACATATTTCACAAATCAAATAAACAATGCTTCGTATGAAGGAAACGATTTAAAAAGATAGTACTTTAACATAGTAAATAATGTGCTTTTATATGAATTTCGTTGAGCATTGAAAAAATAATTAATTAATTATTTCAATCTGAATAAGATTTTGTTTATTCAAAATGACGTATATAATTGTCAATTGTACTACACACGCTTGGAATAGGACGATATAAATTGTTTTCTTAGACGTTTTTTGCCATCTTTAACCTACCATAACTTCCTCAACACTCAAGTCACACCAGCTGAGCTTTCTAAAATTGTTATTTTACATTAGAATCGAAGATAGAGGTGACCTCAGAATAATGGAGGTTCGGGAACATAACAGAATCTATACATTGGCAGTGTCTTCGAGTCTGTAAGACCCAGTGTCGGTACTTAAAAGTTAAAATTATTAGGTCTCGATTGAATTTGAATAAAAGCTCCAAATTAGAAATGTTTTTATTTTTTTTACAAGAGAACGTTTAGCTTTTCATTATCATTGTCAATTAGATTCCGTTTCTTAAAAAATATTTCTATCGCAATAGGTGAAGAATACCAAGGAGGAGGGAGGGTGGTATTCCAGGGGAATAAACCCGAGCAAATAATCAGGGGAAAATGCGGGAGAGCCTGCATCCCACAGCTTTTAGTAACGGTGTTCCCATTCAGAAAGGATTCTATTGAATTATACGAATTGTAGTGTTCAGCTGATTTCGTGTACCTTTACTAATAGAGAGTTTTAGCATGTCGTACTATCGTACACATTTCAACTTTAATCGACAGTCTCCGCTGTTTAACGTACGTAAAAAAAACTTACGCCTACTTGGGACAAGCAAAATTGTAGTACATATATTGTTTTTTTTTAGCGCTACACAAGCGAATTTTTCCTTTAAAATCTCATACACTTCCACTTCCAACCGCCCGTTAATATATATATAATATATATATATATATATATATATATATATATATATATATATATATATATATATATATATATATATCTTGGGGTGTCATAAATTTAATATAGTTTTTCTTATTAGAAGAATATTATTAGCATATCAAAATTTATTTATTTGATTTGGAAATGTATTTATTTGATTTACTTTTTTGGCCTGTAAATATATTTATTCGATTTGGAAATTTATTTATTTGATTTGTTAATTTATTTTCCTGATTTGGACATTTATTTTTTTGATTTGGAAATTTATTTTTTTGTTTTGGTTATTTATTTTTTTCATTTAGAAGTTCATTTATTTCGTCCGAAAACTTATTTATTTGATCCGGAATCGTGTTTTGTTGATTCGGAAATTTATCTATTTGTCTCGGAGTCATTTACTTGACCTGGAAATGCTATATATGAGGGTCGGTCCTTAATTTCTGTAAGCCATGTCTGTCTGTCGGCTTGCAAGATAACTCCCGAAATAATAAAGCTAGCGGTTTGAAATTTTGGTGAGTTGTGACTTAAGTTGGAAAAATAGGTGGTCTGGTTCTTTAGTCAATGATTAAACGAAAAAAAAAACAAATAGCAAGAAAGTATCGTATTAACTGCTGATTTTTTTTTGTTAAGAAAAAAATGTATGAAAGGTTTTCTTTTAGACAGGTTTCACTTTATGTATGCAAAAATCCTTAGCCAGTAACCAGTCACAAACGATATTTTGACAATTAAACTTTTAGTGCAGTCATATTAGCATTTCAAATAGAAAAAAATAGAGTAAGGCTAATTTTTGTGGTTTTCGAATCAGTGGGCTCACAAGAATCTAAAACTCATTTTGCTAAAAAAAAATTTATCGGAAAGGTCCCAAAAAGGACAAAAAAAGGATACGCTTTAATCCTTGACCGGAGGTCGGCATGTGGGGTATCAAATCAAAGGGGACGTCGAGTACATTACATATCAGTTGTTTGTTTCCTGTTTCAAGAATCCTCAACGGAATAAATCGAGATTAAATGGAAAATTATTGTGTTTCACGTGTATCTTTCCAAAGCCATAACTACGAGAGTAATTCAAGTTGTCACTACGTTTCTTACTTTTCCGAATCTCTAATAGCTGAAGATTCTACCATTAAATTTGCTAAGAAAAAAATGATCGGAAAGCTCTGAAAAAGGACATAAAAGGACACTAATTACAAACGTTGATCGAACGTGGACATGTGTCATATCAAAGAGGACGTCGAGTACATTCTATATCCGGCGTTTGTTACTTGTTTCAAGGACCCTCACAGGAGAAAATTGGGATTAAATGGAAAATGTTCGTGTTTCCCGTATCTGTATCTTTCTAAAGCCGTAATTTTTCGTTTAAGCGCGACTTATTCCATTTAGTGTCCTTGAAACAGGGAACAAGCACCGGATATGCAATGCACTCGACGTCCTCTTTGATATGACACCCCACATGCCCACGTTCGATCAAGGTGTGAAATTAGTGTCCTTTAATGTCCTTTTTCAGAGCTTTCCGATCAACTTTTTTCTTAGCAAATTTATTGGTATAATGTTCAGCTATTATACGATAGATTCTGAAAAGTGATAAAAAATGGGACAACTTGAATTATTCTCGTAGTTATGGCTTTGGAATGATACACGAGAAACACAAAAATTTTCAATTTAAGCTCGATTTATTCCTTTGAGGGTCCTTGAAACAGGAAACAAACACCGGATATGTAATGTACGCGACGTCCTCTTTGATACGATACCCCGCATGCCCACGTTCTATCAAGTATTATTAGTGTCCTTTTATGTCCTTTTCAGAGCTTTCCAAACAATTTTTTTTCTTAGTAAATTAAATGGTAGAAACTTCAGCTATAATAGATTCTAAAAAATGAAAAAAGTTGTGACAACTTCAGTTATTGGCGTTGTTATGGCTTTGGAAAGATACAGATGATGAGTTATGGAAAACACGAAAATTGTGCATTCAAACGCGATTTATTCCGTTGAGGGTCCTTGAAACAAGAAACAAATACCGGATATGTAATGTACTCGATGTCCCCTTTGATATGACACCCCGCATGCCCACCTCCGATCAAGGATTAATTAGTGTCCTTTTTTGTCCTTTTTGGGACCTTTCCGATCAAAATTTTTTTTAGCAAAATGAGTTTTAGACTCCTGTGACCCCACTGATTTAAAAACCTTTTTTTCTATTTGGAGGCCTGAATTGGGATATTTTGACTGCACTATTTATACAGATGAAGTGCTTCATATTTCATACATATGGTAGTTACAAATTCGGTCTTTAGTAAGACAAGAATGTACGCTACAAAAATGTCCTTTCCATACCATACATTTTTCAGCGTCATTGCAATCGCTTATTATTAAAGTCCCCGAGCACAGAAGTATGATGTTATTGTTATGCTGTTCTTCGAAATCAAACCATAACAACTTCTTCCATTTGTTTTATATTTCTGGTATACATTAATTAAATTAATATACAATTGAATTACTCGTAATAAATTGTGTTTATTCAGAAACGACGCATTCATTCAACCGATTTGTTTGGGTTTTGAATTTTCGTTACTATTCAAGAGCATTTTGTCATTTTTATAAGAATATGCAATGAAAACCTTAACCTATGCATCTTGATCAATTATTGTATTTTCGGATGAAATAAATTAGCGTTTACCAATAATACATTTTACGACAATATTATCTCATGATAATATTATCATCAATTCAAGATTTTTTTCGTTCACGGGCACCCACGAGGTAACAAAAGGTCTGTCGTTGCACTTGTTCTCATATAGCCGCAGTTAAATGACATCGCGAGAAGAACCTCCCGGTTGACATGCACACGATGCGATGTCTTGACTTTTTTATATGAATTATGTACTAAATCTTTTGCTCTTTTGCAACTTTTCATGCGAGTGAATAACCCTTAAACGAAAAAAAGATGTACGAGTACGACCTGTAATGCAAAGTCTAGATTTCCTAGCGATGATGACTACATAAGAAGATTATTTTAGTACATATGCGGCTATCTACATACATAATTTAACAAAGGTAAAAAGAAGAAAAATATTTTACACGCGATTAATTATAGCCATATATCGTTGATTTCGAATGACTCAAAATATAGTCGTATTAGCTATAGACATGTTTCCTTTGTTCTCGTTCAATTTTGTCTTTCTGTTTTTATCTATCATCTACAATTATTGTGTATTTTCATTTGAAGAAGAAATAGGACGTTTCTAGAGACACACTTAGACGATATGGCGCGCTTTCTTGTGTGTGTTTTTATGCGAATGTTCATACATCATTCTACACAGCTGATTGAAATCGGTTGGTGCTAAAAATTTATTCTAAATTTTATGTGTATTTATTTTTGTTTCGGACAATAAACGAGTACGGTTAGTCATATTGCATGCTTGTTTGTGATTTTGCCTTCACACTCGAGTTCAACCGACCAAGTTTCGTGAATGAAATATTCTAATAGACGCAAGAAACAAAATGGCTATGAATAATAATTGCGTGACGAAGCGCTTTGAGAAGGTATATGCACGACGAATGAAATATGTATGATTTAAAATTTTAAATACCATTGAAAATTCAATGAGGTTGTTTCATCCGGGAAAAATGTGCAAATCTTAATAGAAATTAGCAAACATTTCCGAGTCTACTTGTGTGTGTAGATTTTGATTTTTGCCACAGAATATGTAGGTACGACATTTACGAAAGATCTAGTTTTTGTGCTAAGGGTTAAATTA
Organism: Microchrysa polita; assembly: GCA_949715475.1. Classification (NCBI taxonomy): domain Eukaryota; kingdom Metazoa; phylum Arthropoda; class Insecta; order Diptera; family Stratiomyidae; genus Microchrysa; species Microchrysa polita. The sequence goes on along the minus strand of OX454418.1, from coordinate 75,654,014 downwards.
ACTTTGTGGTTCAAAATCTATTACAAATGACTAGTTGTTTCTATAGAAATGCTTAACAATTCTTTATCGAATCTTCAGCATCGAACCTTCTACTTTATATATCAATCAGTTTACTTTGATTAAATCCACACATTCACACAATAAAATGCCGTGAGTGTCTGCGCAGATATCGTTTTAATTGGTTCAGAAATTAACAGTGAGTGGGGAAATGTTGGTTTCATGCAAGATTTCAAAGAATTCTATTGAAGAAATTTAGTATTATAGAAATTTATATTCATAATATGAAGTGCTCTGGAATTCCAAAATTATGAAGGTCATAAGTTTAAATTCTTTCAAAAATCACAAAGTCCATCCTTCTATAAAATTACGGAGAACAATTATCCGATAAATTGTTCACCGTAGACGAATTTCGCACTATTAACACAACCGATTCTCTGCTATAAGAGAGTATCGCTGGCGTGTCTTAATTTAGAGAGAGACTTTTGCTTGTGTGTGTGTTATGTCATCTAATAAACATTATAGAAAAGTATTTAATGGATTATCTTTTTAGGTTAACGTTTAGAGAAAGTGTTACCGAAGTCTTATTGGATATAATCGTGAATTGATTATATAAGGATGTTAAAAGCTTTCCGGAAAATATTTTAAGGATTTTTTATCGGATCAAAATACTTCTTAAAGCTATGTCAAAAGTTTGCCGATAAACTGATTTTGTGTTATTACGTAGTAGAATCAAAAATTGTTGAGAAAAATACACTTACAGTTATCCGATTGAATTCATTTTACCGCTATTCGATAGAACAACTCTTCGGTCATAACAGGACTAAACATGAGTTCAATTGTGCAATCAAGGGCCCGGCTAGGTAATTATTTGTGTCGCATTCTGATTTCGTATTTGAAATGGAGCAGATCAAGTACCGCGCGGTCATTGAATTCCTTTTTTTGAAAGGATACACGGCGTCCCAGATTCGAGATGAATTCATATCCGTGTACGGCAACTCTTCACCATCCCAATTTGGATTTTGGAATTCTAGCGAGGAAGGACGGTTCATCTTTTGATGAACCCCGTACCGGACGCCCAATAACTGAGACCACCGAAGAAAACGTCCAATTAGTCGAGGAAGTTGTATTGAGTGATCGGCGGCTAAAGTTATCAGAGATTGCAGAAAGGACAAGTCTATCAAAAACCACCGTCGAAAGAATTATTAACGTCTGTGATGCTGGAATTACCACTTTCAAAAATCAAAGTGGGACATATCCCATAATTATGTGCTAATTTCGTCCAACTTTAAAAAATTGTGTGCTCGTCCCCCTCCCTAGAATTAAGGTTTATAATTGGTTGTGCTGGCATCACGTGATGCTAGCACAACCATTAAGTAAATATAACCCAATCGAAACGAATCCCATCGCATAATTATGTGCTAATTATGTGCTCTCCACTTTTCCAATAAAAAAATTTTGTGCTCCTCCCCCTTCCCCAGAATCAAGGACATTCCTTGGTTGTGCTAGCATCACACCATGGAAAAGCCAAAATCTGTAAATTTCACCCGATCGGAATTAAACCAATTGCATAATTATGTGCTAATTATGTGCTCTCCACTTTTCCAATAAAAAAATTTTGTGCTCCTCCCCTTTCCCCAGAATCAAGGACATTCCATGGTTGTGCTAGCATCACACCATGGAAAAGCTAATATCTGTAAATTTCACCCGATCGGAAAGAACCCAATTGCATAATTATGTGCTAAATATGTGCTCTCCACTTTTCCAATAAAAAAATTTTGTGCTCCTCCCCCTTCCCCAGAATCAAGGACATGCCTTGGTTGTGCTAGCATCACACCATGGAAAAGCCAAAATCTGTAAATTTTCCCCGATCGGAATGAAACCAATTGCATAATTATGTGCTCTCCACTTTTCTAATAAAAAAAATTTTGTGCTCCTCCCCCTTCCCCAGAATCAAGGACATTCCATGGTTGTGCTAGCATCACACCATGGAAAAGCTAAAATCTGTAAATTTCACCCGATTGGAATGAAACAAATTGCATAATTATGTGCTAATTATGTGCTCTCCACTTTCCCAATAAAAAAATTTTGTGCTCCTCCCCCTTCCCCAGAATCAAGGACATTCCTTGGTTGTGCTAGCATCACACCATGGAAGAGCCAAAAGCACAAAATTTTTTTATTGGAAAAGTGGAGAGCACATAATTAGCACATAATTATGCAATTGGGTTCTTTCCGATCGGGTGAAATTTACAGATTTTAGCTTTTCCATGGTGTGATGCTAGCACAACCATGGAATGTCCTTGATTCTGGGGGAGAGGGATGAGTACAAAATTTTATTATTGGAAAAGTGGAGAGCACATAATTAGCACATAATTATGCGATGGGTTTCGTTTCGATTGGGTTATATTTACTTAATGGTTGTGCTAGCATCACGTGATGCTAGCACAACCAATTATAAACCTTAATTCTAGGGACGAAAGTTGGACGAAATTAGCACATAATTAGCACATAATTATGGGATATGTCCCACTTTGATTTTTGAAAGTGGTAATTTCAGCATCACAGACGTGAATTATTACCGACCATTTGGGGATGAGCAAGATGGATCCCGAAACTCCTCTCAGCAGATCAAATGAAGCAGCGGATGAAATGTTCGAAAGACTTTTTGGAACTGTGTCGCGCCGACTCGGATGCAATTATCAACAGAATTGTGACAGGAGACGAAACCATGCTCCTTTACTATGATTCCACGACCAAAAGGGAGTCCATGGAATGGAGGAGGCCTTATGAGGAGCGCCCCAAGAAGGCAAAGGTGCAGCAGAGCCGGAAAAAGGTTATGGCCACCATCATCTGGGATTCCAAGGAAATTATAATGATTGATTTCAAGGAAGAGGGCACATCAGTAACATGGAAATATTATGCAGATCTTTTGACCCAATTGAGGTCAAAATAATGGACCTGAAATGGTTGGGTATCGTCGAAGGTAGTTGATTTATAGGCGATACATAGCAATTTCACCGTTCATTATATATTTATCATTAGTCTGAAAGTATCAAAATGTAAAATATGTATATGAAACTAACAGCAACAACAAAAATGTTTATTGGCTTCCAGGATGCAACGGAGAGCCCCTACCAGCATTTCTACGGGCCACAATTATGGGGAATATTACAGTATCTATGGCGTCAAATTTTTATATTAGTATTTTGTGAATGTTAATATAATAAACAAGTGTAGAACATTTTATATTTTATCTTTTCGTGCTACAACAAATTAATTTTGCGAAAATTTCTTCAAAAGTTTGCACAACACTTTTAATTACAATTCACCTGACATTAGCAGATTTTTTGTATCAAATTCGGCTTCAAAAGTTGGCTGAAAAAAATCTTGAATAATGAATTAAATTTGTTTATTATAAATTTAAATTAAAAATATTTGTTTTAATATGCCAGGCTTATTATCGTTTTTTTTTTGCGACCTTTAACAACATCATTGGCATCCTATGTAAGGGTTATTCGGTGCATTAATATTGAATGACAAAGCAAGCAACTATCAAATGTGGTGACAAAATCTTTTGTGCTATTCCGAAGGTACCCACAAAAAGCTTATCTCTCAAAATAACGGCAGCGGAAAATGGGTCCTGGGATGGTTAAAATTGTATTTCTTTTCACAATTTTCCCACTAGTTTCAGATTGGAGCTGAGTGTCAGTTAATTTGCAATTAACAATTTCGGTCCTTAAACATAATTAGAGGAAGAAAGGACCCCAATCAGTGGATTTATGTTCCAGAGAGTGACAAAGCTCTATATCTAGTTTTTGATCGTGATTCGTGCCATGACAATTTCAGTCGTTTTGCCGCGCTTATCAGCGAAATACATTTCTGCGCACGTCCTTGTAAAATTTATTAAATTTATTACTAAATTAATTATTTGAATAAAGATAAATTAAAATAAAAGAGTAAATTTATTTTGTAATTGAGTTGTGAAGAGTGAAAGGCACCTCACATACTAAGGGCGAGCAAATCAAGCTATACAGAAACAGGGTTCGTATGGGTTTCTATGGTTTGGATAATGTACGATATTTCTTTGTCATGAAAACGTTGCCCGCCTCATAGGAAGATTGTCCCATGACATTCATGTTGATTACATTGTCCCTATTCATGAAGTCTTAGATCACCTGAGTGACTTGAATCATTATTAAATATCTCTTGGAAAGTGCTAGCGGCTGCCACGATTTTTTTTTAAATCCTCCCATAGTGAATTTGGGTTTGTCTCTAAACCGAATGCCACCAATAGGTACATTGTGTGTGTACACAGCATTGACTATTCAGGCATCTGGCCAGCTTACTTTACGGCTGGTAATAAATCGATGAATTTCGCACTTTAGAATCAGTAGACCTGAAACTTTGAGCTTTGGTTATTTGTTTGTTGAACTCCCCCATTGCCTCTGTCCTTCCCAGGCTTGTTGTTGTCCACAATGTTTTGTACCGCGCGTCCTAGTGCCCGGCTGTCAACATAACATAACACCATGAATGTACCAACGGATTCTTCTGCACAAGGACATAGAAGCTTATCCCTTCCGTTGAAAAACTATAATATAGTCATAGAACCAAACAGTTCATAATTAACAAAAATATTTTTACTCCTTTCAGTAATTGTCGATGTCGACCTCAAAGATCAAGTCGAAAAATGTCTAGCATTACCGGCCACCTATTCAACAGTCGTGCAACGTGCTCAACTGTCGCAACAAATATTCGATTTGGCACGCGACGAAGAGAGTACTTGCGAACGTCTGGTACACGAACAACATTTGCAACAGCAAGGCTGGTCAGCGGTCATAGCCAACATGGAGGATCTAGTTAGTGACTTCAAAGAACGCTACAAACACTTTACCGACGCATTCAACGTTTATATGGGTCAGCGCGGTTCGCTTCGTGATACATTGAAAACATTTGAAACGGACATTGAAGTTCTCGGACGCATTCCTGTTCTACCGGGTCTGATGAAAGGCATCGAACACGATTCCCACGGTTTCGATGAAATAACCGCTCAAGACGTTATATCCGGTGGCAGTAGTGGCGACAAAGCAGAACTTTCAGATGAACAGTTGCTGGTCGTCGAACGTGAAAAGGATTTAGCGAATTCTCAAGCAATTGTCGCGACCGGTGGCGAACTGGAAAGTTTAGAGAAATCAACGGGGATGCTGAAAAATCCAATTAGTTTATTGAACTGGATGTCCTTGAAGGATAATCATATGACTTTGAAAACAATGTCGGATGAATGTCTGAGAGGCATGGAAACGTTGGACGATCGTAAGGTTCAGGCACTCAATTCGGATATTTGCAGCATATTGAGAATGGCTGAACAGGTATGACAAACAAAAATCAATTCTACTTGAGATTTTTATGATTTCAATTTCAATTACAGGAGGAAATTAAAGAAATCAAAGGTTTAGAGGATAGGCTATGCGGTCTCGAAAAATTAATGTTTGATCTCAAGAAAATGGTTCAAGAGCAAAGAGAATTGGCCACTTCTTTTCAACAAGTACGACAAACTCTTTATTAATTATGCAAATTTCACTAATTTTTTTATTTACAATTTAACAGAATCAGAATCGTGCCAGCAATTTAGGCGATCCATCTATTCTACCCGATTTATGTGCTTCGCATCGAAGTCAACTGTTAGTTATGCTACAAAGCCAAAGAATGATACGCGATATACGTCGGCGAATTTCAAAAGCGAAAGAAGAATTGTCCGATAATCTTTATAAGAGACTCAAGTAAGTGCATACATCGTTTTTGTTCAATTACGCGAATAACAATTATGAATAAGTAATGATGACATAGTCATGCTTGGGTTGAAATAAAATGGAAACCAATTAGGGAAGACTAAAGTGTGCAAAATGGTAAACATGTATTGTATTAGTAGCGAAAAATTTATTGAGTATTTACGTGATTAGTAGAATAATTAACAATTTCCCATTGATGTACGGTTCTCTGAGTGTTTGGTCTGACCTTAATATAACAACTCGGCCGTATATGGATATACAGTTGCCTCAGAAACTTGCACGTGTCTACTTTCGCCAATTTTTCGGAAAATTGAATTGCCAATTAGTGCGGTTGTCTCACTTTAGCTGAACATTCTCCTTACGCAATTCTATGATGATCTAATGACGTGCTCTCTGCTCGAATTCTCTAATTCTCCTGGGATGAAAATACCGAATTCTGAAAAATTACCCTGTTCTCCAAGGTGTGAGTGCGAGTCCGAGTAAGCCGAAACTTGCTTGGCTTGGCGTCTTTTGCAACTTTACACAAATTGGATCGATAGTTGTTCTCCTGATTAACCATTTGTTAAAGCGATCTGCGCAGAGGGACCGGCATTAGATCCACCACTACCTTCCCGTCTATGCTTTTCAAGTGCTTTCTGAAGCGAAGCCTCAGTTTGCATTATAGGAAACATTCGAGTCTCACCATCCTACATGTGCATATCGTACGGCTCTCTAATATTGTATTGTATTGAGTTGGTATGCCCAGGGAAAACAGTGATCTTTTCCATGGGGAACTTGGGTCCGATGCCCATGCAGGGGCAGACGCACACGACATCAAGGAACCCAGGATCTATCTCCAATTCACAAATAGATTTTTATCGCTGGGTGAGCTTTTCTATGCTTTTGCATCAAGAAGCTTCCCAGTGTAAGAAAAAATCTTTGCAATTAAATTGGAATCCGCTTGTGCCATTTAGACTGCTTGCTAGGCAATGCTGATTTGGGCGACGAGGAACTTTTCCTTGGCAAATAAAAGTGCATTTTCAGCGGATGACATGCGCATTAAGATCGCTGATAATCGCCGATTAGCGCAGGTCAGATCGACACTCATAATGACACGTTCCTACTGCGACCGGGTCTACGAACCGGAACGACCCATGCCATCCAGCATGGCCAAGAGTCGCAACGACCCTCTTCGACGCAAGAAGGGGAAGGCAACTATGTGTCTTATTCGTACCGTTTTTATCCTTGGGGAGCAGTCCTGGCCGGACCGGCATTCCTCACGTTGCTACTACGTGCCGGCAGCGAATCGAACCCAAGTCCATAAATATGCTGTGTATGCGGAAATAGGATTTGGACCAATGTACAATAGTCGGGTGAATGCACGTGCTGTGGAGAATGGGTCCACCTAAAAAATTGCTCAGGACTCAATTATCTGAGTCAAAGGACCTCAACGTATACTGCGGTGTAGAATAGAGCTCATCATCTTACTCCTCTCAACAGCCGCCCAGCCAATTATCACCCTCTACCCCTGCAAACGCTGGCCGACCTGTCCCACCAAGACCAAATTTGACCTCAGCTCCTTCAACCATCGACGTGAACTACTCCACCAATAAAATCGTCCAAATTGATTGCAACGGACTCCAGAATAAAATCGCCGAGCTAACACAGTTTATGGACAGACACCACATCCAGATAGCAGCTGTTCGGGAGACTAAACTCAACTCCAATAATTCGCTTAGCTCACGTGGGAACTATAACGTCAGATCATCAGACGCGATCGAGAAAGCAATGCAGGAGGTGGTTTAGCCTTCCTAATTCACAACAACCTACCGTACAGCATCGTTGATGTCACTTCCGCCGATAACATCATGGAAGAACAGACGACAACCGTCAAATCAGCATTCTCACTGCAGCCAAGAGATGCATTCCAGCTGGCCGCATTCCCAGCCTAAAGCCTAATTGCTCAACATCTGCGGTGAATTAGCTAAAACCAGGGATCAGCTATGGAGTCCAGACCCAAGTGATCCACGCATTGGTGGTTACTACAGGAGAGATAAATGGTACGCGCACCTCCAAAATCTTAATACCACCACAGGTGTGAGCAAACTATGTAGTACAGTAAGAGGCCAATCGAACCCCACTAAAACACAAGGAAGGATCGCTATAAAGTTTGGCAACTCTACCGTGAGCGACGACAAGAAATGCGCCTATCAATTTAACAAGCAGTTCGTCGAGGATCCGCCCATGTATTGGCTCAAGCGCAAAATCACACGAGCCTTCCGAAACACCACGGTAGATGAACGTTTTAAAATCACCACCATAGAAGTTGCGAATGCCATAAAGAACGCCAAAAACTCAAAAGTGCTTGGTCCGTGATGGTATAGCAATGATAATGCTCACCTTGACACATCGGCCATAGAGTATACCACTGCCACGATGAACCTTTCGCTTCGAACATTCATCATACCAGAGATTTGGAAGAGGGCCGCATCATTCCATTACTCAAACCTGGTAAACAACACTCTTTAGGAGAATCCTACTGCCCGATCACGCTTTTATCTCCTGTGGCAAAGATACTGGAATCCCTGATACGTATGTAAGACTCGCCAATCATCAACACGGTTTTAGGAAAATGTATAGCACCACCACTGCACTAGACCGAATCATGTCCAAGGTCTTTGACGAGATTAACGAGCCTAGGTCGTTTAAGCGCACCATCTTAGTGGCATTAGATCTGTCGAAAGTGTTTGATACGGTGTATCACTCGCTCTTACTGACGGATCTTCGTAATAAATGCAAACTACCTGGCCGGACGTCAATTCAGAACGGAGTTTAGAAATGGGAAATCTAAACTAAGCAGGATCAAACAAGGAGTACCACAAGGTGGAGTCTTATTCCCCCCCCTTGTTTAACCTCTACATGTCAGGGCTTCCCACTCCACCCGAAGGAATCGGCATAATATCCTTCGCTGACGACTGTACCATCATGACATCCGGCAACGATATTTCTGACATGTGCGACCTAATCAATGGTTACTTGGGAGGACCTCAACATCTTCTTCAACAGCAAGAACCTGAAGCTATCAGCGCCCAATCCTCGTCCACGCCTTTTACCACGTACAACCTCGAATACAACTTACGGCTAGTAAGCAAATATCGTAGTCCCCACTGTTCGTCACCCCAAAATCCTCGGCGTCACAATCGACAATCATGGCATTTTCAAGAGCCACGCCACCAACATTTTGTGACAAAATGAAGACCAGGAACAAGATTCTAAAATCTCTTGCTGGCAGCAAATGAGGAACAGGAAAGGAGACGTTACTTGCCACATATAAAACCGTCGGTCGTTCTGTGGTAAATTATGCATACCTATATGGACGAACAATCTTTGCGACATCCAATGGAAGCGGGTTCAAACGTCTCAGAATGCAGCAATGCGTACGATTATTGGATGTGTACGTATGACATCTCAAGATCACCTTCACCAAGAGACAAAGCTGCTAAATCTGAAAAGTCATAATGAGCTCCTCGCTACGCAATATCTTGTTGGTTGCTATCGTAGTGAACACCCGAACCATGATCTTATGGACACCGCAACGTCACGTAAGCTGTTCGCTAAGGGACAAGGAAAGGGAAGTCCAAAGATTCAAAAGAATTCCCCTCGATAACACCGACACTTACAATTGCATACTAGCGAGGTAATCAAAGCCATCTGTCGGAAAATCGTGTCCTACGCGTTCGACCACCTGACATCTTTACTGACGAACAACAGATACGTAGAGCCACACGTACCACCTTGGTTCAGCTGATGCTTCAGACTAAACTCATTTTGGTCTCGCATTGATAGCAGTATTGCAGACATTTGCCCAGCGTGTGGAGCCAGCCTGCACAACGTGGATCATCTTTTCGACTGTGCTTCCACACCAACGAACCTAACACCCATCGCGCTTTGGGAAAATGCCATTGAGGTGGCAATCTTCCTAGATCTCGGAACTGGAAGAGAGGATGCCAACGATACACGAATAACGACACTAGTTCCCCCAACAACAACAAGGATTTTTTTTTCTCTTGAATCAAAGGGGTTTTAGCAGCTCATTTTAACAACGGGTAGCTCCGGGACGATTTACATCGAAAAACCGACTGCCGTAGGTGCATTTCTAGGGACTACACCCTTGGTCACAGATTCGAACCCACGCTCCGCCAAATCAGAGCTAGAGTGAAATCTCTACCACTGAGCCACCGAATGCCAATGGAGCTTTTATGGACAACATGTTGTCCAACGTATTCGAGCGTCCAAGATCTTAACGCTTTCAAAGATGGTGCTGTGAATGCTCCCTCGCTGCCTCTTTAGACGTGAATATCCAAAATGCTCCAAATGCCGTTGCGAAAGAGGCTTTTAGTCGCCGTCGTAGGTACATACCGAGGAACGTTAAACCCTTTTTGTGACATTTAGTGAGCAGTTAGGAAATTTAGCAATTTAGCTTACGGCCTATCCACTTTTTTATCCTTGTTATTATGGTGTGCATCCAGCGATCAGTGAATACCTAAACCCAACAATCTTGCCATATTCCAGCCTTTTTGTAGTGGTTTGTTAAGTTTTATCCGCTGAAACAAAGAAGTGAAATGGTCAGTAGGCGGATTAGCATTGACAATCAGGCTCGCCCTGTGTCTTGCATGAATCCGGCATTCGGAATCTATTACGGGCTTTTGAAATAGCGTTTTTTCGGACAAGCAGGATATTTCCATTGGCACTTTCAATGGTGGTATTTTGGAACAGATTCCCGCAAATGTTAAATTGAAGAACTTACAGGTGGATAAAATAGCCCGTAAACTGCCTTCCGTACGCCTGAGCCTGCTACCACGCATGATGCCAAAGTTGGTCCAATTTTTTCTAATTTAAGGCTATGAATATATATGCCAAAGATTTTTTTGTGCTTAGAATGCCACTCATGGGTTCCGACAACTTATGCGCATCAGCAACCCAGGTATAACTTCTAATGTTCTTGTGTTGGCAGCCAATAGTAGTAGCATCAAATCCTCCCTCTCTGACTGTTTACCATAACATATGATATTCGTAATTGCATCACGGCCTCTTCATGTCGAAGATATATCGAACTCGCTGAGGTACGCACGCTCAATTGCGTTGAGGCATAGTATGTCCATCGATTCAGACGTGTTACATTCATTCATTCTATCCAACATTCTAATTTTGAAATTGGTTGCCTGTAACATTCTTTATATTTTCTGTCTCTTTTGCAGATATATCGTGACCATCGAAAACAACATGTTAGATTTGGCTAATAAAATGTTATTCTATCATCGTTATTTAAGACGTATCGATAATCATCTAAGTGTAATTAGACAAATACACGAGGCGCCCACTATTTATGTAACGGCCGTTATTGAAGTGGTGCGACGTCGTTTATATTCCACAGCTTTTAATTCATGGGCTTCCACATTAGCCAGTGATCTTCTTAGTATTTATAAAAATGAAATAACGCGACGTCAAGAGTTTGATACATTGTTTCGTGGACATTTTCTCGGCACGTTGTTTCCCGGCCTAACGGACATGCCGCCCGATTTTGCAACCGAAGTTCCCGCCCCCTTTGACGAATGTCTACCCGATTTGACGAAGAACGGTAAAACTTTAAAACGTGCTTTAAAATTGAACTGAACTAATGATTGTGTAATTTCAGATGTTGAAACATTGTCGATGTATTTACCGGAAAGTGCTTCGAATCTTACACTTTCTTCGATTAAGCCTGTGATAGAATTTTTCAATTCGAGGTAAGTGGAATGCCGCAAGTATTGTTGCGCAGCAAATACAGAATATTGGGAATATCTTTTTCAATTGCTAACCAAATTTTTAGATCTGGAAGTAGAAATATGCATGAAAAGAGTTCCTTGTCAGGCAAATTGCAGTCAATAGGCGGAGCACAAGTATTGCCTCGTGCTATTGACATGTATTCCCATCTAAAAGAGTAAGCTCTTAATAATTTACACAAACCGATGATTTACTATTAATTAATTAATTTCACCAAACAGCGGTTTCGAGTCTGAAACGGACACCGAAGAATTCGAAAAAGTCGGTCAGAGTCCGAACGAGCGAAAATTGTCGGCAGCCGCCGCCGCAGCAACAACAGCAATAACTATTGCAACGTCGACTAGTCAATTGAAAATTGAAACAGTGACGATAAGTACGACAACCGAAAAGATCGAAACGAATTCAGCCGAAACATTGACTGAGGTAAATATAACAAACATTTTTCATTACTCAATGCTATGCTATAAGTTAGTGTATAAAACGGAAATATTTTTTGGTGGATATCAAAAGACAACAAAGAAAACGTCACGCGTCAATAGTCTTCTAAAGTCTTCGAGGACAAGTGAATTAACGTTACCAGTCATTCCTGAAACCGAGTCCACAGACACCTCTCCTCAATCCGTTACTCAATCGGAAAACAGTAAATGCTCCCCAATTCCTTTGCACAATTCTCCTTCCTCTTGTTTAACTTTTTGTGATCCCGCCTTACTGGGCCACCAACAGCACCAACAAGCGCAACAGCAACAACATCAACAGGCGCCAATTCTTCAGGCCGCTGCAATTCAATCACCAATGTCGCCACATAATCAAATCAACACCACAGTTTTGATGATTGATAATGAATTTATCAATTCGGAATTTTACATCGATGAATCGTTGCCGTCTAGCATGAAGTGTGATCATGAGTACGGCGAGGACGGTAGTTGTAGTGACTCGTATGATCAGCAGTATGATGATGATGAGGAAGATGGTGGAAATGAGACTAATCAAAATGTGGAAACATCGTTTTCCTATCAATTGAAAAATCGAAGTGAGGACAATACATGTCCGCTGGATGCTTCGCTAACCAACAATAGTCGTGAATCTCTGGAGACGGTTATTAGTTTGCTTCAGGTATCTCAGTCAATTTTATCGTATGTATTCCTAGTTATGACTTCTCAATTTATCTCAGATTATGTATATTGTTGAATGTATGAACAGTAAATATTTATACGATGATCTTGGACTTATTGCGAATTGATTTCGTTTGTTATGCCCTTTTTCCGTTTCACAATTATTATTGTGTTTAGTTTTCACAATTATATCTGTATACTTCTGTTTTTATTGTATTATTTTTCCTTTCCTATCGTTTGCAACTAGATATTAAAAACGTTAAGTTGGACTTAAAACGGTGCTGAGATATTTGTTTTTTTTTTTTTTTTATCGAGCGGCGAGTTATCGAGCACCTTATTCGGATGCATGAAGGTGCTTTTTCTGGTAATTTTTGCTCTGCTCGGTAGGTGTTAAATATGTTGATCAAATTGGAACAATTTTTTGGCGACACCTTGTGCACGTAGTACGTAGTCTGTGGAGCTATACCATTGGCCAACTTTCTCGTTGCTGCTATGTTTTTCTTCTTCCTTGCCTCGTTATTGATACCACTCCATGGCGTCTCGTCGTTCGGTCTACAGCGTAGGCACATTCAGGCGGTAATGTCTCAGCCTATCTCTACAGGCAGCTCTATCTTGGATCGTATCGTCGCCAAGACCAATGCATTATTGTTGTTTTTTTTTCATTTCAGACATACAGGTGTTCTTCGGTCTACCTCTGGCCTTGGGTCCATCAAGTGGAATTCCCATTGATATCGCCTTCTATGCGGGGTTCTTGGGAGGACGCATTTGAATGTGGCAATACTAATCCATTTGTCGGTCTTCCAGCTTTTCGGTGATTGGTTGGTTTATGGACAAGCTGTCTCGGGTGTAGCTACTTTTATGGTCCCTTTTGATTATACCAAGTGACAAGCACAGTCACTATCAATCTTAGTGAAATCATATAGTAACCCATTGCATGCGCTAGTCCAGAGTGGCTCTGTGCACACACAATTTATACATGTTTAGCGTTAATTTGTTACATTCGTATTGTTTCAAATGTCAAACAATTGATTAAGCTCCCCATACATTGAGACGCTTTCTGCCAGAAACTTATGCCGTTTGCAAACGTGAAAGCAAATCCGGTAAGCCTTTTCATGTCAAACGATGAGACAGTTCAATTACCATGTTATTTCCGAATGCAGCATTCGTAAACGCAATTATTTACCTTATCCGAAACAATTTATTTTCATTCAAACTTTTAAACGACATTTGTTGCAAATTTAGTGTCGACGAAAAAACCTTGTGAATCAAAATTATTCCGAATGGAACGAATCTGATTTGCCGCATGAGATTTCCTTTGCAACGTGGTCGGAGGGCATATTCGTGATATTGATGTTGTTGAGGCATGTTAGCTTCCCCTTAAGGTACGTTGTGCTCGACACGACTGCATCGGCTTTAGCGACAGCGACTCGCTCATTTCATATAAAAACTCGTTTTTAAAATGAGAGAAAAATGAGTTTTTATATGGAATGAGCGAGTTGCTGTCGATAGAGCCGATGCAGTCGTGTCGAGCACAACGTACCTTTAGTAAGCTCCAAATTTGCGTCGTTTGCAATGAGTCCTCTGCCAGTGCTAGTTTTGCCTCGGTTTCGAGGTGTATGTCAACTGGGTGTAGGTTTAACACCTCTAGAGCGCTGCTAGGGCAGGATCGGAGTGCACCGGTGGTAATGAGACATGCTAATATCTGTACCTTGCCCAACACGGACTTACCCTCCGTAGTCAGGGCTCTCTTCCACCAGACCACAGCACCGTAGTTTAGAGTTGGTCCAACTACATATTGCCCCATAAGTCCAGACCATAATGGAGGGTTTCATACCCCAGGTTTTCCCTATAAATTCTTTGCATATCCAAAGGGCTCTGGTGGCTTATTTGAGCCGCAGCTTTGACATGCTTTTGCCAGTAAAGATTACTGGCGAGGTATTTGACTTGATTCCCAATTGGTAGAGGGTTGTACATTATCGGACGTCTGAGTTCGCCCGGATTTCTATTCCTGAAAATCATCGTCGGCATATCCATGTACGAAGAGCCATTAGATGTGAGCTTCAAAGAAAGCAGCAAGCGTGGCATTTTTGGCCTCAAAAGTCTTTTCGATTTCTCCTGCAAGGTTTTGGAGCGCGCATTCTGTGGATTTACCTGGTTGGTAAGCAAACTGCCTTTTGAGTTGCGAGTTACTGAGTAGCGTGTTTTTTTTCTGATGGGCTCATCTATGATTTTTTCCCTTGGTTTGAGCATAAATGAAGTAAACTGATTGGTCTGTAAGATTTGGGATCCTCCTTGGATCAGTTTCTCATTTTAGGAATGAATACTACTCCAGCAAGTCTCTATGAGCGCGGGATGTAGCCCTGCGCAAAGCTGATTCTGAAGATGCTCAGGAGGTATGGAGTTAGAAGCTCCAGATACTTGTGAAGGAGGGCTGGAAAAATCCCGGCGGTGCTGGATTTAAATGGCTCAAACGAGCCTATAGCCCATTTTATTTTATCTTAAGTAAAGATTTGCCTTGTTGTTCTCTAGTCTGAAGAATTGGCTCTATACACACTGTCTTCATTTGAGGGCCCCTTATTCCTCAGTATGTGGCATCCCGGAAAGTGGGTGCTAAGGAGCAGCTCGCCTGTCGTCCAGGCGTCAGTCGTGTGGCGCCCATCAGGGTGCTTTATGGTGCTTAGGTGCTCAGTGTCCTTTTTTAGCCATAACTCGTGGGAGTCTAGCAGCTCTGTGCAATGGAGATCGTCGTCTGCTGGTTGTACGACAATCTCCTGCTCGCTGTGAGTTGACGGTGGGCTGGAGGTCTCTCACCTGTGTCGCGCTTCCCGGTCTTAGGGTGGAGAGTGGTGACCCTGCTGAATTTGTAGTTGAGAGCGTGGCTGATATGCCTTCGCCCTCGCGTGCTTCGCGAAGCACCCTCGAGTCATCGATTTGAAGCCCATGGTTCTGGTTGTCCAGATATTTGAGCGCTTTCTCCGCATTGCACTCCGTGGTGCGCTGGAAGAAAACGATCTGATTGCGTGGGATTGCGAGTGGAATTGATGCTCCCGGTCATGGTTCCCGCTAGCTTAATGAGCCACTCCATTGTAGCTCCATTCTCGCACTCAAATAGGATGTGGCCGGGCTTGAATCTTATTCCGGCGAATTTCGGCTTCACCTACTTAGCGCTCTCAGAGAGAATCTCCGCCAACAGCACGTTCTGAATCTTCGTCTTTTGCTCTGACGTGAGCAGTTCAGTTAAGTTGGTGGAGATTATGGCCACACTGATTTTTGAGGCCACTTTGGCGTAGGAAGCCTTCGCTTTTCTTTTGCCTCCAGTGGGGGCAGAAAAGCGGCTTCTTTCAGCCGTACCTAACGTCGCCTTGCTCGTACAGGGTTTCACGTCTTTCCTCTCACCTCTTCCGGTGCCGCCTACAATCGGGATAGCGCTACCTTGATTTTGGCCTTGCCTCTTACTGTCTAGCAAAAGGCCAGGTGAGACCGTGGAGCGTTGTCGCTTTGCTTGAAGTGCATGCTGGCGGATTTCAAAGGTTTCGCCGCTAGTTTTTTTTTTCAGGGGATCCTTGACGCCCCTGGCTCGAAGAGCTTGAAATTCTTTCTCCTGAAGTTCGATGGGCCTGGTCTAGGCTCGTCAATGTTCGAGAGGTAGAGCTCCTCTGGGATGCTACGTTAGGTGAATTGATCGTTGCTATCCAGTGGCGGTTAGAAAGTGCTAGCTTACCTTTTTCCGTAGTGGAACTACTCAAAGCATTGGATGCCACCTTTGCTTCCAGAGTGCTGTTTGTTTTGGTTGTTGTTTTGTATCGGTATGGGTGTCGCCTGACACACTAGGGGCTTAGGCATATTTATTTTATCACCATGGACATCATCAGAAACAGTATGATTACAGAACCTGACAACATCCTGGTGTATGCAGTGATTTCCAGATTTCGATTCGCCGGCTCAATATGCACCTGAATGCATATTGAATCTTGTCCGAAAAGAGATCCTACGACCACCGGCCCCCACAGTTTGGCCTTCACAAAAGTGAAGTCACTAGCGGCCACCGCGGAGCATTTTCCGTGATGATGGCACCTACCATTTCACGAACTGACTGAGCCCATGGACTGTGTTTCATTGGGGTTTTGCTTTATCCAGAAAATCATTCAAACTTTCATGTATTTAATATTTATTTTTATGTCCGCGAAAAAAAAAAGATAAGCGGGAGATCTGTGGATAGTTGAGAACGTTTCGCTAAATTTGTACTTTTTGTAGTTTGTTTTCGCTGTTTATTTTGTTATCTATTTGAAATATAAAAGTACATGAACTAATTTTTATCTTGCATTTGAATTTGAAACTCCTTAAATATATTTTATTTACAGCTTATAATGTAGTCATTTTCATTTGAATTTAATATGATTCCAGCAATGGTGGCCCACCTACGAGTTTAATCTCAAATTATCATTTCCTTGATCCTGTGACATCAATCTATCCGTCATGTATTTCCTCAAAATCCCATCCTTTATAACTATAATAGAATTTATTGTAATTTTAAGCTCTGAATGAAAAAAACGCAATCATGTCTGTATCTAATTAATATTAATGATTGATTTCAGGACAATCTTGGTTCAACCACGCTTGAAGTGGAACGTTTAAAAAGCCTTTTAAAATCAATGGCACAACTTTCACTAGACGCTCTTGGCTTATTAAAATCACAAATGCAGAGTGCGAGAAGTGAGGCGCAATCGTGCAAACAACAAATGCAAGAGGAAATGCAAAAATTAGCCCAACGATGGTCCACGCTCCAGACTAACTATGCGGCCCAGGAGGCCGAAAAAGCAAAAGCCATACAAGAGCAACAAGCAACGATCGTGAATGAATTACAATCCACACTGAGCGCAAAACAAGACGAGTTGTCAAATCTGCAAACACAATATACAGATCTCGAGACCAAATACGCTACGACAACATGTGATTTAGAAAATAAAGAAAAATCCTTCGCGGACAACATTGCCAATTTGAACGACAAAATTGCCGAACTCGAAGCCAAACTGCAAAGTGCCGAATTGGAAAAAGAACGTGCCGTGACCGAGTGTCGTGAAAGTTTACTGCACGATCACAAAACCGAGCTAGAATCTCTTCGATGCCGTTTCAAACTAATGACAAACATGGAACGCTCGCCGTCCGATATTAGTCTCGAGAAAATTGAACGACCCGATTTTATTGAAATTTCTAGTCACGAAACTATCATGCAGCAATTGCGCGAATGTTTCGAAACTGAAAAGCAACAAGCGATCGAAGCAGCTGTTCAATGTGAACGCACGAAATGGGCGGAGGAGTGTGAAAGGGTTCGATCAATATCGGCGTCGGCCAATAGTCCCGATACGGAAATGTTCCGTAAAATTATCGACGAAAAGGAGCGTCAATTGGATGTGATGCGTGAACGTGATTTGATTTTGTCAAAAGAAAATGCACAATTGAAATTGAAAATTGAAGCATTGGCTAGTGAGGAGGAGAGTGATCGGGGCTTTTTGAAGGATCAAATTGAATTGTTGCGACGACACAAAGATCGGATGGAGCACGAATTGAATACGGAGAAATTGCGTCGTATCGAAATGGAGTCGTCGATGAAATTGTGAGTATTATTTGGAGAAGAGTTCAACTATTAGGTGTAGAGCCGAATGGATCCGTTTCGTACCGGTTGGACCAATGTAGTTTGTAAATGACTGCATCGGCCGCTAGTCTTTTAGTTTATTACAAATCTTCGGCACGTAACGGATCGTAACTGTGTAGCGCTCAAGTTTAATACATCGAGGAAGGTATTTTGGTCCTATAGCAGGCAATTTCAATAATCACGCTCTGTGGCTCACTTGGTTGAGTCGCACTCTACGATGCTAGTAGTCTAGAGGTCCGGAGATCGAATCTCGGCGTGTTCCAGGAAATATATTGTGCTTGCAACATTATATACACTCCTCTATATGCAATGTAACGTTGACTCGAAGTAGCCTATAAACGGCTGAGTGAACGCAACATGCCCCACAAGTGGTTACGGTACACATATATAGCAGGCAATTTAATTATATGAAATATTATGCTTTCCATTTGAGAAACACGTCTGTTTCCTCCGCTGTTAACTATTTCTGTTACGATCCACCACGATGGAATGACATCGAATTCGAACAATTCCTGGATGGATTGGTGCACGACGCGAGTACGAAAGGCCCTGTGGTAATTTCGGGGGTCTTCAACGCGTGGGCTACAGAATGGGGTATCCGGGAGACAAATAGGCGAGGGAGAGTACTTTTTGGCGCATTTTCACAACTGGGGGTAGTAATACCTTTAGAAGGGGAAATGTGGGATCCATTATTGATCTCACATTTGTTATCAGTTCGTTGGCCCGTGTACGGAGTGGCACGTTAGTGAGCTTCTATACTCATAGCGATCACCAAGCAATTTTGTACACGGTAACAAACAGAGAATATCGGGCAAAGATCTAAGCACGGACCATCGGATGGTCCGCAAAGAGGTTTGACGAGGCTCTCTTCAACGAAGTCCTGCTTCAAAGTGTTCCAGTCGAAGATTATGCGGAAAACAGGTCAGTACAGATAACAAACCAGCTGATGATGGTCTGCGACACATCTATGCCACTGAAGAAGGCATTAAGTCAAAGAAATGAGAACTACTGGTGGTCTGAGGAAATTACGGGGCTCAGGCACAATTGCCTGAAAGCGCGACGTCTGTGCCAAGGGGCAACCCAAAGAAGCTCCCATGATGTCCTATTAGAATCGTATAAAAACGCTCGACGATTACTGAAGCTCGTCATTAAAAAAAGCGGCTTGTTCTGCTATCCGTTCTCATAGGGAGAACTTTTGTGTTTCCGATATTTTCCGCTATGTGTCCGCTATATGGCGAACGGTTAGATAAGTGTCACTAGTGTCGATAACAAGAGCAAGAAAATTCTTCTTACGAGAGCTGATAACGCAATGTTCCAAAAAAGCAAACAAAATTGTTTTAACAATCTCTGCGATGACGTAGACATGAACCCGTGAAATATGGCGTACAAAGTGTTGATGAAGAAGATTGGTCGAAAAGCGCCACAAATAAAGTGTCCAACGCTGCTCCAAAATATTGTAGCGATCCGGCTCTCTCGACATGAGCGGAACAGACGAGGAATGTTTTAGCAAGAATGTGAACCATCTGCTCTGACGAACCTTGCTCCACGGGCATCCGCTCATCCGCTTGGCCAAGCTGCTTCAAGATTGGAGGAAGGCTGCAATCCGTGCTGCCCCTCTTAAAGTTTGTGGAAGTCTTCGAAACTTGCTTCGCAGAAGGCACCTTTCCAATACCATGAAAGCTGCAAAGTTGGTGCTCCTTCCCAAACCAAATAAACCGGCTGGAGAGCCAAGCTCATATCGCCCAATCTGCCTGCTCGACACCTCGGGAGAACTGTTTAAGAAAATTATCTTTAACAGACTGTTATCGGTGGTGGAAGAAAAAGGTTACCTGTCAGATCAACAGTACGGTTTTAGACGGGCGAGGTTTACTGTGGATGCAATTGAATGGGGCACCAATTTGGCAAGGGAATCACTTTAAAAAGGCACCTGTTGTTCTGTTGTAACACTCTACGTCAAGAGCGCGTTTAATTCTGCAAACTGATCCTCCCATCCATGCCGCTTTACAGAGAATGTATGTTCCAGACTATCTTGCAGCTGTAATCAGGAGCTACCTCTCAAATCGAATCCTTCAATACGATACCAGCGACGGATCTACGGAGTGTAGGGTCACAGCGGGAGTTCCACAGGGTTTCGTCCTTGGCTCGCTGCTATGGATAATAATGTACAAGTGCATTCTGGAACTAGCCATGCCTAGAGGGGTGACTATGATAGGCTTTGCCAATGACATTGCAGTTGTGGTAGTGGCGAAGAGGCTGGAGTGCGTCGAAGTCTACGCCAACGAAACGATTACAACAATAAAGGTCTGGCTATTAAGGGTTGGTCTCGAACTTGCTGAGCAAAAAACGGAGTCTGTTCTTATCAGTAAGCACAAGAAAAGGTGCTCTCTAAAAATCACGAGTAGGAAGCAATATCATAACCTCAAAAAAAGCCCTTAGGTATTTGGAGGTTATGATAGATTCGAGACTGAACTTTGGAGAGCATTTGAAGTTTGTATGTAAAAAAAGCGGCGGTAGCCGCCGTGGCATTTGCAATGATTATGCGGAATATAGGCGGTCCAAGAGCAAGCAGGAGATTATTGCTGGTCAAGGTTGTTACTTCCATACTAGTGTATGTCTCCCCGGTTTGGACTGTTTCACTAATCTCCTCTGGGAACGCACAGAAATTAAGCTTAATTTACCGTAGGTGCGCATTGAGAGCGAGCTCTGCATACCGAAAAACTTCGCACGAAGCTGCTTACGTTGTTGCTGGAATAATCACAATAGGAATTCTGGTTGGCGAAAAAGGTTGGAAGGACAGGAAATCATAAGACAGTGGCAACTGCGGTGAGACGAAGCTATAATCGGTAGATGGACTCACTCTCTCATCTCTGATATTGCAAAATGGGCTGAACGCCAACACGGCGAATTGAACCACTATTTAACTCGATTCTTAACGGAACATGGTGCATATCGACAATACTTGTACCGATTAAAGCCGGCTGACTCGCCAGAGTGTCCTAGCTGCAAGGGAGTTGCTGAAGACGCAGGACATGTGTTTTTTAAATGTCCGAGATTTAGCGTGCGACGCGCGCAACTGGATGTGGAATTTGGGGAAACGTTAAGCCCACATAATCGGGTGAACCGTATGGAATTGGAATTGGAAGGCAGTGAGTGAATTTGGGTGCAATATTCACAAGGAGCTTTGAAAAGAAGAAGCTAGACGGAAGTCAGTAAAACGGCATGATGGCTAATTAGCCGAAGCCCCGGCGTAATTATACCGAGAGGTGGACTTCCCCACCTCGTTAAAAAAATTATTAATTATTTCAAAGATAGAATCGGGTTTTTCAATTTTTGTTCCCTTTTTTTACAGATCGGCTTGTCGTGACTTAGACATGACCACGTCACGAACGAAATCTAGTCAATCGCCTTTGAAGCTGGGCGTTCAAACAGAGAGCTGTAATAAAGGCGATGCCGTATTTGTAGTATGGAATAATCGTCACGGACAGTATATTATTGTCCAAGAGTCATCGACATTATATTTTTTGCATGGCGACAGTCATAGTGCGCTGAATTTGAAACCGCCAAGTAGTACGGTGTCTGATTTTCCCGAGCCGTACTATTGCATAGGTCGGGTAGTGGACAAGGAGTATTGTCATGCGCGAAAGGTAATGTTTGAAAAAAAAGTTGTCTATGTGTCCCCAATTCTAATTATTCTCTTTTTTCTGATCAGGACGAAAATCGATATAAGGTATCAAAAGGTACGAAATTTTATAGGGTATTCGTTCAGCCAATTATGCGAAGTGAAACAACGCGACATAGTCGTCGGGAGAGAAATGAATGTAAGTTTCTAACCAGATTCCTTATTGTTGAAACTTTGCTAAAGATGTGTTCTTTTATTTTTAGCAACTTCAAGTGCATCAAGCGTTGCAGTCAGCCGCTCGACAAGTACTCAACACTTAATCGATTCATTTGCACAAACGGACACATCAGGCGTCACTTCGGGTCGTGACATGACCGATTCAATTGATGTTCGCGATCGTACCATAAGCGTGACCGAAGAGGACGAAGAAAATCTTTCATCTCTGGACAGTCGTTTGCGATGCATCAGCTTTAGCGAAGAAGAAGAGCGCACTCTGGAGGCCGTTTCCAGTTCGGTAGCAACAAATTTGACATCAAGTCAGGTCAGTTGCCTTCTAGGTGAATCCTGAGATTTTCGACGTTGCTTTTTCACGTCGTCACTCATCCACTCGCCCAGTTGCAATGATCATTACCGCGCATCTGTTCCCATGCAATGGGTGTGATCATTTCAACTGAAAATAATAATTCATTAAAATGAGACAGATTAGAATTTTTTTACTGAATATCGTGTGTCCATTCACTTTAGGAATACAATACAACAATATGTAGTGTAACAACTATCACAACCGCAAGTACCACTAACCCTTCACCATCACAAATATCAGCTGAAAGTTCGTCGGAGAAAGATCAAGATGATTCTGACGAGTATCGATCATTAGAAGCTAAAGACGAAACTTATTTTTCAACGGGAATAGTTTAGGACACAGAGATAAAATGAAAGAGAGAGAGAGAGTCAAGTTACAGAGTGATATATTGAGAAATTGAGAGAGTAGAATGTATAAGTTTCATTTAGTGATAGTTATCTATTTTTATGTGTCTATTTCTTATTTTTTACTATTGACTTATTCAGATAAATTTAGACATCTAATATATAAATTATGTAGTTGTATTTTTTTACGTAAACTCCCAAACGTAATGATTAAAATATGAAAGAAAATTGAATTATTGATGAAACAGATTCTAATGATTTTAATCGCTTCCGTTTGTTATAAATCTTATCCAGAAATAATGCAATCAAAATTATTTGAGTTTCATGAGTAGTCTATCTATTAAATTGTCTTTTGAAACTAGATAGTCGCTATTTTGAGACAACATTTTATGACAACGTTCACAATAAATTTTTATTGTTCAAAAATATTTTTCATTAGAATGTTTTTTTTTGTGAACTATAATTTTTTTGTCAGGAAAATTTCTAAACTTTGCCTTTTTCATTTTATCGCATTTGTTCGTTTCTTAAATTCAACATAAATATTGCAATAGCAGGTGTTACAAGAGATTGACATTTAAGATACATACAGAAAACATGTTCATGATCGGTGAGGTTTGACGCTTAGTATGGCAAATTAGATTAGATTTCTACACTCTAGGATGATGCTAGATAACTGGCTAATGCTACGGTTTCGTGTTCTTTCTTCTTCCTTGTTTTATACCGATCCATAGCGTCGCGTTGCTCGGCGTGCGGTGTAAGCACGTCGCCCATTCCGCGGATACTGCTAAAAAACATCATTTCAAGGCTTTATTAAACAAGGAAAATAACTATAAATTCATGATTTCACGGTAATACAAGTGTAACAAAAAAGTTGAACTTTGTCTTCAGACTCATCTTCTTCCATTGTCGGTAACATACACCATGGTTTCTACTTATCAGATGAGTAATCTGATGTATAATGCATTCGCTTACGTGTTGAACCTGGCAAATCTTCGATAACATAGCGATCGCAAACTAAAGACCGCGTTATATCGCGGCTCCAACTTGCGTGAAAACCTAATAGTTGATGGTTCATTCTCGGCCAACACAAGGTCACCCGGTTCATACGTCTTTGGCTTCGAATGTTTACTATCGAATAGTTGTTTAGCCCGTTCACGTTCTTCGATAATTCGAGATGCTGCGTTGCGTCGCATTTCGTCGATATCGTCATCACGAATTTCATCGTTGTTGTCTTGAAGAGTTCTTAGTATTTAATTTCTCAAGATGTCCCGGGGTGTGTAACCCAATAACAGTTCGTTGGGTTCACTGAATCGCTCGTAGTTTTTGACCCCAATGTCTATCATTCGTGGTCGTAACATTGGCTACATAAAATCGTCCTATTCGCCCTTTCTGCATATTCGTTTGCTCTCGGAGTTCGTACTGCATTTTGAACGTGCTTAATATCATTGTCATTGCAAATTCCAGATGAGTTCTGAGATGCGTTGTTGCGGCATCTTGTAAGCAGACCGTTTAATCGTTGTTCTTCAATTTGTCGTGATTTTCCTAGGCACGATGGATCGTGGGTAAAGGGTAGTTTTACCACATATCTCCCTGAAGAATCTCTAGTGGTCGTTTCTTTGAAGAATTTTTCACAGCCTGCTTCTTCGGGTGTTTCAGATTCTGGAGCTGTCACTTCCTCCATTTCCCAGAAGCGTTCGAGCTTTCTTGTCGGTTATAGCTGAGTTTTCCGATTATTAGCCATCCAAGATTCGAGTTCTGCAACGCTGGTAAGTTCTTGCCCAACGAAATCGTTCCTGATTTCATGAGCGACCCAAATAGTTCGGCTCCAAGCAGAACATCAACTCGTTGAGGGATGGAGAAGTTTGGATCTGCAAGGGTAATTTTCCTGGGGAATGGCCCAATTGCTCGTGTTTATATGAGTGTCAGGATGCAGGCTTGTAATTTCCTTCAAAACGAAGGCTTCGAATGGTGTAGCGAACTTATGGCATCTTGATCTCAACTCCAGATTTACACGCTTAGTCGACTTTTGCTTCTTCTTCTTCTTTTAGCGGTACAGAAAGGTGTGAACCGCTGTGTATCTATATGGACTCGTTTTATAGTTCGTCATCGGTTTCGTCCGCAATCTCCAGGGACAAAAACGTGGCAGCTGCAATGGGGTTTTCCCATAGTGAGAGGGAGGTGAGATTAGTGGGTGCAGCTGGGCATTGAAACAAATGGGCTACATCGTGTGGCGTGCCAGCGCAGTTTGGGCATACGTTTAGTATATTTGGGTCTATGCGAGATAGATACGAATTTAGGCGTGAGCAGAAGCCTGACCGAAGTTGGGCTAAAGTCACTCACTAATCTCCTCAGGCGAAATAGGTGGTGGAATCGCTGAGAGGACTCTGTTCGTACCTAAACTCGCAATAGACCTACTTACTTCCTCAGTGTGAATCATTGCGATGGCAGCCCGGTATGAATCTTCATCGAAAGGATCCCTTTTGTAACCCTGGACTTCTCTCTCAATGTCACGAGGGCCACGTTTGATGTTACGTGGGGGGGGAATTTTGTCCATGAGGTTACGATTAGGATGATCCTCTCGATAACAACCTACTAAATATTGTTTTGTAAGTAGTCGATTGTGGTCACGTATTGGCATCAAATGTGTCTCCTGATGTAGGTGGTCCTGGGCAGACATCAGAAGGCATCCTGTAGCTGTGCGTAGAGCAGCATTTTGGCAGACTTGGATTTTGTTCCAGCTTGTGTTACAGAGACCTTGCGACCAAACTGGCGCCGCAAAATCAGCCGCTGCTCGACCCACCGCTTTGTAAGTGGCTAGCATTGTCTCTTTATCTTTGCCCCAGGTGCTACCAGCCAGTGCTTTAAGAATTTTGTTCCTGCTGCGCATCTTTTCGCATACCGCTTCCGCGTGATGAGCTGAAGTCATCATTTTCTCAAAGTGAAGCCCGAGAATTTTTGGATTTGCAACAGCAGGAACTGGTTTGTTGCCAATACGTACCCCAACCGGCCACTTACAATCACCTGACCAGGTGGTAAGGAAGGTCGCAGACGATTTGGACGCTGAGATGGTTAGGCCTCTGCTATGGAAAAAGGCTTCTAGTCGCGCTAAATATCTATTGATATCTTCACGCATGACATCCCTATCCGCTCCCGTGGCGAGTACAGTGCAGTCATCGGCATAAGAAATAACTTCAATGCCGTCCGGAGGTGTTGGGAGACCGGCCATATAGATGTTAAACAAGGTGGGAGAAAGAACCCCACCTTGTGGAACACCTAATTTGATCTTTCTAAGTTTAGAACGACTGCCTCGAAACTCGGTGAAGGATTGCCTACCAGCTAGATAGTTAGCAATCCATCTTATCTCTTGAGTCGGAACATGCATATTGAGGAGATTTGCCAGAAGCATGGAGTGATTAACCTTATCAAACGCATTTGATAGGTCAATCGCCACCATGATAGTTCTATGGCAGGGTGTACTGTGGTTTAGTCCGTCTCTTACACGTGTAGTGATCGCGTCCAGAGCGGTGGTTGTACTATGCATGCGTCTGAATCCGTGCTGATGGGGATCTAGCTTTGCATGTGAAACGAGTGTGGGGTGGATAAGGGCTTCCAGCGTCTTTGCTACAGGTGACAGGATCGTAATCGGTCTGTAGGAAGTTCCTAGTTTGGCACTTTTCCCTGGTTTAAGGCATGGGACTATGCGACCTTGTTTCCAGATGTCGGGGATGACGAGCGTAGACATTGACAAGTTAAAGACTGCCGTGAGGTACTCAATGGCAGGAAGACCGAGATGTTTGAGCATGGCCATTGAAATGCCATCAGGTCCAAGGGCCTTAGAATTTTTTGCATTCTCAATGACTGTTTTAACCTGGTCCGGAGTATAAATTGGTACGGAGTCAACAGTTCGGCTGCGAATCCGTCTTCTAATTTTGCGCTTGAGGCCATCTGACTTGGGATGTTCAATAAATTGTTTATTGAACTGGCTCGCACACTGAAGAGGATTGCTAGTTTCTTTTTTGCCGAAGGTTATGGCTATATTGCCCTTATCTTTTGTGGGGTTCGAAAGGGCACGGACAGTGGACCATAACTTACTTGCACCTTCTTTAAGGTTACAGTCATTGAGGTGCTCGTTCCTTATGAGGTGCTCGTTCCCACCTCAATGACTGTAACCTTAAAGAAGGTGCAAGTAAGTTATGGTCCACTGTCCGTGCCCTTTCGAACCCCACAAAAGATAAGGGCAATATAGCCATAACCTTCGGCAAAAAAGAAACTAGCAATCCTCTTCAGTGTGCGAGCCAGTTCAATAAACAATTTATTGAACATCCCAAGTCAGATGGCCTCAAGCGCAAAATTAGAAGACGGATTCGCAGCCGAACTGTTGACTCCGTACCAATTTATACTCCGGACCAGGTTAAAACAGTCATTGAGAATGCAAAAAATTCTAAGGCCCTTGGACCTGATGGCATTTCAATGGCCATGCTCAAACATCTCGGTCTTCCTGACATTGAGTACCTCACGGCAGTCTTTAACTTGTCAATGTCTACGCTCGTCATCCCCGACATATGGAAACAAGGTCGCATAGTCCCATGCCTTAAACCAGGGAAAAGTGCCAAACTAGGAACTTCCTACAGACCGATTACGATCCTGTCACCTGTAGCAAAGACGCTGGAAGCCCTCATCCACCCCACACTCGTTTCACATGCAAAGCTAGATCCCCATCAGCACGGATTCCGACGCATGCATAGTACAACCACCGCTCTGGACGCGATCACTACACGTGTAAGAGACGGACTAAACCACAGTACACCCTGCCATAGAACTATCATGGTGGCGATTGACCTATCAAATGCGTTTGATAAGGTTAATCACTCCATGCTTCTGGCAAATCTCCTCAATATGCATGTTCCGACTCAAGAGGTAAGATGGATTGCCAACTATCTAGCTGGTAGGCAATCCTTCACCGAGTTTCGAGGCAGTCGTTCTAAACTCAGAAAGATCAAATTAGGTGTTCCACAAGGTGGGGTTCTTTCTCCCACCTTGTTTAACATCTATATGACCGGTCTCCCAACACCTCCGGACGGCATTGAAGTTATTTCTTATGCCGATGACTGCACTGTACTCGCCACGGGAGCGGATAGGGATGTCATGCGTGAAGATATCAATAGATATTTAGCGCGACTAGAAGCCTTTTTCCATAGCAGAGGCCTAACCATCTCAGCGTCCAAATCGTCTGCGACCTTCCTTACCACCTGGTCAGGTGATTGTAAGTGGCCGGTTGGGGTACGTATTGGCAACAAACCAGTTCCTGCTGTTGCAAACCCAAAAATTCTCGGGCTTCACTTTGAGAAAATGATGACTTCAGCTCATCACGCGGAAGCGGTATGCGAAAAGATGCGCAGCAGGAACAAAATTCTTAAAGCACTGGCTGGTAGCACCTGGGGCAAAGATAAAGAGACAATGCTAGCCACTTACAAAGCGGTGGGTCGAGCAGCGGCTGATTTTGCGGCGCCAGTTTGGTCGCAAGGTCTCTGTAAAACAAGCTGGAACAAAATCCAAGTCTGCCAAAATGCTGCTCTACGCACAGCTACAGGATGCCTTCTGATGTCTGCCCAGGACCACCTACATCAGGAGACACATTTGATGCCAATACGTGACCACAATCGACTACTTACAAAACAATATTTAGTAGGTTGTTATCGAGAGGATCATCCTAATCGTAACCTCATGGACAAAATTCCCCCCCCACGTAACATCAAACGTGGCCCTCGTGACATTGAGAGAGAAGTCCAGGGTTACAAAAGGGATCCTTTCGATGAAGATTCATACCGGGCTGCCATCGCAATGATTCACACTGAGGAAGTGAGTAGGTCTATTGCGAGTTTAGGTACGAACAGAGTCCTCTCAGCGATTCCACCACCTATTTCGCCTGAGGAGATTAGGCTCCCGAGAGCCACCAGAGTGACTTTAGCCCAACTTCGGTCAGGCTTCTGCTCACGCTTAAATTCGTATCTATCTCGCATAGACCCAAATATACTAAACGTATGCCCAAACTGCGCTGGCACGCCACACGATGTAGCCCATTTGTTTCAATGCCCAGCTGCACCCACTAATCTCACCCCCCTCTCACTATGGGAAAACCCCATTGCAGCTGCCACGTTTTTGTCCCTGGAGATTGCGGACGAAACCGATGACGAACTATAAAACGAGTCCATATAGATACACAGCGGTTCACACCTTTCTGTACCGCTAAAAGAAGAAGAAGGTGCTCGTTCCATTTGGCCTTCTTGTAGTCTTTAACTTGTCGCTGTATTTGGATGTTGAGCTCCCGAATTCTGGGGTCACCAGGGTTAGCGCGCCTAATGTTGTCACGTTCATCAGCTAACCTTGCGGCACTTGTTGGGAAGTTTGGACGAACCTTTGGAATGCGCCCTGCAGGGATGAACCGTGCCGCAGCTTTGGCAATGACGCACCTAATGTTACGTTCGGCCTTATGTATATTGGTGGGAGGGGGAAGCGCGAAGAACTTCGATGACGTGAATGTTTTGAAACCTTCCCAATCAGCTTTTTTGTGATTGACAAAAGTTCGCTTCTCTGACTTGGTCAGGTCAGCTGGTTTGTCAATTCTGACTATGATTGGGAGGTGATCAGAGGGAAGACCGGTAAGTGTTTCCCAGGAGGTCTCACTAATTAGGCTAGCGCTGACAATTGTAATGTCTGGTGAGCTAATACAATTGTTTGCATCACGGGTTGGAGAGTTTTCGTTGAGGGTACAGAAACCTGATGCGTCCAGAGATTCGGCGATAGCTTGACCCCTGGCATCGTTGTGAAGCGCGGAATGCCAGAGTTCATGATGGGCATTGAAGTCACCAAGAATGATCCTGTGCTCTCCATTAAGAAGAGGACCAATATCGAAATGGTAGTTTGTACAACTAGAGTGTGGTGGTATGTAGATGTTAAAAATTTCGATATTGGTGCTCCCTGATGAAACTGAGATGGCTTGCAATTCCGCCGTACCGTTTGAAACTACATCTAATACACGGTAATGTACGGACCTGTGTATTAGGAAGGCAAGTCCACCTCCAGGGTGAGAATCATTCGTGGCGCCTTCTCTGTCCTTGCGTAAGATGATATATTCACCATCAGCGTTGAATGGTGAATTCGCGTGGAGTTTCGTCTCTTGGATGGCTGCAATCAGGATTCTGTACTTTCTCAAGAAGCTTGTGATTTCAGGAAATTTCCCTAGGATGCCATTACAGTTGAACTGCAATATGGACACCGGTGTAAAAATTGCTGGCGGAGGGGCGGGAGTTAAGCTGTGTCTTACGTTCAAGGCAACATTATTGGGTGGAGTAGGGGGCGTTGGTGGAGGGGAGGGGCCTGGTATTACCCGAGGCTGCCCAGTATTCCTACAGCCTGGAGCAACAAATGTCCCTTCTATGTAATGACCCATCCTTCTCAAACCGGAGCATCTAAAATGCACCCACTCCGAACAGCAACTACACTGAAGTGACCTGGCATTAGAACCGATACGTCGGTTGCAGACACTACACATCCATACCAAAACAGGGCCTGGATTTGTTTCAATGCCGGCGCGTAAAAGGAGAATTGAGAGCAGCCGCGCCGAGATGTGATGCTCCCAATAAGACGAAAAAACATATATAACGAGTCCATACATATACACAGACATACACAACCTTCCTGCATCGAGACCTTCGAGGCTCTTGCCAGGGAGGCGTTTTGGCAACTCTTGGCCGTTTGTTGTTGCAAACGGGTGTGGTCCGCCCCGAAGAGGCGTATTGCAACTGCAAAATAATAATGCAATAGCAATGGTTGCCAGTAGGACCACTTTTGGACTTTTGCTCGCAATTACCGATGCCCTGGATGCCTTGTTGTTGTGATCCTCCCCTTACCTTCAGTCTTTTATAAAGACCTTCGGTAATGAAGCTTAGCTGCGATCCGGAATCGATTATTGCTCTGGCTTGAACAACTTCTCCGAAAGAATCCACAAGCTCTATGAGTGCCGTCGCTAAGAACACGTACGACTTCCGCTCAGGAGTAGATGCTGGTTGGTTAGCAAACAACGCTTGCTTCGGCTTGGATTGAGATCCACGTTCCTCCCTTTCGGAATGAAGTAAGGTGTGGTGTTTCTTTCCGCATGTAAAGCAATAATTGCGGGACGTACACATGTTAACACTGTGCCCCGAACGAAGGCAGTTGAAGCGCAGTTTTTGCTTTGTGATGAAGTCATTCCTCTGCGCGATGGAGAGTGCAAGGAATGAGTCACACTTGTATAGCGGATAGTTTCCCTTACAGCGATGACAATTCCATTCCGGTTTTCCCTTGGCTGACAGAAAAGCTTTGTTTGTTTTGTTGATAGCGACCGGTTTGTTGCCCAATGCTTCCAGAGACTGGAGCCGATGCTCGAGGAACTGTAAGAATTGTGTTAGGCTCGGGATCTCTCTTGGTGCTGTAAGAGACTGCTCGAAGAGTATGTGGGACGTCTTATCTAGTTTCTTCAGCAAGAGAAACACAAGAATGGGATCCCACTAGTCCACCTGAATGTTAAGAGTTTCCAAACCTCTTATGCACTCTTGGGTGACGTCGTGCAATCCTTTTAGTCCCTGGGATGTATCTCCTGTCAGTGAGGGTTGAGATATCAGCTTGTTAATGATCGCATTTACCAAAAGTCTCCGGTTTTGGTACCTCTCCTTAACCAGGAGAGAGACCATGTGGGCTCGTAGTTTTTGTCGCACACGGTGATGTGCCTGATGAGGGCTTCTGCTTCGCCCGTCAAATTGGTTTTGAGAAACCATAGTTTTAGTTAGATTTCTCAATCAGTTGGGAGAATAGATCGTGGAATTCCTGCCATGCCAAGTAATTTCCATTGAATGTAGGTAGACTAATTTGTGGAAGTTTAACTTCTGATGGCGAGGAATTCCCAAATTCGCACACTTCATTATGAGGCGCAGCTGCGGGTCCATCTGAAGCTTGACCTTTGTGTGCAAGTCATATACGTCTCCTGACGGTATACGACCTGCCTTGAGAGACTCCAGGTGAAAATGATTGATGGCCTCCCATTGCTAGTTTAACGCCTTGAGCTGCGCTTCGACGAACTCCTTGGGTTGGTCACTTCCCGATCTAGTCGCAGTTCGCTGTAGAAATCGTTCCAATGCTTTAAGCATTACTTCCAGGCAGCGGATAGATGGAGTGACAAGTGATGCTCCTTGTCCGTACTGTACGCCGTCATCGCCTGCTAGTGGATTCGTGTTCTGGGTTCGTAAGCGCGTACCGATGAGCTGGCCTGCCCATCCTTGCGTACCGGTGAACTGAACCGCCCTGGTTGGCAGCCATCATCGCGTACCGCTGATTTCCCTTGGTCTTCAGGTACATCCTGTGACTCTCCAGATTCCTCTCCTTCCTGGTCGGCGATTTCCAGCAACCACTCCTCGATCCTGGCAAAGGCATGGTCCAAAGTTGCCTTGACTTCTGGTAGTACTGGTTTCGAAAGTACTCTTCGTCCTGGTACTCCTCAGCCTCGGCCTGCAGGATGATGTGGTTCGTTTGAAACCTCGCCCACTGGTTCTCCAGATGCTTCCGGGGCAAGTGATAATTCTTCCGTGTCCGCCTCTCAATCCCAAGTTTGGTCAAGTTCCTGATGGTCCTTTGGATGTCCTCCGATATCAAGCTGGTCCTGGAAAATGTCCTCCATAGCTGTGTGTCCATCTCACGGGGCCACCAAAATGAAAGTAGAAAGCAACCTGAAAATAAAATTGCAATTATGCAATAATGCATAATTGGCGATATGCGAATTATTCTTTCTTTTATGAGACTTTGCCCTGCAGTGCGCTGCACTTACAATATTATGTACAATGTTTGGATACTACATAGATTAATGCTTAACAGGGTCAATCTCGTCAAAATGATACTCGCCTTCTTTACGCCTAACATCTATTTTATTATAGGCGCAGTCAACACACGATGTTATGTACGATTTTGTATACGTGTAAATAATGATGCTTCATCAACTTTTCTCTCCACGGGAGCTCGACTTAATGCATCGGCGTGGTCCATTCGATTTCCGGAACGATGTTCGATCTCGATATCATAATCCTGGATTATTAGCCACCAGCGCGTGATACGTGGTATTAAATCTTTCTTCTCCACCTTCACTCTTTTGCCATGTATATTATACTAATTCATCCGTTCGATAGTTTCCACAACCGCTAGAGTCTCCAACTCGCAACTATGGAAATCTGCAATCGATCGGAATCTGGTAGTATCCACTATTCATGTCAAGAACTGTGAAGTATTTGTAACGTATAGTTAATACTATTAAAATTCTTCGAAGTAATTCCAGCTAATATATTTTATTGTAGTCAATCTGTTACAACAAAGTTTTGCCCCTTGCGGGGGATCTTTTGTTGTCAAATCAATGGTCATGGAAATGGTATCCGTTTTGTCAATTTCCAGTAGGTCAGTCATAAAAACGTCACGATATTCGTTTAAGATGTTTATTAACTTCACGTTCTCCGTATTACTAAGTTGGACCCTTTTTGACATCCACGTGATTTATTTCACGATCGTTTAGTTCTTGTTTGTTTCGTATAACCGAATGTTTATCATCCGACACATATTTAAACAACGTTTGTCTGTTCCCGATCGTTGCACAAATGTTTTTATTGCCAAATATTTAATGTCCCAACAATATTTGCAACGTTAACAGTTCGTCTTCAACAATATAAAGTATCACACTAATCGTTGTAAAACACCGGCCGCTACAAGAATGCCAACAAACGCGTCCAGCTCTGTATCAGTGAAATCTTTTCAATCCTTAGGTTTTTTGAAGAACTCCATTTTTCTATGAACTCGCGGTCATATCGATTTGTTTCCTTGCGATAATGAATATCTTCCGTGGAAAATTAGTGAAATACCTCGACGTGGAAGTGAATTTGTCTCCTTCGGGCCGGCTCGAAAACGCATAAAATTATGTTGACGGAGTCTGATTGATGAACTTCTTGGTTCCGTTTTGCTCCATACTGTATCTTCATCAACCAGTTGTCGTCACATTAATCTTCCGAATTCAACGGCACATCTTCCGCTCTCTGCACACGCGGCTTAATCGTCACACAATCCGAAGTTAGTCCACCGTTTTCAAAAATGATTTTCCGATTAATATACCGGTATTCATTGCGTTTTCAGCAACGATTTAAAATTCGATAAGAAAAATATTGTCCTCTATTTTAATACTCGTCACTCTCCCTTCATTGTGGGAAACTGCTTTACCGCACCCAC
Organism: Microchrysa polita; assembly: GCA_949715475.1. Taxonomy (NCBI): domain Eukaryota; kingdom Metazoa; phylum Arthropoda; class Insecta; order Diptera; family Stratiomyidae; genus Microchrysa; species Microchrysa polita. Next base: position 75,619,826 of record OX454418.1, on the reverse strand, counting down.
GAATTTTCAAAATGCTCGAAACCGTTATCATTCCTGTTGGTTTGAGTTCATACCATAGATGTTCTTCTAATTAGATCCAAGTCACGTCGGGCGTGGTTTCGACTTTTTCTGCGGGCACTGTCGCCATATGCCCGTACGCACTACAAGAGAAACATTTGTTGCCTTTATCTTTCTCTGCACATTCGCTAGCCTTATGACCTGTCCCACCGCATGAAAAACACCCAATTTCTTTCGATGGCCGTCCTTGCTGATTATGTTCCTGTTTCTTAACTGGATTCCGTGTCTTGGTTTTTTCAGTCATTTTTGAATACACCACGAATTTTGTTTCCAGAGTTGCAATTGTTCTCGCCTCGTACAGCATTACCTTGTTCACTGCCTCTTCAGCCAAATACTCGCATATGATCGCCTCATCCAACTTCCCGGCTTCGCGATGCGCTGCATCTCATAAAGGTACTCTATCTACTCTAAGTATGCGTCAATTTCTGGCGCCTCTGCATTCTCTTATGAATGTCAGCAGCACAGATTTTTTTGTCGAATTCAACAGTTTTCAGTTTTGCCCAAGTATTCACATCACTTTCGGCGAACACAAACCTCTTTGCGACTCCTGTCTGCAGCTTTTTTGCATATAACATTTTCTGGAATTGATTCCAGCCGACGCTTTCGCTTATGCCTTTGTATTCCTCGAGCCATGCAACAATATTCTGCCCGTCATCGGAACGGAAACCGTGCCATACAGCCTGAAACAGCAACGCCAGAATGTGACTCAATTGCTTATTGCCTAGGAAACGAAGACGTTTGTATATATTGCGATACCCAAGTATTTGTGCACACGTTAAGGGACAAAATGTAGTCCCCTAATTTCGTTGTCTTCTCGAATGCTAAAACGTGTATATTTAACAAAGTGGCCCAATCAGCCGTCCTATCGTATGATGTACCCATCGACTGAATTCAAATTGTAAGACAAAACCGGACGGGTAAACTTGCAAGACAAGAACCATCGTTCTTACAATCTGAATTGCACAATGCTTGTCTGCTGGCCACTACAAAAGCTCTCGCCGGGTGTTTGTTTGTGCTAATAAACGGACGGCGAGAGCTTTTGTAGTGGCCAGCAGACAAGCATTGTGCAATTCAGATTGTAAGAACGATGGTTCTTGTCTTGCAAGTTTACCCGTCCGGTTTTATCTTACAATGTGAATTCTCCCATCATAATGGCCGCGCCTTCCACCAAAAGCCAACACGCTACGCACTTGTACAAGTTTGATCTGTCCAACCGATAGAATCGAGTAAAAAAGTCCGGCGCCAATGAACAAATCGATGTGTCTTGGAAAGTTGGAAAAGCCGAAAGTTCGGATCGGCAAGCTTAATTATTTTATTTAGAGTGAGTTTAGAGTGTTTCACGACATTATTCACGATGTGTTCGGATTGCTCGTACATTTTCCTCTCGTTTCGCATGGCTATGAATTCCTCTCAGTCTAACATCACAGCGTCGAATGTAACTCTTTCCACGCCCGTCGTAAGTTTTGCAGGATTCGCGCGCGTATGAACTCATCCGTACTTGACTTTAACCCAGTGAGCGCCACCAGACAAGCGAATCGTTCTTCGGTTTGTTTCGAGTATTTGTATTTTCTCATGGCGGCCCGTAAATGTAAAATGGCGGAAATCTCGGATGGTCAAACTCCGTTACACTTTTTAACATACAATTTTTTTTGTGTATTCACTAATCCTGAAGCATACACACAATGTTCTCTCCCATTATGGTGGCACAAATTCACTCATTTTTTTTGCATGACCTACTGTTACTCTTGTTTGTTTGTTTGATTTTCCTTTTTGATGATTGTTCGGCAATTGATACTGTTTTTGTGTGTTCACGTTTTTCACTTGGTATACATGCTCTTGATTGTTTCTTTTCGATTCGATTGCCTGAACTTGCTCTGTGGTAACTTCGATGGATTTACCCTTGGCCAATATACTTTCAAGGTTAGATTGTTCTACTAACGCATATTTCGTCAACTCCGAATATCGCGTTCCGTATTCTTAGTAAATGCACAATTTTCCGCTTATTTTAGTAGTCGCACATAAAATTGCTTAATTGTATCATCCCTTTCCTGTTTACCATCTCGGAATTTAAAAATCTCAAAGTCTCGATTTACTGTAGGGTTAAAATATTTGTTCAATTTTCTTTTTGCTGCTACGTATTCACCAGGGTTAGGATCGGTAGAATTTATGGGATCGTCTGGTAGGGATTCAAATAACTCATGCACCTCCATATTGAAGCATTAGTGCCTTTTTCCGGTGTTCTTCTTCTTCTTCTTCTCCATGATGTTGGCCGCCACCAGCTAGTTCTCGAATCTCTTTAACCACCGTTCTCATCTAATGCCACTGCTGTTCGGGTTTTCGTTAATTTCAAAATCCCCAATTGGTGTTGTTTCCATGTTGATGGTTTTTATCTGCTTCTCGTCGCCAATTTTGTTGAATTCCCTGCTAAGGAAATGAAAACTTACACGTGGTTAGACTTGATTCGTTTTACAAGTGACGTTTTTATTTCTTCTTCTTTAAATTGTGACATTGAATTAGAACTTGCTTCCGTACGTTGTATTGGTGGTACGTGGTACGCAGTGTTGATACATTACAGGGTGAAGCACAATCGATCAAAAATTTCGAAACGGCTGTTTCATTCGTGAAATTTGGTTGAGTTTTCGTCGTCAGGCTCGAATTTCGTTATTTGCGGGAACGACGAAGGCGACCTAAATGGTTTCAGTGTTTTCAGTATTCGGTCCTGCCTTAAATTATTATCCATCCCGCTGTCGTTTTTATGTAAAGGGATTTCAATATTGTTGAAAGTATGGGTTTCCCCATCGACATTCATTAATATTTTGGTATCCGTTGCCTGCCTTAAATGACTATGCATCTCGCTATAGTTTTCAGGTAAGAAGATTGCAGTATTATGGAATGTATGAGCTTCCCCAATGGTGTCTGGTTGCATGGCTTTTTTAAACCGTTCAATTGTGTTCCTGTTGGCTTCCAATTCCTTGCCTATTCCATTATAAAATGGACAGAATGCCGCACTGTTTACCATATCGTAAATTCAACGGCGATTGCTGAATAATGCATTTAACTTTTTTCATGTCGTCCATATTGGGTGAAGCACAATCAATACAAAATTTCAAAGTGGCTGATCCATTCGTGAAATTTGGTTGAGTTTTCGTCGTCAGACTCGAACTCCGTTATTTGCTGGAACTGAACTGAAGATATGGATGCTGATGGCTGAATGCTTATCTATCACCAATTGTAGCAACGTATCGTCTCTGCGATTTCCAGGACGGATGAAAGCTCTGCGCTTTGCTCGGCGTCCGTAATCCTCGTCGCCAATTCCGAGTCCGTTGCCAGAGGATAAACTCGAGTGAAACAAACTTGGCTCCTTATAACAAGTCTATTTGGTATCAGGTACCATCTCATGGCCACATTGGTGTAAAAGAAGCGTAAAAATGTTAAGGTCCAACGAACGATTTGGATATTGAAGAAATAATATCCGATGCGTGTACACAATAGGCTTTTGTAAATCGCCGCCACCGATGTCTCCAACGTTATCGACAGATACTCCATGAAAAAGGACACATAGTATCCGGAATGGAATCCGTTCCATACAGCCAGAAACAGCAACGTCATACTGTGACTGAGTTGTTTGTTGCCAAAGAAACGAAGATTTTTATAAATGTATGCGATACCCAAGCATTTGTGCCCACGTTAAAGGACAAAATGTAATCCCCCAATTTCGTTGCCTTCTCGAATTGGACAAAGCGACCCAATCAGCGTTCCCATCGTATGATATACCCATCATAATCGCCGCTCCTTCCGCCAAAAGCCTGCACGCTACGTACTTGTACAAGACCATACGACCCCAGATGGCCAAATGCAAGCAATTTCCCAGCAAATTCAGTTCCGAAAATTTGTCGGCCTTAACGGATGGCTAAGATTTTTCATTGTCGATGTATACAGAGCAGACAAAAATTTCAGAAGAGTTGATCAATTTCCACGAAAATTCACCACCATTTTGCATATTGACAATCTTTGTGCCGATGTAAACCACCACCACACCTTTTACACGTAGAGGCTGATCTTTGCTTATCAGAGTTTGATGTAACCTCCGAAAATGATTTTGTATTTTACTATTGCTATGTTTTGGGTTAGAGTGATGCACGAAATTTTTCACGATGTGTTTGATGATTCTTCGTACATTTTGGTCTCGTTTTGAATGGCTACGAATTCCTCTCAATCTAACACCATGGCGTCAAATGTGACTCTTTTCACGTTCGTCGTTAATTTTTTGCAGAATTTGCTCCGTACTACTCGTAGATTTTAACCCAGTGAGCGCCACCAGACAAGTGAATTGTTCTTTGGTTTGTTTCGAGTATTTGTATTTTCTCATGGCGGCCCCTACAAGTAAAATGGCGGAAGTTTTCATTTTCATCTTTTGAAATTTTAAGGCAATCGTATCGTTCACCAAAAATTGAACGGCGATTGCTGAATAATGCACTCAAACGTTTCTTGGTTCGCGAATAGTCAAAGTCCGTTACATTTTTTAAAATACAATTTTTTGTTTACTCACTGAAGGCTTAAGTGGACAATTTCGTCTTTTTTCATGTCGTCCATATTGGGTGAAGCACAAAATTTTAGAAGCGGCTGATCCATTCGTGAAATTTGATTGAGTCTTCGTCGTCAACCTCGAACTCCGTTGTTTGCCAGAACGATGATGATGACTTAACTGATTTCACTATCTTCAGTATTCGGTGCCTGCCTTCAATTATTATCCATCCCGCTATCGTTTTCAAGTAAAGGGATTTCAATATTGTGGAAAGTGTAGGCTTCCCCCTCGACATTCGATAATATTTGCGTGTCTTCGGTAATCGTTGCCTGTCTTAAATTACCATCTTTCCCGCTATAGTTTTCAATTAAGGAGATTTCAGTATTTTGGAATGTATGAGCTTCCCCAATGGTATCTGGTTGCGTGACTTTTTTAAACCGTTCAATTGGGTTTCCTGTAGTCTTCCAATTCCTTTTCCATTTTATCATAAATTGTCTTTTTTGAGGACATGACTTTACGAGCATTACAAGTTAATATATCATCAGTTAATGCGCTATGCAAACATTTTATGTTAGAGAATCGCGAGTTTTGGAATATTCAGACTTATTGAGGGCATCCATTACTATCCACAAAATAATGATGGGTAAAGTTTTCAGCTAAAAGATTATGACACATTCATTAAAGGGCGTACCAGATTGGTTACGTTATGCCCCTCTCTTTTCACGTCCGTGGTAAGGTGCAGAATTCGCGCTCGTAAGAACGCATCCGCACTAGATTTTAACCCAGTGATCGCCACCAGACCACAGGTTTTCTCCGAGTATTTGTATTTTCGCATGGGACACGGAAACCTTCACCTTCATCTTTTGAGATTCTGCTACAATCGTTTCGGTCAGCAAAAATTGAACGGCGTTTGCTGAATAATGGACTCAAACGTTTCTTGATTCGCGGATAGCCAAAAACCGTTACACTTTTTGGCATACAATTTTTTGTGTGGTTTCTGTCCGCATTTAGCTGGCTTTGGGACACCTTCGTTATTAATTGAGAGATGTTCGGCTCCAGTCAAACACCCCACCTAGCAATGAAATTTAACTTTTCCATGTCGTCTATATTGAGTGAAGCACAATCAATCGTCAAATTTAGTTGAATCTTCGTTGTCAGGCTCGAATTCCGTTACTAGCGGGAACAATGATAATAACTTAACTACGATGTGGATGATTTTCATCAATTATAGGAACGAATCGTCTCTGCATTTCGCTGCGGATTCTTGGACGGCTAATAGCTCTGCAACTAGCGCTTTGATTTGCTTGGCGGCTATGACCTCATCGTTGCCAATGTTGAGTCCGTTGCCAGTGGATAAACTCGTGTGAAACAAACCGGGGTAAGACCCCAAGTAACACGTTTATTTGGTATCACGATGACAATGTAACTGCTCTGTTTGTTATCTTTAGATGTGCTACAGTCTGTTATAAAAATACTTCCTAACATCAACACTCAAATAGATGAACGGAATTAGGCACCATCCCATTGCTACGTTTGTGTAACGAACGATTCGGATATTGAAGAAATAGTATCCGATGCGTGTACGCAATATCCTTTTGTAGATGGACGCCAATGATTTCTCCAACCATATCTACAGATACTCCATGAAAAACGACATATAGTATCCCGAATGAAAGCCGTACCATACAGCCAGAAACAGCAACGCCAGATTGTGACTGAGTTGTTTGTTGCCCAAGAAACGAAGACTTTTATAAATGTATTGCGATACCCAAGCAATTGTGTCCACGTTAAAGGACTAAATGTAATCGCCCAATTTCGTTGCCTTCTCGAATGTTAAAACGTGTATATTGAACAAAGCGGGCCAATCAGCTGTCCCATCGTATGATATACCCATCATAATGGCCGCGCTTTCCGTCAAAAGCTAGCACGCTACGTACTTGTACAAGAGACCATAAGACCCGAGATGGCCAAATACAAGCTTCACGATCAGGAGATGGTCGCTTAAAGGTTGGTAGAATCCATTCATCACGCATGATGACGGCGACACGGATGGTGACTCGCAGGCTTAAGGATTATTCCAAATATCACGGTTGTTAGCGAGGTGAAGTTGTTTCGCTACCCAATCTGAACTACCCAAATGAACTGGACGGATGTTAACGATCTTTCTATGTCGATGTATACAGAGCAGAGAAATATTTCAGAAGAATTGATAAAATTTCACGGAAATTCACCACTTAAAACACACTCGGCAGGGGAAAATTCAAGACAACTAGTATGTGCCTAATGCACCTGAGACCTGACCACGAGACTAGTCACAGCACAAATCGGTTTGCCGATATATTTTCATTGTCTGTTACTGTAGACCCTCGAACATTTTTATACATTTAAAATTCCTGGATCTGTTAATTAATTCGCCACTGTTAAAAGCAATCTTAATAATTGCGCAATAATGCTTTAATGTGCACTTGAAGGTGAGCAAATGTTGGTTTCATGCTTTTTTATCGAAGAACCCGTTGATACTCGCCCTGCCTCGCAATTTATGATACATGACCCGGTAATGGTATTTTGTTTTGGATGTACCTTATTTCACGAAGTACGACATCAGAACTCAGCTAATAATGGGTCTGAGATGTGCTGGTCGCTTTGTTTTATACTCCATTGGGGAATACACGAATTTTATTTTGCTACTTTTAATTCCAATGCTTAAGACTTGGAAGAAGCAAATCTTCGCACATCATTTGTTCTTACTGATGGCAGTAGCGATGTGGTGTCTGCCGATGTGGTTAGACGAAATATTCCAAAATTATCGGCAATTTTACAACCGGGTTGTACTTAACAGCAGCTTGCGCGAGTACAACAGTATTCGTACTTTGAATTTCCGAAATGAAATTTTATTTTTGCATTTAAACTACAGGCGTAACAAAAAAAAACTCAAACCTATTTTATTTTTTGTAATTTTCCAGTTTAGCCTTTAACCCGAATGGTGCCAGAACTATTTTTTCGGAGTTTTGAAAGCTTAGAAAACCTATTTATTCAACACATACAGATGGCCATGCAGGAGTGATTTTTCGGCCGGTACCATATGGTGACGCTGGCACCAAAAGGGTACAGGTTGTACCTGACATCGCAAACTAATAAAAATGAGAGTTGAGTTGGTATTCAATTTAATTCAGTTCAATTTTTGATTACAAATAATTTACAAATTTTACATAATCGGGGAAAATAATTAACTATTAGTCGGAGGAGTGTGATATCCCGCAAAATATTTTACGCGGAGTCCAACATAGCATTTTATGCATCGCGTTCTTCCCTTACTATTGCACTCCTCACCCGCACAACGCCTTCTAGTTGTAATAGGACCCACAAAATGATTTAATCCATCATATTTATACAGGCTCTATCTTGGATCGTGTCATAGCCGAGACCAATGCGTTGTTATTGCTTTTTCATTTGACACATCCATCTGTATTGGTAGTTCTCCATAATTCTCGCGTTTGAACTCAAGCTGGTGAATTATTTTTGAACCTCGTTGTAATTGCCAAGCATTATTTATGACTGCGTCCACCAACCATGTGAAAATACAGCCACTTTCTTCCCCGATAGCTTATCCGGTAATTATTTACATTTTGATCTAGGCGATCAACTCCGGCCATGTACTTATTATGTATATTGACTAACAGCATTCGTTTGCGGAATGTTTATTTCCTTTTTTGCTTCACGTGATAACGAGAAGCGTTAGATTTTGGTAATTCACCATGGCATGGCGATGCAATGCAAACGTTAGAGTTGACTACTAATTTCGTCACTTTGATGCCAGTTCCCTTCATTTCCATTGATTCGGAGGATCCTCGAGGCATTTTTATCATGTTTTTTTTTTCGCTGGAAGTGGACATGATGCTGGGATGCGATTTTCCTTAATTGTTCCCGTGGCATTGTAGACTCTTGCTTTTAAATAGGTAAGCAGTGGCAATCCCGCAAATAGGTTATTGAAATAAAAAGAGAACGGAAGGTTTTTAATTTCTTCTGGGAAATCATCTATCATTGATACGAGCGATGCGGCACATTTCCCAAACTGTTCTTCGTACTTGTGGTTCGACCGAGGATTTGTGCCTTGGTATGTCTCAAAGTTTATCAAATATCCGGAGTCCGTGCACATAGACCACACCTTATACCCAAAACGCAAAGGTTTCCCTTTAATAAATTGCTTGCATCCGTGTCGGCCATAGTAGGCAATCATGCTTTCATCATAAGACAAATGCTGCGTTGGGTGAAACTGTTTTATCATATTTCACTTTTGATGGTCAGTTATCGGACGCAGCTTCCATAACTTATCCCTGTTTCCATCAGGCGTTACTAAATCCGGCTCAAAATGAAGACATCGGAGTATCTCCTCGAATCGGACACGCCTCATTGAATTGAAGACTACCTCATTACGGAGATCAGCCGAGCCACTCCAGTAAGCTTTATAGCTGGAAGGGGGTTATATCCGTTCACCAAAAGTATACCAATAAAAGAGCGGCAATTCTAAAGAAAAAAGTTGCAATCAAACACTTAACAAAAATGGAAAAACAATAACTTACCCCTAATTGAAATTGGATTAATTTTTCTTTCGGAAATTTTATTGGCATATTTTGCTGAACAATCGATGATGTGTTCTAGCAATTCATCATCAAAGAAGCTCTCGAACAATTTATGCGGTTCAACGCCACCACGGCAATCATCAAAATTTGGTTCAGGGAACACTGGTAGTCCACTACTTTTGGCTCCTTTTTTCCATGTAAACTTTATTTCTTTATTAGAAGCCGGCAAAGGTATATTTGAAGGAGTGGATTTCACTTTTCGTAGCCGGTTGCTGAGTTACATCGGCGGCATATTTTCATTCATGACTTCAATGTCGATATCAGCATTTTCGGAATCATCTTCAATGTTCAGTGTTGTTGTATGGCGACCATCCCGAAAAACGACCTCACTACCGGCAATGGGTTGATTTCGAGAAAAATTTATCAATCATTCCCCCGCTCATTTTCATTCCCATTATCCTCGCAACTATTGTTTCCATCCTATTCAGGTGGTTCGATAAATATGCCATCGATGTGATCCTCGAATGTAACGTCGTCAATAGCACATAACTCTTCGAGGTAATCTGCGACCACTTTTAAAGAAAGTTTCCTGTATGAAAATGACAATTCATTGGAATTTTCGGAAATATCGGTCAACTTATAAATTATTTCAATTGGTTTCTTGGTACTGGATAACCTGTACTCCATCAGTGCCAGCGTCACCATATGGGACCGCTTACGGTAAATAACGGGAAAATGTTTCAAGATCAAACACTGAATACAAAGCAATATTTTTTTTTACCATAATACGAGATTTTTCCTGTCGTTTGGTATATTTTCCACGATTATAGATAACAAATTGCATTTACAGCAAATTTACTTACTTTTGTCGATTAGCCATAATCCACTTTTTCGCACTTTGAAAATTAATCCCAAATTCACAGTCCCACTGTATTCACTAAACTGATTCTACATACTTCAGACACGCATTGTTTTGTTGCGGGCGAGTGTTGTTGTGAGTACTGGCGACAGCTACATATGTGCATTTCGTAGCATAGTTAGGTCGCTAGACTTATTTAACGGGACATCATATGGCCATCACCATATATTTCCGCTGGCACTATTCGGATTAATAGTTGTTTCTTTATTGCCAAAATCCAATGGCAATATGGCGTTCTTCTTGGTGCTTCTCTTGATTGGCAAAGACCTCTTTTTATTGGCGAATCTTCACGTTTTATATGTCATGTCGACGTGAGGATCCTTCGTTATCTAAATTTTATAGAAAATATTGCAGTCTTACTTTTGCTGTTGTTTATGAGTATGTAATGCTCTCTAGCTTTTTACTTACCGGTGCACTATTTACTCATACAAGGTGTGGTTAATCCTTTGATGTGCTCGGCGTCCATGATCCTCGTCGCCAATGTGGAGTCCGTTGCCAGGGGTGTACTCGAGTGAAACTAACTTAAGTTCCTTTAACACGTCTATTTGGTATCACGGTGACAACATAACTGCTCTGTTCGTTATCTTTACATGTGTTACAGTCGGTTACAAAAAGACTACCTAACACCAACGTTCAAATAGATGAACAGAATTAGGCATCATCCCATTGCCACATTAGTGTAAAAGAAGCGTAACAATGTCAAGGTCCTACGAACGATTCGTATATTGAAGAAATAATAACGGATGCGTGTACGCAATAGGCTTTTGTAGATGAGCGCCTCTGATGTCTCGACAGATGCTTCATGAAAAACGACATATTCATAGTATCCGGAATGGAAACCTTGCCATACAGCATACTCATCTTCGCCTCTTCTATCGCCCGTCGTGTCGCATATCGTATCCCCCTTCGCTATCTCACTAATTCCCATGACGTCGCGTTGCGCCTCGCATATACGCTAACACCTTATTTATTCTTTATGATTGCAGAGATCTGAGATACTTATGTCTCAGTACTTTCCATTACAATGGATTGTTCTTCCGTTCTATTTTACTTAAATACGTATATCCATATACCTAATTTCTTCTTTCTTCCATTTCGTTGCCTTCTCGAATGTCAAAACATGTATATTCGACAAAGCTGCTTAATCAGCGGTCCCATCGTATGATGTACAGCATTTTTTACACAATTTACCCCAAGCAGGGCACGGTTTCGACAAATGATTCATATTACATCTTGTGCAGGGTTCGTTGTCATCGTCACCATTCAAGTTTCTGAAATTAAACTTTTGATCATTATTAGTTTTACAATTAATGGATTTTTTGTATTGAAAATTATTATGGTATTTTTATTTTTTATTTTTAATATCATAAACTTCTTGTTTGCTATCCGATTTTTGAACTTCTGCAATTCTTAATTTATCCAGTTCGTAAAGCCTACATTTTTTTTATTGTTTCAGCAAGGGTGATGTTTCCCACTTCGAGTAATTTCTTTTGGCACTATTTCGATGTTATTCCGAAAATAATTCGATCACGAATTGCTTTATCCAATTCTTCTCTAACGAAGTCACACCATGAAACCATTTGCTTAACATCTTTTAAGAAATGATCGAAACTTTCACCCATCTCTTGGATGCGATTATAAAATTTAAATCTTTCATACACTTCATCTTTTTTTTACATTGCAATAATCTTTAAATGCATCTATAATTTCTTGATCTTTCACGTTAGGATTTTGGCTTATATCCATTGTATTATACAATTTGAATCCTTCATATCCATTAATATTTAACGGAATTGCCACTTGAACTTCTTTCTTTTTTGTTTCAAGCTCTGAAGCTTTCATATAAATAAGAAATTTTTGTTTGAAGATCTTGCAATCCTCTGCCATGTTACCGTCTAGTACCAATTTCTCAGGATGTTTGAAATCCATGTTTCTTGCTTCTTTTATTAATACAACTGGCTCTTCTTCTCTTTTGGTTAATGTTGTTTCCAATAATGTAGTATTTGTTTCCTTTCGTTTCCTCTTAATATTTTGTATTTGTTGTCTTGTTTTTACCATTTTATCTCTTGGTTGAGATTTTAAAAGTTTTACGGCTGCGCCATGTTTTATATTTTTATATTAATTAAATTGTCATTCAATAAAGAATATTATAAAAATATAAAACATATACCCATCATAATGGCAGCGCCAAAAGCCGGCACGCTACGCACTTGTACAACATTATACGACCCCAGATGGACAAGTACAAGCAATGTCCCACTAAATTATACAGAGCAGAGTTAATAACATTTCACGGAAATTCATACACTCGACAGGGGAAAATTCAAGAGCACTAGGAGGCACACGCACCTGACCACGAGACTATGTTACAATTTAGCCTTTAATAGTTGTTTCTTTATTGCCAAAATCTCCACTACGGCAATATGGCGTTCTTCTTGCTAAATCTCTTCATTGGCGAAGACCACTTTTTGTTGACGAATCAATTGCCGGCTGGCCTTGCAATTGCTTCACCGTTTCTATGCCATCTCGACGTCAGGATCCTTCTTTGTCTAAATTTTATTTTATAGAAAATATTACAGTCTTATTTTTGCTCTCTAGCTTTTTACTTACCGGTGCACTATTTACTCTACTCTGTGACCAATCCTCAACTTCTTCATTAGGTCTGGCCGATTCGTTTCGGTGTGGCTGTTTGTCTGCAAATATTAAAGAGTTTGTTAAAAATTATTTAAAAAAAAAATTTAAAATTAATACTTTGGTAACGCTGGGATTTTGAATACCTCCAAAGCGAAAATTGTCTTTTCAGACCGTGACAAAATTTCTATAGACTTCATATTCTCCACTTTCTTTTTGCTAGACGCGCGGCGAGTTTCACTAGTCGTTGCCCTGAACCAATTCATTCATATGGTAAAAGTTGATAAAAACAACTTCCAAGTGTTGTATTGCCGGGATCGAAACAGAATAATAGTGATGGTTGTATTACCTCATAGATCCAACGATATTGAAAAAACCATGTCCTTTTTTTTTTAAACCGGGCAGCGCCCATCTTCAGGGTTTATATACTAAAAGAATGGACACAATTTACTAACAATAATAATTAACACTATAAATTAAATTACCTAGACTATGTTATAAAATAAATTAACAAAATAGTGAAACAACCGAGAACAATGGTAACTTGATGGTATAGTGTTAGACAAAGAATGTTTATATTTCATTTGTCAATTTGTTACTTACATATATTACAAACATACATACACGATAAGAAATGATAGTAGTGATGTCAAATTGAAAACTAGCTTTTAATTAAATTAATGTAGATGTTACTGAAGTCCTTTTTATCAGTTTTGTCATTGCAGGCGTTATTCTCGTGCCTAATGATGTGATTGACTTCGTAGATTTGTAGTTTTTTCTTATTTTTCTGATTGACTAGAATTTGGGCATCATCAAAATTAAAGCTGTGCTGATTCGATATCGAATGTTTTGCCAAAGCGGATAGGTTATCATTCAACGTCTTCTTGGTGTCATTCTTATGCTGATTTAATCGAGTCCCTAATTTTTGAATGGTTTCTCCAATATACGTTTTGTCGCAGTCTTTGCAATCGACTTTGTATACCACTCCAGATTTTTCGTGAATTGGAATTTTGTTCTTCAGTTGGGTGAACAATTTGTTGTTTTTGTTTGGTGGACGCATTGCAAGCTTCAATTCGGGGACAAACTGCTGGCATGATCTTGAAATATTTTCGCTTAGTCCTGGGATATAAGCGAGGGATGAAAAATTAATGTTAGGTACTACAGTAGGTGATGTTGTAGTATTATTTTCTTTGGAAAAATATGCGTAGCTAGTTGTATTGGAAGATTTTTTGCTACGAACCTCACCTATCATCTTTTCAATTATTTTCCCGGGGTAATTATTTTTTCGCAAGGTATGTTTTATTGGGTCGAGGTTATCTTTCCAGAAGCATTTGTGGCTGACTCTAAATATTTTTCGTATGAAAGATTTGGCTACATTTGTCTTCTTCTTAATCGGATGGTTCAATTTATACTTCTCATGTGACACATTTTATTTACACAAGGGAAAGCTTTCGGATCCTTTTGAGTTGCACAGCGGAGTGAGACAAGGCTGCATTTTGTCACGTTTTATTTTGCTTGTTGTTTTAGCGATACACACGGAGAATATTGTAATAGTCCTATCACACTCGCGAACCGATCGTCTTGACACCTCGATCCTATTCTTTAGACTCCTCCTTTTTCCCCCATTCCATGACATGGCCCGGTGCTACGGCCTTGCCAGGTTACACATCTTATCTTTTGTTACAATATACTTATCCTAATAGATGGCGTTGTTTCACTATTCTTCTACAATTCGGCCGTCCTGACCCTGAGATCCCCTGATCTCTGTTTTGGTAGCATCTTGTAAAAGTGTATATGTGTTTATACAATACTGTTTGATAAACCTTTTTTCGTTTTTTCTTTTAGCCATAATTTCATGTTCCTTACACTCCACACACCTTGGTACGGATTACGAGACAATTGAAAATCTTGAATGTCCTTCAACAAATATCTATCGTTTCTCAATACCTTGGTTATTACATACGGCCCTTTGAATTTGGGGATCAGCTTGCTTGAGACTCCTTTTGTACTATCAACATTTTTAACCATTAACCATTTGTAACTTTAAGAATGATATCGGGCTACCTGAGTCTATGAGGCACGCTGAAATGACAGGTTTGTTATTGTTCACATCGAAATAGAGCTTAAAATACCTTACATAATTGTTGACTTTTTTTCTGGGCATTGGGCTACTAGGTGGCCCATTTTGCCGCACGCGTAACATGATCCCTGTTCCCTCTTGGGCTTCCTGCATTCCTTTGCCCAGTGCCGTTTGGAGTTACAGTTGAAGCATCTGGACTCCCCGGTAATGTTCGCTACTTTGCTCTTCGAGTTTTCATATCCGGCACGTCTTACTGGCAATCGCACGTCGGAGAATGCCCGGAGTATTTGTGTTGGCTCCTCAAAACACTGAATGCGTGCTTGTGTCCGCAAATTCTCCGCTGGAATTCCCCCTATGATGTGGTCAAGCAATTCATCTTGCTCGATGTTGATTTCCCTCGCTAGTAACATTTTGCTTTCAAAATATGTGGCAAACCTTTCCTCGGTCTGCCACGCTCGTTTTTCGAATCTGCGCCTCAATTCCGCCTTCGCTTTCTTGCCGCCAAAAGCCATTATTAGCTCTTCAAGTAGTTCCCCGACTGGTTTCGTTATTCGTCGTGGGTCCGTATGCAGCCACTGTAGAGCTGCACCCTTTAACTCGGCGAGTATCTCTTTCGCTAATGACAGAGCTGCCGATGAAATTTCGAGTTTCTTCGTTGACTGTTGATGTGCATGACATGCTGTCGGGCTCGTCGCTCTTGCACTAGCCACTGTTGCGATGTTGTCGTCGATCTCGTCGCCGGGGTCGCATTTTTTCTCACTTGTTGCCTCGTCGTCTTGTTGTTCTCCCCCGGCCGTTCCCTTTGTCACTCCTTGTAACCAAGCTGTCGCTAACACGGCGTAGCTGCTGGAGCATTTCGGCACCATTTTGTATTTGTTCTTGTTGAGACAGAATTGTTTCCTGTAATTCTCTGCTTAAAGTCTGCAATTGCTGCTCATGAGGAATGTTGGTGGTTGGAAGCGAGCAAGCTTTTGCACTTTCTTGTGCCGGGGTGAGGCCGCGCTGCTCTTGTGGTATGGCCTCGAGCCGTGCGATCAGTTCGGCTTTGCTGCCTTTCGCCGACATCCCCAGTGTCGTCAACCACTCTTTCAGTGTGTTGATGGTCAGGTTTCCGATATTTGTGTCCATCACGTGAATTTGACCACTTCTGACTTGTAATAGTCCTATCACACTCGCGAACCGATCGTCTTGACACCTCGATCCTATTCTTTAGACTCCTCCTTTTTCCCCCCGTTCCATTACATGGCCCGGTGCTACGGCCTTGCCAGGTTACACATCTTATTTTTTGTTACAATATACTTATCCTAATAGATAGCGTTGTTTCACTATTCTTCTACAATATTGAAAATCGCACATAAATTACTTGAAAATAGTAGGTTAAAGTTTAGGAAGAAGCCGCTTTAATAGGTTTTTTTCCATAACGCAAGTGGTGCTAGAGACGCGGGAGCAGTAGAACAATCGAAAATTTTGGCAACATCGTATATGGGCTGGCTCCGCAAGCATGGCAAGTGTTGGCGATTCCATGATCTATTCCTGACATTTAGGGATTTTTTCGAATATTAATACTCGTACTCATGTAAATAAAAAGTTCGCCAAAACGCCATACCGCAATATGACGCTTTGTATAGTCCCACAAAGCCAAATTGAGATATGGCGTTGTGGCAAACATCACAAAGCCATATTGGTTAAATTGAAAATTTTGCTAGTATTTTCCATGTTTATTCCTGGATACTCTCTACCGTTAGGTGGGTGTGCTATTTCTATAGCGGAAATACCCTTTGTGTTCATCACTAGCGATGGGTCCAAAAAGTATTTTCTCGAGGGTGTTTGCGCTCTAGAAATCACGCACCACAGCGCACACGACTTGAGGCATAATTTTACCGTTATTTTAAATGATTCCTTTACAAAATCATAGATTTCCTCATAACTTCATGGAAATGGCTTGCTTTTTGTCGATTTTCGCGAAGGCCCGTGAAGTGAAGCTTTATTCTTAAGTGAAGTGGAATCAGCCTTGAATCTTTCCTTGTGCAACTTCGCAAACTTTTCAAAATAAAAGACTTTAAAACAAATTGAAACAAAGCAGGCGTTTCTACTTTAAATACTAATTAAACTGGACTTACTTTTCCCAAACTTTCCGGTAGGCACTCCGTATTACACTCATTGCGTTAGTGTTTCCTATAGAAGAAGAAATCTCAACGCAATTTTCTTTAATTTCCTCAAGTACTTTTAATTCATTGTATGTTTCCTATTGATCTCCATGCGAATGTTCTATATAGTTTTTAACTTTTTCGCAACGGTTATCTGCATGAACAACGAGTCGAGCTTTGCAATTGTTCACGTAGCAAATGTATTTGGTGACGCATCCATGTATCGATTTTTTCCGAAACAACTGCTTTTCATGTTTTTAAAATCAAATTTGACTTCCCATTCCCTTCCCGTATCCGTACAACTATGAGTTGTATCAATTGTACGATGAGCTGGAAATATCGAAAATCGTGAAGCTTCAACGTTTGCAATGGGCGGGGCATGTACAACGGATGAACGATAATCGCATGCCAAAGAAAGTGATGAACGCACAACGAATTGACGGAGCAAGGTTGCGTGGACGACCGAGAGCTCGCTGGGAGAACTCCGTAGGTGAAGACGCCCACCAGCTGCTGGGCTTCTGAAACTGGAGGACTAGGTCACTTAACCGTGACAATTGGAGGTTAACGATTCTGTCGGCCAAGGCCCGACGTCGAGCGATCGTGCCACATTGATGATGATTCCCTTCCCTGTTACTAACTCAAATTCCAAACTACATATTTTCCATTTTGAAGAGGAAAAAATACTAAATAGTCACTTTGCACTTGTTACCTTCTTCACAAATATAACTGTTATTTCAAAATGCTGTTGTACACTGAAAGATACGTTAGGACAAAACGTGATTAATTGAATTTAATGGTCAAATCCGCACAATTTCGGGCCAATATTAAATAATTTGGACTGGGTGCGAACGTCCCGTTATAAATCATTGAAACAAAAAGTGCAAATAGTAAATCAATAATGAAAATGAATTATTGTCCAAATTTTGGGGCGATAGTTCATTTTTATAAAGGATGATTTTGGGGCGTTCATTTGGAATTATTGCCCCAAACTGTATGAACTATCGCCCCAAACTTTTAGGAACTATTGCCCTAAATTTGGGGTGATATTTCATAATGAACTTCATGACTTAACTGAAGATGCTGACGGCTAGATGCTTTTCACCAATTGTAGGAACGAATCGTCCTGGACGGCTAATAGCTCTGCCACTAGTACTTTGATTTGCTCGGCGTCAATGTGGATTCCTTTGCCATTGGATATACTCGAGTGAAACGAACTTGGGTTCTTATAACACGTCGATTTGGTATCACGGTCACAGCATAACTGCTCTGTTACAGTCGTTTACAAAAAGCTTTCCTAACATCAGCGCTCAAATAAATGAACGGAATTAGGCATCATCCCATGGCCACATTGGTGTAAAAGAAGCGTAACAATGTCAAAGTCCTTCAAACGATTCGAATATTGAAGAAATAATATCGGATGCGTGTACGCAATAGGCTTTTGTAGGTGAACGCCACCGATGTCTCGAACATTATCGACAGATACTCCAGGTAAAACGACATATTCATAGTATCCGGAATGGAAACCGTGCCATACAGCCAGAAACAGCCACGCCCAAATGTGACTGAGTTGTTTGTTGCCCAAGAAACGAAAAAGTTTGTAGATATATTGCGATACCCAAGCATTTGTGCACACGTTCAGGACAAAATGTGATCCTCCAAATTCGATGCCTTCTCGAATGTTAAAACGTGTATATTGGACAAAGCGGGCCAATCAGCGGTCCCATCGTACCCATCATAATAGCCGCCCTCTCTGCCAAAAGCCAGCACGCTACGTACTTGTACAAGAGACCATACGATCCCAGATGGCCAAGAAAAGTTGATAAAATTTCACGGAAATTTTCCACTTACTCGGCAGGGGAATATTCAAGAGCACTAGGAAGCACACTGACCTGACCATGAGACTATTCGGAGCACAAATCGGTTTCGTATTCTACTGTACTCAGATTAACACACACGACCATTCTGCAATTTTTTCTTCCTTGCCCTAATGTTTCAGCCTATGTCTGTTCTGGGTTTCCCATTCCAGTCTACTTCCCCCACTGCCAAGCCAAGCGTCTGTCCATATTATTAAGACAAACTTTTGTGAAAATCCATTGAGTGTGGTCTTGAGCATACTTTAAACGCTTTTGTCTGACTTTTAAAGGAAATTCTGGCTTAAGCACGTAATCCGGCTTTTACGAGCCTACCTCTTACCAGTCGTCTTGATTAAGACGTCGTCGGACATTATAGGAACGATCTAGTTCGAACAACTGGGAAGGAAATTTCGGCCAGACTGGTAAGAAGTAGGCTCGTAAAAGCTGGATTACGTGCGCTGAAACCTGTGTTTAAGCCCGAATTTCCTTTAAAAGTCAGGCAAAATCGTTTAAAGTGGGATCGAGACCACATTCAATGGATTTTGACAAAAATTTGTCTTAATAATGTTTCAACTGACCCAATATAATGTAATAACAATAACAAAAAATACTTATACAAACTTTTATCCTTTAGCAGTCTTTAGCAACTTTTTTTTCCTGCACTGTATGTGCAGGCCAACAGCCTGTGTTGCAGAAACAGTTAAGCGTATAAATCAAAATAAATCCAACAGCTCTGATGGAGAAATTGAGGAGGAGCCACAACATGTATCAGTACCTAAATAGTGCTGTGGCAAGTAAAAGTCTAAAGAAAATTTCTATTTATGATAAACGGCAAAAGTAAGACTACAATATTTACAATAAAATAAAATTTTCATAAAGAAGGATCCTGACGTGGCAAACACAGTAAAAAATTGCATTCGAAGGTTCTAGAAGTGCATATGGCAATTAATTCGCCAACAAAATGAGGTCTTTCCAAATCAAGAGAAGCAGCAAGAAGAACACCATATTGCCGTAATGCAGATTTTGGCAATAAAGAAACAACTATTAAAGGCTAAACTGGAACATTACAAAAAATAATAAAAAATAAAAGTCACGTGTTTTTTTTTTTGAATGGAAAAACCAAATCCCCGAAATTCAGAAAATTAACACTGTTGTACATGCGCAATTCGCAGTAAAGTACGAGTACAACTTTTAAACAGGAATTTCAAATGTATAAAAATATTTTACGTACCTCTCTGGCGTGTGCAGTAACCGACAATGAGAATATGTCGGAGTTGTAAGGTATATATGTTTATGAAATTAATAGAATGAAGGTTCAAGCTTATGCTAATGGACACACGAGAAAATCGAAATCTTACCATCCAATCAGCTGGCTTGGCAGTGGAGGAAGTAGGCTGGAATGGGAAACCCAGAACAGAAATAGGCTGAAACATTAGGGCAAAGAAGAAGAAATTGCAGAATGGTCGTATGTGTTACTCTGAGTACAGTAGAATACGAAACCGATTTGTGCTCTGAATAGTCTCATGGTCAGGTCAGTTGCTTCCTAGTGCTCTTGAATATTCCCCTGCCGAGTGAGTGGAGAATTTCCGTGAAATTTTCAACTCTTCTTGGCCATCTGGGGTCGTATGGTCTCTTGTACAAGTACGTAGCGTGCGGGCTTTTGGCGGAAAGCGCGGCTATTATGATGGGTATATCATACGATGGGACCGCTGACTGGCCCGCTTTGTCCAATATACACGTTTTAACATTCGAGAAGTCAACAAAATTGGAGGATTACATTTTGTCCTGTAACGTGAGCATAAATGCTTGGGTATCGCAATACATCTACAAACGTCTTCGTTTCTTGGGCAACAAACAACTCAGTCACATTCGGGCGTGGCTGTGTCTGGCTGTATGGCACGGTTTTCATTCCGGATACTATATGTCGTTTTTGATGGAATATCTGTATATAACATTGGAAACATCGGTGGCGTCCACCTATTGCGTCGTCTATTGCGTACACGCATCGGATATTATTTCTTAAATATCCGAATCGTTCGTTGATCCTTGACATTGTTCTTTTACACCAATGTGGCCGTGGGATGATGCCTAATTCCGGTAATCTATTTGAGCGTTGATGTTAGGAAGTCTTTTTGTAACCGACTGTAACACACACATGTAAAGATAACGAACAGAGCAGTTGTAACCGTGATACCATATTGACGTGTTATGAGAACCCAAGTTCGTTTCACTCGAGTATATCCCCTGGCAACGGACTCCACATTGGTGACGAGGATCATGGACGCCGAGCAAATCACAGCGCTAGTTGCAGAGCAACTAGCCGTCCAAAGCGATTCGTTGCTACAATTGATGAAAAGCATCCAGCCGTCAGCATCCACATCTTCAGTTAAGTCATCATCATCGTTCCCGCAAATAACGAAATTCGAGCCTGACGACGAAAACTCCCAATTCCAAATTTGACGAATGGATCGGTCGTAATGAGCCCGAAAAATCGGCTAAATGTAATTCAAAGATTTAAACACTATGTGAATTGTTTGAAATTTGGTCATCGAACACTGGAGTGTAAATCGCGAAATTGTGTTAAATGCAACAAAAAGCACAATACGCTGTTGTCCATCGAAATTGTAACCAACAACATTCGAATTTAGTCTGAATCACCGGAAAATACAGTAGTATCAAAGGTGTCTCTAGTGACGAATCCTATTCGAGCCATCTGCGTAGCGATTGCCTAAAAAGCCACTATGGTCCGGTATCCAGCATAGAGTAATATTGAAGAAGCGACCCATCTCTCTTAAGTAATGCTCGGCAATTCCTAATAGTTCTTCATTTGATTAGCACTGAATCAAGTGATCGAATTGCAGGCTGACTATCGGTAAATAAAATGACGTCTTTACCAATGACGACGTGGCAACCCAATCAAGTTAGGGCTATGACCTCCGCTTGGAGGACGCTACAGAAATTAGGAAGGCGGTAAAACAAATTGATATCCAATTCATCCGAATCCGAATTCCCATACCAACTCCCGCATCAGTTTTGGAGGCATCAGTATAGATTGCAATGGAACCACTGCCTGTTACTATCCCAAGATTACCTTGACGGGATGAAGCTGCAATGGTTCCTACCAAAAAAGTGATTGGCAACAATGTAGTCTGTCGATGGGGGCAGGTTAAAGTTTCGAAGTATTGACGAGTGCCCATAATCCAGCGCTCGTCATAGGCCAGCTTCACGTAGGCGTAAGGCCGTGTATGCGGCCATCCGTTGACTAAAAACGTCCAATGGGAGCAGTCCCAGCACCATATCTAATCCGAATGAAGGTATCGTCCGAAAAGCTCCTGTTATGAGAAGAGAAGCCAACCTTTGAACTTTGGCCACCAAATTATAATAGGTAGTGGTGCTCAGACTCAGAAATTTCGCCGTGTCAGAAAACTCAAGTTGAATGCCTCCCAGTCTAGGGAGGTTAAAGTAGGAATCTTCCGTCTTGTAAAGAGGACTAATTCCGTTTTGGATGGATTAATTTCGACGCCACTGAGATTTGCCAAATCCGTTAGGATAGTCAGGGCATTCTGTAATAGCCCGCTCAGAATGTCAGGGAACTTCCCCCTAACAGCAATAGCATCGTGTCATCAGCGTAAGCAGTGACTTTGCATCCGATTTCTTCCAAGATCAGAAGCAATTTTTCGCTATATTCCAAAGTAAAGGAGCGAGAACCCCTCCTTGTGGGATACCTCTAGAAACATATCTACATACAGACGAAGTATGTACCCAAATTACTGTCAATGCGCCTAGAGATGAGTAACATATTCACGAGGGAGCAGATTGGGTCTGCAACCTGTAGATTACGAAGAGCATCTGTAATCGCACTGGGTTTTATACTGTTAAAAGCCCCCTCAATATCTAGGAACACCTTTCTTCTTCTTCCTTACCGCGTTATTTATACCGCTCCATGGTTTCGCGTTGCTCGACCTGCGGTATGGGCACATCGCCCGTTTTGACGGTAATATCTCAGCATATTTCTACAGGCAGCTCTATCGTGAATCGTGTCATCGCCGAGACCAATGCGTTGTTGTTGCTTGTTAAGTCAGGGAATTTTTACATGGAATTTCAAACTACCTATATGTCGTACCATCTTCGACGACATGCTGAAACTCTCTAATGCTACACATTCAGAGTGCTTAAAGAATTTCGGACACAATTTTATTGTTTATGTGAATAAGCATAGTTTTAGCCATTAAAGTCAATTTCCGTACAGTCACTGTCTGTTTTTCAGTCAAATGGTTTAGCTTTTTGTAGCATTATCCATCGGTTTGACAATGGACCTCATGTTTGTGGGGAAATATTTCTCCCGCCATCAATGCCATTTTGGCAGATTTTCCAATCATCTGAAGTGGCAAATTTTCAAGACTTCCCAAGATACGTGCCCGTGTTCCCATCAATGGTCCACTAAGTTATTTTTGTGGCACGACTTTTAAATCACTTTACCATATTTTTGGATAGCCGGGTTCCTTTTTTTTTGTATGCAGCATCTGTAATATGTTCCAAAATTGAGTCCTTCGCTTTTGAAAAATGAAGACCAGGCGCTGCTTAAAAGATTAAAATCTTTATTCCATTGAATAGTTTAAATTTATCTTCATTAAATACGTTTAATTATCCGAAATCTCTTCAAAGTAACTATGGTTTTATCATATTTTTACTATACCATTTCGCTTTATCCAGCTTCCACTGTATCTCTAAAATTCCATGACCTATATTCATTCACATAAACATCGAATTCATCCAATCTTAACATCCACAGAAACTAAAAAAAGTAATTTTAGCCCGAAATATCCTAATTTTACTTGAAAATCTGTATCCTCTGTACTATACATTTCAGAATACAAGGAATCGTAGTATTGGAATATTCGCCATGTTAACTCTTATTGAACCGCTTTTATCACCAATAGACATTACTGCTGACACTTGAGGTAGAGTCTGTTTTTTGTGTTTATTTTCCTGGTTTGTGTTTTTTTATATTTTAACAGTTTATCGTATGCAGATACACATAAAATATCTATACAAAATTAAGAATTAACAACCACAATAGTAGACTAAAATATATCTCGAAATGTCGAAAAAATAAAATAAAATACATAAAAAAATCGGAAAAGGGTGATAAACTAAGCTGTAATCTATCTGCTTGCTAGTTTTCAAAAAAGAAAAAAAAATACATAGCGGCGCTCTTTCTAAAAATATGTAGACTTTTTCAAAACCCCTCAAACATACCACAATATTGAAATAATAGAAACAATTCAATAAACAAAAGTAGATAGATTTAAAATCTTCAATATGAAAAATTCAAAAATATTTTTTTTTCTATAGAACAGTTCCAAAATCAAATCTTCTTACTTTGCTAACAAATACAGATACATAATGTTGTAGAAAACCATGTTATTGACGCAATATTTGACAGATCCATAGATTGTAGATGTCTAGGAGTGATATCCTTAATTTGCCTTAAATACAATTTAAACATAAATTAAATATAAGACATGAAAATTGACTTGTACTTGGCTTGATTAAATGTCAATCGCCTTTTTAGGATTAAGTTGAAGCTGTTACAAACCGAAATTGTTTATTTAAAAAAAAAAAACTAAATCAAAAAACTGACATTTTTTTTCTAGTAAACACGTCAAGATTTTTCTCAAATTTGGTAATATGTACTTTAAAAACATTTTACTGATTTGATTCATATTAATTTTATTAAGCACAAAAGATAACGAAAATTGATTTTCTTCTTTTTAATTAATTTACAACAAACGAAAAAATATGTCTTTGTCCATTAATATTTTTAACGAAGTGATATGTTTAGTAATGTAAATAATTTTTATGGAATATAAGTAGATTTGCATTATTTTTTCGAATGGCTGATATTTAAATGCATAGTAGAAAATAAATAATCCTTAAAATCTATCTCTACAATTTTAATATATACATATTAGTTTCCCTTATTCAGAACATTATATATCAACATACCATAAATATATTTTTCCCACTATTTTATTTATCTGTGAACCAACAAAAAGAGAACATTAAACATTTTTTAATAGATATACTTACTACAATATATATTAAATTAAGCAAAACAAAATGTGATAGTCAAAATGAATGAATTTTATTCTAATATATAATCAAATGCATATAAGAATCGGATAAAATTGAGAAACAATGAAAACAAGACAAAAAAATATTTTCACTCTTTTTAACTTATTTCTAGAATGATTTATAATATATAAATGAAAAGTGAATGATAAATTGCTAAAATTCTATACACGAATGGAAATGTTTGCTGTTAGAATGTGCGAGAAAAATAAAAACAGATAATGATGATAAATTAAATAAGTTGAATCAGATCAACTACAATATTATGTAAATATACAATAAAATGAAAGAACGAATATGTAGAAGAAGTGCATAAACCGTATGAGATGTTAGCGACGTTGGTATATTATCTTTGTCGTAAATTTGTATAGTACGGTAAGATGTGACGATGAAAATATAATCCTTATAGATAAAAAGTATAAAAACATAAAAAAATACAATATATAGAAATCGATATACAATTGAACATTAAAATAAATAAACACTGAAATTTTTTAAAGTTTAAATATTTGCTTTTTATTTAACTTCGGATAATTGTTATTAATTTGCCAGCACTAGACTCGTGCCTATTTCCTTCATTAGCTCGTGCTAACGTTCTCAGACTCCACGTACACTGCACCGAGCAAGAGGACAATTTGCCGCTCCTTAAGTAGTACCAGGAAAATTGGTAAAAGTTAGTATGTTAGTTGTTGCTGAAGAGGCGATTCAAGAGAATGTTTCCGTTTATTGAATCGAGTGATATTGGCAGCTCTTGCTCGCTGTAATAGCGTGGAACCGGCTATCGTAGGCGTAATTTTATAAAGGTAACATACAAATTCATGGACACAGCGGCATTATACCCACTGAGCTATCCATGGCCCAAATACTAGGGTTGTCAAAAACGGGCTCGGTACCCGGTTTTCGGGTTTTACGGTTGTTTTTGAAGCCAGTTAGAGCGTCCGATTTAAAACCGGATAGAAAGGACCGACTTTTCGGTTAACCGACTCATTTTATCTAATAACTTTGTTTATTCATAGAATATTATGAAATATAGACGGAATTGACCACTGAAGTAGTATGTATATTTTACCTGGTGAGTATGAGTACTGCTCTATTCTATTGCACCATTATCCATAATATTGATTGATTAAATGAATTGGTCTATTTAACTTTTTCTTATGAATTATTTTAGCTGTCCTGGCTTAAGGGAAGTGTTGTGCTCTGCCGGCGAAAAGCGCTCATTACTTCCAACCGCTAGCGGCAACTGCTATATGAAGCAGGGTATGCGTGTCAGAAGTAACCATTGCCTCTTAAAGCTGCTTGATTGGATTCAAGAGCCAAAGGTGAGGAAAGTATGTCCCAAACCCCGACAGCACCCTCTCATTGACGACGAAATTGAGCCAAGTAACCCTAAAGAACAAGAAACCAACGCTTTCCGGAGCTCATCATCATCATCAATGTGGCACGATAGCCCGACGTCGGGCTTTGTCATCAAACAATCTTCGAGACAAGTCGTCGGCGTACGCTACTAATTGAGTCGACTTGATGAGTAGCGTTCCGCTGCTGTCCATATTCATGGCTCGAATTACATACTCCAAAGCAAGGTTGAAAAGCGTCGGCGCCAGCCCATCGCGCTGCCTCAGCCCAGTTCCGGAGCTCAACGACGGAAAATTGCGATAGAAAAACGGGGGAAAGGTTGAAACTATCAGGCCGCGACGCATTCGTGATGGGCTAAATCAACGCAGTCGTTGTCACAGAACTATTCTGGAGGCAATAGACCTATCAAGTGTATTCGATAAGGTCAATCATTCAATGCTCCTAGCAAACCTGTTGAATATGCATCTTCCTGCACAAGAGATCCGTTGGATTGCCAATTATCTAGCTGGTCGGCACTCCTTCACCGAGTTTCGAGGCAGACGTTCTAAGCTTAGGAATATCAAATTAGGTGTTCCACAGGGAGGGGTACTCTCCCCCACTCTGTTCAACATCTACATGTCCGGCCTTCCCACACCACCTGAAGGAATCGAGGTGATTTCCTATGCTCACGATTGCACCGTACTCGCCACAGGGAATGATAAGGATGAAATGCGCCTCCGAATTAATCGCTATCTAGGACGATTACAGGCATTTTTCCAAAGCCGAAACCTCACCATCTCTGCGTCCATATCCTCTGCGACTTTTCTAACCACTTGGTGGGAGGACATCAGATGGGAGATGGATATACGTATTGGCAACAATTCTGTTCCTACGTTAAAAACCCCAAAATTCTCGGACTTCATCTAGAGAACATGATGACGTCTGCGAATCATGCAGCTTCAGTCTGTGAAAAAATGCGCAGTAGGAACAACATCCTAAAAGCTCTAGCTGGTAGCACCTGGGGCAAAGATAAAGAAACCATGCTAGTTACTTATAAAGCGGTGGGTCGAGCGGCCGCTGATTATGCAGCCCCAGTTTGGACACATAGTCTATGTGACACAAACTGGTCCAAAGTTCAGGTCTGCCAAAATGCCGCTCTACGCATCGCGACAGGTTGCCTTCTTATGTCTGCCCAGCATCACTTACATCAGGAGACAAAATTGATGCCAATACGTGATCACAATCTCCTACTCTCAAAACAGTATCTTGTTGGTTGCTACCGTGAGGATCATCCCAATAATCATCTCATGGACCGAATTCCTCCACCACGACATGTCAGGCGTGGTTTACGAGACCTTGAGAGAGAGGTTCAGGGATACAAACGGGACCCTTACGATGAAGTTACATACCGAGCCGCCATTGCAGCGATCCACACTGAAGAAGTGAATCGGTCTATCGCGAGTTTAGGTGCGAATAGAGTCCTCTCAGAGCGCCCACCACCAATTTCGCCTGAGGAGATTAGGCTCCCGAGAGCCACTAGACTAACACTAGCTCAACTTCGGTCGGGCTTTTGTTCACGCCTTAATTCGTACCTTTCTCGCATAAACCCGGACATCAAAAACATCTGTCCAAACTGCAATGGTACTCCTCATGATGTGGGTCACTTGTTTCAATGCCCCGCTGCGCCCACTGATCTTACCCCTATATCGCTGTGGGAAAACCCTATCGCAGCAGCTATGTTTTTGTCCTAAGACCTCACGGACACAAACATTGACGAACCATAAATCGTACCCACATAGATGCACAGAGGTTTCACACCTTTCTGCACCGCTACAAGAAGAAGAAGGCCGCGACGAAAGCGTACCCATGGCAAATCCCAAGACCTACCTGCGGACCTGAAAACAACCTCCCCCAAAAGAACCAGGTCGGAATCTCAATCCCCCGCAGAAGGAGTAGAGAAAAAGCGGCCGAACACTGGGAATTGAGAGGGCACTTTCAAGAAAATTCTCTGCTCCCTTAACATGATTGTGGTTCTGGATAAATACTCAGCCGAAAAACTTGCTAAGGACGTGCAGCGGACCATCGTGTCAGAGGTGTGAACCCTCCAAAGCCCTTTATTTTACGAACATCTACCCGGACAAAGCCGTTCTCTATACCTATATAACCTGCGCTAATCAGGAAGCAAAGAACTGGTTGAGGCACAATATCTTTCGTCAACCGATGGGAGGGAGCAATCCTTCGCGTGGGAGATGCGAGGGAAGTGGCCAAGACCAGCAACATTATGGTTCGGATCCCCAATACGTACATAGTTGGCACTGAGGATCCGAAGCAGATTCTAATACTTCTGAAGACCTAGAAACAGGGGCTAAACACCGAGGAATGGAATGTCGTCGCATCCACTAAGGACAAGACTGGATTAAATTTGGTCGCCTGGATCGACGATGCAAGCAGATACAATATAGGTTACTGTGGTCTACACCAGATCACCTTCAAATCGATATCGAAGCGACCTCATCATGCTGAAGGTGGTTCAGATCAACCAAGCGTAAAACTGAACGAGGCTAATTTCGGGCGTGGCCAAAATTTGAATACCCGTCACATTTGAATGAAACTTAAACTTCTTTCGTGTTAATTCATTCTACCGCAGCCCTATGACGTGTTCCGATTCCATCTTTTCCTGGATGCGTTGAGGCTCAGCCAGGAACACACTTGGATCAATTTTGGTTATGATTCAGGGGTTGGTTTTGTATATGGTACCATGGTCCAATTCCAATCGTACCGACATGTATACAGCGTTAATGTTAAGAAACTCTTAAATTTCCGAGGGACTAGTTTGCATTGCAACAGCCTACAGACAGACAGACGGACATCGCTCAATCGATTTATCTCGTCACACTGATCAATATATATACCTATATTTACTTTTTATAGTCGGAGGTGCTTCCTTCTGTGCGTTGCAAGCTTCAAGACAAAATTAATACATATACCCTTTCACATAGTGGGATTGGGATTTTTCGCGCCTACAAAGCTGGGGTTACACTCAAATTAAAGAGGATTTTCTTAGCTTTAACAGTGCAGTGGACAACTTACTTGTAGGAAGCACCTTTTAGAAATTAAAAACAAAAATATGAAAAAAGTCCGAACATTTTGAGGTTTTTTAAGGGCCACGGGGTTAGCACAGGTTTTTCGAAGTTGCAAACTTGGTGGTACACTTCTGGTATCTATCCTAACAATATCCCAAAAAACCAGAGCCGAGCAATTTTTTGCGACCTAACGCCTTATTTTTCGGTTTGTTGACTGGCCTAATAAGAAATTATAAATAATTAGTGCATAAACACTCAGCACATCAAAGCGTTAAAAAAAATCTTCTATGAGAAATTTCTTGCCGAAATGCACACCCAACAAATTTTTTTCAGGCATTTTAGAAAACATGTATCCACATTTGGCAGCAATTAGCCCGGTCTCCTCGCCAATGGATTCATTGATTCATCTAGCATGGAGTGGGCCAAGAGACCCGGCTAATTTATGCTTTTCGGCCCCATCATTTTCGGCATACCATTTTTGAGAGCGGAGTTTTCTAAAGTGTGTTGAATGTTTTTGTGGAAAACAAATATTCACATCAGTGGCGTAGATAAGGGGGGATCAAGGGGATCAATCCCCCCCTCGGTCAGATTTTTTTATTATTACTTTAGGTACGTAAAACAAAGCAAAAGTAAACCTCTTGCTGGAATTACTCAACATGTGTAGTGTTTCATAAAAACTCGAAACCAATTGAAAATGAAAAAAAAAATCAAAATTAAGCACTTTATTTGTTTAATAGAAGCGTATCGATAGAATAGAAACACTACAGCACAGGGACTTACGTTCATCTACTTTTTCACATTATCTGGAGTTCCACACAGGCAAGCCCTACTGAAGTAACCTAGAAGTGCTGCTAGAAGAATTAAATGTAACCACTGATTGAACATTTGTTGCCGGAAAATCGTAATGTTCGGTTCAAAAATTTAATAATAATGTGGAACACTGAGTGCTCTTCCACAGAAGCGCAATTTTCAATAGGGAAATATACAGTACCTACATAAGATTATAAAGATTTATTCAGAAGAATGGAAAGCTAATGCGAATTAAGAGAAAACGCTGCAAAACTGCTTCTAATATTTGAGCACCTTTATTGTTTGAGCTTATCAACATTCGTTTTTCTTTTTTTTAGTTTTATCGTATATAGCAGGGCAAAACAACAACTTGACTTTCTCCATGGTTCGCAATTTTATTGAATTTAATACCAAGAACTCTCAAAGCTACATTTATTTTTTTTTCCAAAATTGAAATATATTATAGTCTTACGCAGGCAATAATTCGAAAACAAATTAACAATCGAACAAACGAAGTTCTGCGGTACCCTAGGGTTCCGTGAAGATCTCTCAGGGGGTTCCCGAAGATATCAAAAAATAAGAAAAATGTGGAAAGAATTTTTGAAAACAAAAACCCATACGAAAAATGTTTGTATGTTTTAAAATTCCGAAGCTTAGTCTGCTACACTGTACCCCAAAACAACTTAGCTGTAAAATATTTAACCAGCATCAGAGACTCGACCGATTTTCTTTTACAACTTTCTACTATATGAAATGGAAAGGGAAGTAGTATGTCTACCAGAAAATAAAGCATGTCTACAGTGTTTGTGACGAGGTTTTCGGGATTTAAATTAAGTCCCAATAAATTTGTGTTAATCAAAACTTTTCTACGATTTTTTAAACGAATGTTTAACAGTCCAAATTTGAAGTTCTACTCACATTTTTGGTATCCTTTTCAAACAATTAGCTGATAGCTAGGGCCTTGAAATTTATACCAAATATATAGAGCTGCTACGGTGTTCTACAAGTTTGAAAATTTTAGAAATATATACTCACGAATTTCTGAATTATCGAAAAATTTAAATTTAAAAACACAAACGCTGTACTATTCAATTCGAAAGAAACAAAACACCGGGTTTTTTTTAGAGTTTGTTTTGAAGGGTTTTAAAGCGAATTTAAAACCCGGTGTTTTGTTTCTTTCGAATAGAATAGTTTCGGGATTCGCGTGTATGGTTTTTCCAATATTTGAATTGTGACAAACGCTGTAGTTTATCCATATATACTTGGCATTCCCGACGAGCTCTCGTCTTCACAATTTTCCTCTTTAGGGCATATAACTATATGATTTAATCCCTGTAGGTGTTCCGGGCGTTCCGGCCAGAAAAGTGGCGATGCTAGGTGTTCCGTGACTCCGAAAAGTTTGGGAACCACTGACCGAACCCAATATAACTCTTATACTTCAATCACACTAGCGAAAATTTGTACGCAAATTGGAATACTGTGAACTGGAATAGCGTAGTAAAAAAAAAATATCGGTACAATATTTTCATGACTCAGTTTTTTTTTCGTATGGCAAAATTACTATATCTATTTTGAACCAAAATTTGCTCAAAAAACTGCTAAATGTGAAGTGTAATAAATACAAAAAATTTTACTCTGAAATTCAACATTTGATAACCGTAAAAGTATAAGTAATCTTGCAAAATGATCCCCCTCCTCTCCGAAAAGCTATCTACGCCACTGGTTCACATTAATTTTCAATCTCTTACTTTATTCCATACATCGGCAACGATGGCGAAGGCTATTCACTTGTAGGCAGGCTCGAAACGCAATTACCAGCCCGCACTAGGTACTCATAGTTATACACGGAGTAGCCTAAGTTGGACAACTGCCTTAGTGACAGGGAATGGTACTTTTGAAGTTCATCTAACTAAGATGAAAATCATGGAGGATGATGTATGCAGACTATGTCTGGCTAAGACGGCAGCACACATTGTGTGTGAGTGATCAGCACTAGGTAGGAGGCTGAGGATCCTAGGCAAATCCACAATAAGTGTGGAAGCCATGAGTGAACTTAGCATGTCTTTGAATGCTACACATCACATGGGACTCAGTGATGACTTCTGGAAATCACT
The DNA here is from genome assembly GCA_949715475.1 of Microchrysa polita. NCBI lineage: Eukaryota > Metazoa > Arthropoda > Insecta > Diptera > Stratiomyidae > Microchrysa > Microchrysa polita. The sequence goes on along the minus strand of OX454418.1, from coordinate 75,587,578 downwards.
GTAAGGTGACGAAAATGGATCCAAAAAGTAGTGGTCTGATTCGATAAATCCCCAAATCACATATAGAATTCATTCTAAACTCCCCCAGGTTTCCGTATGACATCTGTATATTTTTTGCCGGCGGTGAATAATATGTCTCGGGAAATTCAATACTTATAGCTTTAATTTTGGAATTTCATACAAACTCTCTAGAAGGCTTTGCTGAAGTGAGGTGAATTGCGCTTAAGAGTATGAATTGTGGCGGAACGGATTTCTACTACATACTCTGGGCTTTCTCAGTGGGTCGACACATAACATGTGTGCTATCTACTATCAATCTGCCTGGTACTTTACCTAAGGGTCGGCCATTTGTCCACTCGCCCGGGGCGGCGAAAGTGCTAGAGCGGGCGCTGATACTATGGCGTTCAATTCACTAGAAGCCGAATTTCTATTTGGTAAAGATGCTGGTTGGAGGATGGCAGTGGTTTATGCTTTGTAAGTAATAAAAAACCTTTAAAATACCTACCATAAACTCTGAGAGATTGACTGAATTTAACTAAAAGTATTTGTTCTGTATAGATATTCCCATTCAACATTTCAAGATAAATACTAATACTAGGTTTAATTCCGCAATGATTACCTTAATTTTTAGGTTCAATACACCGCAAGCTGAATATTTTGGTATATTACGCTTTCAGGTCCCCAAGGGAAATTTTTGATGTTTCCGATATTTTCCGCTAAGTGTCCGCTATATGGCGGACGGTAAGATAAGTGTCGCTAATGTCGATAAGAAGAACAAGAAAAATTTCCCTTGGGGACCTGAAAGCGTAATGTACCCTTAACTTTAACTTCTTACTTTTATTTTTTGGCGAAAAAGTGCGAAGAAAAAGAGTCTATAGAGCTTTAAAATGTAATTATAATAATAAGGATAAGAATATCCTGAAGATGCTTGGAATAAAAGCGAAACGTTCATAATGAAAAAGGATTTTATTTTATTGTTACAGACTATGGAACAGTGAAGAGGAAAAACATCATAGAATATTAATATTTTCATCTGGCAACGCCTACAAATACAATATCGGTAAACCTTCGCATTGTCACAATTTTCTTTCCAAACTTCACATACTTTGTAGTATATATTCAACAGTATTACAGAAAAATCTAAACAAACTACAGAGCAATGTTTGAATCAAGTAAGTCAATTTAATTACCTAGCTATAAATGGAATAACTAAAAATACAGAAAACACACAACTGTGTAATTCAATAAACGACGGAAGTTGATGCACAAATGTCTCTTTTTTCATGACAGACATTTGGTGCTATTATCACGATGTTTAATTTTTTCCGTTATTTTTAGTTCGATTTCATTAACGCTAGTTAGTTTTGTCAGTTATTATTTCCATAACTATTATCTATACTAACAACAAATAACATTTACACCAAATAGTTTTTTTTTGAATTCGTTAAGGATATTTCATTTCCGTTTTCAATAAAACATTAAGTTCATCACACCACACAAGACAAGAGCAAGAGGATGTTTCCCATTTTTAGAAACATACTCGTATTTGATTACCATTTTTCCATAAGACTTTTTGAAGAGCGTCTATTGTTATTCAATCAAAAAATCGAGACACAAACTTATGCTACACTCTATACATTCTATGCAATAATAATCGTATCGTTTGAGTATCCTATTAACTCCCCCAGGGGAAAATTTCAAGGCTTTTCTCAAATTTCAACCCCTATGTCTCAAACTATTCTCGTATTTGAGTATTAATTGAAATATATCGGGGTTCATTCATACATTTTATTTGGCGAGTGTGTTTGGTGTTATTTTGAATCAATGCCGACGTTTATTAGACAGAATATGCATTTATGATGCCCATGCATACGAATTTTGTATGGATATGCAATGTATGACTATGTACAGACTACAGAGATTTATTATTATAATACGATTATTTCTATACGTCTGTAAGTGCATACGCTTTAAATGCAATGCAATCGTTCGTAAATGTACCTACATACATAGTGTGCAAGTGTTTAATTGATTTGAATTCGGTGCATAACTAAGTACTTAGTTTACAAATATTATAGATATTTATTTATATGTATGTATATTCAGTGTCCAAATATGGAAAAAGACATCAGGAGAAACATATTTTCTGAGGAATTGGATTTTGGTTAAGTTTAACCTCATTTTAATGGTTTCGTTGTAGCAGTAATTAAAAAAAAGACAACTATCTCAAACATAACACAACAAACTATAAGTTTGATCGAAAATGTTTTACTCACCTCACCTTGATGGTTATTCAATCATACATATCTCTGTTTTCATGGTAATTGCAATGTTACACCTTCATCACCTATCCAGAGGCATGCGTGAACATTTTCAACAGACAAAAAAGAAACTACACTACTGTGTGCATCCATCGTTATGTACCTAACAAATTCTTCATGACGATAATGTGTACAACATTACATACATGGATGAATTTTTATCCGGCCAATCCACAGATGCGGATAAGTAGGGGATTTCTTCGTGTTATGTACTATAGTGTTAGTCGGGGCGTTTTCTGCGCATGGCATGAGACCAAAAATTATTTTTCTTGGTATACGTACCGGCTTGTAATTCTAATTACGGGAGTAATAAACACACATTAACTATTATGGGAAAGTTTGGCTGTTAACCTCACGGTAAATGTGATGCCTTTGAGAGGGTGGAGTCTTTATAGGCTGACTAATGAGAATAACTAAGTATCAAAAGGATACTGATAGAACTTGAAATTCAACAGGAATTGGTTACAGAATTTTATTAAATTTAGAAACTGAAATTCCAAAACATACATATTTCCTCATTAAAATGCTTGGATTAAATATAATGTGCTTTAAAAGCACTACATATTGGGAAATATAAGTATAGGTAGGTACGATGAAGATGTCACCTATAGAGTACACTTCACTTAGTCACTTAAAGAAAATTACGCTATATCAGCTCTCGAAAGAAAATTTCTTTTTCTTTTTATCGACACACTAGCAACACTTACCTTACCATCATATAACGGACAATATCGGAAACACATAAGTTCTCCTTATGAGAACAGAAAGCAGAACAAGCCGTCAAAGAAAATTGCGGAATTATGACAATGAAAGTATATTTTTACAATGAATAAAAATACATTGCGGTTTTTAAAGGGCACACTTTTTTTTCGAGCCCTGTCGGGTAAGATATGTAAGAAGCTTCACGTTGTTTAATTTTAATATATATTTTGCTAACCAAAATTAATAATTTTGTCAAAAAATATAAATATTAAAAAAAACAGCATTTTGCGCTTCAAATTTATAACGGTAAAATCAGTGCCGGATTAAGCAAGCACGGGGCCCGTGGCAAATGTTGAGCGCGGGGCCTGTAGAACTTCGATTAGCCTTATTAGTTTGTTGGTTCTAAAATTAATATTTTGGTGTTATTAGTCATTTCTCAAGGGGTTTAGGAAAACGGCTAGCTGCTAGGAAATATCGGAATTACAGCCTTGCATTATGCGACGAATGTGCAATAAAAGAAATGCTATTATGATATTTAAAAGTACGGTGTTTGGTAAACCATTGTGCTCGTGATTCTGTGGACTCTCAGCACTCTGCATTTACAATTTACAAATTTATTCTGATTAATGGGAAACCCTTTAAAAAATCAATCTAAAATGAAGAAGATTATTATCTTCCACGCCACAGTGGTTCAGATTCACATTCTCTCTCTCGATTACCGTAACTCCTAGTGGAACATGGTGCGTTGATGACTACCGTGTGTAGTCATCAACGTTACAAAGACAACTGAATTCGGATTGTGATACGGTTGTCAGCCATACCACTTCCTAGTCGCATTGTTAGTTTATTATTCTACGATAAGAATATTTCTTATCATCTTCTTCTGAATAATAAACTTGCGGCGAGTCGTGCCGAGTTTGGAAACTCGTTTCTCTATGAGTGTCTATTTCACAGAGTGGCGACCGAACGATCACGGCCACAGAGCACGACTGAATAGACCTCGGGCGGAATGAAAATGAAATGTTTGTCCGCTGCGATTTTCTCAATGAAAATGCATGCTTACCTACTGTCGTGGAACATGTCGGAAATGATGCGGGGAATTCCATAAGCTACAATCCGAATATGGTTCCAAAATTTTTCTCGGCCATTTTAGGTATGTATTATTTTTCGATTCCCCGGTCATTAGATATTTTCCACGGTGAAATGACCGGGGAATCGAAAAATAATACATAAAATGGCCGAGAAAAATTTTGGAACCATATTCGGATTGTAGCTTATGGAACTCCCCATCATTTGCGACATGTTCCACGACAGTAAGCATGCATTTCCATTGAGAAAATCGCAGCGGACAAAAATTTCATTTTCATTCCGCCCGAGGTCTATCCAGACCTTAAAACAGTAAATTTTTGTAGACAAATTATATTTATTTGACAAAGAAGAATTTATTTTAGAAGTCCCTTTTTGGACAACCTCTGAAAATTTACAAATTCGACATTTTCCGAAAAGTGATAAAATATGAGAAAATATTTCATTTTAAACGTGTTGCTTATTAATATAGCTTTCGGTTGAATCATAGATATACATACTGGATAAGAAGAAAGCATATCGTTCTATTGCAACCCGTGAAGCCACACACATACTTTGATTTTCCCGTATTCGTACACGGCAATTTTTTTCTCCCCTCTCACGTCACTGTCCAAAATTGCGATTATAACACTGGCTCTCAACCTTTTTTCTCAACTGATTTTTTTCGGAAGAAATCATTGAACATTTAACTTTGATTCCGCATTTTTTTCATTTTTGTACATTCTTCCTGGATTATTAAAGCTAGCACTTATTTGGAATTATACTGTAACTTATTTTTAGTACAAAAAAATCGCATTATCAAAATCTGATTACAAAACTCTTTTCCGCAAAATGCTGAGAAACACTGGAAAATTGCGGGGAATTCGCTCATTCCGTTCCGTTCCAACTTCTGACATGAGTGACAAGTCCCCGTCTGTTTTCACATCGTTAAGAATTGTATTCAGGGATAACTTTAAAATTTAAAGTTTTTAGTGAGTTTCATTAATTCAAATCCCTCAACAACATTTTAAACTTAAATAATGAAGTGCGCTGTAAAGAATTGTGCAAGTGATTTACCGAAAACTTTGAGCCTTAATTTCATTTTTCGTGTAAGCTTCGTGTTCTGGTGATACAAATTGAAGATTTTTTAATAGCTAACCACGTCGGCTGGTAAAGTGATAACTTGTAATGTGTAAACAACATATTACTGAATATCGCATGTACCTTCTTATAGATGGTACTATCAGTGCCATAAATATTTTCGGTAAAAATATGATTTCGGTGAGCTTTCCCATGCGTGGCACGGATTTCTATGTATTTTTCATGATGCTAACCAGTGAATCTCGTAAAAGGCTCTATTAATCCGAAAAACTGAATTAGTGGCGGTGAAAATGAAATATGTGAGAATGTTTTTAGTTGCATATTTCATAGATAAAAAGTGATTTTTTCTCGGAAAATTCGGGTGAATTCCCAGTAGCGCCGTGTAGTATGTATTTTCTCGTTCTTTTGTTCCAATCGTTCCAATTTCACCTTCACCTCAAACCTTTTTTGGTGATTGTTTATGATAAAAATATGGCGCGAAAGATTCGAATTGTGAACTAATTAGAATATTTCGGATGTTCGCTAAAAAGGTAAACTAAACTAAATTTAATCGAAATTACGTTTTAGAATGTTCATAGAAATTGCTGTTAGCTACTTTGAATGTTGATACATATTACCTTAAAATTGTGTCGTTGTTTTTGTCTTATCATAATGATAATGTGTATCATTTAGAGAGTGGTTTCGACGTATCTATTTAATTACCCTGATTCCGATTTTGAGCTACTAGCCGCTGAAACCATATGGGGCAATACAATCCAGGTAAAATGCTGATAAAAACTAATGTTGTTTTTGCCATCAATCACAGTAATTGTAAAAAATTGTGAGGTTACGAAACAAAACAGTTGTGTTGTGCCGTTCTGATTCCCTAACTACAATTTTGCGAATCAGAAATAATCTCCGGTTCTTTTCGTTAGTCTGTCTAATATAAAAGCAGATCCTTTTTTACAGGTTAGTTTATATTTCAAATTTCAACCAGAAAATTCAGCAAAGCTTAAATTTACATTAAAAGTATGTACAGAGTTCACCGAGCGAAAAACTTGCATTTATGTCTCCCGTGAAAAAATTTACGTGGAGACTTGCTTTTTATTTAGTCAATTTAAGATAAACGTTTACTCGCGTTTTGATTGATTGTCGACCACATCTTTTCCTGTGAAACAAAGAGAAACTGCATTGTTTCGCCGAAATGTCAAAAACCGGCAAAACCGGTGTGGAAATTTTCATGTGAAGTGGAGTTGTTACATTCATAAAGGATAATTTCGCCATTGCATAATAACATATAAAATTGTCTTTTAAGTAACAAAAATTTAAATGTTTGACTAACGTTATGTGCAAACACATTACAGAGCTTTATTCAACGCATAATTATTCCTCATTTGAAATATTTTTGCGTTTCCGCATGAATTTAAACCCATGCAAAAACAATTTAACAAGTGTTGCAGTCAAAATATTTAGTAGTCTGGCTAGTGCGCGCGCCTTCGTTGCACAGGGTCATGGGGTGGAGACTTAGAGTAGGTACTAACATCTTCATTTCACGTGAAATCCATGCAAATACTGTCAAAATTTTGATGATCGTGAAAACGAATTCGCTTGGTTGTAGTTACTTTACACGAAAGTCTCCACACCGTATTTTGACATTTCGCCTGCGATAACAATGCCGTTGCACTTTATTTCACAGGGAAAAGGTGTCATCCACAATCAATTAGCCCGCGAGTTCTCATTTATCTTAGAGAATAAAAGGCATGTCTCCACGGCACATTTTTCATGGTAGACATAAATGCAAGTTTTTCGCTCGGTGAGCATAGTACTTGCCTTTACCGTGAACAAATTCAGTTTATACATGGTGTTTTTCGATAATCCCACTCAGATGTTAAACGAGTTCCCATTTATGAGGATAAATAATACTGGTGAGCGTGCTGTTGATTTCAACCCGTCAACAAAAAAACAGCAAAATCTTGGAAATTGGATGTCACACATCTGCGGCGATCGTACAGATTCGGACAGTCATGCCTGTTATTTATTTATAATAAATTTAAGAAACAGGCTCATTTTATTGCTATACATCCCGTGTAGTTTTGGGCAGCGTTGTTAAACACGATCGTGAGTTTTGAGTCAGAGTAAACCTCGATACCAAAAAACGTAACTATTGCTGGCGTCAAATGTCTAAATATTGCTTAAATAAAAACAGCAACTATCGATTTTGGACCTTTCAAAATCATAATGCAACATCATCTAATATTATAATTTTCCATTTCAAACAGCCAGCCAGTAGTCTGGCTGGTCTAGCGGTTAGTGCGTTAGTGTCTAGCGGTTAGTGGTGAGTACCCAATCATGGGTTCCATAAATGGAATCTTATAACACAATCTGCCGATTGGTATAGACATTATAATGTGATTGTGATTAATAACCGAAATGTGTGAATATGCATCTTAAAAGTGCAGATTTGCAATTCCTAACCGCAATTTATTGCGTCGCAAAGAAGTGGCATCTGATGAGATGCGACGTGAAATGCTCTGTTCGCCAAAACAGGCCAGGGGTCATGATTGCATTGATTCGTTTCCCTGCCGAGTTTAGATGATTGTTAAAGGCATATAATCGGAACCAAGATATATTACCTCCGGTCATGCCACTCCCGGCAGTGCATGGCGCCGCAAAGCACTGGCACTTACTGATATGCGGTGTCATATGCTGTTGGTCGAAACCGGGGAGGATTTGTGTGTTTTCGCAGACACTTTTTTACTATAAAAAACTAAGTGTATAACTTGTAGTTCATGTATTTTATTTGTTAAAAATTAGAATGAGGTGTAGTGAATTTTTGTAAATTTAAGGGATCGTGTTATAATATATATAATATTTTTGATATATTTTAGGATTATATTAGAAGTGCGGCAAAGGAGACAATGGCTAACTATTTTAAAAGGCCGAATGAAAACAAATATAACTGCGAAACAAAACAGAATATGTCACAAACACTTTAACACTTTAACCTCGAAAGTGAATTCATCAATTTTTTTGAATACAGTAATAAATAAACCCAATAAATTATTTGATTTTTCGCTGAGTAACCGTTTCAGGCTTAGTATTTATTGCTGGTTTGATCGTGTGTGACATATATCTGAAACACTTCTTGCAATTGTCGCCGAATTTTCACAGCACATTTTTTTGACCTAGGTTGTAACTTAATTTTACTTTTTTGAAATAACCACCATTTCAGGTGATTTTGGAAATAAAGAAATCAATGGTTCCATTTATATAAAATATAATATAAATAAACTACATATTTATTGAATTGAATTGAAATAAAGGAATTTATTAGACCTTCTGAACCCTTCTTTGATTACATATTTGGGTTTATTTCAAAGATGTTTGTAATTTTTTTTAAGTACGTTAACAAATAATCCGAAAACACCTATTCATCATTTCTGGCACTGAGTTCCAAAACTCGCTTCTTGCATTTCGAAAAAAATAGTAATGTCCAAGTTTCAAGTTTGATTGTAAAGTCAAGAAAAAATGCTTGAAATCGTTTTGTCTTTCAATATATTCTCCAAACAGTAAGAAGTTTATTATGTAAAATTTTTAGGGAAAAAGCTAAGTCAGACTTTAATTATTTGCAAAAAAACCAAACCTACTTTGAAATTTTCCAAAATGCAAGAAGCGAGTTTTGGAAATAACTGCCTCATTTTAACTACATAATTATAGTTCCATTATCATACACGCACATACACATACCGACATTGTAAAAACTATACAGCAACTAAAACGAGATGCTATAATTCATAAGTATAATACACCCATTTACACATATCTAAATAATAATTCTATGTATCTTTAATGCTAAAGCATTTGTATGAGTTAATTTATTCCAAGATGAAATACTCAAACTTTGCAAAATAATTTCCTCTAAATTCTAGTTAGGGTTTGAATCAACAATAATTGATAGTGCTGCTCAAACTTTTCATTTTATACTTTTTTTGCGGCGCCTATGACCATGTCACACATACATAGGCGCGGATCGCACAAAAATGCTTCAACGTTTTAAGCATATGTCCGGTCCAGGTTGAATTGTCCCTTTTCAGGGTTACTCAGGTTCATAAAAGGTCACAACCCAACATCTAGCTCAAAAAGGCTCATAATAAATATACTAACGTAGCGCATACCAGAAGGGCAAATTTACGTTAACACCTACATTTATTCGGTTTCACTAATTTAAATAAAAAATCTGGGAAATCTTACACACTTAGATGAAAAACAAAATTTTTGTGAATCATTTTTTAAGCGGGTAATTTTGCCCCCACTTTTCATAACGTTTAAAGCAGTACGCCACTGTGGATGAGAGATATATTTGTAATTTCTAAGTTCTATGGATGTGTGCAAATACCCCAACACAAACTTCAAAAATCTTATGTCTCCTCTAGAATGTGAATCTTAAACACTGCCGAAGTAAACTTACGGGAATGCCATCATGAATTATACAGGAAGAAATATTTCTGTATTTTCATTTTAACCTTGCTATAATTTTGGAACACCCTGACGTAAATTGTTCTACTATAACGTGTTATATCAATTTAGAAGGAACTGGCTTGTAGAATTTCGTTGGCATAATTTCTGTTTGAGAAAAACGCGGGGCCCCTAAAAGCGCGGGGCCCGTGGCATTTGCCACCTTCTGCCACGTGGTTAATCCGGCACTGGGTAAAATATTGAGGAAGTAACAATGAGCGCAATGGCGTAGATAGCTTTTCGGAGTGGGAGAGAGAGAAAATGCATTAAATTATGTGGTCAACCGCCACATAACCGAGCAAAGTAGTTTCTCTACATTTGTATATTTTTAAATTTTTATGTTCTTTAAAATCAAACACTTCAAAAAATTATGACTCAATTACTTTTTATAAGTTAAGTTGCTAATAAATAGTTAGCGCCCGCTCTAAAAAGGGGCAAGCCGGGTGGTCGCCCGGGCGCCAAATTTTAGGAGCGGCTTTTCGGCTAAACTCGACTTAAAAAAATTGAAAAAGCCAAAAGGGAAAATTAAACATCAACTTCGATTTGAATGAAAGGAAACCATAAAAAGGCGAAAGGTTTTGTTTAATTAAAGATGCACATCGATTGCTTATTTATAGGAAACGCGTAAGTTTTGTAATTTATCAATTGTATTATTACACTGCAAAAATCTTTTGCTTAAAACAAGAGCAAAATACAATAACAAACAGCCAAGAAAATTTTTTTCCTGATTTAAGATGTACTTTTTTGTTCCAAGAAAAGTTTTTCTGATTTAAGATGCTTAAAATAAAAAATAAGCCTTATTTTAAGCAAAAACTTTTCTTGGAACAAGAAAATACATCTTAAATCAGAAAAACTTTTCTTGGAACAAGAAAATGCATCTTAAATCAGGAAAAATTATTCCTTGGCTGTTTTCATTTTATTTTTTCTTGGTTTAAGCAAATGATTTCGTTCAGTGTAGTTCTCTTTTGAACGTTTTGTTTTAAAGAAGCAAAGTCCTGGCCCACAATTGTTACGAAGAACTGAAATCAGAATCAATGTTTAGTGAGATTTGCCTAAATTGTACGTCTGTGATCATGGGCGTAGCCGTTAAAATAGGAGCCCAATGGAGCTCTTAAGCTGTTTTTCCTTTTCCAAATAGGAGCCCAAGCGCTCAGTTATTCCACTGGGAGCTCTCTTTAGCTGCTCAACTCAGCTGCTCCTCTACACTTCTACAATAACATCGGGAGTCCTAGCTAACTCTCCCCAGAACGGAATCCCACAGTAAAGTTTAAACCGAAGTTGGGCAGGATTCCATTCTGATGGTAGTTTTTTGCTCATTCGACTTAAGTTGCCGGGACGCCGTGGAGCTTGCATGATGAAGTTTTGACAATTAAGTACTCTCGCACAAAATCAACGATCTGATCGTTATAGCTCTGGATCTCGAGAAGGAGTCAAATGCAGTCGACTTAAAGAAAAAATTAAACAAGACCAAAGTGATAAATTTGAGTCCAGCTTACGTACGTTGTCCTCGACGCGGCCGCACGACAGCGACTCGCTCATTCCATAAAAACTCGTTTCTCTCTCATTTTAAAAACGAGTTTTCATATGGAATGAGCGAGTCGCTGTCGTGCGGCCGCGTCGAGGACAACGTACCTTTAGTCTGAAAGAGAATTTAACTCCCCCATAAATATTAATTCATCTATTTAGACAATATCGTTGCCGCGGATGGCGGTATCAAGAGCATTCCACAGTCAAGTTCTTGTCCAAAATTTTGCAAACCACATTGTAAAAACCAAAGCTTTTGAAAGGGAGCAGTACTTAAAGAGCGTACCTAAATTACTGGTCGATGCAAACAGGCCGACAAAATTTCACGCTAGTTCTCTGAATGCATAGAGTCCGACTGAAAAACTGTGGTCAAATTGGGAGGCATTGCGAGAAACCGTATACGTTATGGGACGTAAGTGCAGTCGATTCTCTATTTTCCACAAGTGGTTTACAGCCCTTATACACCTGCAACTTGGTTGCCAACCTAAGTTGGTAACACGCAAAAAAAAAAACCGGAAAATAAGTGATTTGTAGGCATGGTGCAGGTTGCAGTACCAGGTTGCAAGAACGTGAATGGCATGGTTGCCGGAATGTTGCAGATGTGTAGTTAGGTACCTGCAACCTAGGTTGGCAACGAAGTTGCAGATGTAGAAGGCTTGTAAGGCACAAGAAAGTCGTCCACTGCACTTTTAAAGCTAACAAAATTTTCTTTAGTTTGAGTGCAACGCCAGCTTTGTAGGTACAAAGGATCCCAAGATACAGCATTTCGAACTTTTTTACAAAAAAAAAACAATGTTTAAAGTGCTGTACGAGTATTTTGAAATCCTTTGCACCTACAAAGCTGGACTCAAATTAAAGAAGGTTTTATTAGCTTTGAGAATCAAGCAGACGACTTTTGGGAATCACAAACCAAAATATGAAAAACCTTCGAACATTTTTAGGTTTTTTGAGGGTCACGGGGTTAGGATAGGTTTTCGAAGTTGCAAGCTTGGTGGTACACTTCTGGTATCTACCCTAACAGTATCCCAAAAAAAACAGACCCGAGCTATTTTTTGCGACCTAAAATCATAAATTGACTGACCTATAAGGGAATCCTTATAAATTTTACAGTTCATAGTCGCTCATATTTGAAAAATAAATTTAAATTTTGCAGCTACTAGATACTTCTTTATATTTTATTTGTCAGTTACTTTAATTAGCCTTCCGAATTAAATTATTTTATTGAATGAGGTAATGCATTTAAAAGTGACGTTTTGTCCCAATAAGCATTCCTTTATAATTATTCCTTAAGGGAATCCGTATTCCTTAAGTGAGGACTATGAATTCCTCCCTTAATGTTCATGTTTTAGGGCTTTCAAGACTTGTTCACGATTCAGAGTAGTAGCTCACATAAAATTGTTCACCTTCACGTTTGGCGAAGTACACGTTTACCCGAGTCTACTGTATAGACATGAAAAGAGCTATCCATAGCGCTCAGGATTGCTGTAAATCTGGACGAAATAGAATAGAATTAGGTATGTCCATATGTATCTATGTAGATGACTATGTAAGGAAGAAGAACGGCTTGTAATAAATTGATATGGAAATGTTTGTGTGGTTTTCGGAACATGGAAACTGCAAACGAAAATGCGAAAAAGTGAATCTGAAAAAAATTATCCCTGAAATATTTTTTTTTCTTTCAGTATTATTAATATTCAATTCAATAAAAAAAATTTCACCGGCCAGGGAGGGGCGGTCGCCCCCCCCCCTGGCTACGCCCATGTCTGTGATGCTAGCAAAGTGCGGAAATTCGCTCAATAAATAAGCTAACTTCTTCTTTTAATAGAAACTTGTAGGAGAATGATGTGCTGATTTTATTCTCCAATTGAACATTTACTTCTTTTTCTTTTCATAATACATAGTTTAGGATCTGCTTGCATTAACGCTAATACTTGCAAGAGGGTAGGGCTTCCTGATTTTGAAATAAAGCACACAGCTTTATTATTGCAAGTACCTATATGCGATATGCCGAAATTTCGCTTGTAGTAGTATGTACTTTTGTGTTTCTGATATTTTCTAATATATGGCGCATGGTACAGAAAGTATCGCTAGTGGCGATAAAATGTAAGAAACATTTTCCTTAAGAGAGATAATAGCGTAATGTTTCAAAGATCGGTCTAACATCGGCACCTTTGATTCCCCTAACCACACTGTTAGCAGTGGACCGAATACCGAACAAATAACAAAATTGAATTCCCCATCACCTCTGTCCCTTCCAGGCGTGTTTTGTCTACAACTTCTTCTGCTTCGGTTCTGCTCGCGGTTTTGCAAACCCCGATCAGTGTATGGTTGCGGCTTAATATTTTTGTTTAGTATGTTTAATAATAGGAGATCATGCTCACTAAATAGATATTGAACCCTCGGAGAAATCATATGAAATGGGAACACACAGCGCATAAGGCCGTTATGTTATAACCATGGGCGTAGCCAGGATTTCGGTCAGGGGGGGGGGGGGGGGCAAGCCCAAAAATTTTTTGAACATCATGATTTTCTTAGGAGTTGAAATTCCCGGTCCCAGAAATATTGTTAGCAAATTTTAGAATAGCCTGGCTTGTGGTTAGATTGGTGCACAGGGTCATGGATCCCAGACTCACCGTGAACGAATTCATTTTATGGTGTTTTTCGAACTCACGACCTACGTGACCGACTATGATGTCGCTCAGATTGTAAACAAGTATCCATTTATGGGGATAAATAACATTGCTGGGCGTGCTGTTGATCTCAACACCTTAACAAAACAGCAGTTTCGATCTTAGAAATTAGATGTCACTAACACATCTGCGGCCCTAGTTTACTGGTGCCACGCATGTTATTTCTTTTTTTTTTCTAATTTTAGAGTCAAATTTTTAAAATTGAAATGATAATGATTTTCTTCTGCATTCTGATTATACATTCAACTGGCCTCCAATAGCTGCCTTTTGGAGTGTAGTCTATTTTCAGTGCATTTTTTGCATCTCGGACTGTTCCACTTGGGAAATCAGTTTGTTTCGTCTGTCACTTTCATCTTAGCAAAGTAGCATCGTCAGAATATTTATAAATCCTTAATTGATTGAAATAATAAGATTTCCTCTAAATTTATCAAAGTATTAACAGTTGCTAAATTTTATTGCTGGTATGATTCAGCTAGAAAATAAATTTTGATTTAATAACTTGAAAGCCCCGCTCTGTGGCTCACTTGGTTGAATCGCACTCTACGATGCTAGTAATCTAGAGATCGAATCTCGGCGTGGTCCCAAATTTCCGTACATGTGCGGATAGGAAATATATAGTGTCTGCAACATTATACAGGGTTATTGGTTAAGTCGACCTATTCCCTGCAGCACGTTATAATAGGGGAAAAATGCAACAAAATGAGGCCATAAATGTTAGGCCGATTTTCAACGGTCACTGAGATATTTGAATTTTCAGGTTTTTTTTTAAATAACCTCGAATTTTACCATTTAAAGTAAGAATTAAAAAAAACTACTAAGGTAATGGGTTAAAACTTATTTTTGGATTTTAGTCAACACTATAGCAGACATTTCTTAATCATTTAAAATTTCAAAAACCTATCACAATTTCGGAATTTTTAATTTTTAATAAAAAAAAATTATGTTAAATTTTTTTAAAGTTGATTTTTAATATAGCATTACTAAAAAAAATTATATGACACGGAGTCTGCAGACCGCTGGAAAAACATACTCGTGTTGTCAGCTTTCCAAAAAGGTGTCAATGTCAATATAAATATTTGAATTAATTGAAACAGTTAGCTGCATCTTGTTTGGGGACCATAATTTCGTTTGATAAAAAACGACAAATCCATAAAACAATAAAAACAAGTCTGTCAAGTTAGCACTACCACTTTAAAATTTCGACAAACGCTATAGTGCATTAAATGTCGCAATTTTGTCGTAATTCAATGGAAAAAGAAAAAAAATTGTCGCGCCCCTCCTTCCCCTTAAAAACTACCCTTAAGTGCATTTGAGCCTCAGTTAACCAAATTCGAGTTCCAAAAATCTCCCCAATGCTAAAGGTGTCCAGTAAGATATCACAGGGGCTGCTTAAGAGATTTCCACCCTGAAAAAAAAAACTTTCGCGCCCCTCCTTCCCTTAAAACCTACCCCCGTCAAGTTAGCACTACCACCCCGGTAGCGGCCAATTCAAGCATTTCCGTAAAACAAAAAGTATCCAATTAATAATCGCAGGAACCGAAAGGCATATTGCACGCTTCAAAAAATTTGTCGCGCCCCTTCTACCCCTTAAAAACTACCCCTAATTGCATTTCAGCCTTAGTTCGCCAAACTCGAGTTCCAAGAATCGCCCCAATACTAAAAGTGTCCAGTAAACTCTCACTACGGCTGCTTAAAAGATTTCCACCCTGAAAAAAATTGTCGCGCCCCTCCTTCCCTTAAAAACTACCCCCGTCAAGTTAGCACTACCACCACCCCTTTCGGTTCCTGCGACAATTAATTGGATACTTTTTGTTTTACGGAAATGCTTGAAGTGGCCGCTACCGGGGTGGTAGTGCTAACTTGACGGGGGTAGTTTTTAAGGGAAGGAGGGGCGCGACAAATTTTTTCAGGGTGGAAATCTCTTAAACAGCCCCTGTGATATCTTACTGGACACCTTTAGCATTGGGGAGATTCTTGGAACTCGAATTTGGTTAACTGAGGCTCAAATGCACTTAAGGGTAGTTTTTAAGGGGAAGGAGGGGCGCGACAATTTTTTTTCTTTTTCCATTGAATTACGACAAAATCGCGACATTTAATGCACTATAGCGTTTGTCGAAATTTTAAAGTGGTAGTGCTAACTTGACAGACTTGTTTTTATTGTTTTATGGATTTGTCGTTTTTTATCAAACGAAATTATGGTCCCCGAACAAGATGCAGCTAACTGTTTCAATTATTTCAAATATTTTTATTGACATTGACACCTTTTTGGAAAGCTGACAACACGAGTATGTTTTTCCAGCGGTCTGCAGACTCCGTGTCATATAATTTTTTTTAGTAATGCTATATTAAAAATCAACTTTAAAAAAATTTAAGATAATTTTTTTTTATTAAAAATTAAAAATTCCGAAATTGTGATGGGTTTTTGAAATTTTAAATGATTAAGAAATGTCTGCTATAGTGTTGACTAAAATCCAAAAATAAGTTTTAACCCATTACCTTAGTATTTTTTTTTATTCTTACTTTAAATGGTAAAATTCGAGGTTATTTAAAAAAAACCTGAAAATTCAAATATCTCAGTGACCGTTGAAAATCGGCCTAACATTTATGGCCTCATTTTGTTGCATTTTTACCCTATTATAACGTGTTGCAGGGAATAGGTCGACTTAACCAATAACCCTGTATACACTCCGAAGTTATATGTAATGCAACGTTACCTCGAAATTGCCTACAAACGGCTAAGCTAACGCACCATGGCCCCACAAGGACCTATATGGTACTGAGAAGATAAAGAAGAACTTGAAAGACACTGAAATATGAGACCCGTTCTATACATGGTCCTTAACCCTGGAAGGTCATGCTTATTTTTAGTACGGAAAGGTCATGCTTCGTCGATTCGACGATGCTCTACTTTGACGCTTCATACAAATCACTCTTTCTCAACATATTTATAAAATCTGACAGATTTTCAATCGTTAGTTTACTTAGAATGAAAAAACATCGATTTTGGAGCCGATTTTTATGAATTCGAAATTCAATCTTCCTAAAATGTGGAAGAATTTTGAGCCATTTTCCTGATTTGTCCTATTTTTGTCCTAGTAAATATTTTTTTCCATAATTTTTGAAAAAATAGGAGTTCTAAAAGTTACACAAAAATCATCCTTCGTCGTTTCGACGACAGCATTTTCCAAAAATACAACTTACCCTGCTTACTTGGTCCAGCCGCAATGTACCCGGCAATTACATCGCCACGGTAAGTGCTGTACGAAAACTCAGCTCCAAATAATGAGAATTGTCACGAAAAATGGGATAAATTTGCTGATGCGTAGTCGATTCGACAAAGCATGACCTTCCAGGGCTAACAAAGCAAAGCTGTATACCATTTGTCACCCTTTCAGATGAAAATAAGTTGAATTTCACTAACTTCCTGAAGGGACCTAACGGTTGAAATTGTGTACTCCAGCTCAGAAGCCATGAAATGAAACAGGAAATATGGGATCCACGCAGCCACAGTAGCACACTCACAAGTGAAATGTGTGTGCGGGTACGCAGCCTCCGTCAGTTACGAGCAGGGCCGGCTTTAGGGTGGGGCGAGCGGGGCGATCGCCCCGGGCGCCAGGCTTAGGGGCGCCGAAGTTACTTTAATTTATTTTTACAAATTTGTTTGCTTAAGAAATTTAATTTTTTTTAACTGCTGAATTAGTCTGATGTAAGAATACTAATGCAGGCTACACGACCATCCATCAAGTATGAACACACTAAGATTTTTTCAACTAGAATACAGTAAACCGGAACTAGATGTGAGCTCCTAGATTTTCTAGTTGCAAAAACTATTAAAAACTGTTATCTACCAAGAATTAATAGTACATATATCAGTAAAATATATCGCTTTTCTAGAGATCTATCTTTTATTTGCTGAACATCTAGTAAAATTGAACTGTATATCTAGGTCTTATTTGAGACTCGATCAATTTTACATTCAATCTATTTAAAAATAGTGGATACCAGTTCTATTTTTTTCAGAATCGCTAGAATGATACTGATTTTATGCACGAGAATCAGCCTAGTAAAATTTTACTGGAAAAAAGACTTACGGAGAATGTATATAATAATAAATTTAACGCGCATTCTAATCACAAGTTAACGGTATATTTTTATACAAACGCAGACGTGCGACAAGAATTCTATGTGCAATTTCACAAGGTTCACTCAAGGCCGCACGACACAAAATGTCACCTGTATCTTTATATAAATCAGGTAAAGATTTAGTTGGGAACTCATAATATCAGATTCCCACTTCAGGAATTGACTGACTGACATGTAACCTTTAATTAAGAAAAAAAGAGGTACACAATTCTAATAAGCACATTCGTTTTTGAACCATCATCAATATTTTATATGAGGAAAGGCAATTCTGGATTATGTTTATGCTTTTGTCTTTAAGTGCGCCACAAACCTGACGCTTTCTTGGCCGATCGATTGGGCCCACAATCGATCTGCCACCCGTACAGTACAAACATTAGGCAATTTATCGGGCAATCAACACAAAATAGCGAAAATGATACCATTTTTGGTGATGGAAGATGGACATCCATTGCTACTTTTGATGGAGAATGACCGCCACAACCACAGCATGAAGAACGACCACAGGTTTATGTAAAAAAATCAGCAACTGAGAACACATGATTGTCATGACAGCTTGCACTGGCAATGCGTTCCACACGTCAAATCAAAAAATGAATCCGATGGTTACAAAAACTACTTAAAAAAAATAAAAGTTTATAAAGTTTTAAAACGTAAAATTATTAACTTAATGAACGTTTATGTTGGTGATTCAAAAATAAACCGGTGGTACCTACATAAAGTAATCTGTAGTAATGCAAAATAGGCAGGTTTCCCGAACAAACCATTTTTAACAACGGTCGAAATTACAAAATGAAATGAATTAATGTTTTGAAAAATATGGACGACTACTACACGTAAAATCGATACTGACTGAATTCGGTACCATAAAATTCAACCGTATTTAGAACCATTACCAAGTGCGTTTTCGCAAGGACCAGAGTATGTGAACCAGAAACGCATTCATTGGAACTGTCCATCTTTCCTTAATTTTCGTCTTCTTCGTGAATTCCGCAAATGAAGATAGCAGTGTACTCTTGAAAATGATTACTAATTTGGAAAATTTTAACATCGAAAAAGATGAATGGAAAAGTGCAACCTACTTAAGTGGGATTTGCTATCGTCTTCTCATTCAACATAACGAATGTTTGTGAGCTAAGATGTATGGTTCCTTATGTTTCTGCGACGTGAGATTGCCTGTTTTTATTTTTGAACGATTATAAAACTGGCAAAGTATTTTGTGGTTTGATTTAAAAATTTAAAAATGAACACTACCGTAGATCTTGCAATAGATCTACTACTTGCTTACACAAAACTCGCTTTTTTATAATATTAACGAAATAATAATTTTCTAGGACGAATTATGAACAAATGTTAATTGATATAGGCATACTTTTCTGTTCGCTTTAAGCAGTCAATTGATTGGGAAACAAGGAAAAGTTAAAGTGAAGTTAAAAACAGTTAAAAACAGATAGTTTCAATGGTGGCGGGGCAATGAAGAAAAATATTCCCAAAGAACGTTAAAGTTCAAGTTTTATTGCATTTTTTTCGTGTTTTAGAAACTATAAGGGGCGCTTCTTTCAAGTTCGCCCCGGGTGCCGTTACCCCTAAAGCCGGCCCTGGTTACGAGAGGCTACTCGTTGTCATCTGTTTGTATCCGCCTCCTGACTGCAAACTGTCCCAATTATGGCTTTAACGGCAGCGCTTGGATTGGTAAGAAAGGCAAAATGTTGTATAGTGCAGCGATTTTTTGTACTACATCGATAAAAATTTTTTACCATCTTCATCGACCAGGGGGGGGGCGACCGCCCCTCCCTGCCCCCCTGGCTACGCCCATGGTTATTACCTAAAAACCTTGTGTCGGAAATTTCTTTCCCAAAGACACTATCCTCACGACATTTTTTTCAGTCATTTTAGAAGACTTCCATCCACATTTAGCAGCAATTTAACTTCAATTCAATCGATCTGCTTGCTGATGGAATCATTGATATATCAATCATTGAGTATGGGCACATTTCGGACAAGTTCTTTTGGATTTCAGCAAGATGAGGGATGGATGGAACCACAGTACATATTGTCAGACCTGCAATAGCAGTCCTCTCTAATATGTTTGCAGACATACTACTCCAGAAGTTCAATAGTGAAAACAAGCACCATTTTTTGGCATGCCTAACTGCGCTGAATTTGTTCAAATCCCACTGTGACTATATGATTTTTTTGTTTCAGAAGCAGACAATGTTTTTGTGATTTCAAGAAGAAATTGCTAAACGTTGACTCCTCTTTTCATACAATTTATGAGCATTTAGTCAATAAGGACATCGTTGCATCGTCGATAAAAGAATATTTGTGTGAATTTTGGTTGGGATGAGCGGAAAATTAAAAAAGTTTTTCTTAGAAAACTTTCTTTACTAGGGGGTTAGCTTTGTAGCCTCATGGCCCCACTGTAGAGCTTCATTTGTTTTAACATATTTTTTGTGTGTTCGAAAAAGCCACATTTATATTTAGATTTGGATGGAATTGGCGCAAAAAAAATCTTTGAAGGACCACATTGGGTTGTTGCATTGACTTTAAAGGTTGTTGTAATCTACTACAGTGAAACTTCCCTTAACGGACACTTACCAATAGCGGACATTTCCCTATAACGGACAAGTTTTGATTCCCCGGCAACGTTCCTCGTGTTTCTTGACATTGAATACTTCTATAAAGCGGACACTCTTAACAACGGACGCGGACAACCTTTTCGTTGATTTTCCCTTGCTGCATGTTCTCTCTATAGCGGACACTACAGTCTTGACTCGATAATCCGGATCAATTATTGCAAGGGGTAATCCGGATCATCGGAACATCCGGATTAGCGCAATCACATTTTTTCTGACGAAAAACAATCCAAACAAATAAAAAAGGGCAACAAAAGTCGATAAATGTTCTATTTCTTAGAAATTAGCCACAATCATGTCATTTGCTAAACAGTTCCGTGAAAAAGTACGAGACCAAATCTACCATTTCACCCTGAAAATCTCAAAGATCCGGATTATAGAGTCAAAATTGCTGCCGAAATCCGGAATATAGAATACATAGTGGAAATATTTAGTGGTCCAGATTAGCGTGATATCCGGATTAAAGGAGATCCGGATTACCGAGTCAAGACTGTACTTACTAAAAAAATTATTTTCAACAAAAAAAGAAGTTTCTGCTTGTCAGCTTTCCCCTTTTTAGTACTTGTTTAAAGAAAGAAAAGAAAAAGTTGAAATTATTCAGCTTAAGGAGCGCGATAAATTAAGTGTTCGGGCGTTAGCTACGAGATTTCATATAGGAAAAACGCCAGTAAGCGAAATTTTAAAACGCAAAAAGGACTTCTTGAAAGATTACGATAAACATGGGAATGATGGAACCCGGAGAGCCTTTCCAAAAACGGCTGTCTTGCCAATAGACAAAGCCGTTTTCGAATGGATTTGTCGTGCGAGGGAACATCCCCATTTCCGGTCCACTTCATAGAGAGAAGGCACATTCTAAATAAACGTGTGATAATCTGAAATTTCCTTTGTTGTTTTTTTCTTCATCTTGGTATCATTCTCTCTTAATACCGGACACTTCTCTATAACGGACAAAATTTTATTCCCCGTAAGTGTCCGTTATAGGGAAGTTTTACTGTATATAAAAATAAGTCGGGTTTTCCTCCCTGACGCTATAATAACCAGAACGCACGAACCGATTTGGATGATTCTTTTTTGTTTTATCCGTCTTACGTTGGAGAAGGTTTATGGACCAAAATTTTTTTTAAAATCTCGAAGGAAGTGGTGGTAAATATCGAAATTTCATTTTGTATGAGAGTCACCTGTTGCAATCAAGTTTTCATCGACAACATTTAAATTTAATGGGAATATTTTAGTGTCATTGGATGAAATACAGTGTTAATTGTAGTCAAGGTGACTATGTTTTTACGTACACACATCCTTGATGTTGGTCACAGCAATTTCACAATACCCAGCAAACAATTTCTATCGTCCGCGATACGAATCCAATTCGCCTGCTCGAAAACATATCGTTTTCGTATCATTTGTGTGATTTTTCGAAAAAAAACGATAAAATTGTTTACTGGGTAGACTTCGTACTACTTCGGGAATCCGTCGATATCTCCGAAATCCTTTGGCGGAACGACACGATTGAGATGTCGCCGGATTCGCAACAAAATTACCTAAAGGGTCATGGGGTTTTTTTCTAATGACCGTCAGCCCGGATGTTGGCATAGCAAGGTTACAATTAATTACAATTAAGTTACATTAACAACCGTCAACCTGGATGTATGATGGTTTCTGGGATAGTATGAGCATTGTAGGTGGCGTGCGCACATTTTAGTGCACGAAAAACTGAGTAAATTAGTGTGCTGACATATTTAATAGAAATTTATTAAATTAATGATTTTCGAGATAACTCGCTAATATAGTTGAAGGGCAAGTGCAGTCTCATCAATCAGTCAGGGGGTTGAGTACATATGTTGTTGTTGTATTACCTTGACCGCTTAACCCCCCGACGGAAATCTATAGCGTTGTTTCCATTATACACTTTGGTTTCATCATCGAGAGGTCGATCCCAATAAATTATAGTTAGCAGGTTGATTGGCATTCAAATTAGTGTCAAGTTGTGAGTGAAGCCAATAATGCGAGCGAAGCGAGCAATAGATAAGAGAGCGAGCGAAGCGAGCTCTCTCAGCTAGTTTTTATATAAATGTTCTGTGGCATCAATAGAAATACATTTGAGTTAGGTTTAGTTGGAATTGGTGTACATAGAGGTTTTTCTTAGAAAAACCAAATTAGTGGTTGTGTTTGGATGGCAGCCCTATTACCCCCAATGTCTGATTCAATCGGTTTTGATATAATGTTCTGTCGCATCAATGGAAATGCATTCGAGTTAGGTTTGGTTGGTGCACAAATAAAGAAGTTTTTCTCAGAAGAAAATTTTTTATCTGAAGTAAAAATGTGAGACAAGGAATGTGAAATTAAAAAGATCCAAAATACTTTTGATGCCTTAAAATAAAAAAGCGTCATAGCAGTGCAAGAGAAAAAATCTAAAATCCACACTGCGAAAACCAACCTTTTCAATTGCCTGCCTCCTTGATTTTTAATTATTTTAAATTGGTGTACTCTACAGTACAGTGTACTGTGATACCCCACCACAACGATTACCGGGCTTAAAAATGTTTTTCGGCTTGCGAATTTGGGTTTAAAATACCGCATTTGGCTGGAATCGATGAAAGGATTTAGGAGACCTCAAGCCAAAGAAAGGTGTCAAGTGACATTTATAAATTTGGGTCCGAGCTTGGTACGAAATCGAATAATGAGACCTTCTTAAGCTAAGGTTTGAACCCGACGGCTCCGGTATGTTCTTCTTAGTACCGTATAGCCCCATTTGGGACCATGATACGGTAACTCAGCGACGATTAATGTAACATCTCAAAGCAGCCACCGGAGGTATGGCAAAGTGTATGTATAAATGATCTGGGTCGGTCCCTGATTCAAATAAGCAATGTCCGCCTGTATGTCTGTCCGCCCGTGTGTCTGTCAGTTCGCACGATAACTCCCGAAATAATGAGGCTAGAATTTTGAAATTTCGGTCAGATAATTGTTTTGATACAAGCTTGGATGGTATTGAAAATGGGCCAAATCGGACAAAGGATTCCCCTACCTCCCATACAAATGACCCCTCCGTGATAGTTTAACCTTCGGGCGGGCGCAATGCATCTGACAGATTAAGTGGCCAGTTTTTGTTGCGCCAATCAGCGATACGAAAAGGGAGAGATCTGAAACTCACAGTAGCTTAATCTTTATCGATCAACTATCCAAAGCAGTTTTCAGTTTATATCTACCATATGTCTGAGGGGCGGGAGGGGATGAAATAATCTCTCAGATGTATTGCGCCCGATTGTGTTATTTTATCCTTTTCTATGAAAATTTCCACATGTTATACTCTTCACATTGCGTAATAACGTTGTGTTGACTTTCAGGTTCACCAAATCGTTCAATAGTGTGTTTTTAGTAAAATAAAGCTCACATTTTTAAAGCGGTCGAGTTGTTGGAGGTTTTTTAAATATTGAAGCTATTGAAAGCGGAATATTCTTAGAAAATTTGAAATGTGAGGGTATCAAACTTTGTGAGCCAGTTTTTGTTTCTAAAATTTCGTAGAACTGTTTCAAAAAGACAATGCAACAATAAATAAGAGTCTAAAATATACAGAAACTTAGTTTCATCCCTTTTTCTGCACTTAATCTGTCAGATGCATTGCGCCCGATCGTGTTAGGATTAGTATTGCGCCCGCCGGAAGGTTAATTCGGCCATATTATTCGACAGAATATCGCTATAGCGACCTGAAAATTTCGTCAATGCCTAATTGCGGCAACTGCTTGAAGTTGGTGGAAAGTGGAGAAGGTCTGGCTACCCCTACCCCTATATCCCCTACAAAGCAATATTCCGCCATATCTTTTGATAGAATGTCGCGAAAAACTACAAATTTATAGCAAATGATAGCTGCTGGATGCCGTTATTAGAATTCGTTTAAGAGTCTGTGCCAGCTAAAGAGCCAAAAATCCAAAACATAGGTATTTTTTGTTTGCTAGAAATCACATGATGAATAGCCAAAACTTATAGGCGCCTATTGGTTTTGCTCAAGAGAAAAAAAAAGTTTAGTTTTATAGATATCAACAAAGACTCAAACATCATTTTTAAATGAGATCATTTTTGAAAAACGATAATTGAGGTGTCAAAAGCCCGACGCCCCGCTGAAATCGATCCAATAAAAAAAATATCATCCAGTTATACATATCAGATCAGAGCCGCTTTCAATTCGGTTTCATTCTCGTTCTTTATGTTAATTGGAATGTGTGGTCGGATTCAGATTGAAGATTGAAATGTTATCGTATCTTAATGTTTTCATTCTCTGTTCGGGTCCAGCTCATGAATGAATTCGGTCCTTTCTGATTCTAGATGATTTGTTTCTAAACGATTGAAATAAAGAATACGGAATTGCCGAAAATGTCTAAACAAATCGTCAAGATGTTATAATACAACTTGTATAAAGATAATACGAGTATTAGATAAGCGACATCATGTCATTTTACAGGTGTTTTTCGGTTGATTTGTTGCGTTCAATAATGTTGATGTCTCACCAGGTGGGATACGACATACAAAATTAGAATAAAATAGTGTGTGTGTGCGTTTCATAAAACTTGACCGGAAATAATGAAGATCAAGATTTTGTGAATGCTAAGTCAATCCATTCCCGAATCTTGGTTATACATATGTACAGTCGAACTTCCCTAAACGGACACTTCTAATAACCGGACATTTCTTATAAACGGGCACTTTTATTTTTCCCAACGTTTTTTTTCACATATTTTGCATGGAAAACACCTTCTGATAACCGGACACTCTCATAACCGGACATGGACAGTACTTTCATATACCCATTCTGAACAAGCGAGTCTTTAATAAACGGACAGTTCCAAGAAAAAAAGCACAAATTCCTGCAGAATTTATTTAGTACAAAGAGTCTTGCGATTACCAGAAAATGGATCTTACGCGTATTAGTATTAGTTTGAAAAAGTGGAAAGAGAGTGGAAATCAAATGACTAAAAATTATACCCGAACCCGTCGGGACTACAAATTTTTATCGCGGTTTTTGAATGGATTTGCAGATTGTAGTGAAAGTCGATTTTATAAAATGTTATACCTTCCTGAAAGATTCTCATAAGCGGACACTTCCAATAAGCGGACAAAATCTCATTCCCCAATGGTGTCCGCTTATGAGAAGTTTGACTGTACATAGATACATACTCTGTATCTATTGGGTAGATACAGTACCATTTCGAATTGATTTCTTAATAATAATTAACCCATAAATACTACAATTTATATTTTTGTTTTCGTTTATATACACTGCGTTTCACTTGAATAGCACACTCTATACATTAAATTTACTTTCTTAATATCTTTAAAAAAAATGAAGACAACAGATATTTTGTATTTTTTATTTGTCATTTGATTAATTAGCTTTAATTTGAAATAAAAAAAAATCTAATTTTTCCAACATGTAATCTTAGAGAAAAAAAAAATGAAAAACACCAATGAAAAAACACATAAATTCTGTTTCACTTGAATAGCACACTTTTTTAAAAACTTATTATAATTAACTTTTTATGCAGTGAGGATAACTTATTATTGTTCAGAATACAAGTTGAGATCAATTTGAGTTAAAATCAGCAATTTTAGTAATGGGTTGAGCCTCCCCCCTTTGAAATAACCTCCTAGATCCTATTAGGCAAAGAATCGTACAAAATTTGGATGTAAGCAAGGGATATTGTAGCCCATGATTGCTGAATGGCTTCAATTAGTCCAGTCTTTGTTGAAAACTGTTTACCAGACTCATAAACTTTTCTGGCCAGCCTTCCCCAAACATTTTCTATTATGTATAGATCCGGCGAGTATGGTGGCCAGTTCAAAAGAGTAACATTTTTGGACTCGGTAAACTACTTTACGGAACGGGCAGTGTGTATTGGTGCATTCTCGTGTTGGAAAGTTCACGGCAATGGTCCAAAGAGACTTTCGAATGTCGCAAAAGCCTTTTCTAAAACACCTTGATACGACTTAGCATTCATAGTGGTGTCTAAGAATTGGAGCTCACAAGTGCCGTAGTAGGATATGGCTCCCCAAACCATAACGCCGCCAACTCGACTGTGCAAACGATCCAACTGGTGAGTCTCCTTCCTTAAATCATAAAAATAACAGTTATATCCGTTGGGCCCTTCCAAATTAAATTTCTTCTCATCAGAAAAAAACAACGCGATACCACTCTTTGGTCCATGACATATTGGTACGACAAAAAGTCAACCGAGTATGTTTACGAGCGGGGTTAATTGGTGTTTTTTTTTTAATTTTAGACGCTTAAGGTGTTTAGCTTTTGAATTAGCACGCCATACAGTTGTTTTACTCGCACTGTGACCAACTTTTAACCGAATTTTGTCCATAGAATCATGTGAATTCGATGCTTCACGCAAAATAGATCGTTTAACTGCATTAGAGAGTACACTGCTTACTCGACCTTTCATATTTTTTCATAATTTTCACCATTTTTAATAAAATTGTCAATCACGTTTCTGATTTTTCCAGTTTTTCTGATATTTTAGTCACTGAAAGGTCACAATCCCTGTAGGTTTTTATTTTAACTTGTTCTTCGCTTGTTAAGGCTTTACCACGACCCAAAATTTTTTAAAATCAATGAATCGTATTTAAAATACTCAAAACGACTATAGATTGTGATATTGCGACCACGTGCACCCCGTATGTGAAGCTTAAACCCAACTGTTGTATTCTAGTGAAATAAAAAATCTGCTCTTTTTTGAAGCAAATTGGTCAAAAAAAGGTAACGGTAAATTTCAAGAGCACAATTTTTCTTTCGGGGAGCCCACACATAGAAGACAAAAAAAAACTATTAGCAAAGTCATAAGAATATTGATATATATGTAAATTACAATGAAAAAACGGAATGTGCTATTCAAGTGAAACGCAGTGTATAGGGTGTTTTTGTAGACGTGTGGTTTTCAAGAAGAAATAAAACGCATATAATTTAACATTATGGCCAAGAACTTAGGTTTATTAAAAAGATAAAGGTTTGCCATTATGTTTTTAAAAATGATTTCGGGCAAGTGACCACCGCGGCTGGCTCGAATAAATTCCAGGCGAAAGGCCCAATTTTCGACCACTTTTGGCCGCAATTGGGACCGTATGTCAGCAATAACGCGCCAAATATTCTCTTCCAAGGCGTCAATCGTCTCGGGCTTATCTATCAAGCGACTTCACATAACCCCATAAAAAATAGTCCAACGGCAGCGGTGTTAAATCTTGGAGGCCGCGCCACAAACCCACGACGCGAGATAATGCGCTCATACCAGAAGTTTCCTTCAATAAATTGATTGTTTCGTTGGCTGTATGTCATGTAGCGCCCGCGCCGTCTTGTTGGAACCAAAGGTCGTCCACATCAATATCCTCCAATTCAGGTACGAAAAAGTCATTAATCATGGCTCTATAGCGTTCCCCATTGACTGCAGCATTATGGCCGGCTTCATTTTTAAGGAAATATGGACCAATGATTCCCTCTGCCCATAGAGTACACCAAACAGCGACTTTTTGAGGATGTAACGGCGTCTCAACAATGGCTTGTGAATTATCATCACTCCAAACGCGACATTTTTGTTAATTAACGCACCCCTTTAACCAAAAGTGAGCTTCATCGCTGAACAACATTTTCTTGTGAAAACCGGGATAGGTGGCCATCTCGTTTTGGGCACGATTTGCAAACGTTGTTTCAGAGTAAGTCTATTCATTATGAAATGGCAAACCAAACTGAGCATAAATCAAGTGACAGCTGTCAAAAAGATCAACTCCGAAAAAAGTTATGCGAGATTGGAAACCACACGTCTAAAAAAACACCCTATATTTGTTCAATATATATGTACCTACAGCATAAGAATTTATTTGGTTTTGAATGTAACACATGTGTATAATATCGATAATATACTTATACAGGGTGTCCCAGTCATGGTGGAAAATATTTTATAGGTAGGTAGTGTGGCTCATTTGGGGAAAATTAATGTACAACGGAACCCCTCTATTTTTAACCGATACAATGTAATAGCATTTTTTGTGAAAATTCTCGACTTGCGAACTAAATCCAAATTTGCCATTGTTAGTTTTATTGCAAATTTTATGTAGTTTCAGAAAGTGAAGTCATATATCGGATGAAATGTTTGATGGTGTGGCAAATTTTGATTTAGTTCGGCAACTCGGGCATTTTGACAAAAAAAAAGCTATTACATTGTAACGGTTAAAAATAGAGGGGCTCCGTTGTACATTAATTTTCCCTGAATGAGCCCGACGCCTACCACTACCTACCATTAAAATATTCTCCACCTTGAATAGGACACCATGTATAGTTTAAAGTATGTAATACTATCCTGCAAAATTTAGCAATACTCGCAATCGCAATACAGCAAGAAGAAAACAAGACATCTTTATAGCCACTTACTAATAAATATGTACTTTTTACATATTGAACGTATTCTTCGAATATATCTACGAAGTCGTTAATTAACGTTTGAATCATTCGTAACCAGCAATTGTACCTATAATTCTTAACCGGCAATCGGTTAACTACAGTCAAATTCGCAATCGCTGAACTAATTGAACCACACTATTTGCCTTATTCCTGACTAAAATCAGTATTTAATGGTTTCCGATTTTATCCTCCTCCCGTATTCCTTCCGGGATATTTTACCGAATTTGCAAACTTTTAATTTATTAGGTCGTGTGTCGGCCTTCAGCAAGTCATTATAAGGAACGCTCGCTTTTAAACTACCGGCCTATCATTACCACTCCTAAATGATTACCGCACTTGATGTATGTACTTTGAATAAATCCTTAAACCTCAAGGTGAAATTCGCATCACGAATTGAACGTGTCAATATATAATTTTCGATCTTTTACCAGTGTCTTGTAACACACTATACTGTGTTTTCTTATGATTGAATTCGGCAATGAGATGAACAAGAAATGGATATTAAAATACATCACTTGAGATGTTTCTTGCCAATAGCCATTTGTATATCTCTCAATATAAAACGCAGCATTTGTCTCAACAAGGTCCATAACTAGGTGCATTTCAAAGTGGACGATAACATACGTACGTGGCACTAAAATGCAGAATAATCGGCAAAAAATATGTGCAAGAACGCTAACAATTTTCATATTATGGTCAATGTTCAATGTTGTCTTGAATTTCGATCACACCAGGAAACCCAAGACAATCTGTCGAAATTCAATTGAAATGTTCAATATCGCAGATATAACATCTCATACGGGTAAGACAAGTTAGTGTTAGGCTATAGTTGTCTAGTCTTATTGCTAATGCAATGATACACTCTTCAAATAATGTTCTGCAGCTTAATCACTGGTGTATGGAAGAAGTGCAATAAAACTGCATTGTTCTATATTAAAATAAAGTTATGTCTGCTTTGCGAATTCAACGCATTATTGTATTTTTTGGAGTACCTTGAATGAACCTGACAAAATAGATGTCATAATTTAATGAAGGAAAACTCTTTATTTCCCGACTAGATCAAATAGTCCAATAATATCGTATTTTCGTCAGGAAAAAAATACAGAAGTTTATTTCTCAATTTTGTTATATGTATTTTGGGGCGCTGATTCCGAATATCAACTTTGCACCCTAAAAAACGTGCCGCAACCTTTAAAAAAGGGGGGAAAGGGGGGCATTTTTTCGGTTTTTTGCGATTATTTCAAAAACGGTAAGAGATACAGCAAAATGGTCTGAGGGCGAAAAAAACTACATAAAATTGTCTTTGCAATGATATATAATACATTAGAGTTTAATTGTATATTTCGGCATTAGAATAGAACATAAATTAGAATATTTTCATTTTAGACCTTTTTTAAAAGCTCCATAACTTTTCAAAGAATGTTAGTTCAGCCGTAAAATTTTGTACAAGTATTAACAGCAAGTTTGAGATAATTTTAACGTAAACGCTGAGTCGCTCCGGTCAAGGACCCCCATTATCCCCCCATTTCAATTTGTCAAAACGCCATGTCCATAACTCCCCTCAAAATTGGAGCAGAGTGCTAAATTTTGGTTTGTTTCGATTGGAGGTCATAGTGACCCCACCCACCAAAAATCAGCTCATTCGGATAAAAACTAAGGGTACCTCCCATATAAAGTGACCCAAGACAACTTCACAACAACTGTTCTACAGTTTATAAAATGAGTAGTACGTAGAACAAACTCCTGATGGGTCACTTTGTATGGGAGATACCCTTAGTTTTTATCTGAATGAGCTGATTTTTGGTGGGTGAAGTGACTATGACTTCCAATCGCAACAATCCAAAATTTAGAACTCTGCTCTAATTTTGGGGGGAGTTATGGATATGCAGTTTTGAAAATTTAAATGGGGGGATAATGGAGGTCCTTGACCGGAGCGACTCAATGTTTACGTTAAAATTATCTTAAACTTGTTGTGAATCCTTATACAAAATTATACGGATGAACTGGCGTTCTTTCAAAAGTAATGGAGCTTTTAAAAAAGGTCTAAAATGAAAATATTCTAATTTATGTTCTAGTCTAACGCCAAAATATTCAATTAAACTCTAATGTGTTATACATCATTGCAAAGATAATTTTATGTAGTTTTTTTCGTCCTCAGACCATTTTTCTGTATCTCTTACCGTTTTTGAAATAATCGCAAAAAACCGAAAAAACGCCCCCCTTTCCCCCCTTTCTTAAAGGTTGCGGCACTTTTTTTTAGGGTGCAAAGTTCATATTCGGAATCAGCGCCCCATAATACATAAAGAAAGAGTGAGAAAAGAACTTCTGTATTTTTTTCACGGATTGGTACTAAATCGACACGATATTACTGAACTAAAATCACAAGTTATTATTAGGTCGTAATCAGTAGCGTAATGTACGGTGTTACTCTAACGAGGTAGAAGGGCACTCCTAAAGGTTGTCTTTCGCCGCGACTCTTGGATTTTGTGATAAGTAGATGATTAAATTATTCTAAATTCAATTTTGACTCAAAAAATGATGTTCGTTGTTTTTGTTTATAATGTAGACTGCTTTGAATGTGGGTTATGTTCTATAAATTTTTTCTCGTGAAAAAAAAATCGCAGGTGAGGTGCCCCCATTCCGATTGCGAACACAAGAAAATTGGGAAACGTTACGCCACTGGTCGTAATAATAACTAAAGACGATGGCACAGAACAGAACGAGGTGAATGTGGAACCAGTGGCGCAACCAGGATTTGGTCCTGGAGGGGGCTAAGTTGATCTATATTATTAGATATGTATTTGATGTTGCTGATATTGTTTCAAAATGCAGTTGTATTCAGGTTTTTTTTTATCTAAAAAATTTCGTCACATGTTAAAGCAGCCTGGAGAGACCTCGGGCGGAATGAGAATGAAATGAAATTTTTGCCCTCTCCGATTTTCTCAATGAAAGTGCATACTTACTATCGTGGAATATGTGGCAAAAGCAGGGGAATTCCATAGGATACAATTCGAAAACGGTTCCATAATTTTTCTCGGCTATTTTATGTATTATTTTTCGACTCTTCTTTCGAAATGGTCCAAAGCAATTAGAGCAAAATTTGTAAATGCACAATAAAAAATTGGAATTTAGGCTCAAACCAAAAACTAAATAAACAATGGGAGCCCTTAGAGGACTGTGTCTTGCAAAAAACAATTGGTTTCGAATGGGAATTGATACGATAGCGACTGACTATATAAGATAAAATTATGCAACAATTGAATCTAGTTCAATTTTTATTACGAAAAAAAATTTGTGGGTTCAAAAATTTAAATTTAAATATTTCTACGAAGTGCCACACGGAATGTTTTTTGCCGATGCCTTCTTCATTTTCTTCTTCAACTGCCACGAACAATTTTAATTTCACTATGTTTCAGCTGGTTCAATATTAATATTTTCGAATCTGGCGGATTTTTTTTGCGAAAGCATTCATTTTGAAGACATTTTTCCCTTTTTGCAAATATTACTTCAGACCAGTGTGTCTTCTAATTCGTAGAAAGTATACACGCTCTGTGGCTCACTTGGTTGAGTCGCACTCTACGATGCTAGTAATCTAGTCTAGAGGTCCGGAGATCGATTCGGCGTGCTCCAAAATTTGCCGTACAACGTTGACTCGAAATTGCCTATAAACGGCTGAGTTAACGCACCATGGCCCCACATGGGGCTATACGGTACTGAGAAGAAGAATATAGTATGGATGTTGCATCCTGGAAAGCCCACGTTTCATATTTTGTATAAAATTTCCAACGAAATGCATTGTTTCAAATCTCATTTTGCAATTTTTCCTTTTCCAATTTCTGGGTCTAGGAGCCCCCTTAGCCCCTTCTGTGGTTGCGCCACTGTGTGGAACTACTAGCTAAGCGTTGTCAATTTTTCCACTAGCTTCAGATAGAGAATGAGAGCCATAGTTAATAATTTTGAATTAGGTTTTTCGGTACTTTTATATAATTGGAGAAGAGAAGGAACCTGATTACGGACTTGACTTGACTTGACATCCCCTCGCTCCTTCTAAGAATTTCAAAAAGGCATGCCTGTAACTTCTTTTCAAATTAAGCCAGGCAGATCAAATATGGTGGGATGCCTAGTCTTAAAGTGCATAACAGAACGCTTACGTTACGTTATGTACCGAACACCTGTCAAAGATGATTCAATGGAGTTTGCATGCAACTGCACAGAACGCACGTAACGGAACAGAAGCTTTCGGAAAACTATTCGAAATGTCAAATTCCACGGAAATCCAAGTTTGTTTGTCATACTTACGATCATGTTATTGCTAACCAATTTATTTCTTTTTTTATATCTTTCGAAAAGTTTATAAAATGCGTAACTAAAAAAAAATCGATTCCTTCCATTTTGCTTTTCCTTTTGAATGCCTTTTCGAACTTAGACGTTTCGGAACGGAACGTATGTGACCATCTAATAATTGTCACGGCACGGGAAGGAACGACACGAAACGTAACGTAAACGTTCTGGTTATATACATTATACTCCTCACCAATATTTATTAATATCCGAACAAAACTAAGGGTACCCCTCATTCAAAGTGAACCCAAATCCTAGCAAATTTCACATTTTTTCACTTCAAAATTCTATCTAAAATAGAAAAAAAAATATTTCTTAGAACGTCATTATAACAGTTAATTGTAGTCTTCTGAATGTATGTTGAAAAGATTGTGTGTAGTTTGTTTCGTCAGTATTACGGTCAGACTCATAGTTTTCCAGCGATATTTGCAAAAA
This sequence comes from Microchrysa polita, assembly GCA_949715475.1. NCBI lineage: Eukaryota > Metazoa > Arthropoda > Insecta > Diptera > Stratiomyidae > Microchrysa > Microchrysa polita. The sequence continues at coordinate 75,553,683 of OX454418.1, read as the reverse complement.
ACTGAATTTTCGCCCCTTTGCCACCCCCTCCCCCGTAACCCATGACGCAAATTAGTGTAACTTTTTACTGCGTATATTGGTCAGTGTTTTCAACAATTTGGCAACAAACAATTTTTTTTATGTTTAGGTATAATCTAAAGCTATCTGTACTATACTAATAATATTTTACGGAAGAATTTGAAGCAGAATATTGTCACAAAAAATTCCTAGTGCAAACAAATTTGTGTGGAAAATTTCGTGAGGTGCCTTTTATAGAATAGTGCCATACACTTATAGAACATTGTGTACGAACATTTGCACAATAATTTACTCCTCATACCAGCGAATTTGTGTACCAAAATTTAGTTTCAAATTTTTGCACAGTTCTATTCAAAAATTCAGCACTGTTGATTAAAGCTTTATCTTTAACTAAGTAAAAATATGCAATACATGACATTAATAGCTGCCAGCCGAACTGCAAATTGGATTAATCATTGTAACCCAATTATAAAAATTATTGCGGAACGGAGCCAAACAATTTCGAACAATAACTTTCATGTGCCTGGGCTACCTATCATACTCTCAAAATTTCCTGATATGTTTAACTTTGGACACGGTCCAACATTCCTATCTAAATTCTATACTAAAAAATCGGGGCAAATCCGTAGAGGATGACTTAATAAATTATTTATATAATATACTTTCATGCCAACACTAAATAAGATGTTATATATTGTACTCAGTCTCTTTATTATCAAAAACTATGTAATTCAACACAATCGAATAAAAATTGTTTTCTGTCCTTCTGTAATTAACATTCTCTATCAATATTGTAATATAAATTTTCCTACCATGAATCTAATCAAATTCAATTTCTTTTAAAACGAAAATTGATTCGTAACCGCCTCTGCATTAGTTTTTGTTTTTTTCTTATTTATACACAAAAGAAACTGCTATGTAAAATAATAATAATCGTTTATGGAATATATATATATATATATTTTCTTTAGATTTAAGTCAGTTAAGTTGTTAGATTTAAGTTAGTTATTAAGTTGTACATACTTCCATTTTAAATAATTGTGATCCTCAAATGAGCATCGAGGTATCTTTATCATTTCATGTAACTGAATTAATTACACATCCCACTGATAGGTGGAGATTAAATAAATGTCAGAGTGACATAATTACTAGTCACCGCCATTCGCTCAAATTTGTAACCTAAACATAGGTTAAGACTTATATTGTTGTACATTATATGTATATTCGCTCAATAAATTCAGTTCAGTTCAGTTCAGTAAAAAAATATTTAAATTAGATTTTCGATTATTTAGGCCAGTCAATAAACCGAAATATAAGGCCTTAGGTCGCAAAAAATTGCTCGGTTCTGGTTTTTTGGGATATTGTTAGGATAGATACCAGAAGTGTACCACCAAATTTGCAACCTCGAAAAACCTGTGCTAACTCCGTGACCCTCAAAAAACCTCAAAATTTTCGGACTTTTTTCAAATTTTTGTTTATAATTTCTAAAAGGTGCTTCCTACAAGTAAGTCGTCCGCTGCACTTTTAAAGCTAATTGAGTGTAACCCCAGCTTTGTAGGTGCAAAGGTGTCTGGATTTTGGATTTCGACATACTTTGAATAGATTTTACCAATTGCAGATCTTTAGCGGCAGTGTGAATTGAATTGTATTGAATTCGAGCTAAAATTAACCGTAGTTTTCTGCAATTAACGTATAAAAACTGTTAGAAGTAATGGAGCTAGATCAAAATGATGTAAGAAAGATATGATCGCAAGACTATTTGCTATTTTTTAAAAGAATCGTACAAGCACCTCACCTTGGCAGAAGTTGGAGAAAATTGACATGGAAAAAAGATTGTTTTTGGGTGAAATCACGCAAATTTGACTTTGAAGCTCTGTAAAAACCAAAGCTCTTATCCGATTCGGAAATTCGGAGTGACAGTTGACAGTTCGAAAAGCAAAAACGGAAAAATATTCGCCTTAAATCTTGAATCGATTTTAGTCATAATAACTAATAAACCGCCATAAATAGTTTGTTCTTCCATTCACTAAGTGTTTCGCGTTGTGCAAAATAGAAAGTGCCATCAATTAATCAACAGGCTCCTTCAAAATTTATCATTGAAATCGAAGGTAAATGTCAAAGAGAAATCTAGCACAAACATCTCCGGACAACTTTTCTGCAAGTAAGAAACATTCCATAATGACACCGGCAGATAAATTAGAAATAGCGCGCATGATGTCCGAAATATTAGACGACAAACTCAAAGATTTCGCGAAAAAAAGCGATATAGAACAAGTTTTTACGCGAATCTCGCACCTGGAAAAGCGAAATGAGCAACTGGTAAATGATGTCCAACAAATCCAAGCAATATGTAAAAACCAAGCGAAAGAGATAGAAAAACTTCAAAAAGATGCAATATCAAACAATTTAATTGTAAAACTTCCTCTTAACATGTCAAATATAAAGGAATCAATAAATGAACTATGCACAAAAACACTCAAATGCTGCGACTCCGATATAAGGGACAGTCAAATCCAGCAACTGTCTTGCCCCATGGGGAAAACAAACAATTTTCGGGTCATCTTGCATGGTAGACAGCAGGTGATCACGGCACTGCAAAATGGGAAATCACTACGAAATACGGGCATTATAATTCAAAAAGATTTACCATTTTCTGTACGGCAAAAACGAAACTCCTTATTGAAATTGAGAAAGCAGATCACAAGAATTTGTCCGAATGCCAAAGCTATTGTTAAAGATGATTTAATGATAGTAAGTAACAAAAAATTCACATGGAACTTGGAGCGCAACTCACTAGAATTTAATGGTCAAGATGGACTTCCCGAACTTAACACACTTTTGGGGATTGATTTCACGGCAGAAGCACTAAATTCGAATGTAAACAACATCCAGCTGATCGCCCGTAGTGAAATTACTGAAGCAAACAATTCCAATATGGCGCCACCCAGACAGCTGATCGCTCGAAGTGACATATCACCAATATCGCCTAATACAAACAATTTGAGTATGGCACCATCAAGTGGAAGATAGGAAAGGGTTGCCGTCTGCACCAATGAATTAAATGAATTAAAAATTTTAGCATATAATGTTGCCGGTTTGAGAAATAAAAATATATTCAATGAATTTTACGAATATATAAATACGTTCGATATAATTCTACTTTATGAAACATTTATAATGAATAATTTTGAATTATACGAGAAAAAACTAAAAAATTTTGTTTTGAAATGGATATCGGCTACAAGAAGGAGTGACAGAGGAAGACCGAATGGAGGTTGCTTACTAGGATACAAAACCAAATTGAAAAATGAATGTAAATTTGTAAATATGGATGACTGGAGCTATCTTGTACTAAAAATAGTGAATAAGAAACTAATACTAATGCCGATGTATTTGAACTGTAATAGTTGGGATCGTGACTACAATCAATTTATGGATATCCTAAACAATTTGGATAGTAATGATCTACTAATCATGGGCGATTTAAACGGCAGAGTTGGGAACGAACAGCCAACAGCGAACAACATGGATAATATGACCAGGCACTCAAAAGACGGCACAATCAACGCATGCGGCAGAAAAGTATTGGATATGATGGATTCCTTCGGGCTGAAACTTTTCAACGGATGCACAAAGGGTGACTCTAAAGGCGAATGTACATTCATCGGAAAACAAGGCCATTCTGTTATTGACCTATGCCTGGCCGGAGGGGACTGGTTGCCTCTCATCGCGGATTTCACGGTTGCTGAAAAACACTTCTCCGATCATCTCCCAATTATTACAACGATTGGGTTAGATTGTATCGGCCAGAATGTGGACAAAATGAATCTTTTGCCAAAACTTGTGTGGCGAAACGACCAAGCGGCAGAATATAGAGAGAGGCTAACACAAATTATTGGCCAAAACACTAACATAAATATAACTCGATTAGCTGATGCCATCAAAACTATTCGACCGAACACGAGGCAACTTAAGAAAAGTTTCAAACAGCCATGGTTTGACTACGAATGTGAAAAAAGCAGGAGTCGCTCATTTGCTTGCCTCCGACTCTTCAGAAATGATAATAACACTACCACCCGGAATTTATATTTAGAAGCCAATCAACGCTACAAGTTATTATGCCAACAGAAGAAAAGGCAGTTCTATCAGGAGCAGGCAGATAAACTAGGTAATTGCGTAAGCAGTAAGGAGTTCTGGAAAGCCGCAAGGCACTTAAATGGCGTAGACTCGTATTCAATCGGTAATGAAATTGATGTGGATAGATTGAAAGCACATTTTAGCGGCATTCTATACAGAGATACTGAGCAAAATACTGTTCAATTCGCGAGACCAAATTGGACCAACCAAAAGCTAGATGCAGAGATAACGACAGAGGAAGTACAAGAAGCCTTACAAAAGTGTAAGGACAATAAAGCACCAGGGAGTGATCGAATCCCTGTAGAATTCTACAAATATGGCCCGGAGATTCTTCGCTCTATCTTAACTAAGGAGTTTAACCAAATTTTTAATACAGGGAACGTTCCTGAAGAATTCCGCGATTCGATAATCTTTCCAATTTTCAAAAAAGGAGACATAAATGACCCAGCATGCTATCGAGCTATCTCATTTCTGAATGCTTCCGGCAAAATTTTTATAACAATGCTTCAGAAAAGACTTGCCAAATGGCTACACGACGACAAAATAATCAACGAAAGTCAAGCTGGTTTCCGGCGTGGGTATTCCACGTTTGACAATATCTTCGTACTGCAAAATTTTGCTCGTTTTTATCTTGATGCTGGAAAAAAATTATTTGCATTTTTCGTCGACTTTAAAGCGGCATTCGACACCGTTGACCGTCTTTCCCTATTCTACAAATTGTACAATAGTGGAATGTCTTTGAAGTACGGAAATATTATGGAACAACTTTATGTAAACTCTAATGCATCGATTTGGAATGGAAAGGAGTTATCTACGGCATTTAGTACTAATGTTGGTGTTCGGCAAGGCTGTAAATTGAGCCCGGATGTGTTTGCAGTTTTCGTGAACGACATTTTAGACGGTATACCTGGCGGAGCCGAAGCTTTTGGAATTCGACTAAAAGGTCTTCTCTACGCAGATGATGTGGTGTTTTTGGCGGAGACCCCGAAGGATTTACAGTGTATGATAAACCATATTGAAGCCTACTGCACCAAATGGAAACTAACGATAAACCTGGAGAAGTCAAAGATAATAATTTTCAAAAAACGGTTCGTACTAGCTCGTGAAGAGAAGTGGACATATTGTGGACAAAATATTGAAGTTGTAAAAGAGTATAAATACCTCGGCATTCTGATTGCAAGCAACCTCTCCCTACAACCACACCTCAGTCAAAAATTGAAAGAAGCTAAGTGGGCTATCAATTCCATTTGGAAAAACTGCTTTAATAATCCAATATTATCGCATAGAGCTAAATACACCATTTTTGAAGCAGTCTCGAAATCTATATTATTCTATGGCGCCCAAGTGTGGGGAGGGATAGAACACGAAGAAGTCGAAAAGTTGCAAAGGTATTATATTAAAAGAGTATTTCATTTGCCAACAACGACGCCCAATTATATGGTACTGCAAGAAACCGGTCTATCACCTTTATTCATCGAATCGCTAAACACGCACATCAACTACCTTATAAAAGTCACAGTTATGAGTGAAGAGCGCCTGCTGAAGAAAATTATGATAAGCGGGATAGTCTCTAGGAGTGCGCTCTTTGTAAATTTACAGAAGCTAGCAATTGAAAATAGAACTCATCTTAACTGGAACGGCTCAACAGAGGATATATATCAGCTCAACGTATTAGTTGACAAAACGAAACGAAGGTTGAATGGTATGACGGCTGAAAGGGCATGCTCGAGTCAGCATCGCGAAATATATTCGCGTCTAAACCACGACCTGAATGATAACCCATACTTTATCAACCGTTTTACGACGAGGAAAATCTCAATCATCTTCCGTGCCAGAGGAGAGCTGCTGCCTCTTAACTATGTACCGCACCGTGAGGACCTACCAATACTATGCAGCCTATGTAACATGAGGACGAGAGAAGATACGACGCATTTTCTGGGTGTATGCCCAATATTGAAGGAGGTGCGGCGAGCATGTTTCGGTAAAGACTCAATGTCCGTTGCGGAAGTCGATGCAGCGTTGAATGGCGAACTGGAATGGAGCAATTTATACCTATATTGCGAAATAGCTTTAAACTATAGGCTTAAAATTATCAACGAGGCAATGTGATAATAGTACACAATAAAAAACAAATATGTGAGAGAGTACAGGGTAGATGAACACCCAGAATATGGAGTTGGGTGAACTTCATCATCCGGCTCTCCCAGCATATTAATAGCGAAATTATTAGAAATCGTTTAAAACCACTCTTCAATAATAATATAGCAAATAAAATCGAATGCACAATATCTAAATATAATCAAAAAACTTAAACGAAATACGCGAATACCAAAATTAAGAATAATAATATAGCAATTACAATAATAAAATAAATATGAATAGCAATTAAGTCAATCTAACTGGGCAGACGGCTATGCCATGCCACAACCGTGTTTTCTTTTATACATACTTGAATTTACAATAATTGTACAAATTTTGATTAATAAAACAATTTATCTATCTATCTATCTATCTCTTATCCGATTTTAGTGTGGTTAGTTTTATTTAACAGGTTAATTTGTTGGCTGTAATAATCATTTCACTATTCTAGCTGGTCTAGCTTTGGAGATATTAGGCTTTAAGTCGTGCAAGAAAATTATTTTTTTAAAAATCTTTAAATGCCTGTGGCAGCTAAAGGGTTAAGCTGAGGGGGTATGTTCATACAACTTTTTTGCTGGAAATCAACTGAGGAATCATAATCCAGTGCGTTTATGCGGCAGTTTCCGGACACCCTGTAGAGTGCTTGCAACATTATATACACTCCAAAAGTATATGCAATGTGTAACGTTGACTCGAAGCAGCCTATAAACGGCTGAGTGAACGAACCATGCCCCACAAGGAGTTACGGTACAGAGAAGAAGAAAATTGAATTTTCAGCTTAAACTGTGTCGTTTCCTGAATTTGAGTTGAATAAAACAATTTCCAAAAAAAAAAAAAAAAAACAAAAAAAAAATCATGTCATTAAATTGGTAATTTTTGTTTATTTACTTTTTTATTTTTTCTTCGACGAAATAATAGCAATAAAAAAAAATCTATTCAAAAACAGGAGTGTTCGCATATTGCAAGAATGTCTTCTCTTTCGTAAAAAAATTTGACTCGCAATCGCTTTATAAACCAATAATGTGGCCCGCGTAAATATTAAGTGGGACACCACTCACCTAATCCATGACGGAACAGCATAGCTTTTCATTTTGACAGGTGATGATTTAATTTTATTTTTTTGGCAAATTGTTTTCAACAAATAAAGAAGCCACAAAACTGTCTAATCTCCACATAATGTTGACAAAATTTCCAAATCACCTTGACGATTTTCTATTTCAAATTGACCAACTTACATGTCAAGTTAACGAATTTTCAAATCATGTTGACGAATTTACATTTCATTCCGGTGAATTTTCATGTCAGATTTGCGAGTTTCCAGATTATTTTGACGAATTTTCAAATTATTTTGACAGATTTACATACATTTCAAATTTGTCTTGATTGTTCGGTTTTCCAGATTAGATATTGATGTCCAATGTCGGTACAAGCACAATGCCACTAGAAAAGTTAAATTAATAAATCAAGTATGTATAGCCGACTAGAAAGTTTTCAGCTAGCAGGCGAGGCAATACTAGGTAATTATTTTTTTGTGATTGAAGAGAATTTTTGAATTGAAAGAGGCGTAGCTCCCCATAGTAGAACTGGCTGTGGTAGGACATTTTTTTCTTTATAACGACAACAGAAACATCAATGGTGACAGAAGGATTCGAACACAGAGAGTACAGCACCTTAATGTTTTTCGATCCCGGCAACTACAAAAACCGTAGTTTATTAAAATTTTAATAAACTGCACGAATAACAGAGAGTATCTTCTCCCCGCGCCGAACTAGCAAATAACATAATGCGAATGTCCAAAGTGCCCAAAGTTAGCATTAGAAAGTTATTCGATTGTCATGCCGATGTTGTAGATTTTCTTCGGCTGTACATATTTGAATATATTTTTCATTTATTAGATATATGCTTTGAGCTTATCGTAAGATAAATTTAACACAAGATGAGCTAGAGTGCTAGAAGGCATATCAGTTACATATTCTACTTTCCTACTTTACATCGAAATGAATACACTACATCATTTAATTGCAGATTGTTACATATTACCACTCTTGATGACTCTCTTTCTCTTCAATTGCTCTATTTAATGCTAATTTTTCGATACCACTATCAAATGGGCACATGCCTGTGTCCCTGTGCGTATGCTTCTTTGCGTCTATCATAAATTTATTGTCCGGATAACATGCCCTATGAACATTTCTTTTTCCTCAACATTTTTTCTTTATTATTTTTTCACAACAATTGTTTATTTTATTTAGTAAATAAAAAGGTACATGGCTGCTACTTGTGCTGAACACAAGAAGATATGTATGTGATGATAATTTGACTATAGGCATAAGTACCTACGGTTAGAAAATTAAACACCTTTAGTTCAGTTTCAGTCTCACCTGAACAACCCGCATATTGTCAACGTGCAGAAAATATAAAATAGATAAAGAAGACTCATGTTCATGTTATTATTTCACTAGTGGCGTTATAGGTAAATTAAGGATGGATACAGAATTATTATGTTGTGGTTCAAGCAACGGTTAACCTTTCGTTTCTAATTTTATGTTCCACAGGAAACAGGATGTTTTGCGGAAATGTTACCTTTTTTCATTGTCTTTGAAAAATGTTACACATACATATTTACATAATTCATATAAAACTATGAAAACCATCTGTTAATTTCAACGGCTCTAATGAGGTTAATTGATAAGTTTGATCATCTAGGTACAGTCTTAATTTACAGTTTACACAAGTGCACATGTTTAGAATTTTTTAGTTTGATGGGGGCTGCTATTGATCTGCAGATGTGAATGTAAAACGTACAAACGAAACGTTATTATTCTGATGAATAAAATGAATAAAGCACTGGGTTAACCAGAGTCCCACAACTAATTCTTCGCAATATGTATAAGGTTGCAGTCAGTTTTTTTTGCGAATATGTAGCTTAAACCTTAGCAATTAAGTAGTACCCCAGGAAATTTGAACAAAAATTTGGGCAAACTTCGGACAAATTAGCGGAAAGCTGAATTTTTGCATGAGCCTTTCTTTCGAAGCCCTACACAAGACCCCAAAAGTCCCCGTTTTTTCGAGTGCACCTAGCGGTTGTACAGAGGGTCCAAGTCCCTCAAAAACAGGTTTTTCTGAATATCTCGATAACGGTAATATGAATTAAAAAGTGGTGTATGGAAAATTTATAGCTCTTGTGGCTTGCGAATAAAATGCCAAAGTTAGATTTTGATTGGACTACTTCTAACAATGCCAGGGGGTCTAACGGTATTTTTTTTACAAAGTTTCAGGAAAATCTTTAAAACGGTTACTCCGGCTAAGCCCACACGGTTTTGAATAAAGTGGCCAAATTTCTTATCAATACGTACACCTTCAAGGGTGCTCATAACTTCGAAAAACGGGATATTTTGGGTTTTGCGTGAATATCTCTGTAACGGGGGTGTATGCTGTAAAGTCGTCTATGACGAGTTTAAAGCTCGTTTAAATTTGGAAAAAATCCCCAACGACCGGTAGGCACCTAAGGAAGTTATGGTGGGTGAAACATCTGCAGAACACCTGAATATTTTTGAATAATTAATTTTCTTACTTGATTTAAACCTTAGTATTTCCTAAACTAGATTACCAAGAGTAACGAAATAAGATCATTCTCACTGCCAACAAATTTAATTAAACAAAAAAACTAACCGCACTACAATCGGATAAGTGGTTTGATTTTTACTGAGCTTTAAAGTCAAATTTTTGTGATTTAACCCAAAATCAAATTATTATTTTACCTCAATTCTCTCCAACTTCTCTCAAGGTGAGTGGTATAATCTTACGATTGTATTTTCCTCATATCATTTTATTCTAGCTCCATTTTTTTCTAATAGTTTTAATGCTTAAGTGCAGAAAACTGGGGCTACTTTTAGCTGAAATTCATTTAAACTGCCCTAATGTACTGGAATTTCGGAAAATTTATACGAATTATGCTAAAATCGAGCCAAAATTAACCCTAGTTTTCTGTATTTAAGGCAATAAAAGTGTTAGAATTATCGAAGGTAGAATAAAGACGCTATTTGAAAGATATGATTGTAAGACTATGGGCCAATGTCAAGAATCGTACGTGCACCTCACCCAGGTAGAAGCTGGAAAAAATTGAGATGAAAAAATCATTTGTTTTTGGATGAAATCACAAAAATTTTACTCTGCAGATCAGTAAAAACCAAGCCACTCATTCGATTTAAATGCGGTTGGTTTTGTTGTTTAGGTAAATTAGTTGGCTATGATAATAAGCTTATTTCGTTTTTCTTGCTAGTCTAGTTATGGAGATATAAAAGTTTAAGTCGTGTAAGAAAATGAATTTTTCAAAAATCTGGAGGGGGGGGGGGTTGCAGGTACATATCGGGTGTTATATTGAGAAAACACATTTATTGCAGAGCACTTTCCCGCATAAGTTACTGCGTTGTACAAGCTACAAATTCGTAATATGACAATTTTCAGTGAACATTACCGTTATAGAGCTATTCCCCAAAAACGGTAAATTTTGACTTTTGGCCCCTTATAACTTCCTTGGGTGCCCACCCATCGATGGTTACTTTTGGCATTTTATATGCAGCCACAGAAGCTACAAATTTATCATAGATGACTTTACAGCATGCACCACCGTTACAGAGACATTCACGAAAAACCAAAAATTCCCGTTTTCCTAAGGTTTGAACCCCGATAGCACCCTGAAGCGTGTTTGTATTGATGAGAAATTTGACCACTTTCTTCAGAATTGTCTTCTTCTTCTTCTCTGTACCGTAACCCCTTGTGGGGCATGGTGCGTTCACTCAGCCGTTTATAGGCTACTTCGAGTCAACGTTACGTTGCATATAGAGGAGTGTATATAATGTTACAAGCACTATATATTTCCTGGACCACACCGAGATTCGATCTCCGGACCTCTATATAGATTACTAGCATCGTAAAGTGCGACCCAACCATGTGAGCCACAGAGCGTTCAGAATTGTATTTGCTACGAATTACCCATACAACATCTTTTAGTGAGAGTTACCGTTATAGATATTTTCGTGAAACCTTGTTAAAAATACCGTTAGACCTCCTGGCACCATTAGCAATGCTCGAATCAAAATTGACTTTGGACATGTTATTCTGAAACTACAAGAGTTACAAATTCACCATACATTACTTTTCAGCACATATTACCGTTATCGAGATATTAAAAACCCTGTTTTTAAGGGTCTTTTGACCCTCTGTACCACCTCTAGCGGCAGTCGTACAGACGGAGACTTTTGGGGTCTTGTTTGGGACATCGAAAGGAAAGCTCATGCAAAAATCCAGCTTTCCCTTAATTCTTCCGAAGTGAAATACCAATTTTCCTGGTGTATAGGCAGGGTAACATCCTCAACTAGGTCTGTCGCCCGGCAGTTGCAAGAAGGCGAGGGGGTTTTTCAAAAAACATTTCCCTAAAAAATAATAATTCATTGTCGATGGTGGAAGGTTGAAGATGAGGGTCGTATCCTACAAAATAAAATGCATAAATTGGTTTGAATTATCAGTAAGATGTTAATTATTGATCAATGATCACAATAGGTCCGTTTTATTGGTTCAGAACAGGAAAGAACATCAAAACTTCTATGCAAATTTGACAGGAGTTGTTTTATATAGCAAGCAACTGTCAAATTTTTATGGGAGCTTTGATGTTCTATCCTATTCTGACCCAATAAAACGAACCTATTGTTATCATTGATCAATTACCATCTTACTAATAATTAAAAACATTTTATGTATTTAATTTTGTACGATACGACTACTTCATATACAATGATTTTAATTGCACAAGCTGCGTTTAATCTTCATCCACCTTGCCTTGAACATTTTCATCTTATGATAACACCCGTGATTACCTGTAGATATAATGCGAATCACAACAAACGCATAAGGAAGGAGGTCGTAATAAAATGATCGAATTTAACAACTATAAACTGATATTAAATTGAAAGATCAGAATTCATACCACGTATTTCGAATCGTGTGCTGCTTGAGCAGATGACATGCATGAATTAAGTCGGTAAGGCGTTCATAGGTAAGACATCTCTATCTATCCGCATTTGTACAGATGAGTTTATCACCTGGATTAATTCCGAGAGATACATACATACTTCCAACTTCAGTGGCCTGAACCCGCGGCTTACATGTTTAAAATTCTTCATGTCTCCTTTGTGTTAAAATCGCTAAATAGTTTTTAGTTTTTCTTTTGTTTTGTTTAGTTTTTCTTCATCGAATTAATTAAATCCTAGTCCTCCACTGATTAAGATGCACATCATTGTCATATGCATCCGATTACAGGTGTGATTGCAGGCAGATGTTTTCTTTCACATGAACCCATACGTGCATTCGATGAGCAACTATAGGTGTGTTTTTTTGGTTATCCCGTGCAGGTTTGGGTAACGAAACTCCATATAAAAAAAATGCCAGCTGATCCACCTGTCATTTTTTTATATGAAGTTTCGTTACCCAAACCTACACGGGATAACCAAAAAAACACACCTTATGACTTCTTCATAAGAACCGGCTCGTGCTGAATGTTATGAAGTTATCCATCAGAAGCTGTTAAGTGACCGAGAATTGGTCTTCGTTTCAACAAAAAGAATCTCTTACCAATCGATCAATTTCGTTGACGTTCAACGGGTATAGGTGACCGTTTATTAACATCTGACAATATAACTTCAATCACAATCACAATTAACGACCTTCTTTACATTAAGTGACGATCTTCATTAAAGGATCGTTGCATTTGCATGCTCTTTTGCTTATGCCTTGCATGCCACCCATTATGCAAAAAGCCAGTACATGCATGCAAATTATTGTGACCGATGTGCACTAAAATTCGATAAATGATGAGCACAGACAGATGATGCCCATTCGTAAAGACTATGATCACATATTGGTCACTTTGTGTATGGGTTTAGGAAAACCTCAAAGAAAATGTGTATGGATTTATAGGTATGCGCTATGCGGTCGATATGGTACCGAGGACGAGTGTCTATGTGCCCTCAGGTCGATAGTAATCAACAACAATCGTCGACAATGGTTTCTCAGAAGGAGGTTCAGTGCGCCTAAGCGAAGAACTCGTACATATTAAACAATTTATCTAGGGTTTGTGGTGTGACTTGGTCAAAACCGAGTCCGATGTTGTATACACCTCACTCCTATAGAGAACATTAAAAGGCACGAGCATCTTCGATTATGATGATAGATAGGCAGGTGGGCTTTATGTTTGGTGTCTGCTTTGGCGTTAAGTGTCACCGTGTGCACCGCAGGATATTGGACAGTCACACTACATAATATTGGTTTCTGTAACGTTACACATACGACACCGCAAATTGTCTATGCGATGTAATATTTATTATTGTTTTGTTTTGTGATTTCATTATTTTATGAGTGTGGTCAGTAACGTTAAAAATAAGGAAACGCGGTCATGTTACGTATTTAGACAAAAAAAAAAAGAGTAAGAACATTAGTACCCCTAATCATTTTGCAGAATATTTTCACTTTGTGTCCGTAATTCAGTTTTCGTTAGTAGTCTACTTGCAACCTTCTCGAAAAACTGACAATACCAAGAAAGTAGGTACTAACATCGTCAATTTACGTGAAATCCATGCTAATATGTACTGTCAAAATTGTTATGATTGTAAATCGAATACGCTTGATTGTACTCACTTCACACGAAAGTCTCCACACCGGTTTTTGACATTTCGGCAGCGAAATCAAGACAGTTGCACTTTATTTTACAGTGAAAAGGTGTAATTGAGAATCGATTAGGCCATTTATCTTATTGAGTGAATAAATAAGTTTCAAGCAAGTCTTCACATCATATTTTTCACGGGAGACATAAATGCAAGTTTTTCGCTCGGTGAACACAGTTCATACATTAAAGTAGGTACTAACATCGTCAGTTCACGTGAAATCCATGCAAATACTGTCAAAATTTTGGTGATCGTGAAATCGAATTCGCTTGGTGGTACTCACTTCACATGAAAGTCTCCACACCGGCTTTTGACATTTCGCCAGCGAAAATAATGCAGTTGCACTTTATTTCACAATGAAAAGATGTCATCGACAATCATTCAGAATGCGAGTGCACATTTATCTTACATTGAGTGAATAAAAAGCAAGTCTCCACGACACCGTTTTCACGGGAGATATATATGCACGTTTTTCGCTTGGTGAACTCAGTACATACCTTTAAAGTAGGTACTAACATCGTCAGTTCACGTGAAATCCATGCAAATACTGTCAAAATTTTTATGATCGTGAAATCGAATTCGCTTGGTGGTACTCACTTCACATGAAAGTCTCCACATCGGTTTTTGATATTTCGCCAGTGAAAATAATGCAGTTGCACTTTATTTCACAGTGAAAAGATGTCATCGACAATCAATCAAAACGCGAGTGAACATTTATTTTACATTGAGTGAATAAAAAGTAAGTCTCCATGGCACCGTTTTCACGGGAGACATATATAGAAGTTTTTCGCCAGGTGAACTCAGTACTTACCTTTAAAGGTAAAAAAGGCGAAAAACTTGCATATGTCTCCCGTGAAAACGGTCCCGTGGAGACTTGCTTTTTATTCACTCAATGTAAGATAAATGTTCGCTCGCGTTCTGATTGATTGTCGACGACATCTTTTCACTGTGAAATAAAGTGCAACTGCATTATATTCGCTGGCGAAATGTCAAAAACCGGTGTGGAGACTTTCATGTGAAGTGAGTACCAACAAGCGAATTCGATTTCACGATCATCAAAATTTTGACAGTATATTCATGGATTTCACGTGAACTGTTAGTACCTACTCTAAGCCTAAAATATTTCATAAGATGCGAAAGTTTCTGTACACAGTTTCACTAGGGTTCGTGAGAATTTTTGCGCTTCACCTGGTATGGCGTCCCTGGGCAGTTTCTAAATTACCGCCCCAAGTAATTACACATAGTTAAACATGAAAGTAGGACTGTCGTCTCACATGGTAAGGTACACTTATAATATTTCACTACCTACATTTTTTTTTTTTTAATACTTTAGTTTCCGATTGGCTAAAGGTCGAAAAACGGTAGCAACAGTCAACACATGGACTGATTCGTAAGACAAACTGATACCTGAATCCAAGTTTGGAAGGAAGTGTTGTGGTACGTGGTTATAGTGTAGTCCATTGGTTTCCGACCTTTTCGACATCGCGACCCCTTAACTTTGGAAAACTAAAGATTAGTAGGTCCCCTATGACTTTTATTTTTAATTTTCCAAAACTATACCCTTAACATTGTTTCATTCTCCGGTATCTTTGCAAGACGTTGCATTTTGATTTTGTCGGAGAGCTGATAAACTATAGAAAGAATTTTTGACTGATTTTTGAATTTTTGAATATCGCTTAATTATTTGGTTAAGAATTTCGTTCCTAGAGTTACTATACGTAGAGACGAGTTGCCAAAATGGTTTTCCTCAAATTTAAAAAACTTAATCAGAACCAAGAAAGCTGTTTACGCTGAATACAAACGATCTGTCAAGTGCAATGATTATAATTTGTTTTCTAAATTGAGAGCTGAATGTAAAAAAACAGTCTGCAATCGATTTTAAGCAGCACATAAGCAAAATTGAATCGCAGATCCCCGGTAACATGAAACACTTTTGGAGGCACGTTAATTCTTACAGAAACGAGTTAGGAATACCTATAGTTCTATGCATTTAAACGATCAAATTGACACCAACTTCAACCAAATTTCAAACTTATTTGCTGAACATTTTTCATCTGTTTTTCGTAACGAAACCAGCACATACGATCTCCCTCAGTCAAATATTGCACTTAATTTAACATGTTTTACTATTGAATATGACACTCTGTTGCACAAATTGTTGCTGTTAGATGAATTCAAAAGTCCGGGCCCTGATGGAATCCCTTCGATTCTACTAAAAAAATGTGCTCATTACTTGGCCCACCCACTTTGCATTTTATTTAATAGATCGTTATCCGAGGGTCATTTTCCTGACGAATGGAAATCGAGTTTCATTGTCCCAATTCACAAAAAGGGCAGCAAGTCGGATATTAAAAACGATCGTCCTATTGCGATCCTTTCGAGCATACCTAAATTATTGGAGAATGTATTGACTGATTTACTGACACCCTTAATTCGCCCGCTCATAATACAAAATCAGCATGGCTTCTGCAGTGGGAAATCAACTACTACAAATTTAGTAACTTATCACAACTTTATTTGTAAATCGTTTGGTAAATTTTCACAAGTGCATTCAGTATATACCGACCTTTCTAAGGCCTTTGATGCTGTTAATTTCGATCTTCTTTTAAGGAAGCTCTCTGTTATAGGTTTTCATGGACCTATTTTAAGCTGGGTCAACAGTTACCTCAGGGACAGACAACTATTTGTGAAAATTGATAATGGTCGATCCGATCCTTTCAGCCCTACCTCTGGTGTTCCACAGGGTTCCCACCTCGGTCCATTACTTTTTCTCATTTTTATCAACGATATATGTCGAGCTTTTGACGGGCTGCATTTTTTTTATTCGCAGACGATTGGAAAATTTTCAAGGCTATTTCCTCGCCGGATGATCAAGCGATTCTACAATCTAATCTCGACAACCTAAACACTTATTGTATTAATAATTGCTTAAATTTAAACGTGGATAAATTTTAATACATAATAATAATATACAATATCCTCATTCCTACTCAATCGATAATGTGCCACTGAGACAAGTTGACAGGATTGATGATTTAGGAGTCACTTTGGACACATCTTTTAATTTTAATCTTCAAATTAATAACATATGCGATCAAGCCCGAAGGACTTTAGGTTTCATAATGAGGTATACCAGACAATTTTCTAACATTCATGCTCTGAAGACCTTGTACTTTTCGTTAGTTAGAAGCAAACTTGAATATGCATCTGTATTGTGGAATCCTTATTATATAACACATTCGTTAACTATCGAAAAAGTACAACAAAAGTTTTTGAGGTTTATTGCATACAATTACAATTTTTGACATATTAAATTTTAAATTTTGGAATTTTGGAATTTTTAAACCTTTAAATTTATGTATTTTCGAATGTTTAAATTGAGCTGAAATTTGTAGAGACGCCAAATATGTGAAGTGCCAATGACTAAAGCGACCGCTATTGCAGAATTTAATTTTTTTTTACGTTATTATGTAATTGGCTTCTTCAGATCTCGAAAGTGAAAAATAAACGAGACCGAGTTCTAATCGTGCGAATAGCACGATGAGTGTATACCCTATACCCATATGTACAGACCTAGAATGCGCGTAAGACCGAAAATAATCCATTTCATTTTTTTTAAGGGGGAAGGGGTTGATGGGTCGAATCTCGCACATGTTTAATATCTTATAACGGCATTCAGCAGCTATCATTTGCGATAAATTTGAAGTTTTTCGCGACATTCTATCGAAAGATATGGTGGAATATTGCTTTGTAGGGGATGTAGGGGTAGGAGTAGTCAGACCTTCTCCACTTTCCACCAATTCAAGCATATGTAACAATTAGGCAACGATGAAAATTTCAGGTCCCTAGCGATATCCTGTCGAAAAATATGGCCGAATTACACTATCATGGAGGGGTCATTTGTATGAGAGGTAGGGGACCCCTTGGTCCGATTTGGCCCATTTTCAATACCATCCAAGCTTTTATCAAAACAATCATCTGACCAAAATTTCAAAACGCTAGCTTCATTATTTCGGGAGTTATCGTGCGAACTGACAGACACACGGACGGACAGACAGACAGACAGACAGACAGACAGACAGACGGACATGGCTTATTCGAATCAGGGACCGACCCTGATCATTTATATATATACTTTGCCATACTTCCGGTGGCTCCTTTGAGGTGTTACATAAATCGTCGTAACAAAAACAATATACCCTATACCATCTTATGGGTATAGGGTATAAAAACTCTTCTCCAGAGTCCTTAAAATATTTGATTGCACCCTTTATGGAGCAAGCATCGTTGGGGACTTTTTGCCATTTTGTTTTGCAATTACAGCGTCAAATTCTTTAGAAATGACTTTATCGTTAAATGTACCGTTACAGATATATTTCCAAAAACTTTTCCGAAAAGCTTGTAATTTTTCACATTTGATCGACTATTGCCCCCTTTTGGAAACATGTAACGCAGGGTCTTTTGGCAATTAATTAAGAGCAATAGAAGATGTAAATTTGTTAAGTTTGTTAAGGTATATTGTAATGGAAGGACTTGGCCATCCGAAGAAGCCCAGGTTACGGAGCCAATGCCTCTACAACCGTGCAGCTTAGGCAATGTCAATAGGGCTCCTCAACGAGCGAGCAGCGGCATGCACTTGCTGTAACTCAGTTCGGGAGATACGGGCGGGGTTTGCGCCACTCGTTGCCCCTGTCCTTTTACAAATAATAGGGATATCGCATGCCAAGGTAACACTGCACGAACACAGGGGGTGAAACGTGGAAAATTATCGCGAATAGTAACCGGCGCGCACAGGTGCCATCTTATTTAGCTATACCCACTATATTTTCAAAAATTAATCCGACCTGAGCCACGTATTTTTTTGGTTGATCGATCAGTAACAGAAACAACTATTTGTGGATACATTTCAATCAAATTTTGGACAGCTGATCACAACATTGTTGCAACGGTAATGTAATGGCGCTATTTTCGGACCAGCTGTCCCAAATACACTCCGTCACATAGATGTCTACTTTTGAATGTAGCGGGATTTTCACAAATATTAATAATTTAAAATAAATCAAATCATTAATATTTATGAAAAATGTACAAATCCAAAAGCAGACATGTATGTGGGAAAAAAACCGTTCGTTACAATGTGTTTGCGATTACTTTACCGTTATGCAGATATTCACGAGAATTTCCGAAAAAAATCTGTTGTACGGTGTGAACCCTTGGTACTACGGACGATGGACAACCCGTTTTGGAGCTTAGATATTTTTTAAGAGCAGTAACGTCAAATAACGTTTAACCTCATATAGCTCCCTTTCGGGAGCATCCATTAATACGGCCGTTGGCTATTTTGGAGCCGCATCAGCTACGAGTTTGCCATAGAAGACCTTTTAGTGTACGTTACCGTTAGATGGAATTTTCAGGGAATAGAAACAATCCAATTTTAATCCATGTGAGAAAATTGACCACTTTCTTTAGATTTTTAGATTTACCATGAACAACGTTTTAGTATGAACTTTAAAGTTACAAATATTTTCGTATGACCTTATTGCAAACTCTTTTTGACTCCATAGCACCGTTAGGAGAGCACGAATTAATGGAACTCTTTGGAATCGTTGAGATAAATCGCAAGAGTTGCTTACCGTTATCGAGATTTTGACAAAAACACTTTTTTTGCAGACGATCTCTGTAACGCCGTAAGACGTAAAGATAGGAAATTTTGATAGAAGTAGGTGATTTTTTCGGCTTTTTTTTATATAACGGTAAAAGTAGGGGACTGAAATGTTGATATTATTTTCGTAGCGGCCACAATATACTCTATCATCTTGACGCTTGGCGTTGAATTCCGGGACACCCTGTATACTTTCGTTACCAAAAGAAACCGCACACTTTTCTTTTTCCATAATTTTCCAAAATGATCCCCAGTGATCAGATCTGAAGCTCTTTTCTATACGGGGTCACCTCCGTTCTCCGGCTAAAGTCCCCCAAATACTGCCTATAGGACCAAACCGCAATTTCAGTTTTTTTTAACGCCTAGTGAAATGGATTAAATCGAAAGGTCTCAACTCCCAATGAATAGATTTGAAGTCTTTTTTTCAAAATCATTCCTGTTCGGCTGTTGGAGACCTCGAAATTTATTATTTGTCAAACTTTACCTTGGGTAGATGCACTGCTGGGAAGAGATGAGATTCTCCATTTTGAATACTGACCAGAAGTTCTTCCATCTCACTATGGGATCCTAACCCTTCGTATTGTTATTTTCGTTCCAGGTGAAAACATGTTCTCCGACGAAGAGGATAATGAATTATTTCAACACAATTCGCTTGCGAATCACCCAGACCTCAGTTCTAAATCGAATGCCGGCTTGTTAGTATCACCGTCATCAGTGTCTTCAAACTCATCATTTTTGCAAATAATTGCCGCTTCTGCAGCTTCCTCACCTGCAGCACCGTTAAGTCCATTTGCCGACTCACTTCATTCCAATCAGTCTGCGGACTTATTTGCTTCCAGTTGCGAAAGTGCCAAAGGTTTCCAAACTCATGAGGAGATAATGGAACACCAAGACTCCGGATACAATACTGTACCGCTGGAAAAATCACAACTTGTAAAAGACTTTGTGCCCTACAAAGAGCCCCGTACATCTTCTGCACTTCTTGGTGAATCGCAGTCTTCTCAAGTCAATTTAATGGATGAAGCCTTTGAATTTTTGAAAAAGCCCAGCCAAAGTGCCACGTTCTCACCAAATTTAGAATATTATGAAGCTAAATTGATTGAAGCCAAGGTGATACCAGATATAAAGAAATTCGTGAGACGTAGCTTGCAAATTGAATTGGCAAAAATGAGAGAGATGAAATCAGCCTCCCAGCCGCCGATTGAAAAAGTTGAAGACACAGAATCCGGTTTGTCCGAACGTTTGGAGGAAGAGTTACCAAGTTGCTCGAAAATGTTAACTGGCCAAGAGTCGCCAATTTTATTTCAAAGTGATGACGAAGATTTTGAGCAAAACGCCAAACAATCTTTACAACTCTCACCGAGTATATTTCAACACTGGGTACCTGAACCTAAAAAGACACCTTCACCAGATATTCTTGTGGAATATCCTCCCACCCTTCCGACTTGCGAAGCAATCATAGGTGAAAATGTTATGGTCCGGTTGACGATGGAAGAGATTTACAATAAACCGTGTACAGAGAAGAGAAGGACGTTTTTAATAAATAAAATTGAAACCCTTATCAAGGATTTTCTTCAGAAAATGATTAATGGTGAACCATTGGAGTTTATGATTCGCAACATAGCCGTAGGGTCTAACTTGTCTATGGAAGCCAATGAAATGTAAGTTTGACCAACGTAACCTCATCTGTGGTTTTGCTGGTTTCAGAACAGGAGAGGAATATCCACCTTTCCCTGGAAACTTTGTCTATTCACTTTGTCGACAAAGTTAGGTCATCTCGTCCTGTTTCAGATCCAAAGAAGCGCAGCATTCAAAAAAATCGATGAACATTTTTTAAGGGGGTGTCTTTGCCCAATAAATTAAAGTTACTAACACACGCCTTTTTGATGTTACAGCCTAACGCTGAAAACTTCACAGGATTGTGTTATGAGGCGAGTTAGTATAAGCGACGAGAGATCCCGATTTCGATTTGCGCTAATTATGTTCCTTTTGGCTGAAATTTATCACTTTCTGCTAACTAAAACAAGCTGCACGGCCAGGTAATTAAAAGGATTTTTTCGCATTTTTTTATTTTGATTTATTTTTTGTTTGCAAACAGAGAGCTCTATTACAAAGATCCGGAATTCGTCGAAGATCAAATCAATATTGGATTGGGCATCAAAGATATTTGCAGTTTGCTCGAAGCTGCCCCTTGGGAATTGGGCGTGTTTTCTTCATCCAAAGGATTGATCGCAGGTTCACTGATTATTACCCTGGCTAGTGGTGAGGATGTCGATTGTTCATTGCTATCGGGAGGAATCCTTTTACCGCATGAAACGTCTGGCGTAAAATCGTTGCATAGTACCGCCAAATATGCACTTATCGTGGAGAAGGATACTGTGTATGAGAAATTGTTGCAACAGGACATATTCGCCCGATTGGGTCGAGATATAATACTAATCACAGTAAGTATGATTTTTGTTTGATCTGATTCCATTATAGAAACTTCGAAATTTAGGGCAAAGGCTTTCCCGACGTCAACACCCGAGTTATCCTTAAGAAAATTGCAACGGAGTTACGAATTCCTATTTACGGTCTGTTCGATGCCGATCCGTATGGTATTGAAATTTTCTTTGTATATCGTCACGGATCACGAGCAATGTCCTTCAATTCGGATAATTTGGCTTGTCCGTCGGTCAAATGGATTGGAATTCATCCGTCCGAAATCGAATTGTTGGGCATTCCATCGATGCGTTTGACCGCAGATGATAAGAGGCGACTGGAAAGTCTACTGGATCGTCCCTATATAACCGAGGAGATGCGTAGAGAGTTGTTGGTGCTAAAAAATAGCAACCAAAAAGCGGAGATAGAAGGCGTGTCGAGTTTTTCTGAGAATTATTTATTGACCGAATACATTCCTAATAAAATAAGACGAGATTTTTTGCTGTAAAATGTTTTTTGTTCGCGGTACAAGAAAGCAGGGGGAGAGTACTTTTTTTATAGTTTTAATTTATAAAGTAGTGTCCCGATGGCCATTTGTGTCTAAGGGGCTAATAACCCTTGTGACTCTTATTTTATAATGCTAGTGTTGCACTGGGTGACAACGCCTACTGATGACTGCCTATCAGCCCCTTCAGGTCGACTCTACCAACGTTGGTGAAAAAGCCATACATAATGAAACTCCTTCGATGGAGCTCCCGAAATATATCCTACTTCCATAGCCATATCATTCTAGACAAGTCGGTAATTAATCGATCCGGAAGATGCCCAATATGGCTCCGGTCTACTACAAATTGAGGACCTGCCTGGCCAATTCCTCTGTTACCTCATCATCTACCTTAATTTCTTGGGGTATCTGTGCGAAATACAGTAGATATGATTGTCCATGAATCGCCCGAGAGAATCCGAAGGCGTGAACGTCGGTTTAAGCAACGCTGGGTCAAGTATCCATTGAGATTATGATACAACGCTATCAACTAGTTTAGTCTTAAGCCCATTCAATTTGCTATCTGAAAATAAGGTCTGAAATTTATTTCCGAAACACAACCTCGTGGTCGTGTTTCTAAAGTAAGTAAGTTATATAGGTAGCACATCAATCGCTTTAAAACCAGAAGGTACCTACTAATTAAATCTAAGTCATATAGATGTCTAATCTTTTGGCTTCCCCGACGCACAAATTAAGTTCGAAAAATGTGTTCTTCATGCTATCGCTTCAACTTCATTGGATTGCATAAGCGAATGGAGAAAGAAATAATTAACCAATTATGCTGCGTGAACGAACGAACGATTGTAAATATGCAATGTAAATCTTTCCTCAGTCTTTGAAGAATGAAAATTAAAGAAATTCCCAATAGTTCAATATTTTCGGGGCCTAGCTAGGTGTATCTGGATACCGAAATTATTTTGACGCTTCTTTAGTGTAACGACCACTTTTAACAATTGAAACTGAGTTTGGTATGAAATTCACCCAAATCAAAACCCGCACCTGGTAAAAAATCATCCAAAGAATCCATCCAATCAAAATCCACCCGGCGTTAACAATACATCCGATCAAAAGTCAAACAATTTTTAAAATAAATAAGCACAGGGACTGATTTACCGGATGGGCTGACAGGGGTGATTGCGAAGTAGACACATTTTGAGGGGCTGCATTATAAAAAAATGGAATGCTGATGACGGTTATAAACGGACAAAGAGTGGATGGGGCGAGATTGCGTGGATGTCCGTGAGCTCGCTGGATACTCGGTAGATGCGAGCATTCATTAGCTGCTGGGCTTCCGAAACTGGACACTGGTCGCTTAACCGTAATAATTGGGGGTATTCCGACGGTCAAGGCTCGACGTTGGGCGTTCGTTCGTTCCGTCTGTCTGTCTGTTGCAACGCAAACTAGTCCCTCAGTTTTGAAGCTATTGGGCGGAAATGTTGTATATACAAGTTTCTTTTTAGTGTACGCTGTATACAGGGTGTCCGGAAACTGCCGCATAAACGCACCGGATTGTGGTTCCTCATGTCATTTCCAGCAAAAAAGTTGTACGGAACATACCCCCTATTCTTAACCCTTTAGCTGCCACAGGCATTTGAAGATTTTCGATAAAATCATTTTCTTCTACGACTTAAACCCCAATATCTCCAAAGCTAGACTAGCAGGAACATCCAGAGCTAATTTCAGATTCGAAGGACTAGGCGAAACGAGGGAGTGCAGGATCTTATATCAAAGCCACGAATACGAGCATAAATATCGTCATCGAGACTACAGTCTCAGCAGTAATGTGCAGATGACAGTTAGTCTTCCTGTCTCAGAATATCCGAGTCACTGAGACGGATATTTTTCGATTTGAAGAAAACCTGAGGTTGCGAGGCGCCAGCTGATCATTTCCTTCGCGCGTTGTTTATTTGTAGTAAGAAAGTTTTCGTGCCGTTCCAGAACTCAAACCGCCATTTTTACGCTCTAAAATATCGGTTTCTACTTATTTTTTGTACAATAGCAAGTATCTATTGGTAAATATTGGTTCTTTTTCGAAATAAACAAACTTTGATTTTATAAAAGTTTGGAAAACCTGGAGACATTTCATTTGGGTACCCTGGGAACTTGTGGTGCCGCCAGCAACTTATGGTTCCAAATTTGCTTAAAATACGGCGATGTCACTTTAAAAAAAATGGTATCTCACTAAAAAATACCAAAATATCGCTAACGTCGCCCTGGCCAAGAGGACAAGAGGTTTTTATAATACATACATCGTAGAACTGGCTGTCATATTAGAGAAAACATGATTGCGGGACCAAAGCGACATTAATCTTTAAGGTTTGTGTTCGTAGAGACGACTCTTGGGATGATCGCTCAGCGATCGAAGTTTAGCATCCAATTCCTAGCCATATTTGCATATTTTTTGAATGTGGCTACATTCCTTATCTCGGCTGTGACCTGAAGGAACATGTCTTTATAAAAAATGTAAGCATATAGTGCTCACAAATGGTGGTTTAACTGCGATCCCTGAGCGATCATCCCATGAGTCGTCTCTACGAACACAAACCTTTAAGATGCGTTCAGCGGTATCGCTACAATATTGATAGTAATTTTTGTTTGACGTTTTTGCGATTTTGACCCTGTTTCGAAAGGAAATTTTGATGGGAAGCTACGGATTCAGGCTCAGCACCCCAAAATATATAGAACAAACAAAATGGTTTTGCGACTAAAAATAAAAAAAAAACGTTCAATCTCAAAATTGTATTTATAATATAGAACTATACCATCAAAATAGGCAAATTTAAATTATCAATTGTAATAATGCCGCTCAACGGATTTATAGTATTTATATCTCTTTGGACGCGCAATTATGTGCTCTCTAACATATTCATGTAGAGTTTTTCGCAAAAATTAATAGTTTCAGAGTTAGAATCAAAAAGACAAAGAGACAGCGATAGTTCCGCAACGAAATTTTAGTGGGAAGCTCCAAATTCGTGCTCAGCCCCCAAAAAAATAAGGAAAAACAATTTTTCTTCGCCACATTTTGCAATCTCATGTACTAGGTTTATCACCTGGTTACTACACTATAAAGATAGGCGTTTCAATGCATTTTTATATCCTTCGCTCATAGAGTGAAGGGTATATTAACTTTGTCATGAAGTTTGTAACGCATTGAAGGAAGCATCTCCGACCCTATTACAAGTATGTTTACATATATGATCAGCATGATGAGATGAGTCGATTGGACGATGTCCGTCTGTCTGTCTGTCTGTCCGTCTGTTGCAGCGCGTTTTTCTCGGCCACTATAATAGCTACGGAGCTGAAATTTTGCACGCGTGCTTATTATTGTTGCAGGCTGTTTGTATGTTTGAATCACCGAAATTTATTATTTGTGCATCAATTTCAACCAAATTTCACACAAATGTGTTTCTCTTGATGACACAAAACATATTTAAGAATGGATCAAATCTGCAAATGGGGTCATGGGGCTGCCATACAAACCTAACCCCCCAAATTAGGTTCTTCTAAGAAAAACTGTTTTATTTGTGCACCAATTTCAACCAAATTACACACAAACGTGTTTCTCTTCAGGACACAAAACATATCAAAGAATGTATCAAATCGGATAATGGCGTCATGGGGCTGCCATACAAACCTAACCACCCAAATTAGGTTCTTCTAAGAATTTTTTTTTATTTGTGCACCAATTTCAACCAAATTAACACACACACGTCTTTCCCTTGTTGACACAATTGACAATAAGAATTGGTCAAATTTGAACAATGGGTCATGGGGTGACCATACAAACCCAACCCCCATTTTGATTCTTCTAAGAAACATTTGTTGCACCAATTTCACAAAACCTTGAATTAATGTGTCTTTACCAAAGCAACAAAAAAGTTCAAAACGAATGGAATCGTACTGTGGGGTCATGTTCCCGTAACCCAATAAAATTTTAAATATTTTTATTTGCCCACTTATTTCAGCCAAGCCCAAAACTTTTGTCAAGACTTAAGAAAAAGGATGAGGAGTGGATTAAATACAAGTCATAGGTACGCCCGAAAATAACTTTTAGCCCAAGGAGAGCGAAGGGTATCCAAATTTCGGCCGCGCCCGAAATTAGCCTCGCTCCCGGGGGTTGGCGAGCGTAGCAAGCAGGGGGCGAAGCCCACTAGTTTTATTGCGTCTCTGCAACAAACAAAAGTTTTAGAAGAATAATAAGAAGGGAAATTATTGTACGATTCGCACAATTAAATTATTCCGATAAAAGAATATGGCTGAATTTAATGGAGGAACGTTCATAAATATGATTTTTTAAAGGAAACATTGGCACTTAAGGGCTCCTTGGATATAAGATTGCCTCGAAATTAGGTCAAGGAAAATTGAATAAAACGGGGATAAGTCCCTAATTGTGTAAACTTCATCTCTTTTGTGCTAAATATTGTTTAAATTTCTAAAATAAGTTAGCATGTCAATTAACTTAATACTAATTAGAATGTATTTTAGAAAGTCTAGGCATGGAAGTTACGTCTTATGATTTTTCGAATCAATGCCAAAGCATATTTTTAATTGGATATAAATATATTACAAATCGATGAAATGTAATCAGAAACATACTGTGAATTATCATAAATAATAAAATGAAACCATTGCATAACTCAGGCTCATTACTTACAGTGAAAACTATTAAATTTGCTCCATTATCTTATCTACGATCATCAATTACAATTGCCCCACGAAATCTCTTCGCACATTTCAGCAGTTCAACGTAACGTATAGATACTCGTATCTGTGTGTTAGAAAACAATAAATTTTTATAATATACTTTCATTTCCATATATCTGATCAACCCATCAAAGGTATATTAGCATGTTAGCTTCAAACATTTTTTTTTGTTTTACCTACAGCTCATATTACAACCTATTCTATGATTTTGTTTAAAGACATAACAACTGTTTGTCGATTAACAAAAAAGGAATTTCAATAATTTCTCAATTTTTCTTTTGAGCCTGTCGGGAACGTATCAAAATCAGATAAATGATTGATGGCGCCAAATGTTTAAAAGAAGATTTGTTCTTAATAAGAAAACGATTTGAATCATGTTGTGATATTGAGTGTGAGCAAACACTGTGCGTCTGCATTTTTAAGGCATTCAAGAGTAATGGATTAAGGCTGTATATCTAGTATTGATCTATTCGTTTCTATAACCACTGCGCGCTGTCCAGATCTAAAGATTCATTAAGAGAAAGGTGATCAAGTGTATTGGAGAAAACAAGGAAGATAATAATGTTCGCGTGACCTGTGCCGTGGTGGCCTGACCTGTAAAAAAAACAATCAATATCTGAAGTTGAGTTAGTCCTGAATATTTTATAATAATGGGAGTTATATACAGTACTTTCGTTATACATATCAGTGTGACTGTATCTTTTATTTTTATTTTAAATAAATTTTATTTTTTATTTCAAAATAAAATTCTTCGCACAAGCATTCAATCTCCATTTTGCCAGCTCAACTAGATTTTCTAAAATTCACATATGTATGTACGTTTTCAATTTCATATGAAAGAAAGATAAATCGAAACCCTCGAAAAACCGGAGCTAATATCCTGCTAAATACAATCGTAAGAGCTTTTTATTTTATCAAGGAATTAGCGAACCGAAGCTAATTACTTGTTAAAGGGATTACCTTTACCTTTCCCCCCTTTGTACTAATGGTGAGTTGGAAATGTTTGCAATTCAGCTCATCCTATATTTGGTTGTGCCTACCAATTTAGATAGGAATCCGTTGAGCCTTTGATGTATATCGATTTTCTTATCATGTCTACAATACGAAATGTCTGACAAATTGTTCTCTCTGTCTTCTTGTTTTGTTCCTTGTTCATTAAAGCATGCACTGATATGTAAACACCCTTTGGTAGAGATTATTCAGGATGTGACGACATGACAGAAGCAATGCGAGTATAGTTTGAAGCAAGATGGTACTAGTTGAAAATTTCCAATTTTTGCAATATATACTCCAAAATACTGATTTTGTATCCTACCAACAAAACCTTTGGATATAATGATTTTACTTTACAAAAAAAGGAGATATCTATTTCAAGATCAAACCGATATACCGTTCTATCAAAGTACATATCTAAGACTGTGACTTGCATAAGTTTCTACAGAGACCTATATGGTCATCTGATCTAATGATATCATAGGAAGTTCCAGCCGATTAGATACATTTATCATTTGGTAAAGCAGTCATGAAGTCGCGGACAATAGTTGACGGCGCAGACCTCCCTCAAACACAGGTTCAAAAGTTCAAATTATCATCAGCATGTTAGGTACATACCTTATTTGCTGTGATACATGTTCGATGCTTGAAATACCTTACCAATGTTCTGAATTAATATTGTTTTTTTGTATCTCTTTGTTTTTACAACGTCGTGGTGATGTTTTGGAAATATCATTAATCTTCCTGGATAACTTGAGTTTTTTTTTTCAAAAATGTATGTGGAATGTAAACGAAATGGAAAGTATGTCAACTTAACTATTGGGTTGCAGTTTCAGGAAGGGTCTGTTTCTTGTCCCAAAAATTCTGAACTAATTCTAACCATTGTTAGATAATACGCAGGATATAAGCGATTCCAAAATGTGGTCTTTTACGTATCCATTGACCACTTTTCGCAGAACTATAGCTTCAAATTATACCACAAAAAAATCAAGACCGAATTTAATTTCGGGTGCGGCCGAACTCTGGATACCCTTCACTTTCTTTCGGGCTAATACATAGTTTCTTGGGCGTCTCTATTACTTGCGTTCCGTTCCTACATAATTCTATTTTAACTTGCTTTTTGAATGAGCTTTCTATGACAAATCTTGGAAATTTATCCAGGCTATGACATGGATCATCTGTCAGTACCGTCCTCCAGAAGGCTACGCGAACAATTTCCCCGAAATTTCCCGTATGTCATTTTTTTTTTTTTTTCAGTTTTGTTGGGTTCTAATCTTTATTAGAGTTAATTATCCTTTATATTGTAGATCGCAAGGTGCATATCCGTAATATCAAATGCAATTTCAAATTCAGAATATCGTGTTCGGAACTGATGACACAACTGTTACCGGAGGGGGAAATTTTGATCCGTTTGTATTTTGCTTGGAGAATGATTCTGTCCGTGTAAGTCAAAAGGCACTATTAATAGAAATTAAAAATTATGTGAGGTAAGCTTCAAATTAGTGGACAAATAAGGGACTCGAAAGACTGGTAGACAGGTATATTAGGGATGTATGCCTTCTCACACGGCCGCTGAACAGCAGGCAGCATGCTTACCAGAAGGTAAATCAAAAGAAACTGCCTTTCGTGAACTCGTCAATGAGCTCGAGAGGAGTTTGTCATGCTTTCTTCAAGGAATATCCTTATATAACTGTTAGATCAACCAACCCATCGAAGCAGGTTGTACCAAAGGCTGGCCTCAGGGCGAAGTCCTCTCTCCTCCGATGTTGCTCCTTGTAATGGGCACTCTGCTCCGGACTTTAGATAATAACAGAGTGTTTGTGGAAGCTTATACAGACGACCTTGCTGTAATAGTCAAAGACAAATTTGTGGACACAATCTGTGACCAAATCGACACTGCGGCTAATCGACAGATGGAGTAAGCAAAATGGGCTAAACGGTAAATGGTAAACGTCGGGAAGGCAGTCTTGGTTATGTTTACCGGAAACCGAAATTGGGGAAACCTCACCTTACCCAAGCTACATGGTGTCGAACTTAATAAATAACAGGCACGACAATCCAGCATTGGACTAAGGCCGCAGGATGTGTTACTGATATCCTATTTCCAATATCTTATCTGCTTTTTGTTGAGGTAATGAGATCAGTTTCACGCTCAGCAGTGTTATTTATCCCCATAAATAGGTACTCGTTTAACATCTGAGTGAGATCATAGTCCGTCACAAGCTCGTGAGTTCGAAAAACACCATGATACACGGTGAGATTCGAACTTATGACCCTGTGCACCGAAGGTGTGCGCACTAATCGCTAGACCAGCCAGACTACTGTGTCGAACTTCCTACAATCAAATATCTAGGAATGCACTTGGACCCCTAAATTACGTGGAAACTCCATATTCAAGAACAATGCCATAAAGCCGGCAGCCAGATCTGGTGCTGCAGAAGTGCTATAGGTAAGTCTTGTGGGATTTCACACAACGGACAAACTGGATGTGTACTTCCACCATATCACCCTTCCTATGCTATACGCTTGCATTGTTTGGAGGCCTAGAGTCAGCGTTGGCGTCAGCAACAAGCTGCTGACGCATGTGCACAGATTGGGCTGCCTAAGCATAACTGGGGCAATGAAAACCGCGCCGTCCGCGGTACTGGAGTCCCTCCTAAACTTACCACCATTTGATGTGGAAGTGAAGAAGAGGGCAATGGTCGACGTCTTGTAAACATGAGCACATGAAAGATAACAACATTGCACGGCCATCCGTCAATAATGAAATCACTACAAAAACATAAAGTAGTCTGGCTGGTCGAGCGGTTAGTGCGCGCACCTTCGGTGCACAGGGTCATGAGTTCAAATCTCACCGTGTTCCATTGTGTTTTTTCGAACTCACGAGCTTGTGACGGACTATGATCTCACTCAGATGTTAAACGAGTACCCATTTATAGGGATAAATAACACTGCTGAGCGTGATGCTGATCTCATTACCTCAACAAAAAGCAGATAAGATCTTGGAAATAGGATGTAACTAACACATCCTGCGGCCTTAGTCCAATGTTGGATTGCCGCGCCTGTTATTTATTTTTATTTACAAAAACATCAAAATACATCTTCAATACGACATACCATGTAATCTCCACTGACAGAGAAGAATGGTCATTTGAAGGCCCCTCTGACTTCGTTGGAGATGACATAATTATCTACTCTACACTGAACGAGATGGCAGGTGAACTCGCCCGATAAGGCTCTAGCTCACAGATGCTGTGTCCGGAGCCAGCTTTTGGAGTCGACTGCGATCCATGCCGGAATCTGGGAGAACATAAATTCCTGCCGACATACTACTATATAGCCTTTATCGCCACACCCATGCAACACGTGGCGTTCTTCCTGCTCAATCTTAGGAAAGGGACATAAAGACCCTCACAGATCTAGTAACAGATCATTGCTCTCTAAAGTACCAGCTACACAAAATTAAGGTGGTACTATCGGCTATGTGTGGCCAGTGTGAGAAAGAAACAGCACTTGCATTTCATGTCAAGGATGAGGTATCTTGTTACTTAATCGACGAGAGCGTTCCCACAACCTCTTAGGAATGTGCTATGCTTCGCGAAATTCTGCATCAATCGCAGACAAAACAGCGTCTAAACGCAACGGAAGGGTACAATGGGTCGAGTTAGTGGCCTGAGTGCCGGTGACGCGTGGTCCGCCCACTAGTTCGGACGCGGCTTGGGCTGTGTTTTAGTACGTATTCGTGTCCAAATCGTACTGGGAAGCAACCACATGAAATTTCTTTCGAAGATTTCACAGCCCCGGTCCAACCAGAAACCGGTTCTAAATAAGGAATTTAAGGAATAGTCACCACCATATTGCTTGACTTTTCTACACAATTAAAAAATCCTTTAAGGTTTGTGTTCGTAGAGACGACTCATGGGATCATCGCTCAGCGATTGCAGCTTCGCATCCAATTTCGAGCCGTATTTAAATATTTTTTTTAATGGTTCTACTTTCCTAGTATCGACTATGGATTAAAGCAGGGGTGTCAAACTCAAAACGTGGGCCGGGCCAAATAAGACTCTCCTCAGGTTTGGGTGGGCCGCAGGAGGATAATTTCAAAAACTTTTTATAATAGTATTACGAAAGTTTAATACAGAATAATACTTTTAAAATATGGGAAAAAGTCTGGATCACTATATCGGCTTCGGGATTATCCATGAGAACTACCACCTTTCGAAAATGTACTTCAAGAACATTCCAAAATTACAAAAAGAAGTGAAAACGTCAAAATATGATTGATCTTCAAGTAATCACTTTGTGTTTATTACATGATTTGCAATTGTAGCACCATTCAATGGAGGATGCTAGGTCGCCCAAAATACCGTTGGTCGGCAAAATAGACGAATTAAATTAATTTCAGCAGAAAGGTGGCTAAAAGAGACAAAAATTTGTTTGTGATATGGTTTTAAACAAACTCATGCACCAATACCGCTTGATTAGTAATAGGTTTAAATATCAGCACTTGGGCTGTAATAATTATGTTGGAATTTTACATCCAGGTGACTAACAACTCCAAGATTTCCGTAGTTTTTAAAGCTTTGCCATTTTTCCAAATAAATCTCAATTCATGTTCGGTAAAGCCAACCAAAGCCGACAGTTTCATGAGGAGGCTTAGTATTTTCCTGTCTTATAAATCAAAATAACCAGCAGCAAATTGTTTGTAGTATTTGGAGAAAATTTCCTAAAATAATCTTGCATGCAGCACTGATGACTTTTAGTAATGATGATGAATTTCTTCACTTTACCAATTTCACCATTTTTGTGTTGATACACATTGTGTTGCTTCGACATGGCGGCGGGCCGCACAGATCTGCAAGGGGGGGCGCATGCGGCATGCCTGTATAGAAAATATACCCATATAGTGCTCAAAACCGGTGGTTTAACTTCGATCGCTGAGCGATGATCCCATGAGTCGTCTCTACGAACAAAACCCTTTAGTCGTTTGAGTTCTGCTGACAAGATCGAAAAAGGGGCTGCCGCTTCAAGGTTTTGAAATGGTTTCAATTTTGCTTGTTCCAGGCGAATCGCTTTCGCACAGCGAAGCAAATATCTTATGTCGAACAACATTGTAATGGACCGATTTGTGCACATAAATGTCAATTTTTGAATTTCCTCGGTATTTTCCAAATATCTTTAATTTCATTAACTTCAAATTATTGATGTTTGTAAAATCCCGCCTAAATTCATAAATTGATATTTGTGTGTAAACGCGCCCAACATATCAGGAGTGCGTTCCGGAATTAACTATAGTCGTAGTTGTAGTCATCGCATGACTATTGTCGTAGTTATGAGCGTTGTGAGAGGGCTCTCAGGAGAACATAAAATGGAAATGTCACAACAGCCGTTGAATTCAAAAATATGTTTACAAAAAACAATTTATAACTCGATGGCATTCATAATTAGTGCTTACATTCATGGAAATTAATCTGTACACTTTGTTTATTAACTTTAGTGTCGATTAGAAAGCAAACATTGCCTAAATAGTAATTAATAATCGCAAAATTTGATAATAACATCAACAACTGACCCGACATAACCTCACATACTTGAGCTGGCCAACGGACATTTTCCATAGCTATCGATGGATCATCTCGAGAGTGCGAGTGGAAATGGCTATCAACGACAGTGGACCATTTGAAATGTGAAACGTCAAAAGTTGACTCGGAGAGATATAGCTATTTGTGACTATTAGAGTTTTGGTACAACGGAAAGTGAAAATTAGTAACTATTTTCACTCAAATCGTATAAATGGTACGTGCTCCAGATGTTTGTCAAGTCGGGCATAATGGAAAATGGCAAGGGTGTCCATTTTTTTTGGGCAGAATTACAACTGTCAAGAAAATGACAGTTAGTTTTTGGCGGGAAGGAGGTAGCGTGGTGAAAAAATGTAGGGAAAGTTGTGTGAAGAATAAAAAAAAATAAATGAAAATTACCTGCATATCCGAGGATGAAGCAGTCAAGCGAGACGTAAGCCTGTGAAAGAAAAAGGAAATATTAAGATAAGTAACTTGGTGACGTCTGGTGGGTGTGGTGTGTCCTTGTCTCTTTTTGTTTTAGTGTGATGCGTCCCGGAAGAGAATTGCAAAAAAGGTAGTACCATCAAATAAAAAGCATTGAAAATCTAAACAAACAACCGTCAAAACACATTTGAATATGGGGCTTAAAGTTCGCGTTATGTTTCCTAAGCCCATTCCAGGGTGAATGATGGGTTGACGGAGGCGCGTGCCCGTCCCCTAACCAATAAGTTTTATGGTGGCTTTGCAACAATTTTATTTGCACGGCCGCCGGAGCGCCAAATGGATGGACATATGAGCCGGCCGTTACCATTAAGTGCATAAATATTATAACGGCATCTGAATGCCCGCATTTTTTCCCCTTTCTTTTTTTCATCCTTTTGCTTCAGGCTGGTGGCAGCAAGAGCGGGATTCGGAGGCTTTCCCCCTCATTACTTATTTCCGTCCCGCAGCAAAATTAAATTTCGATTAATGCCATAGTTCTCCCGTGTCGGACAAATTGCGAGGGAATGCAATTTGTCGACCGAAGTGGATGCCAATGGCCGGAACTTGGCGATCGTATGGCATGCACGCTGAGGGAGCGCAACAAGAAACGCCCGCATGCTCCTCGGCGTGTAGGTTGTAGCCCGTCGTACGGTGGCTCCTCAGAAACGACACAAGGGATGGCGGAGCACCGACAGGAGGAAGATGGGTTGCGGAACCGAGTCCTTTGTAAACCACGGGAAGACGTTAGTGCTTTCGTCGGTTGAGGATGGAGGCGTCCTCCATTACAACATGGCACTAGAGATAAGATATCGATTTTTCATACTACACACCATAATGCAGGTATACTTATTGAATCGAAGTTGAAATACAGACTCCTGAATGATACGCGGGAGCTTAATTCCGTCAAGCGCAAACGCATCTGTTTATGTTAAGTATTGTTCCCGGACTTGAGAAGGATGCGGTAGGCAGCACACGACAATATTCTGTAGGGCGAAGAATCGAGACATAAAGACGTTGAGATCACCCCTGTGAGGGAATACCGAGAGATGGTGCGGCGGATGAGTGAACGAGATGGTTATGATATTATTCGATAAAAATCCTACATATATAACTGTATACCGGGTAGCATGATGCAGAAATGTTGAAGCAAGTTAGTCCAGCATTGCGGCACATGCTCAATTATTGCACTCAGTTTCGCTATAATTCAAAATTATCTTGATAAATTCCACCAGATCTGTTCTAGTGGCAGTCGCACTACATATCTGAAAAACAAGAAATCCAAATCGTATGTACTGCAGTACACGTTAGAAATTGTCACTAGTACGTTAAAACTGTTATGAGGCCCGTATTTATGAACATTCCTTAACTCAAGGAGACCTTGAGTCAAGGATGCCGAAATTCAATAAATTAAATGTCATTTTCCATACTTTTTCATAGAAATCATGTATATTCAGGAGTCAATGCATCTTTGATTAAAGGAGAAACTCAAGGAGACCTTGAAATTTTCTATAGTCAACCTCACTTGAAGTCACCCACCTTCCTTGAAATATAATATTTCAAGTCTATTGAAAACTTAAGGTCTCCTTGAGTTTCGCCTTAAATCGAGGATGCATTGTCTCCTGAATATAAGTGATTTCTATGAAAAAGTATGGGAATGGACATTTAATTTATTGAATTTCGGCATCCTTGACTCAAGGTCTCCTTGAGTTAAGGAATGTTCATAAATACGGGCCTGAGGAGAGCAACCGAGTTTCGGAAGTTTTGTGTACAGCATTTTGTCTGGAGTCGGGAGTCTAGTCACCGTAGGATAAGGCAACTTAGTTACTATGTATATCTACGTGATCGTGTCCAATGAATGAGGCCTTTTCTAAAGATTTTCTCACCTGAAGCTCAAATTATCATTATTCCAAATCATATTGACATTTAGGTGCATTGTCAATGTTATCATATTGAGATCTTTTAATTCTGTTAATGCTCTGTTCACATTATGTTAATACTCAGCTAATAGTTCTGTTAATGATACGTTTACGTTCTATTGACACTCTGTTAACGTTCTGATTATGCTCTGTTGACGTGCTGTAAACGTGAGGTTCTGATATCAATCTGTTAATAGTCTCTTAACACTCTGCGGTTAGCTAACCTGTTAACACCAGGTTTGCTCTATGTTTACGTTCTGTTAACCCTCTGTTAATGGCATGCTATGTAAACATCAGGTTATATCAAATTTATGGTAATATTATGCTAATGTTATGTTACGCCAATAACACCCTAGACAGACGATTGTAGTTAAACATACTTGAGTTAATGATATTTGAGTTCAAGTATGTTTAACTTTCTCTAGTGACACACGGGTAAAAGTCGCAATCACATTCGAACTGTCAAAGTAAAATAATTTACTAATTAGAGCTCGGATTTTTATGCAACTTGTATTTTTCTTTTCAATTTTGTTCGAAGATACATACATATATGTATTAAACAATAAACAAAATATTGGTCTGCTTTTGAATACAGCTCCCGACAAAAATTATGTGTTTGGATTGTGAGTGGAATCTCTATTTGATAATTACAAATGAGAAATGACATGTTTTTTTTATTATTGTTCGAATAAGTAAAAAGAAAATAGACAAATATTCTTTATTTAATTTGCTTTTTATTACAGTATTACATATACAACAAATGGCTAACTTGCAACTACCGAGTTTTACAATAAATCAATATTTCTTTGGGATCAAAAGTATCTCTATTTAATTAAAAGTGATTGATGTAGACATTGAAAGTGGTATTTTCTAAATCAGGAGGTTGAAAAAACGAATGTAGAAATATTTTTCATTAAACAACACATACCACTTTCATTACCGAAAAGATCATCACTTATTGAAACTGATAAAATGTGCCAAATTGCTTTCTTTGGACCACACATTACTTCTACTGTTCAGCTTTTTGATGCCACTTTCACTTTCGACTCCACTGCACGGAAATTCTGCACCTTAAGCCGCAATATATTAAATGTCATCGTCTCGAGACACTTTTCGCGTTTGATTGAGCTGAAATAGATAATGTTTTATCAGCAATGCTTAAAATAAGTTAAATATTATATTACCTTTTTTATATTCGAATCTGCCTTTGTTGCAAAATATGTTAGTTGGACTGACAGGACAAAACAGCTGTTCCTTCCAGTTTTCCAATAAATTCAATGAAACCGAGACCGGATTGCACGACGAGTAAACATAATTAATTTTTAATGACGTTGAGTTGATGATGTTTAAATTAGGTTTATCGAATATCATCAAGCGAATTAGCATAGGACAGACGAATAAGTTAAACATAATCAAGAGTTAATTATGTTTATCGTGCGTCGTCTGTCTAGGGTGTAATATTATATATGCGATCTTATGTTAGTGATATGTTACCGAAATGTTAATAACCAGATAATATGTTAATTTGCCGCTCATGTTATATGGTGATGGTAACTCGTTGTTAATGTTATGTTATACAATATAATGTTTTACATACTATGTTATTTTACTCATTTAAAGTTTCGTTACGGTTATAGTTACGTAACAACGTAACACTTTTCACGGGATGACCTCCGCATTTAAGAAACCCTCTGCATAGACATATACATATCATAACTAAATTGGACAATTTTTCGCTGAAATGTACAGCTTTTGCATTATAAAACAAAATTGAGTAACAGACCGAACAGTTTTTTCTTCGTTTTGACCCACTTATGGGGAAGTGTTTGGAATTCGTGCTAAACAGCCCAAGCAAAGAAAATCA
Source organism: Microchrysa polita (assembly GCA_949715475.1). Lineage (NCBI taxonomy): Eukaryota > Metazoa > Arthropoda > Insecta > Diptera > Stratiomyidae > Microchrysa > Microchrysa polita. Next base: position 75,515,523 of record OX454418.1, on the reverse strand, counting down.
TCATTAGAAACAAAAGAATTTTTTCTCTACTACATTTTGCAATTGCAGTCTCAAATCACTTAATTTATCGGATTTTTATAAACCAAAATTTCAACTACAGATACGACTACGAGTGAATAATGGAACGCACTCCAGGTAGCTGTGACACGTTCCTTTATTTTTTTTAGCGGGTAATGTAAAACAAATATGTTTATTAAATCATAACATTTTCTTCTAAATTTTAGGGTCCTGGAAACAGTTCATACCAAATTCCAATAAACGATTGAAATTTCTTTGGTCCTTGATCCCCAGATAGCTCGTATATTTGTTCAAAACTCCTATTTGAAGGCAGCCAATTATCGCTCGTATTTGTTGATGGGATGCTATATGAAAATAAAAACAAATTAAAATAATTTTAAAAATTTGAATTCAACACGCTTCACCCTTCTTTAGCAAATGTTGTCAAAGCATCCATCATCCTCTCAACCATAAAATTCTCCTTATCCTCTTTCGTGAACAGCGGACTAAAACCATTTTTTGAATAAAATATATATTGCACATCGTCAGCATGAGCGACGGTATACGGTTTCTTGTCAGGATAATAAAATTGACTGTAACGTCCTATATAGGATATTGAATAGATATAGACGTCCTGATAGTTTTTGGCACGTTGAAGAAATTTTCGCATCCGAAAGCGTATGATTGCATCGCCCCAAAGCTGAAAGAAATGAGATCGAATTAAAATCGATTTTCTTGTACCTACTCATGTCTCAACTCAACAATTCCCATTTCTTCGAAAGACTGTTTTGTGAAATTCGCACCACCCAAATAGTGCTGTCGTAGACGGTCGGTAATGTATCGTGATTTTTCTCCCGATCGTGTGTATAGCAAGGTAATGGGGTTTGTCGTGTAACGATCTTCGTTGATGGACTTTTGCCATACAGGGTTGTGTAGGATATCTGAAAAAAGGACATACATACATTAACCAAACACTACTGAGGAATATTCACAATTTCGTTTCATTATCTTACCATGCGCATATCTAACGAACTCTCCGGCCACCCATCCTCCCATTATAGGAACCCGGTGAAATCGGCCTTTAATCATCGCCTCGTTTGGATCCTCTATCATAAACCGATCTTGACCGAAATCTCGTTCGACGACTACGTTCCATTTTCGAACAGGATACCCTGCGAATTCATTTAAGCGTTCGCTTGCTTCAAGAAGTTTATTCAGACTTTGTCGGCGAAGACACTCCACAATAGACTTGTTTCGAGAGCACCCTATATAGTCGGCAATAACACGAGTTTGACGATAGTTCATAGGCGGCGTAAGTTCTGTCGGGCTGTTACTCATCAATATAGCACGATGAAATAGTCCTTTTGACATGGGAGATATGAGTTGAGCGCCACACGATAAAGCTCCGCCACCATGTCCAAATAATGTTACCAGTTGCGGATTACCACCAAAGTGGGCGATATTATCACGCACCCACTTCAACGCCAGAACTTGATCCTTGAATCCTAAATTGCCAGGAGCATCGGCTGTATCTGTAGCAATGAAGCCCAATATGCCAAGACGATGATTGAGTGTAACCAGGACAATATCACGATCAAGAAGATATTGTGGTCCGAATAAGTCACTGCGTCCTGTGCCTAATATTAGGGAGCCGAAATGCAGAAACACCATAACAGGCTGCCTGGCGCTAAAGTTTCTTGTATAGACATTGAGAAAAAGACAATCTTCGGAGATGGGATATTTTAGAAAATCACTTTGAGGACACATAGGTGCATCGTCGGTTGCATCCAAAATTCCATGCCACGCTTTTTTCGGTATGGCTGGTTTGAAGCGTCGATCGCCTATTGGCGGTTCAGCGTACGGAATACCACGGAAGGAATAGACATTGCGATTGTCTCGTGTTTTGAGGAAACTTCCGCGCACTAATCCGTCGTTAATATGAACCGTAATAGCTTCACAAGTGAAATAATGGGAGACTAGATACAGATATAACGTAAGACCAAAGTATGGCATTTCAGAATGAATAAATATAAATTACTAGTGTGTGAAGTAGTATTGAGAATTATTTTGCAGGCATATTTTATTATTATGTAAACAAAGAATTATTGCATACTCATATTTTGCATATTACCTAAGTTAAATCGTAAAATTAATATTGCGGATACAAAGTAAGGCTATAGGGCTACACAGGGTGTCACAAACATTGTTGTCAACTCTGGGACGGATGATCGGGCATTTAAAGGCAAGTTGGTCTGGTACGAGATCCTCTAATTCAAAGCTCACCTGATCAAAATAATTTTGGAAAAAATCACGCCGACTAAGTCCGCCCACTCAACATTTAAACTTTTGTAGTACCTACTAACTAAAGGTTTGTGTTCGTAGAGACGACTCATGTGATGATAGCTTAGCGATCGAAGTTAAACCCACTCTCACGCTCTCTCCCAGCTGATTTCGACCCGCTGTAAACGTAGTGCATTAAAAAAAGACTGCGTATTTCGCCCAAATTGATGGAGTATTTATGCTGTACGCAAGTGCGGCATATAACGTATGCTTCGCTGGTGTGGTGGCCTTATTCCAGATGTTTTACTGACTAAGATCAACAGCATCGTTCGACGAACCGACGCACTCCAGCGGTACTAAATTGGCTTGGAGAGGTTAGTCTGTCCATCACTATTCTGCTAGAACACTAGAAGAGAATATTCCCGATTGCTGTGACTGTGACCTTAACTTCTTCCAAGTTACAAATAAAGAACCTTGAACTTGGCCTATAGCTACTAGCATCAAAAAGAAAGAATTTCAAAATCCAGGGGCGTACGCAGAAAAATATTTCGGGAGGGATTTTAGCACAAAGTCAAATTGATATTTCAAGGCTGAAGCGCGATCAAAATCACTATGGAAGTATGGAAGTTATTTCAATCCGTTTTCGTTTACTTAATATCTCTACAGCTTCAAACCAGTTGCAAACCACTAATGCACTGAAGGACATAATTCCAAATAAACTGTAGCTCCTAATGGGCGTCACAGACCTTCCGATCGATTGAAGAGATTTTTTGATTGCTAGATAATTTAAAAGGTCTATGGGACCATCGAATTCAATTTTTTGATTTGACGTGTGATATGCCATGCAATTTTTCGGACAATCTGTCATGACAATCATGTGTTTTCATTTGCTGATTTTAGGGTATTTTAGATTTAAAAAAAAAACCCTTATGAAATCGATTTTGTCCGTCCGTCTGTCCGTCCGTCTGTTCACTATATAACTCGCGAACGGCTTAACCGATCGTCATGAAATTTGGTAGGAATGTGTAGAATGGTAAGTCTTTGGCACGAAATACTTAAAAGTTGGTAGGGCAAAAATAACAGGGTGTCCCGGACATTTGAACATTTGTTCACTAAATAACTCGCGAACGGCTTAACCGATCGTAATGAAATTTAGTAGGAATGTGTAGAATGGTAACAGCCTTATGCAGACAAATCCTCACAACATACTTCCAGGTCTGAGGTCTGCGTATAGAGTTATATATAAATGTAGGTACTCACATCGTCAGTTCACTTGAAACCCATGTATATTGTCAAAATTTTGATAATCGCGAACTCGAACTCACTTTACACGAAAGTCTCCACACAGGTTTTTGACTTTCCGCCCGTAAAAACAATGCAGTTGCACTTTATTTCACAGTGAAAAATGTCATCAACAATCATTCAGACATCGAGTGCACAGAATCTAGGTAATCATACGGAGGAATCAAAGGTCTTCCACAAATTGTCATCCATTGGATCACCGCTCGCTCTGCTCGCTCCGCTCGCACCTTACCCTACTACTCTTTGCAGCAGCACTGCGCCGTAAAAATGGTGGCAAATGAATCAAAGAGCATGCCACGGGATCTGAGTAAAGGTATGGACGAACCAGAAGCCTATATTTTACGGATTGTCTTCCATTCTTTCAACGCTTGTTTCGCTCGCACTTCGCCTTATCCGGTTTTTATCAGCGTTCACAAGGATTGTGTCGAATTATGAAAAGCGTGACAGACAGAGCGAGGTATGAGTGGAGCAAAGGGCGAGCCAAATTTCAAAACTCCAATCAAAAGCTATACAATTTTCGATTAGAAAACGCACAAGTGCGATTTGGGCAGCTGTAACTTCCGAACGCGGCTAGGTGGATGTTGAAATTTGGAGAAAATATGAGCGCCAAGTATAGCTCTACAAGTGTGTGCCAAATTTCAGAGGGATCGCAAATGAACGATTACCGAACATAAAAGTGCGATTATCTCGCAAAATATCGATCATAAGGGGTACAGGGGTCAATTTTACACCTTAAAAGCAGACAAGACTGATCACTGGTCTGAGCAAGGACCTTATTCTGTAGTGAATTAGGTTCATTGTGTGTCCTTCGGAATGCTGTACATTTTGCTGTTCATTTCTTAGTGCTGTACGACAGGTCAAAATGCTGTACTGTAAGCAAAATGCTGTACGTCTGGTCAGCCTACACTAGTCAGTCAGTCGGCAAACGATGGATGTAGTCAATCGAGTAATAAAAGTTCATAGTACGTACGAGTATATCTGGTGGGAAATCAAAATGAGAGTACGTGCAAATTCAACATTCAGTTCTCAAATGATATCGTTCCACTAATTTTAAAGAGACATCAAAATCGACTTACTCCTATCGGAGATGTTATTTGTTTGTTTATTAACTAAAAATTTCACCTTTTTAACCGTTTTGAAGTAGTAGAACTTGAGTGAAAATTGCAGTTGAAAGAAGTCGGAATGAAGGCACCGAACTGTTAAACGGTGCCTTTATTCCGACTACTTTATCCAGCCATTGAATATCAACCCTAGCCTTGAAATCCATCTATGGTATCACGCCACATCATATTTTCATAATGGAAACACCGTATATCACGAATAAACGATAACGAACCATAGCGCATCCTTCATCAGATTCCTGCTCTATCAATCTGCGCGGTTTCAGATGACAGATGACCACGGAACTACTCTTTGAGACGAAATTCGCCATTGGCATCCCAGATCAGTTGGAATGGGTAAATGACAATCCGTGCACTGATTCATCATTGGGTTTACGGACAGATGACAGAAGACCACGGTGTAGGTACTGGAGTTTTTGGACCCAATACCAGGATATCGGTTAAAATTTAGTGTTTGGCCTAGTGTTCAATCGCTTTTGCTGATGCAAACTGATATCACGTATTTCACATAACTATTGTAAATCAAACTTATTGAGCTCCCTACTAGGTCCCCCTGCCCTATTAATGTTCCCAGTCCCATCATTTTGGCAAAAAAATAAACGTGTAGTACATTAAGAAAATAAAAGTGTCTATCACTTATTGGTATTTTTGTTGTTTCACGACTTTTAGGTGTGGTCTTCTCAAAATTAGGACACTCGGTTTTTTGGCAGGACGGCAGGTTAAAACCAAAAACAGGACGGATTCGACTATTAAATGGCCCGTAAGGAGGTTTAATAGTGGATCACTTGATCATGTTTCCGGTTCATCCGCATAGTTATATCACGGATGTGTTCACAGGGCCGGATTTCTCATATGGACAGCCTGGGTCCAGGGCGGCAGAATTTGAGGGGCGGCAAATTGTTAAATTTTTGAATTCGTCTACAATTATGGGAAAGTTGCATTTTGAAAACTAAAACATAATTATAGAAAATATTTTGCGTTTTTAATTTGTCTAGAACAAATGCCTAGATGCATATATATTCGTCTTAATCCAAAAAACCCAATTGCAACCTCTAAAATTTAATGTGGTTCCGCCTTCAAAAATAGGGACTACGCAAAATTTTGCTGGAGGCATACACTCTGAATGGTACGACGGCCTTTAGTTCGGTTAGAGTAGCATTGGCTTCACTTTAAATATTATGCCTGAAGCCACATTAAATGTTTTAAATATGCGAGTACTTGGTCGCCAACTCCTGATTTCCAGGAAAGCAGGGATTTGGTTTCGGGAGAGGTCCAAGTCTCGATATTAGAAATGTGGCATTGGCTATCAAATTTTTGAGTTTTTAACGTGTTGTTCACTTCGGTTAATTGCTTTATTTTGTTTATAACTCCTCAAAGCTGTGAAAATACGGAGACATAAATATGCGCAATCACACACTGATTTTGGATAGAAGTCCAGAATTGGAGTCAAGTTTTGTTACTTTTGGACATTTTTGAAAAGAACGCAACGCGAGTTTCGTTAGCGCCATGACAGCAACCAGATCAGACCAGTTGTAACCGTGTTAAATGTAACCACAAGTAAAAGATCCAACACACGTAGATACCACTTATCGAAAAGTGAGAGGTCATTCTCGATTGATGCCTTTCTTAAAATTTAGCTTAAAATTTGTAATATGTTTTCTGTCAATATTTTGGAGGTTGACAATTTAATCTGACGGAAAACCTTAAATTTTGTTGTCGAAGTAAGTTAAAGGATGAAACATAATTTGGGTTGAACAATTTTGACGAAATGTCGTATTCGTATAGTTATGCGTCCAGGGCCGTGGAGAGAAAATCCGGGCCCGGGGGGGACAATGATTCCGGGCTCACCTCTTCCATACGATAAAAAATTATGAATCGAAGAAAATTTTTATTTGACATATCGGCCCTTGTACAGTCTATAATCCGGCCTCTAATGCGGAACATCTCATAATCCGGCGTCCTCTCTGAATCGGCAGTCTCAGTAAACCGGCAGTTTTCTGTAGTCTATAGATATTTGAAGAGTGTTTTAAAGCGGACTTCTGCGCATTCAGATGCATTTTGAGATTTAAGTTCTGAGCTAAAATTATGGGATTTTAGAAAAATACGAATTGTAGAAAAATTATAAAAAACATACCGGATAAGCCACTTGCCAAAAAAAACTGACAGAAACTGAATTCAATGGTGAAGCATTTTTAGATACTAAACTCACAAAAAAAAGGGAGTTGACTGTGTGTGTGATTTTTGTGTTCAAGTATATTTTGAAGATGATTCGAAAGTTGTCTGGCGAATTTTAAGGAACTACAGAAGCCACAATCATTCTAAAATAAGGTTCATTCGTTTTACGTGCATTTTTGGCTAACGAAACTGCATAGAAAAGCGACTGCTTAAAGGGTCAACTTTCTAGTATGAAGTTTCGTTACTAAAATCAGCCCGTGATGAAAAAAAGATACGCATAAAACGATACTGGTAGCCGAGTAGTCTTCTAGCGTTTAGTTCTCCCAAGAAAAAAAAAATAAAAAATTATTGATTGCCTTGTCCCAACGAAATTACATATTTGGAAAACTTATATGCTCTTGGTGAAGTAAGATGCCAACCTATAGGTATATTCGAACTTTGATATCAAGAAAGCCTTGAAAATTTCGACAGTCATTCTCTATATGAAAGTATCAGGATGCGTATTTAGGAAACCTAGTTCAGTTCGTCACCTGCTTGGGGACGAAATCGATTAGCTTTTCTAGTGTCAAAACCGCCCAAAACCCTCATCGATTTCGTCCTTTGAAAGTGGACGAGCTCGCATAGGGTTTCGAGTACATTTTGCGTCGAAAACAGCCAAAAACACTTTTTTAAATTTAAAAGAAAAGGAGTGGTGTTTCCTAAGACGGGATTAATTTATTTTTTGTATATGATCATTTCGGGCACCAGTTGTGCCCTTCTTCAGTACAGATCCACAGTGGAATTCAAGGTGGAGATAACGTTTTTTTCTGCTTATGTATCTATTGTCATTCAATTTATTATAATAAAAGAAGAGATCTTTACCGCTTATCTGACTGAGTCTCCATCAAATGCATTTCCGCTTTACAAACTGCAATGCAAATTTGAGTTTTTAGCTCAGAAAAAAAGCAGAAAAAAACATTATCTCCACCTTGCAATTCTTAACAAAGCTTTTTAAATATTCAAGTAAATTTATCCTAAAATCCCTATCTAAGGGTTTGCAGCTTTGCCAAGCAGACTCAAATCTGTATAAAAAAAAAAACAAATCGGAATAACAATATATTCAGTAAGAAATCCTTTCCAAAATCTTCACTATAAGAAGACAAAACAAAGAAGGATTTTGAGCAGTACTGGCAAAGTTTATCGATCACGTCACTTTCAAGGAGACGTGCTGAACAAGTTTTTATTGCTGTTTTTACGAAAAATGCACTAGAAACCCTATGCGAGTTCGTCCCCAAAAAAAAGAGACGAGTATGGTGAGGGTTTCGGCAGTTTAGGCACTAGAAAAGCTAATCGATTTCGTCTCCTTGCGTGGGGGCAAGTCGAACAAGGGTTTTTGGCTGTTTTCGACGTCCACTTTCAGGAGACGAAATCGATGAGGGTTTTTTGATACTTACACTCTAAGACAATTTAGTTGAATTTTACATACATTATACTAGGAAACTAGTTTCCTATTTTCGTTGCTTTAAATTTACACAACAGGCGGAACGTTGCATTTTACACCTTTTTGTCGTAAAATAAGTACATCGTAATTGTGTAATTTTTAACTTCAGTTTGTGTAAATTTGTGAGGAAGATGAAGTGAAATTTATACGAAAAGATGTAATTTTAAACATAGTATATGTACCATTGCGCCTTGAATGTGTATTTTTACACTAATTATGTCGTGAATATAGTACTTTCAAGCATGCAATGTTTTTTTAGTCCTCATACCATTTTTCTGTATCTCCCCCCCTTCCCTCCCTTTTTTTAAGGTTGCGGACCCCCGATCGTTTGGGACTTTTAATGCCATAATCTGGGGACCATCCCCAACCATAATCAAAAAAAAAATTTCCGATGTAGGATTTTTGCCGTTCGATGGCCATATTTTGGTGCAATTTTCTTAGACTATCACTAAACACGTTTGAAAATTTGCAACTGCACGGTACACACAACAAATGCGCATAATGCTGAAAATTACACATTTCTGTGTAAATTTTGGTAATTGCGACATCGATGTGTAAATATGGACATTTGATATGTAAAGATGTGATTATGTTATACGTGTTTTGGAAGAGAGGCTATGTATTTTTGCGTAGAAGTATGTAAAATAGTACATTGCATGTTCTATAAGGGTATAAATACGCCAACGAAATAATTATGAGTAAAATATTACGTAAGTTTACTATATTATTATGTGCAAAATGAGTGTAAAATTACAGTCGTGTTTTAGAGTGTAGCCACTAGAAAAGCTAATCGATTTCGGCACCTGCTTGGGGACGCACTGAACTAGGGTTCCTAAATACGTGATCAGGATAGGATCATACATAAATATTATTTTTTAATTCGATTTGAAGACTATACGGCTCAAGTGTTCATTGTACAGATGTGTATAGATGAATAATAAAGGCTGTAGTACACGCAAAATTGAAAGTGTATAATGCTAAACTAGGAAAATTTAATTCTGTGCACCTGTGTGCGGTATGTATGTAACCGCCAATTCGCTACGCTTAGGCCGCGCGCAGACTAAAGGCGTATTGGAGCGTAGCGTAAAACCTGTCGCCCAATACAAGCGTTGTATTGGGCGACAGGTTTTACGCTACTCTACGCTCCAATATGCCTTTAGCCTGCGCGCGGCCTGTTTTTTTCTGGATGAAGATTTTTGAAAGGAAACAGCTGTGGTTTAATATGTACCTCAACCCTAATAAAGGTTTTAGGAAAACAAGTCGGATACAGTTCACAGTTCTAACAAATGCTTGGGGAGCTTAAATCTGTAATTTATTAGCACATTCGCAGTGGCCTAGACTGTTGGTCGTTACTCTATAAAATTGTCCTTCGAAATGCACACCGCTAGGATTTTACAAAATATCTTTTTTCCTATTTTACTTATTTCGTAAGCAACTCGCGGTTTTCTCTAGTACAGAATGGCGTTAACATTTTTTGTTACCGAGTTGGATTCAATAATTTAAGTGATCAGCATCTGGGTGTTGGTACCTTGAATAATAAATAATTTCATTAGCAGCAGCAGTACGTATACAAAATAATAATCGCCCGGAAAAGTCCTTCTAGAAAAAATGTCGTTGTGCAGGGGGTCCTATTTTTACTTCCAACATAATTTTTTTGAAAAACGGTACGCTACTGGATGGAGAAGTCGAAATTTATTGTCGAGGGAAGACTGAATTTAGAAATTTAGTAACGAAACGATCATGGTGATTTGTTGATTGAATATGATTATTCGGGCCCCTAGTCCTAAAAATTCGATAATAGACTAGGGGGCCAAAGCCCAATGCAGAGTAAGTTATGTATTGTTGTTTATTTTTATTTATTTATTTCAAGTACCTACTGTTGAAGGCATTGCCTTATTACAGAGGTTCTGGTTCACATTATCTTTATGTTCATATTACTTGTTATGTATTGTTGTTAAAACGCTAGAAACAGTACCCAAGATTTCTTAGTTCAGGACCTTAAAATAGCAATTTATATGTAAAAAAAAACACTGAAGCACAACTTTTGTGTCAAAATCCGGGCCCCTTATGTAATCCCGGGCTCAGGGGGAATCACCCCATTCCGCCCCCTCTCTACAGGCCTGTATGCGTCCTTCTTCGGGTACACCAAACCAGGAATTTGTTTTTGCTTCAAGCAACAGGTTGTACAAATTTTTATGAAAAGGGACATTTTATACAAACATTTAAGAGTCTGGGGGGATTTTCGTCCGGAAAATGCATACTCATTTTAGTTAGAGTTCCGAAGACAATTTTCCTAATATATTTGCGCGAAGGGAAATTTTTTCATTTTCATCTTTCTAAATTTCTGGATCTGGAAGGGGCTTTAGCCCCTCCCGTGGTTGCGCCACTATAGGTACTGGTTACATGAGTCATTTGCTTAAAAAACATCGTAACTGAATTCGCTCACAGTGAGACTCGAAACCAAGACCCTGTGCTCCAAAGGTGAGCGTACTAACCATACCAACCAGACTACTTCCTTAAAGTGTCATATATCTATGAAATTGAAAAAAAAACTGTCTCATCAATATCTTCTTCATGTTATACCTAATATAATTTCATATATGAAAACAGGCTGCCTTTTATTACACCCTTGTACATTTTATAGAAATCTTTACTCTACTACTTAATTTATATTGCCCTAGTATGGGTGTGTAATGTATTGCATGTATTGCACATATTTGCAGATATTATACTTTTGAACATTGATTCATAAGTATCGATTATACTAATTACAGTGCCTTCAATGTCTTCTTATAAAACGAGTAGGTATAATTATTACAAATTAACGTTAAACTAATTGACAAGTCAGTAAGCCATCAAACCAGTGTAGCATAATATCGAATCTGAATCGATTTAGCCATTTTGAAGAAGTGCTAATTTAAATGTAATTTGTATAAAGCAAACATTTACGAGTAAGAAAAAAAGTTGACAACCTACAATTATGAAAATGAAGCATTCCGATGTTTTTTATGGTTGAGTTTTATGAATGTTTTTATGTCCTGATTTATTAATTTGCAGTCGCTGCACAAATGCCATTTATTGTTGGTTACACTGTAATTTTGGGTAGAAGCATTTAACAAATCTACGAACCAAAGGAACCCGTTTACAATTTTCTTCTTTGTTGAAAATATTTAACAAAGTGGGTGGCCTAACGTTGATAACAATATTGAAAAGACGCAATCCTCAAATTATCTCTTTATAAACTTTTGATATAAAAATATTTTCGACAATAACCCATATATAGCCTTCGCCGTAAATCGATTAACAAAAGACCTGTATGAATTCATTGTTCTTCAATTGACCGTAAAAGTTATAAACTATTCTTAAGAAAATAGAGAATGTCTATGTCACTATATCTATAAATAATACACCAACAATTGATCCCTTTTAGGGGTAGCATAACAAATCGATTGTACAACCTTGTTTGCCACACTTTCGCTTTTCAAAATGTTTAAAAGACTTTGAACATGGAATGAACATTATACGAGTACAATAGGACAACTAGAAGATGTTTTGTGTTTATTGTGATCGGGGATAATAAAACCACACTTGCTTCTCCAACTGAGCAACAAAACAAATTCCGAACAAAACTCCGTGAAGGACAATCAAGAAATTTATCTTTACTCGTCCTTTTGCGATGTAAAATATGATCCAAGTATTCAAGGAGGTCCTGGTTTGAGTGGCATACGAACATATTGAAGAATAGGGACAAAATAATTGTTTGGTGAGTTTATGTGGTTTAACCATATATCCTGTAAGTACGAGTGAGTGCTATACCCATTTGCGGGTTTTATGTTGGTTTCTTTGAATAGTGTTCCAAGAAAGGGTTCTTGTTATCGAGGCTCGATAAAATAGAGAGCATGAAGATAATATGCAGATTGTGCCGATAGTCGATATGGATGACACGGGTGTTCCTGTTATTGTCAAATGGAAAATTGGGAAAATGTCGACTGTAAATATGATATTTTCGAGCCCTCATTGAGTTAGTGAACACACGACTAGCTGAATTCATTGTTTATAATACAAAACAGAAATAGCAACAATTAAATCGCTTATGAATCAAAAATAAATTTATCGAGCTAATTAAATGCAACTGGGGCTCTTTTGGTGAATCTACTAGGAAATGATATAACATTCAGTCAAAATTCACCTTTCTAATTGCCAAAGCGAACATTGACTTTATTCACTTCCCGCTTTAAGGTACGTGCTCGTAGAGACAACTTATGTGATGATCGCTCAGCGATCGTAGTTTTGCATCCAATTCCGAGCCATATTTGCAATTTTGAGGGGTTTTAAGAAAGTTTGTTTTCTTCAAAAAACCCTTATGAAATCGATTTTGTCCGTCCGTCCGTCTGTCCGTCTGTTCCCTAAATAACTCGCGAACGGCTAAACCGATTGTCATGAAATTCGGTAGGAATGTGTAGAATGGTTACAGTCTTCGGCAAAAATACCTTAGAAGTTGGTAAGAAGAAGATAACAGGGTGTCCCGAACGTTTGACTTTTTTAGTTTTTATCAGATATTGACGTATGGGTATTTAAATCAAAGATCTAAACGAGTACATCTGATATCAGTTAAAATTTTCCAGTTTTGAGTAACGGTAAAAAAGTAATTGGCGTTTAAAGTTAAAGTTCCTTTTCGACCTCCGTTTTTCTAAACCGTTATAGTGATCGATATAAAACTTTGCACAAAGATTGGTCAGTATGGCCTTATATACGTTAAATATTAAGACTGTTGACATTTGCTAAGGAAAAGTAAATAACAGTAAATTTATAAAATTTCAATTTGTTCGTGTGTAGCCCCTCTTAGGTTTCCAAATATGAAAATTCTCCTAAGGGTTTTTAGAAAATTACATAGGGAATATGTCTACGAATTTTCATTCGAATAACTGTATCCAAACCGGAAATATAGCCAAGTAAGTATTTAGTAAGGGCCAGGGGCGTACGCAGAAATAAATTTCGGGAGGGGTTTTTGAGAGTGGTTGAACTGGCAGCATGTGGTTACATTTGGTGAGGTTATGGAACACAATAGTTCAGATACGGATTTTACAGAACACAATGGATAACAGCTTACAAACCACGACACAGGTCGAACTATAATCCAAGGTCGCGACAAGGTTAACGCCGTGCCTGTGGTCGATTAGATTACTTCAGCGATAAGAACCAAACACCTTCACTTTACACCTTCCACAAAAACTGATTCAGTCGCTGATGTCCCTATTTTTTAATTACACGATCTGGTGAGCTCTAGCCCTCTAGCTGTATGACAACTAACCAAAACACGAATACGGCAACTGCCCCAAACAACCTGTTGCAGGTGATTTCGCATATGAAACAACCTAAATTCAATCTACATGAACAAAGCTTCCAAAACCCCTCAACCCCCCTCCCTACTACGTAAGGAGCCCTGCAGCCCTATGTGCCCTCAATGTGTCAAAACACCGTTATTTCAGGTAGAATTGTTACTCTTATTTTAAGAAAATAATCATCATTGTAGCATCAATTCATTTCGGAGGGGGTTTGAACCCCCAAAACCCCTACCTAGGATCGCCACTGATAAGGGCCTTTCACAATGCAAGGGAAGCCTCTTAAGCATTTCTTCAATGCATATCTTTTAACTTGATGAAACAATGAACATGACATTTGGTGGAAATGCATAGAATGGTAATCGTAATAGTAGTTTTGCATCCAATTCCGAGCCATTTGCAATTTTTAGGGTTTTTTCAGAATTTTTTTTTTTAAAACCCTCATGAAATCGATTTTGTTCGTCCGTCCGTCTGTCCGTCTGTTCACTAAATAACTCGCGAACGGCTCAACCGATTGTCATGAAATTTGGTAGGAATGTGTAGAATGGTTACAGTCTTTGCCACAAATATTTTTGAAGTTTGTAGGACCAAGTTAACAGGGTGTCCCTGAATAGCTGTAAAAGTATAATTGTTCAATACTCATACGAAAGTTTGCTTGGGCTTTTATGTCAGGGGAGACAATGGAATCATTTCACATAAGTTGCATTTCCTTGATTGAAAAAACAGTAACAGTAGATTTACAGCTATAATTCAGTTCATATATAAAGCCAAGCCATTCTTACGTTTGCCTGAGTTTCTTTTTGCTAAAAGGCCATCAGAAATCTTAAATCTAGAAATGCCTGTAGATTTGCCTTGGAGTACTTTTATACAAACAGGGTAGCGCCTTTCATTCTGTTCCACCTTTAGTTAGACCAATCCAAAAATCGATTTAGAGGAAGCATTTCATTAATGTTGTGCACAATTCTTAATTAATTAATTCTTATTAATTGCGTATATAATATATTTACAAGAAATCTTTAATATGCATTAAAATACTAAAACACCCTCGTATTGCGGGCGCAGCCCTCTGTACGCCGGTATTTTTTTTATTAATGTTACTTTCCTTGTATCGACTATGTCGCAAAGTAAATAAAATAAAAATAAAATATACGCAGTAGTGCTCAAAACCGGTGGTTTAACCAGGGCCGGCGCGAGTTCCTGTTGCGACCTTGGCGCGATATGCAATTGCGCCAAGGTCTGTGGGGAGTGAGAGGGATAGTTGGAACCCCGGATATATCGTGTTCATGGTGATTTTGGGGCCTCTTAGAAATGGTTTGGGGCTAAATGCGTGTATGACTGAGCCTCATATCGATGATCAGTCCAAAAGTTAAGAACTATAAACAACCAGGCCCGTATTTATGAACATTCCTTAACTCAAGGATGCTTAAATTCAATAAATTAAATGTCAGTTTCCCAACTTTTTTCATAGAAATCACTTATATTCACGAGTCAATGCATCCTTAAGAAGAAACTCAAGGAGACCTTGAAATTTTCTACAGTCAACCTCACTTGAAGTCAAGGTAGCTATCCACCTTCCTTGAAATATAATATTTAAAGTCTATTGAAAACTTAAGATCTCCTTGAGTTTTGCCTTAAATCAAGGATGCATTGACTCCTGAATATAAATGATTTCTATGAAAAAGTATGGGAACTGACATTTAATTTATTGAATTTCGGCATCCTTGACTCAAGATCTCCTTGAGTTAAGAAATGTTCATAAATACGGGCCTCAATCCCCAAAAGCAAACCAATCAATCGTATAAAAAAAAGCACTAATGGAGCATAATGAACACATAGCATCGGATTTAGCCTCAATGGCGCCCCTGGGCAGTAACGAAATTGCCGCCCTCCGCCACTAGATAGGCTTGAAGGTAGTAGTTGTCGCCTAAGGAAAGGTATGCAAAACGCTAGCGGGCGTATGTGAAAAATTGAAATTTTTAGATTTTTTACGAGTAAGTGTATTTTGTTTGCTTGAAAATGATTTATGTTGCTTCCCAGGGACGTAGCCAGGGGAGGGCTCCAGGTGTCCACCTCCCAAAATCGTATTTGGAATGATTGAAATTCCAATGACAACATAGAAAACTGTACAATTCTTATTAAATTCGGCTCACTTCACTTTCTTCAGAAACGCGTTCATGTTTTCTAAATACCTTTTCAATTTCTGAGTTTTTTTTTCATTGTCGATCGTTTTGGAAATAATTTGCGAATTACCCCAACAAATAAATTAAGAAAGCTTACGGTAGATTTTTAGCACACCATGACCTATTTTTTTTGTCTTCGGTGAAAAAGATAACGAAAACGAATTGCGAAATAACTTACTGATGTTATTTGGAAAAAATCATTCGGTGCCTATATTTTCCTGATGTCAGCTATTTGAAATTATTTTTGTCGGGTGGAATTTCCCGTTTTTCTCTGAAGAAAAATGGAAATTCGACAATTTAAGCGTAAAAATTCTTAAAAAATTATTTAAACCTATTAGCACGTAAAACTATACTCTAATCGCGGAAAAACAAAAATGTCCAGACCTATTTTCGGTTTTTGTTTTCAAAATATTCTCGTGTCCGCCAGTCTGAGCAAACTTTGCATAGGGGGCGTGGAATGAAAAACTTTGGGAACCACTGGTTTAGAGAGTTGTGAGGGGAATCTTGCATAGATATTTTACGCCTCTAGAAGGCACAGAGTTATGTCAGAGCTTCTGACTGACTATAACCGCAAAACTCAACTTCCATGCGGTGGGTCCCTGCAGAACCACTTTTCGGTACTGCATCGCAGGGACGGATGTGACCAATTATCCATCTCCGTGGTTTGCTGACGTAGGTACGCTCGGCTCTCACTGAGCAGGTTTCAAAAACTTCGATAAACTTCCCCGGCATTGTGAGAATTGCTATTTTCAGAGCTTTGTTTAGAATTAGGGATGTCAAAAACCGGACGGTTAGTCCGAAAACCGGTACTTTCGGTACGGTTAACCGTTTTTTTCGGTTTTTTCCTCCTTCCGGTCTTAACCCGGACGGCTGTTTGTCCATCCAGTTAAAACCGGGACAAAAATACTTTCCAAATTTATACAATTTTTTATATTTTCTTGATTTTTCCATATGCAATTTTATTACCTGTCCCCTATGAAAAATTTCGTTCCCAAATTCCAGCTCTTAAACATATTTTCGAACGCTCTCCTTATTGCTATTACTCGTAGAACAATCGCCTAGTCAAACTACTTCTCCTTGTATCTTTGATTTAATTTTGCATACGATACGAACTAGGGATGTCAAAAACCGGACGGTTGGTCCGAAAACCGGTACTTTCAGAACGGTTAACCGGTTTTTTTTCGGTTTTTTTCTCCTCCCGGTTTTAACCCGGACGGTTGTTGGTCCATCCGGTTAAAACCGGAAAAAAAATTATTTCAAAATTCATAAAATTTTTTATGTTTTCTTGATTTTTCAGCCTGCAATTCTATTACTTATCCCCTATGGAAAAAAAATCGTTTTCAAATTTCAGTCCTTTAACAATGGTCGAACGCTCTTTTATTTGCTATTACTCGTAGAACAATCGCTTCGTCAAATTACCTCTTGTATCCTATCTCTTCCAAGGCAGATATTGTTTATGTTAGCACAGCGTTTCACATGTATCTTGGTTGTACAACGTGAAAGTGAATTAATATTCGTGTATAATATATCAGTGCATTTCGCGTATGATCGTGTCCCTAAAAGATTTCGTATTCCGCAAGAGAAATTAGGGTGGCCCCTGTTGTAAATGTTTGAATTTTTTTTTTCAAAACTTAATAAAATAATTAAATCACATCTGACAATTTTATTTGATTGTCTTTTTGGTTCAACATGTTTTTCCTTTAAATTAGCTGTCTTACTACATCATGTACGTGAATTTTAAGTTGATTTTGCATACGATACGAACACCAGCAATTGCAAAGTGTGTAAGCATTTTTTTTTAGAAAAATTCTAGGCAAATCAATGAAAAGAACCGGTTAACCGGAAAACCGGTACTTGGAGTCCGGTTAAAACCGGACGGTCTAACCGGCTTTGCAAAAAAACCGAAAAAACCGACAACCGGGTTATGGGCCGATTTTTGACATCCCTAATACGAACCATAGCAATACGAGTGTGTATGCATGTTTTTACTAGAATTCTAAGCAAATCAATGAAAAGACTCGGTTAACCGGAAAACCGGTACTTTTAGACCGGTCAAAACCGGACTTTCTAACCGACGTTGCAAAAAACCGAAAAAAAAAAACCAAAACCGGATTATGGGCCGGTTTTTGACATCCCTATTTAGAATGCCATCCGGACCTGATGATTTACCTTCCTCCACCCTGGATGAGGATTGGAGTAACTTCTCTATGATGGAATGTGACATTATGTTAATTCGGTGCCACGGTCTTCTGTCTCTAACTTGTGTTTACTAAAAACAGTTAAAACAATCTTATTGGTGGAGCTTTTCGTACTACTTTCTTCATTACCATCTTATACGCCATCCCCCACGGATTTGTATCAGCATGTTAACAGAGGTGCCTAAAGCAAGCTCGTTGCTTCTTCTTTATAGCAAGTTTTAGGACTTCGCGTGGGGTTTTATACGTATACAGTAGATTGCTGTGTGTTTCTATACCACCCAATATTGAGACGCGAAAAAGCGGTGGAATGGAGGAATCTCGATACAGTGGACATTTAGCACTGCCAGTATGGTGCTTGGAATTCACGTCCAGGCTTCTTCTCTTGCATAGTGTCCACACGCAATGCCTTTGAAGCACTTCTTAGGCAAGACATGTTGTTAAAGTCGGTTGTTTGTCCATCCAACCTTGAGCTTCCGATCGCTAAGATTTTGTTTTAATGGTTGGTGCTGCCTTGCGCTTTCCTCATTTATCTTATAGCGCCTGGCCTCCGTGTATTTGGACGCCTAATCATTCCAAAAATGATGCGCAGTTTTCTCCTTTCGTTGATAAAGTTATATCAAGATCGAGTCACTAAATTTTGCCTTCTTGACGTAGGGTCTTCACGTCTATGGCCTTCAGTCCGAGTATATTGGAAACAATGGATTTACACCCTTCCATTGAATCCCTTCTCGTGTTTAAAGTTCGATTAACAGTTCCCCCTTCTGTGTGCGCCGAATCCGAGAGATATTCTCGCCGTTGACATACTTGGAATGTCGGACTGCAGAATAAGGTTTGGCATACGTAAGGATATACTGTCGAACTTCCCTAAACGGACACTTCTAATAACCGGACATTTCTTATTAACGGATTATTTTCCCCAACGTTTTTTCACATATTTTGGTAGGAAAACACCTTCTGATAGCCGGACACTCTCATAACCGGACACGGACAGTACTTTAATTCCAATTCTGAACAAGCGAGTCTCTAATAAACGGACAGTTCCAGGAAAAAAATGTTCAAATTCTTACATTGCAGAATTGTATTTATTAGGGCAAAGAGTCTTGCGATTACCAGAAAATGGATCTTACGCGTATAAGCAAGACCCAATGTACGGGAAATGTAAAATGATAAAGCAAAGACTGCAGTTCTTTCTTATCTCTCGGTTGGTGACCGTAGAAATTGCATAAATTAAATTTATGCTGCGGCGTTTAATCGTGCAATTCTCTATTCTATTTAAATAAGTGTAAAAAAATGTTGCAAATTGAAGGAAAATTGCTAATCACATAACAATTCAGATGAAAAATAGTGTGCTCGCTCTCGGAAAAAAATTGTTGGAAAAATATGTGGAAACGACGAAACCTTTATTAAAAAAAAAAGTTATTTTGAATAAGTGGAAAGAGAGTGGGAATGAAATTACTAAAAATTATACCCGAACCCGTCCGGACTACAAATTTTATCGCAGTTTTGAAATGGATTTGCAGATTGTGGTGAAAGTCTATTTTTTATAAAATGTTATGCCTTTGTGAAATATTCTCATAAGCGGACACTTTCAATAAGCGGACAAAATGTCATTCCCCAATGGTGTCCGCTTATGGGAAGTTTGACTGTAGATTCAAGTTCTCCTTTACATATTTATTTATTCGATTTATCGAAATCCGATCACGAGACGGATCCAATGCACGAAGGACATCCGAATCGAAAGAAAGAGTTCTGTTAGATTACGATAAGGGAAACACCGATTAACCGGCAAATTCGGTCCTCGGACCAGTAGTTTTCTTCAGGTGCCCAGATTATACGAGGAGTCAATCAGTCAAAGATTTAAAGTATTGCGGTTACAAAAAAAAAAATTCACTCACCATGCATGAACTGTACACATTTTAGAATTTTTGCATGAAAATTTACTTATGAATTTTCGAACCCTAACCGTGCAGTTTAGGCAACAAAGGTAGGGGTTCTTAACGAGCAGGCAGAGTGACGAGAGAGGTCTATGTCATTCGCTGCTCCTATCCTTTTACACTAGAAGGACAACAAACAGGGAGAGCTAAAATTAGGAATAAATCCGTAAAAGGGGTAACCGACGCGAACAGGTGCCATTTTATTTTAAGCTCCATGGCTCCTGGTCTCGGTCGAAATTAGCCCACTTATACCTCAAAGAAAACCCGACCACCCTATGTGAAATTTTAAGCTAGCGTTGGATATTTTCTATACCTACATAATACATATCAGGATTGCAAGTGTCCTCAATAATTCATTAATTTTGCTGTTTTTATATTTGTGATATCTGGTGCTAGTTTTAGGATATCCAGTTCTAATGAAAAAAAATATACATACACCTATGATTTAGTCATTCTCATTATAAACTAAAAAAACATTCCACTACAAGGACACTCTAAAAAGCATTTCCCCTACTCTGTACATTTGTCTATCACAAACAATATGCATATAAGGTGTCCATTCAGTTTAATCAGAGGGGTTGAATTTTCTAAACAAACATATTGTCCGTATACTATAATTCTCTCTCGTACATTTCTATATGCGATACTGTTGCATAATTTCCGATTTTAAATGTCACATTTTATTTATGACATTTTTTTTTGTTGCCAACAGAAGATTGCTCATTTTATTTTTTCAACTCCGATTTGTGTTGTTGCCGTCGCAATTTACTATTATCTCACAAACCCCTAATATTGCCGTAGTATGCTCAAATTGATCCCCGTTCCGCCCTCATTAGTGTTAAATGGAGTTCTGGTGAATTTGCTACGGTTGGTACAGTAGCAAATATTTGTAGGGAGGTTTTGTTCCGTTTTTTTTTCGCCCTTGTCCTTTTTGACGCACACACAAGTCCTCTTTGTTAGGGGTGGATTGTGAACAAAATGAAGTGTGCATATACATTGTCGGGCGTGTGAAGGACATCAATAACCATATTTGACAACAAAGTGTCGTATTGCCCTTGATTTTTGTATAAATATCAAGTACTCGTACAAGGAGTGGGCTGGTGAAATCACATAAAAGATTGTATTGTTTGGACAATATGTTTTTTTCCGTGTGTGTTGATTAGGATGGATGGTGGCGATGTAGTGATGATGATGTAATGGTATCAAATTTATTGAGCGAAATGGAGAAGAAGATCTGTGAGAAAGTTTTGAAAGTTATGATTCAAAATGAAAAAAATTTAATGCGCCTACCCTACGAAATTATATGCACTGAAATATAATGCAATTCTTTAGGACGGGAGACAGTAGACTGGAAATTTTTATTCGTTTTGAAATAAATAAAATTGAAATAAATTGGCCTACACTCTAAATATTAATATCTTCAGATTTAGAATAAACTTTTATTTTTCCCTAAACTGTTGTAGGACCACAGACAAAAAAAAAACAAACCTACTCTCTGAATTCACAAGAATTTTTTTTCGCACTTTACGCACTATTAGCTCAATTATCTCTAGTCCATTTCATAAATCGCACTTACCTATTTTTTTCCGTTAAGTGTAAACCAAACATATTTTTCCTCATATCGAATTATAATCGAACCAGACACGAAGAACTATCCATCCAATTTAAAATAAAAATAATAATCGCTCGCTCTCGACTATGCAATACATCACATAATTGCACACTTCTAACATTTCCGGAAATAATAATCCTTTTATGTTGAATTTTTCCGCTAATTCCTATTAATGGTGTGAAATTGTCAAAATTTTAACCGCGCGCGTCCCTAACAAATGAGGAGGGGTTGTGAACATTTGAAATAAAAAAATCGCTTTGATTGAAGTTAATGCCCCAGAACGAACGATTTTTGCAATTTATTTAATCCTCTCATTTTGAAGTGTATACCCTTCCGTTTTGCAACGTGTCGATATAGCTTGGCACCCTTTTTAAATTTTAAAGTACCGGTTGTGCATTAAACGCATCCGGATTTGAAAATATATGTTGCAGAAATGAAAATGGCAAACTTTGTGCTCCGGATATGTTTGACATTCGCCTTAACATTTCCGGTTATCTTTTGTATAATAATATAGAATTCAACTATGCATGTGTCCGTAATGCCTCCTCCTAAAATACGAAAAAGAATTGGCTTAAATTGGGAGTGTATGATCTTTTCTATTGCGGAAAGGGTTTAGGCAGGGCCGGCCTTAGCAATGTAGTGGCCCTGGGCCAAATCGATACCCAAACAAAATGTTAAGCGCTAACAAGTGGAAATTCGGGATCTTTCGTTTAAATGTGTCTGACGGAGAGCCGGCGGCGCAAGCCTCTGTCGCGCCGTAGGGCTTGCATATAACGCCTTTTGGTTGTAGGTACTGGAAGATGGTAGTTTAGTTATAGCTTTTATTTTTTTTTTAATAAATTCTGTTATATTTTCGACTTTGGTTTTTTTTACTAAATTAATTGGGCAATTATCACTTCCTCAAATTTTGAATGTGGAAATAGCGGTTAAGAGCCATATATAATTTTTTTTCAAACGATCGGCATGATCGTTAACAATTTTGAAAGAAAACGATTTTGAATAAATGTCATCAGCTTCTCCGAGCGAAAAGTTTGCATTTAATTTTACCTTGAAAAACATGTGTTGGACATTTTGCATTTTGTGTGCTTTTAACAGGGTCGTACGTACGTTATTATTTTTAGTTTCGGCGGGAGGGGTTTTCGAGAGTGAACTAGGTTGGCATGTACCCTGATACAACCTTACAAATTTTCTTCAAATTTTATATTAAAGAAAATGTAATACCCAGAAAAATATAAACTATTGCAAAGATATATTTGAGGTTGTAGAACACAGCAGTTTTGCCCCAACATGCATATGAAACAAGTTGCATTTCATTCTACACGACCAAAGTGTGCAAAACCGCTTAGGGAGAAATTTTTCAGCATCCCTATGCGACCTTGATGTGTCAAAATACTTTCATTTCAGGCAGTACTGTTACTCTTTTATTAATAGAATATTTATTGTTTCATCAATTCATTTCCGAGGGTGTTTGAACTCCCAAAGCCCCTTCATTTGATCGCAACTAGCTTTCTGCTAAGGTTGTGGCATCTTTGGCTCTAGAGCCCATACCACTCAGATCGTAGCGAATCACAAACATTTTCTCAGCGTATCTGACTCCTGACAGAACCAACACTCTTTGAAATTCTAATGAACTTTTTCATCGATTGATATAAAAAAAGAATCAGCGATTTTGCCAGAATTTATCGATTCAAACGCAAAACATGAAACATGCTAAAGAAATGTAATCTTAGGAAGATGCATTGGAAATGATAAACAAATCAGAACTAGAAGCTAAAGTGCACGAATGCCACGAATTGCCCATGTTCCATCACCTAAAGATGTTCATTAATCGATTTAAAACTTTGACGAACTAAAGAGAATTCATCTTGACGATGATTATATTCCACACCCGATACCAATTGACGGTTCGCCAAAAAAAAAACAGGCAGGCCATTTAGCAGCATCCAAGCAGAATTGCAAGCAGGAAACTGACATAATCAAACTTTCATTTTGAAAGTTTCCCCAAATTAATTCTCAAAATAGGATTATCGCATTTAAATTATTATAAGGGCTTTCAACCAACTGCCATAGTTGCCATCCCTAGCTGCGGAAGCGGACGTATAAAATCCTCGAGAATGTCAAAATTCGACTGGAAATAGCGTTAGTTTCAATTTAGGCCACTACCAAGTTGCTTCAAAATGACAGTGCCATAAGTAAAAAATCAACCAATTAATTCAAACGTTGAATTGCAGAATTTAAACTCAAAATCAGCTTGGCTATTTTACGAAATTTCACAGTGAACTATCTGCTCTGCAATATGAACAATGTCCCTTTTCTGCAAGAACAATGCCCTCGTTAATTTTTTGTAAAATAATACTGATTACTGATCCCCTTTCTCTCCAAAAAGACTTCTAGGTCTCTATTCTGGGACGTTTTATACTCTGCGACATTCTAATAATTTACTTTGTAGCTAAACAAAAAATTTAAAAATAATTTTTTCGAGCTCAAGCATATGGCAACTGTTTCAATAAGAACCGACAAATTGTTGTTTGCAACCTCATTTCTAATAGACATAGCTCAGCCAAGCCAGTCGTTGCTTAATCTTGCATCATGGCGAGTCGTACACTCTATTAAATTTTTACTCTTATAATAGAAGGAAACTTTGTTTCCTTCTATTATAATAGTGAAATTACTCTGCAATCTAAATTTGCAAATCAAGTGTAATTTTACATAAAAAATGTACTCCAATATATTAGCAAATTTACACCGTGCTATGTGTAAAAACACTCCGTAATAATAGGAATATAATGCGGTTTCACTCTTTTTTCGTTGTAAAGATTTCAGTTCAGAGAGAGAGAGATCAGTTTTTCTGCATGGGAGGTTGCAATATGGTCTTTTTTGTGCGATCTGTACACTTGTTCTTCTTCTCAGTACCGTAACTGAGCCGTTTATAGGCAATTTCCAGTCAACGTTACATTGCATATCATTTCGGAGTGTAATGTTGCAAGCACTAAATATTTCCTATCCGCACATGTACGGAAATTTTGGACCACGCCGAGATTATATTTCGGGACCTCTAGATTACTATAGCATCGTAGAGTGCGACTCAAACAAGTGAGCCACAGAGCGTGTACACATGAGTTCTAAATGCAGAGAATTTTCGGAAAAATGTGTTACACTGTGCTAAGTACAGCCGATTGAAGTATGACAACTGGAGAGCACGCTACAAAAAATGAGTAAAACTTCAAATGCACGTTGTAAAAATACACCACAAATCCGAATTAAACACAATAAACGTTGTAAAAATGCACCAGAAAATCTGAATTATACAGAAGTGTAGCGTAAAAATACATTTCACACCGATTTTGGTGTAATTTTCTCATTTTACACAGAAATTGTTGAAAAATGCACTCTGTATGTGATTATAAGCGGGAAAAAGTGTAAAATTACCGCATTTTCAGCGGAAATTTAAATTCACTTTTTAGAGTGTAGGTACATTTTGAATTAAAAAAAAACTTGAAATAAAATTCGAAGAACATCTGCAGGAAAGCAGATGTTCTACAGTTAGTTTTCAAAACTGAAAGCAAGGCTAGTAATAATGGAGATGTTGCCTGGAATTAAACTTATGAAAATTTTCAATTCTGCACTCATTTTGGACATCAATGTCTGATAAGTAAGAAATAAAATTCGAAGAACATCTGCAGGAAAGCAGATGTGCTACAGTTAGTTTTCAAAACTGAAAGCAAGGCTAGTAATAATGGAGATGTTGCCAGGAATTAAACTTATGAACATTTTCAATTCTGCACTCATTTTTGACATCAATGTCCGATAAGTATGCTTTTTTAATGATTTCTTATCGCAATTAAATTGTTATTTCGCTTTATAATTACTTTAACCTAATTTCAGTAAATATTTTTAAAGGCTGTTCTGTTGAGGCCCCTTGAGAGTGAAACCCGTTTTAAGTGGTGGCCCTTGGAATTTAATTGTTTCTTGAGGGTGGTGGCCCCTTGCAAGTGGTGGCCCTGGGCGACCGCCCAGATCGTTCACCCCTAGGGCCGGCCTTGGGTTTAGGTTCTGTACTGCTGTACTGAATATATGCAGAGACGACCCGGGTGAACATTTTTATGCGAATCAATGCGAAATGTTCTAATTTGAAGTTTTTTTTTTCACAAAAAAGTTTATTTTTGTCTTATAAATAAAAATAAAATGTCAATTATTATTAGAGATAATTTTCCATATCAGATTTTTAGACGTTATGCGTTAATAAGAATAGAGAAATTGTTAAATGCAGAGAGTTCGCTGAATCACGAGCACGATGGCTTGCCGAACACCGAGAAAGCACTTTAGTTGAAGGTTTGATGAACGAACTTTGTTTTCTGCAATGCGATTTTTTTAGGAAGAGTTTTTCTCGTGGTTCGGCGGGCCCCAAATTTGAAATGAACTTTACATAAAAAAAGATAAAACCGTAACGATATTAGGGTCATATGTCTGAGCGGTTTCTCGTTTTACCGTTACCGTGTCGTGTCAACTAGTATCTATGTGTGTTGTCTGAATTCGGAGATACAGTTCGCCGACACACTTCATACTGAATAATAAATACGCGACGTTTTTTTTTTGCAACGCGAGTTTTGAACAGTGGTTTAACTGTGAATCTACAGACTTTGTAGATATATAGAAAACCCAGAGAGTACCAATTCCAGTCAGCAGACACTGTCCGATATGGAAATAAATAAAACGCAAATTCAATTGTATAAAAAAAAGGGCCGGCACTGTGGCTGGAAACAGGATTGTATGATCCTTTCTATTGCGGAAGGGCTTTAGGTTCAGTATTGCCAACTGAACATATATAAAACGGCTAAATTTAGCCGGAAACCCGTTAAATTTTTTTCCAAAACGGCTAAAAATCTAGCCAAAAACGTACAAAAACCGGCTAAAATCATACTAAATTAGGACATTGAGAATCTCGCCTGTTGTATTTTCAAGGCACGTAAAATGATTAGCACTGTCCCTTTTTTTCAGTTTGAGTATCTGGTCACCCTTCATTAATATTAATACATACGAATGTTAGAAAAAAACTTTAAAGGCAATTTTGAAAGCTTCCTGGCTTGCTTAGAAATGTTTTTGAAGCGCTCATCGCTTCTAGGATATACCGAAAAACCTGAAAATAGGAGCTTTAACAATACAAAAACATATTAATGTTTCAAGAAACCTATGAAAATTAAGACCTTCTTTTGCTTACTCATAGGCTGGGTTTCTGAGAGCTCTTATTGGGTGAATTCAGATTGTAAGACGAAACTGGACGGGTAAACTTGCAAGACAAGAACCATCGTTCTTACAATCTGAAATGCACAATGCTTGTCTGCTGGCTACTACAAAAGCTCTCGCCGTCCATTTATTAGCACAAACAAACGGACGGCAAGAGCTTTTGTAGTGGCCAGCAGACAAGCATTCTGCATTTCAGATTGTAAGAACTATGGTTCTTGTCTTGCAAGTTTACCCGTCGGGAGAATTCACATTGTAAGACAAAACCGGACGGGTAAACTTGCAAGACAAGAACCATCGTTCTTACAATCTGAATTGCACAATGCTTGTCTGCTGGCCACTACAAAAGCTCTCGCCGTCCGTTTATTAGCACAAACAAACGGACGGCGAGAGCTTTTGTAGTGGCCAGCAGACAAGCATTGTGCATTACACATTGTAAGAACGATGGTTCTTGTCTTGCAAGTTTACCCGTCCGGCTTCGTCTTACAATGTGAATTCACCCGTCCGGTTTCGTCTTCTTATCGCATAGAGAAGACACAATATTCAGAAAGCTTTTCCATTGTATTGAATGGAATTTTTGTTTATTTTGCATAGCTACGCCATATTTTGCTTGGTTACGCCATCGTCTTAGATTGAAAAAATAATTGCGCACTTTCATCCAACAGCGTAAATAAGCAAAAGACGCGATAAGACTAACCATTCTATAAGATTTTTGAGAGAATGGCCCTTAGTGTCCTCGAAATTTCTTTTGACTAGAGTTAAGGGAAGCTTTCAAATTGTAAAATTTGTTTTGATTTGTTTGATTTCTTTGTTTATAAGTACAAATTCTAATGAAGTCATGGAAGCTGTTTTAAGGCACCTTGATTTAAGGCTTTCTTTTAAATTGCATTTAATATTCTATCCAAAGAAAGTGTTTGTTGAAGTACACAAAAAGAAACCAAAGAACAAAATTGTGCCATTCCCGTGTAACTTATACCTACTATAATAAGAGAAAAAACATTCGGCACCCAACTGACCCCAAAACTGATTTTCCATAAAGATTTTCTTGTTTCCATCATATAACCAAATAAACTAGCTGCAAATGCACTATGCAAACTACTGCAAAACTTCAACCAAAATAAAGACATTTCACTGACCACCGTACTAAGTGAAATCACACTCTCTAACTGCATACAAATGTGCATATACAATTCTTCTGCTTTCTCAGCAAGAGTCATGCTTGAAGAAGTTACCAAGGTACTTGAAGTTGTTAAGAAGGAAGATAGCGATAGTGTTTGGATGTTCTTTGGTTGGTATTCGTATTGTTGCGTACGATGGTGTATAGTATACGCGATTATTATTATTGAAATCACTCGAATTCGAACACTAAGAAAAGAAGTATGAAACTGACAGCGCACTGCATTTGCAGTTCACGGGTGCACAGTACTGTGCATCTTGATGATAGCTTCATGGTGTGAGCGCACCTCTACTAGAGGTTGGTAGTGAGAAATGTTAAAAACAAAAAGAACAATACTCCAATGTCAGATTGGAATCAGTCAATATGTACAAGAATAGGAAAATTTGAGAATGAAGTAATATTGCTGGAAACAGTTGAGCTCATAAAGTTTTGATTCGTTGGAATTAGTTTTAATTGTCAATTATTGATACCCTAGTTTTTTTTTAATTTGTGTATATAGGCAATTCGTGTTAAGAGAAAAAGTGAATTGTTTTGAAAGTAGTATAATTCTGTGCTAACATGTTGCCGACGAGAAACTTATCACTATGGACAGCCAATCATAAAATCCTTTTTTTTTTTCTCAACATGGTTCAGAATGGCACGAATCTCATCACAATCAACAGATCCACAAAGAAACAAACTTTTATAAAAATAAAAATTCAGCTGAATACAAAAAAAAAACATAAATATTTTTCTTAATTAAAAGTATTTTAAAACATTTTTCGGGGTCGTTTTGTGGTGCCTCGATAGCGGAACCCAAATGAATATTTAAAAAAATATATATTTTAAAACAGTTGCGAAGCTGAACAATATGCTGATTAGTTGAATATAACCCAATTTGCGAATTGGACGAATATTTTCAGCAGCTATTGTATGAAAAGAAAATCATTATCGACTAGAACTACCTCATAACTTTACCATGTAGTCGTCCTAAGAATTTTCAAAGTAAAATCGCCTGTCGTCTTGCAGATTAAGTCGTTTGTAATATATTTACGTGTTGTGATGAACTGTACAACAGGTGAGATATGGAAAGTGCAAAAATCTTGTACGGAATTTAGTTTGAAATTTCTATTGAATTCTAGTGGATAGTATAGGTCACGGATTGTTAAATAAATTTTGGTTCATATCTTCACAATGGGTTTTATACACACTTGCCTGTATAGGTGAAAGGAATATATACGGTATAAACAGAAACAGGTCCTTGCTTCTTTGTTATTGGTTTTGTGGACTGGAGCATCCAATTTTATATTATTAATATTCGATGATGTATTATGGTGTTACAAACAAAGATGTAAGTCCCAAAAATTGGTATCGTCTTCCAAAAAATTGTCTAGTACACATGAACCCCATTTTATGCTGAAACAAAGTAGACATGTCCATAGAGTAGGTTAATATTTTTTTTCGTAATACATATTACTTTAATCTTTATTCTTAAAGGCCTGGATAGACCTCGGGCGGAATGAAAATTTCATTTTCATTCCACCCGAGGTCTATCCAGACCTTAAGCGCCGTTCGCACGATGAACTTGTTGTATGCAACTTTTGAGCATTCAAACAAGTTGGAAGACTTATCGTACGTGTGAACAGAAGTTGGACAACAAGTTTGAAGTTGAACGAGCATTCAATCAAGTTGACCGTGTGAACAGAAGTTGGACAACTTGTGTGAGTTAATTAACCGAACGTGTTTTTTTTTCATTTGTTTTGTATATAGTAAGGGTTGCATGGATAGCCCATCAGATCCTGGGGTCATGGGGCTCCCATATAAACCTAGCCCCCCAATTTGGTTCTTCTATAAAAAAAACTTTTTTATATGTACATTAATTCCAACCAAAGCTTACACAAATGCGTTTCTATTGATGCCACAAAACAAATATTATATGTAAAAATGGAAGGAATCGGACCTGGGGTCATATGCCCTGCATACAATCCTAGCCCCCCAATTTGATTCTGAAGGATTTTTCTTTCTGCACAAATTCCATTGAAACCTTACGTATTAATGTGTCTCTAGCGAACCAAAAAATATAAAAACAAATAGAACATGCTACGCTAAGGTGACCAGACTCCCGAAGGCCCAATGCTGTACACATACTTGCAGAATTCGGCTTTCAAGCAAATCTGTACCTAACCTGGAAGTATGACTGACGACTTCCAGGTTAGGTACAGATCCGAGGTCTACGCCGCAAAAATGTTGAGAAATTCTCTGATGTGCGACAGACAGAGAGAAGTCTAAGCGCAGAGTAGGGCGAGGTACAGGATCTGAGTGTACGTATGGACGGGCTAGAGGTCTAAACTCTACAAATTGCCTTCCATAGACTCATCGCTCGCATCGCTCACCTTATCCTATTTCCCAGCAGCGCTACTTACATATCTAAATGTTTGCGAATTCTGAAAAGCGCGACAGACAGCGAGGTCTGATCGGAGGGAAGGGCGAGCTATAGGATCTGAGTAATCCTAAGGACGAGCCAAAGGTCTAAATTTTACCAATTGCCATATATTAGCTCACCCCTCGTTGCGATCGCACTTCGCTTTATCCACTGCCTACCAGCGCTGGTCGCAAGGATGTTGGTGAATTATAAATAGCGCGACAGACAGAGTTAGTTCTGAACGAAGCCAAGGGCGACCCACAGGATCTGAGTTAATGTATGGACGGCCACTGATCTAAATTTAACGGATTGCCTTACATTGGCTCACCGCTCGCTGCGCTTGCAGTTCGCCATATCCTATTTCGCAACAGCACTGCGTCGCAAAAATGTTGGCAAATTCTCTAATGCGCGACAGACAGTGCGAGGTCGACGAGCCAGAGGTATAAATCTGATCTAAACCTGGTTGCAATATTTCTGGAGCCGAGTATGCATTTCTCCATGGGTGATAGATTACGCGCATCAGCAGCAGCATCGGCATCGCCAAACGTCAAGCGCAATGCATTTTACATTGCTGACAAAAATTGTGAGCAGAAGGCATTCGGCATATTTGTCAGCTATGAAATTCTGCCGATGATAATGCTGATGCGCGTAATCTATTTCAAGCATGAACCTTAACAGCTACAGCCTTGAAATGTTCACCAAATATGTTTGCCAAATTCCGAAATTCCGCTAAAGAAGTTCCAAGTTATAAACAATTTTCGATTAGGAAACACAGAAGTGCAATTTAGGCAGCTGAAACTTTCGAACGCGGATAGGTGGACGGGTGGACCATAAAATTTGGAGGAAATATGAGCGCCAAGTAGCTTTACAACAAATTTTTACAGCAAATTTTTCAGAGAGATCGGGAAGGTTGTCGAAAATGAATTTGGCAAATTGGCAAACATAAAAGTGCGATTATCTCGCAAAATATAGATCCCACAGGGTACAGGGGTCAAACTTTACACATTACAAGCAGACATGACTGTTCACTGGCCTCATCGAAGAGGTTGTTATGTAGTGAATTAGGTTTCATTGTGTGACATGGGGAATGCTGTACATTTTGCTGTACATTTGCCAATGCTGTACGACAGGCCAAAATGCTGTACTGTACAGCAAAATGCTGTACGTCAGGTCAGCTTATGCTACGCCCCCCTCTTACTAAGATTTTGTTTTTTTTACTTGTGCACCAATGCTAACCACCCCTCAAACAAATGTTGTTCTATCGAAGTTTCGTAACTTACCTATGTACAAACGGAAGGAATCAGATGGGAGGCTTATGCAGCTGCCGCAGAAATCGCATAACCAAAAATCCACTTACAAGAAATATTTAAAACCGGACGGAATCGGAAAACAAGTCGCCGAAGAAACTATAAGCACGAATAGGCCTGTTCGGTACCGAGATTTCAGTACCGGGTTTCGGTTTTTTTCAATACCCGGTACCACAAGCGGTTTCCCTGACTCAGGTTTTTTTTCCAGTACCGACGGTTTTTTTTTTACGATAAGCCGGTTTTTTTGAGTACCGGGTTAAAAACCGGTACCAACAAACCTGAAAAAACCGGCTCATGGTTGAAATTAATCGTTCTTT
Organism: Microchrysa polita; assembly: GCA_949715475.1. Classification (NCBI taxonomy): domain Eukaryota; kingdom Metazoa; phylum Arthropoda; class Insecta; order Diptera; family Stratiomyidae; genus Microchrysa; species Microchrysa polita. Next base: position 75,483,459 of record OX454418.1, on the reverse strand, counting down.
TTAACTCGGTACCAAAAAACCGACTCGTCGGTCGGTTTTTTTTTATCTTAACCAAAAAACCGGGATATCGGTACTTTAGAATATCGGGTCCGGTACCAAGTGAACACCGGTTTTGTACCGGGATCCTGGTTTTTGGAACAGGCCTAAGCACGAAAGAAAGTGAAGGGTTAGTGTATCCAAATTTCGGCCGCGCCCGAAAATAGCTTCGGTCTCGTTGAATATTTGTTCTAATCCAAGTAATTATTGCACATCCTTGTAAAATGGATAGATAAAAAAAAATAATACATACATTAATACGTCATCATAACAATTTTTATTTTATTTTTTATCTGTGACTTGCTTACATACTATTACACCACACCCTATAATAATTATATACGTGCGTAATACACTTCATCGCATTGTTGATAACATGCCATTTTACTATATGCATCAACATGAATCCCCTTGCGCAGATACGGTCGTTAATATCCTCGTGGCATCTCTCGTTAGATGTGATGACATGCAACACATCAATTGACCATGCCACCCTCACCCATAAGCAGGTCCTATCCTCTCATCCGCAGATCCAATTTGAATGTTAATTTACCAGAAAGTATAGGGGGAAATTTCATCATATTGATCGCAAGCCATATGGTCAGAATAAATTATTTTTATTCTTATCAGAATTTAAATTATTCTTTAAATGTTCAACTTTTGTGGCTACTGAAAAAAAAACTCATATCTCTTGAATACATACATTGGACCTAGTACGGAGTGATCACATTTCAACAATATAAAAATTCCATCTCCAAGGAACCCAAATATGTACCTATATTTATCACCACCAACAGGTAAACTGGTTAAATTCCAATAACATATGCTCTTCTTCACGATCATCGCCCTCCGAAAATTCAAATTGGAAAATTTGTATTGAAACACCCTATTTTTAAGTGGAACACAACTTAAATTTGCATATCTATGGCATGCTCAATTGTCCACGCGGTTGAAACAATCAGCCATATTGCACATTACATACACTTGAAATGTACAATTTGTTTTATGGATGAGTCATTTACCTCGTAGCTAAAAAAAAAGAAATTTATGCAAATTCCGTGCATCAATTGTAATTTTCATCCCTAAAATAGTGGAACGTATAGGCAGGCACGTGAAAAGGACATCTGTTGTCCGAGGAGTTGGTTTTATGTTAATATCTATGCATAATTTGTATGCATATGAACACTAAAATTTTGGTAGTGTGGATGTTTTAAGCGTTTGAAATTGAGATAAGGTATCTTCGATCTAAAGTGGTTCCAGAGGAAAAAAACTATTCATAATTAAAATTTTATTATTGTCCCGTAATTAGGGGTATTTGCGAGCGGTCACAAAAACGTGGACATTGGTTTGGCCAAATTTACTATGGTGCGGCGGCGCGTGCTGCTTTTACTATTATGCACTCTCTCCTTTATTTGGATCTACATATTGTTGCATTGCATATTATTGGTACATAAATATTCCTTTTTTTTGCCATTCCGATTGATAAACTGATGAAGCGTTTATAATGTTCACATAATGATAATTTATTACTACCGGAGGGTTCTATTGTGTCTTTTCAGTTTTCAGACCATAGTTGTGAACAATGCGCTAAACAAATCATATTGACCGCGATGTGCTATTTCCAGATTCTGAATAGTTTTGGTTATGGCTATTTAATAATGAATACAGGATATGTTTTTAATACAGCCTTAATGATAATTCTGGCTATTTGCGTATATTAAATACGAAAAAGAACGCTTGCGTTACGTTGTTCCGAAGTGTTCTAGTAAAATTTTGCTTCCGTACCGTGCCGTGCCTTCTCTGTAGTAACATACAACTCCATTCTACTCCATTGGAACGTTGACAGGTTCTCGACACGGAACGACATGGAAGCATCCTGGCCATTCATTCGGTACGGGACAGGCACACAGCACAGCAATGTTCTTCTAGATGAAAGAGTCATTATTCATTAAATTCAAAATATCCAACCTGTAATTATAACTTATAAGAAGGGAGGTTATGAAAGTCAAGCGGATTATAAAGGTCTCCCAAAGCAAAAAGGGTAAATTGCTTTTGAATGGATTCAGATCTGTCACGATGTAGCTCATAACTGGATTTCATATTACACAAACATACTCAAGTACGTGTAGGCCGCACAAGTGCGGTGTATTAGGATTAAGTGACCCAAACATTTTTAGATTCTTTCGCCCGTCTTTTAATGAAACCGAGCTGCTTATAGGCCGTAGATATAATCCTGTCATAATGCAAGTTGAAACACACTTTGTTGTCCAAAACAACACCGATATATTTAAAGTGCTGCATCATATGAGGTATATCCGTTAATAATTGTGATAGGTCAGAAATTCAGATATATTAAAGAGAAGATGGCCTAAATGACTGCCCTGTGGTACACCAGAGGATGCAGATATACTTTTGGATAAACAACCTTGGAATTTGACGGACGGAGTCCAATCACAAAGGTAGGACCGGAGCCAATTGAGAAGCAGACTAGAAATACCAAAACGACATGATTTATGAATTAAAATTTGGTGATCGAACCTGTCAAAAAGCCTTGCTAAAGTCTGTCTAGACCGCGTCAACTTGATATCCTTTTCCATTTTACAGAGAGTGTCAAAAACTAAAATGGAAAAGTTGAACTACAAGTACGGAAATTCGAGTTTGAAGGTCAGTGGTAGCAGTTCTAAGGCTATTTGCGAAAATATCGAGTAACGTGCACTAGCAGCCTTCAAAGTGGATTTTTCATACTTGTAATTTACTATAGTAATTATTGGTGGAGAGCATAATGGGGCTTATACTAGGCACTTCACCAAATTTGATCTGCCTGGATCAATTTGAAAAGAAGCTGCAGGCATGCCTTTTTGAAAAATGTTAGGGGGAGTGAGGGGGGCGTCAATGGTCGGAGCACTCCGATTTTTGGTACAAATCAAATAAATTTTATTAGCAATATATGGACAAAATCTTATGACCCTAGGACTATTCTATCAAGAGTTACAGTGCGAAATGTAAGACTCAAAAAATGTAAATTTACTATAATACTTTTGGGTCTAGGCAGGGTATAATTTTCTGTTATACAGGGTGTCCGGAAACTGCCGCATAAACGCACCGGGTTATGATTCCTCAGTTGATTTCCATCAAAAACGTTGTACGTAACTTACCCCCTCAGCTTAACCCTTTAGCTGCCACAGGCATTTAAAGATTTTTGTAAAAATCATTTTGTTGTAGGACTTAAAGCCTAATATCTCCAAAGCTAGAATAGTGAAATAAAATGATTATTATAGCCAACAAATGCACCTGTAAAATAAAACTAACAACACTAAAATCGGATAAGAAGTTTGGTTTTTACAGAGCTTCAAAGTCAAATTTGCGTGATTTGACCCAAAAACAATCTTTTTTTCCACCTCAATTTTCTCCAACTTCTGCCAAGGTGAGGTGCTTGTACGATTCTTTTAAAAATTGGCGCAAAGTCTTACGGTTATATCTTTTTTACATGATTTTATTCTAGCTCCATTATTTCTAACAGTTTTAGTACCTTAAGTGCAGAAAACTAGGGTTAATTTTGGCTCAATTTCGACTTTGAATAGATTTTACCAATTGCAGATCTTTAGGAGCAGTGTGAATTGAATTATTGTATTGATACAAAGACAACTGAATTCGGAGTGTGATATGGTTGTCAGCCATTTCCTAGTCGCATTGTTAGTTTATTTTTCTACGATAAGAATATTACTTATCATCTTCTTCTGAATAATGAACTTGCGACGAGTCGTGCCGAGTTTGGAAACTCGTTTCTCTATGAGTGTCTATTTCACAGAATGGCGACCGAACGATCACGGTCACAGAGCACGACAATTCACACGAATCCCCCTATTACTTATGATATTTGTCACGCTGTTTTTAATTGTTTTTTATTTGGCCGTTTTAATGGCAAATCATTTACAAAGCGACACACCAACCAAGGAATTATCGCATATACACTTTTCGCTCTGTGTTAAAGACTGAAGAACACTCAAAACTCACGAAGCGGACACAATTTATGCACAATTTCTTTTCAAGATAAACAACGAAAGGCTAAGCTCCTTTGGTCTAGTACGGTCCCCTAGTTCCTTTGTAAATGCGCCACTACGAAGAAGATATCGCGCTCCTCAGTTAAATCGATTCATCAAGAAATCTGTTAAAAGAGTTCTTATAACTAATAACATGGACAACGGCACAACAGACCGCACCGGTCATAATGTTTAAGGCCACACTCCCCCTCCTCTTCCTTGCCTCGTTCTTTATACCGCTCCATGGTTTCGCGTTGCTCGACCTGCGGTGAAGGCACATCGCCCGTTTTGGCGGTAATGTCTCAGCATATTTCTACAGGCAGCTCTATCTTGGATTGTGTCATCGCCGAGACCAATGCGTTGTTGTTGCTTTTTCATTTGACACATCCAGGTGGTGTGGCCAGGTGAGTGTGGCCTTAATGCCCTGTATTTCGCCATTTCCCGGCGTGTCGTAGAAGGCGACTAAAAAGGGCCCTAATCCAAGGTGGATCAGCATGCGCCGAGGGATGCATGGTCAAGAGGGTGCTTGGCCGCTAGTATGCGAAGGTCGCAGGCAACCATGACATCTGAAGCCTGAGGCAACAAGACCTCCCATAGGTTAGTGTGTGTGTGTATGGGTTGCCGTGTCTGCAGATAGCCGGCGGACGTAAAAGGAAAGTCCATAAATTTACTTATTTCCACACACTAGATTGGTAAGGCCACACTCACCAATCTAGGATTAGTTAAAAATTAAATCGCCAGGTAAAAAATCGGGCTGAATGTTGCAAAAAATACTACACGATTCGAATAATCCTTGCTAAAATTGAGAAAGCTCACTCCAAAAAGGCTTTTTTGATGTTTCTAATAAAATAAGAAAATGTTAACAATGTAATTCAGATGACCACACTTCGTAGAAGACCCTCCTAGCGTAACCATTTCCAAGCAACAGTATAGTAGTAGCGGGTTCTGGCAAGAAATTATGCATTTATTTCGTTCTGCCTTCTGCAATCATTCTTTGGCAATCCTCAGAACCCGAGCAGCGGAAAGCTTAAAGTTTACTTTATACATCCAACCCGTCCGAGTTTTAATTTTTCCGGTTTGGGAAATTGTAATTCATAAATTTAGTTCTAGAGAATCATATAACAGCTAGAAATATAAGTTTGGTGTTGCATATCTGCCGGTGGAGGGGTGGAGCATTTAGTAGGTTAATTCAATACGCCTCTGTCCATCTTTTGCAGATGAGGACGTGGTCGATTTGGGTTACGGTATGATGATCAGAGGACCTCCAGGTCTACCAATTTTCCGTTTTTAAAAATTTTAAACATATACTTTTCAGCGCAACTATGTACAAGGTTTTGTTCTGATTGTAACAACTCAGATTCCATTTAGTGGATACGTTTATATCGTGGTCTTCATTTGCCTTTAAATATTGCACTTATATGTCAGCATAATTTGTTCATCTTAAATTATTGTAACTTTATATCCATACCACAATACACAATATAGGTACTATAACAAATCGATAGACATAGGGCCATTTTTTCGTACATTTTATAGGCTGGTTAGTCTTATTGCCTAGAGAAGACACACACAATATTTAGAAAGCTTTTCCATTTTATTGAATGAAATTTTTGTTTATTTTGCATAGTTCTGCCATATTTTGCTTGGTTACACCATCATCTTAGATTAAAAAAATCATTGCACGGTTTCATGCAACAGCGTAAATAAGCAAAAGATAACATAACTATGCAAAATAAACAAAAATCTCATTCAGTACAATGGAAAAGCTTTCTAAATATTGTTTGTGTCTTCTCTAGGCAATAAGACTAACCAGCCTATAAAATGTACGAAAAAATGGCCCATAAAGTAATAAAAGATTAAAGCAGATTCATCAGAAATGCTACAGTTATGAATGAAATGAAATCTTATCAACTGCATATCAAATCAAATCAGGTAGTGTAGGAGTTAAGCTAAACCTTTCATCGGATAAGTTACGTGTTTTCAAGTTGCTACTAAGAATCGGACATTGACGGTTGTGTGACTAGAATTATTTATAAACCTTTAACTAGATTTAGCTATTCACATGGTATGGTCTGTGAGATTTCACGTAAAAAGCCTGAAATCGGTTTGTTAAGTATGTTAACATCTTCTAAAATTATTATAATGTAAATTACATTTTCAATCAGTTTTTTTTAATATAATACACTATTGCCTCACCATCTCCAGATTTGAGAAAAATCCAGAGATTTCTTTCAATTCGTAATGCATCCAATAAATAAGTGAAGTAAAAAAAATATGACAATAATGTCTAAACTAATAGTTTGAAGATTCTCGAAACAATGTCGAAGAGTATCCTTCGACATTTTTGTCAATAATATCGCACGAATTGACGGACAAAATTAGTCGCCTAGATGTGGCCAATCACAAAAAAGTTGGATAAACGTTTTCAGCATTAAGTCATGTTGCATCTTTCGAATATTCTAAGGACCAATAAGTAAAGGCCTTTAACCCTTAAATGCATGGGGTCTGAACCCATTATTGTAACTGACCTCCCCTTATGTAAAATCGGTCACTGAACACGGAATCAGCCTTTATTTTCCCAGAAAATAGCCCGTTTTCCCAGAAAAGCGAAAATAGTAGAATTTGTATTATGTACCAAATTTGGTACGCCATGCATTCAGGCCACATGATGTAAATGAAAGACATTTTTCAAATGTTATTTAATCTGCCTCTTACTTTGATAGGAACACTGCAAATAAGAAAGGATAATGATTATGGAGAGTTTCGATCGAAATTACAGTGGAAACTCGATATAATGAACTCCTCTTCATTAAAGGAAAGGTGGTCATTTCTATAGAAAATAGCGAATATTCGATTTTCAAAAGGGAGCTCGAATAGGTGCGTGATTAGTTTCCTATTCCTTATTAAAATTTGTATCGATGCCTATTTGTGACATATCCTGTAAGTTGATGGAAAGTGGAGTAGGTCTTACTACCCCTACATCCCCTAAAAACCTAAATTTAGCCATATATTTTGATAGAATGTCGCGAAAAACTTCAAATGTGTGTCAAGTGGTAGCTGTTGGATGTCCTTATACAATATTAAAAGTGCACCAGATCCGACTCATATACCTCTTTCCCCCCCCCCCCCCCCCTACAAAAAAACATGGATTTGATTATTTTGGGCTTTGCGTGCCGTCTAGCTCTGTACATGCGGGTATAGGGTATGCACTCATCATGCTATTAGCGCGATTAGAACTCGGTCTTGTTATAAAATAAATCTTTTATATAATAGTTCGTTACAAACATGTTCCACTTTTAAACGTATATCTCGAGACTTCTTTTGACTTATCATAGCTCATGGGATTCCTTTCTTGAAAAGTATATGGATTGGATTGACTTTGCTAGGATTTGAATATGGAAATGAACTGCTGCCTGCTTTATAACCCAAATTTGTGCAGCTCCCAGGACATGGCCACAAGAATTACATCCATGTAATTTTTTGTTTATCGAATGTGGTACTCCACATAGTCTTCCATGTGAAATGATTGACTCTAGAAGCACATCTTCTGAGGATTTTGACCGTGGACTTCCAAGACAATACTTGTCATAATCAAATGGTTTAAGAGTTTGGATATCAAGGCGATGCTGCTTGAGTCCTGGTGAAAGTCCAAATGTCTTACTAAGATGTCAAGTACAGAAGCTCGTTTTTTTAGTGGCGTGTCCTAAAGACAAAACAAAAGATGTGTTTCAGTATACTTGCCAGCTAAAAAGATTGGGATTATATGAAGCCGCTACAGAAACTCTAAGCCCTGACCGCAGTGTGAAAACAAAATGGCAAAAACGATCCTTCTAAATCAACTATGACAGCTCCGTTTCCTTGGATCCTGATCAGGACTGATTAACCTAGCTTTCATAAAAAATGGAAGTAAATGTCCTGGAAAAATGCATCGGTGACATAATTTGTATGAAAATTTAAGTTATTTGGACTTGTTCTGAATCCAATAAAACGCACCATCATGTTGAAAGAGCTGATCATTAAAATTTTATGAACATATCCTACCCTACCCAACGCCAAAGGAGAAAAATTTCATCAACTAAGAACGATCAGAATGTACAGTGCTGGAAAAAAATGGGCAAACCATTTATTGGTCATTTTTTAACCTTTTATGCTAAAAGTCTTGCAGGTAATTAGGGCAGTAAGGTTTTATTGGCTTTGGTAATAACACGTGATATCTATAAATTGTCAAAAGGTGAAGATTAATCATCATTTGTCAAGCGGAAATAGCGTGATAAGGAAGAAAGTGTAGCTTGTCTAACAAAATGGGAAAAGTTAGTGCGGAAATAAAAAGAAAGATTTTGGTTTTGGCGCGTGAAAATCTGACTACACGTGAAATAGCTGAAAGGCTGGGTATTGCTAAAAGCACCGTGGTGTGGATATTAAAGACGTTTGGAGTAAGGGGCACCAGCGATCGGAAGAAAGGCTCTGGACGACCAAGGAAAACTACTCCATTGGATGATCGCTTCATAGTTTTGCAAAGCCGTCGGAACCGATTCAAGACTTCAGCCGATATTAGAAACGACCTAGCCCGAGCAACTGGAAGTCAAATTACGTCCAGACTGGTAGGCTTGTGAAAGCTTGGGGATGTTTTTCCGGCGATGAAAGGGGTAGAATCACCTTCATAAATTCAAAGGTTACAGCTTCAGTCTATTTGGAAGTCTTGCAGAACCAATTGGAACCATGTGCTCTAGAACTGTTTGGAGATACCGTGAGATTTATCTTCCAACAGGATAATGCACCATGTCACACTGCCAAAGATGTAAGTATTAAGTGAATACAAGTCTAAGCTTTGATAATAATTGGTAAATTGATCCAAAAAATTTTTATTTTTCTTTTATAGGTGAAGAGGTACTTCCAGGAGAACAATATCGACGTCTTGGATTGGCCTCCATACAGCCCTGACTTGAATCCGATCGAGAATATCTGGAGTATCATGAAGCTGCCAGTGGCTAGGAAGCGCCCAGACTCCATTCATGTATTAAAAAGGCTCATAATTGAAAGTTGGGATTCAATTCCGGCCACAACGTGGAGAAATTTGTCTGAATCGATGAATCGGAGGTGCTTAAAGCCAGAGGTGGCCCAACTAAATATTAATTGTTAGGTATAAAGCTCCAAAAACCATTAAAAATATTAAAAAAAAAAATCAAATCCGTTTACTTTATTTTCGCCGAACAACATTTTTCAGGTAAAAAATGTCCGTCTTCACTTTTTTTCCAAAATCATCCCTAAAAATTCAGGTAGAGAATTTTTCATGAAATAATCTCTTAATTGCGTCTTAATTGAGGCAATGAATCAATTTCACTAAAATATTGGCCAACTTTTAACTTCAACATGGTTTTATCGCAGATATGTATGTATAGAAATTTCTGAATGTGCCCCAATGCATGGTGTACCATATATGGTACGTTGCAAAATTGGTGCAAACAATACCTTTGGTGACTTTTTTTGGTCAAAATCTCAAAAGAATCTCAAGAACATACTCCAATTTATTCACCAGTATTTTTCCTTTTCCAAATAACGGTAAATTTCGCAAAATTATTTAGCTGTAAAGATTAGCTTTTAAAATTTCACAAAAAATAACGTTCGTCCACTTCGACGACGCACAGGCAATTCAAGGGAAGCCAAAATTGAATTTATGTGAAAGCCTGTTTTGTCTACTTTGGGAAAAAGTAAAAAAAATCGAAAATTTAATAATCGCTAAACTTTTACAGGAATCTAGCCATGTACCATATATGGTACGCTATGCATTTAAGGGTTAAACCTGAAACTGGATCACAAAAAAGGCAACTATGTAGTGAAGATGGAGATCATGGAGATGGTCGAGTACAACGCATGTTTGACGATTTTACGTCGCTTTCTATCTAGATCTGGTTTGCATACCAAAAACAACGCAACACTCATATAAAATGGTAAATGCAAAAAGAAAATCAGTGGGCATATATATAGGACAAATACAAACATTCACGGCCAAACAGTTGTTGGACTTCTGTCCACAGACTTAGTAACATCAAAGAAATGGTGAAAACAATAACATTTTACTTGTGCCTGCTTGTGTTAACGACGCCGTGTTGTGTCAGTGCCGAAGAAATTTCAAATGACCTCCATCCGGAAACTAAAGAATACGGCAATGTCCTCATTACAACCGGTCTCGGTAAAATACGCGGAACATACTTAACGTCTAGTTCGGGAAGGATATTTTATGCATTTCGTGGAATACGATATGCCAAAGCGCCCGTAGGTGATCGACGATTCAAAGCACCCGAACCGCTAAATCAGTGGAATGGAATATTCGATGCCACAAAGGACGGGCCTAAATGTCCTCAATGGACTGACGATTTATCTGAAGTATCCGAAGATTGTCTTCGACTCAATATTTATAGTCATGCACTATCGACAGAAGAGACGGGCGATATTAGGAAACCTGTGATTGTATATCTTGTATCCGGACAGGAGTGGAGTGGACCCAAATATCTGATGGATCGCAATATAGTATTGGTTACCGTTAACTATCGTCTTGGATCACTAGGTTTTTTGGCGACCGGTACCCCCGAAGCTCCCGGTAATGCTGGATTGAAAGATCAGGTGATGGCTCTGAAATGGATAAAATTGCACATTGGTCGTTTTGGTGGAAATCCTAATTCTGTGACACTTATGGGATATGGTGCGGGTGCTTCTAGCATTACACTTCATATGGTTTCGCCCATGTCGAAAAATCTCTTCAATAAAGCGATAGTGATGAGCGGATCGGCTACAGGTCAGGGAGATGTTTCGATGAATCGATTGGAGACTGCAAAGTATCAGGCTCGCATTTTAAATTGTAGCGACGATTCGGTTCCAGAAATGATAAGTTGTTTAAAGACGGTAAATATCTAATTTTTGTTCCGGAAAATTGCAAACCGAAAGTTACTATTAATTCCACACAGAAAGATTCTCTCGATTTTGCCAAGACATTTTCACAAATTGCTCGATTGCATGACATCACACTGGATCCCTTCGAGCCGATCGTTGAGCCAGATTTCGGTCAGGAAAGATTTCTTACCGAAAATCCAACAGCTCTATTCCAAAGAGGACGCTTCATGAGAATACCCGTTCTTGCCGGTTTAACAAAAGATGAAATTGTGAATCCTGCCATAGGTAACAAGATCTGTTTATTTCTCTAGGTAAGATTAACCAAAAATATTGCATAATTATTTTCAGAAATACTCCGAAACGGCACACTTCGAAACCAATTCGAGTCCGAATTTGATATTCTGGCACCAATCAAATTTTCATATGAGAAAAACACAAGACATTCAAACGAAATATCGGAACATCTGCGAGATTTCTATCTTGGCGATAATCCTTTGAGTTTAAGCAAATCTCTTGACGGGTTAGCGAAGGTAAGTTTTTACACATATGTAACCCGAAAAGGTCTGTGGAAAGTGGAGATAATATGAAATGGGCTAATTTTTGCAGTTATACTCGGACGCCCTTGTTGGTTTTCCTATGTACCGATTCATACATTTAGCAGCTCGCCATGTACGCGTTTATCAATATCGTTTCTCTTATCAAGGAAGATTCAGTCATACCAATTTCCCAAAAGAAGACACTCCATATGGTAAGTCACTCTATTTTTTTAGTGAATCTACTCCTTTTATATTTTCTTAAAGGTACCACCCATTACGATGATTTACTATATCTTTTCTCTGGATCGTCTATTGCTCCTGAATTCGGCGAAAATGATGCTGAAAGAGTAATGGTCGAGCGTTTAACTCGGATGTGGGCATCTTTCGCTTACAGAAGGTAGGGTACATCTTAAACCACAAGCGCCTTAGGAAATGTCTGACACTAATTTATATTTTCATTCTCCTAATAGCAACCCCAACAAGCCTGGCGATGAATATTTACGACATTCATATTGGCGTACATTCGGTCTGAATCGTGAGCACTATCTCGATATTGGTGAAAATTTAGAGATGCGACAACATCTCTATAGTGATCGTTATGATGTATGGGCAGAACTATTCCCGTTATCTTCGGCTGCCGGTCGGATGGTTGGTTTTCACGAGAGTAGCAGCGAAGAAAGTCTTGAATATCATTCACTTAGTTTAGACGAAGGGCATCATGATCACCGTCACGGGGCAACATCGCAACAACGTGTCAAGCGGTTAGCTTCTGATGATAGTAGCAGCGGTAGCAGTGAAGAAAGCCATGAACATTCGTCTCATAATCAGCCTGCAGAAGGACCGCAAAATAGTCATCATAATAGTCAACCGTCCAATGGGAGAGCTAAAAGAGGAATTTTCAGCAGTAGCAGTAGCGAAGAGAGTAAGGAGAATCGTCATCGTACACATTCCCATAGTTCTACGAAGGAACATCACGCATCACATCATAAAAATTAGATATTATGTGTGTATGTATGTATGTGATTGAACTGTTCATTTCGAAAACCACATTAGTCCAAATTTTTCAAATTGAGGTAATACATATCATGAAATTGCTCAAAATTTACTTTTTCAACTTAGGTCTTCTCTGCGATGGGCGATTAAATAACATTTCAGACTAACATTTGGGCAAAGCTAATTGAGTTGCAATGAATAAAATGGAAGCAACGGTAACATCTTAAATTAATTTTAATAATCCACAAAGCCGGATACCACCCGATGTTTTTGTTTTGATTGGCCATTGGCATTTCAGGACGAATAATAATAAAACTTAAACTACGCTGACTTGTAGGCTGTTTGTGTTCCTTATTCAAATTCGGTTAGGCCGCTATTAGACAGTCATATATTGGTAATATATATTATAATAGATATTATCATATCCCTAAGCCTACTTGATTTCGCTTCCTGCACGTCTAAAAATTTATACTGAATGAATCGAGTAGGCTTAGGCATATGACATACATATTATAATATAAATATGACTATGTAATGGAGCCCTTAGATCGGGTGCTTTTGCTGTTGATATAAATTTAATTTATTATTCAAATGCGGCTATAGGAAGTGGTGTGGCTTTCAACACTGACACTGCACAATTCCTCAGGAACAGAATTTCCTTTATTTTATAATAGTTTTCAATTTTCGATCTCATGCATGAGCGAGCTTAACTTAAAGCTTTTCGTTGCACGCGTCCAGAGTATTGCCAAGAAATAATTAAGAAAGTAAATAAACTCTTAACCGGAGATCGCTTCATCTCTCGTGTGAGCGTTACCAAATTGTTCCTTTGCTTTGATGATCCAAACTGTAGGGCAATCTTTTGATGAAGAGTGGTAATATGATTGAGAGAGCACACGATAATTTCGAAATGAATTTGCTGTTACTAGGAATTTTCAAATTTTGAATATTTCTTGTGGCACCCAGGACGCCCTCCCAAAACAAAACGCTGGCCGTCCCTGCATCGAAGTGGTGTGTTTTTGTTGCTCCTCTTGAAATTAGTCATAATAAGTTAAATAAGTCATGTAGATGATCTTATAAGTTCTCTCGTATAATTATAAAAATTCAAATTTGTTGTCGCCAAAAAATTAAAAAAAAACTTTGGATCATGTTACTAAAACCAAAGATTTGCGTTGCTCTTTCTCATTTGGTGACTGCTTTAAATATAAGTTTTGTCAATATTTCCTGGTTCAAAATCGAACATAAGGGGTCCCCCATTCCAATTTCGAACACATCAAATTGGGGAAACGATACGCCACTGCCACTTAGCCTCGAAGGAAATTATTACTGACCGTTCCGTTGGTGGATTAAAAAGTTTGGACGGGTTTCGTACCCATTCAGTTGTGTTCAGTTGTTTGTTGATATTTTTTAGCCCTTAGGCATTGCAGTAATACGTTGTTGAGGACAAAGCAGTCGGACGTGATCTGCATAGTAAGGTAACTCCGTACCATTTAATCAAGTGGGCATAATTCTTTGGGATGAATAGAATGAAGCGTTCTCGGTATGGAAGAGCATTTTATTGCCGCAGTAAGCATGCCTCACCTTTCAGTGCACCAAATCTACCCAATTAATCACTTTATTATTGTCTATCATCGTTCTTTCCTTTTGGAAAAAATGTATGCGTCGCCTGCATGTCACATAAACATGGCTTTCTTCTTTGAAGGTGATTCGATTTGAAACCATGTTCCGTCAACAGTAAAAAAGCTCCAAATTGAGAAGGGCGTATACTCGCTCCTCGTCTATCTCGTCCACAATTCTTCGGTACTACAACTATTTCGGGACCACTTCCTTATTTGTAACCATGTTTAGCACACGCTGCGCATGGTTAAGTCGTGATACTCTTGCACCACAAAACCCTCGTTCAACTCGTCCCCACACAAGGGGACGAAATCGCATAGGGTTTCGAGTACATTTTGCGTTGAAAATAGCCAAAAACCCTCGTTCAACTCGTCCCCACACAAGGGGCCGAAATCGATTAGCTTTTCTATTGCCTAAACCGCCCAAAACCCTATCTTTACTCGTCTCTTTTTCTGTGGATGAGCACGCATAGGGTTTCTAGTAGATTTTTCGCATAAAACAGCAATAAAAACTTTGCGAGTAACAAGAGAGTTCCAAATCCTGAAAACATGGTTTTTCGAAAGTGTTTTTTTTATACAGATTTGATTCTGCTTGGCAAAGCTACAAGTCTTTATGAATATACATACATACTTTAGGACAAATTTACTTGAAAAATAAAAATGTTTTGTTAAGAAAATTGCAAGGTGGGGATAATGCCGAAATAGGGTTTTTGCTAGTTTTGGCACAAGAAAAGCTAACCGATTTCGTCCCCAAGCAGGTGACGAACTGAACTAGGGTTCCTAAATACGCCCCCGGGCAAGAGGACAAATTGCCGCCCCTTATGTTCAGCAACAGAAACAGATTGATAGTAGATAGTACATAATATCGTTGTTGTTGTAGAAGCGATTTAACATGTTTTTTATTCTTTAATCGTGTGATTTTGGCAGCTCTTGGTTGTTGTAACCAGTGTTGCCAACTGGAAATTTAGAAAACGGCTAAATTTAGCCGGAAAACCGGCTACATATTTTTCAAAAACGGCTAAAAATCCGGCTAAATAAGTTTCAGGCAGAAAAACGGCCAAAAAACCGGCTTGATCATTCAAAACAGACACATTACGAAAAAAATATAGTATAATACTGATTTTAATAATTTTATTACTTTTCTGGAGTACTACCCGTAAACTATGCTTTAGGCAGATTTTTTAATTTTATTACATACACATATGGCCAAAAAAATAAGTACACCCCTCATGTACTATTTTATGCCAAATTTGCATACCCTTTTTAAAATTGAATTACTCCAAATAGATAGCCATTACAATAAGGATACAACAATGCCAACGGAACCTTAAAACTAAATGGCAACTCCCTATTATTTTAGTCTCTCCCGATATTAGCTTTGAAGTGGGTTTTCAGCTTGGTCAAAATAATAAGTACACTATCGGTTTTATAAATTTTTTGACAACAACTTACTATTTTCTGTAAGGATTTGTTTTTTTTATTCATTGGTGTATGCAACAAGCGTTAAATTAAAAACAAACAAAAATTCTTAAGGGGCGAAAAACGCATGGTAGGTACGAAAAAGCACGTTTTGAGTCCGAAAATTTGAAATAGCGGAAAAATTATTCTCTCAATAACGAAATAAACCAGCTAAACATTGTATTTACTGTGTAATTCATTAAACTAAATAAAAGCAGTCTCAAATGCGTCGAATAGATCCATGTAAGAGCCTTAAGGATAACTGTCGATCTCATTATAACTATGGCGAGAAAAGTTCCCTTGGCTTGACGGATGATTTTCGCAGTAAATATTGAAAATAGAGAATCCCTTTGAAAAGTTAATCGGAGAATACAAGAAGTAAAGCAGTTTTCGTAAAAAGTTTAGAACTTTCCATGGCGATGTAAAAAGGTGTTGACAGTACAAGAAAATTTTGTATGGATAGTTCTTCTTGTTTTAGACCGAACAATGAAAACTCACAGAATATTTTGTTTTATTTATGAGATCGTAATAAATTTGATCCGAAACTACTCTTATCGTAATATTCTTCATTCAGGAAAAGAATAATATGATCACATCACATCAACTGGCTTTTTCCAATGGAGTCGGAAAAAAGTTAGTCTGTGGCTTAATTTTCATAGTTTGGTTTCGTTCAAATGTACCTAATAACCTTTACTATAAGGCAATTTCCATATAAGAAATGTTAGTTGATAGTCCCAGAATATTTTACTGATGAGCCCATACACTTTAAATGGGGATTTCAGCAGGATATTAACCCTAACCATACCTCACAAACTGGTCAAGGATCCGCTTCAACCAAATCGAGTGGCTTTTCACGTTGTTACTAGAGTCAAATTGAATCCAGAATGTTTAGGGAGAGTTGAATCAATGAACTAGAAACAAAGTTTTCACAAAACGGACCAAATACGGAATTTCCTGGAAGTAACTGGATATATGGATGTATGGGAACTTAAGAGTAATTCTTCACCAGAGGGCCAACAAAAACCTTTTTTTTTTCAAAGAATGGATCATTTACTTTTAAATAATGAAATAAATCAAATTCTTGTCGAATCAGAACATAATATTTTAATTAAAACCAGTTTTAATCAAATTAACTGACATGTACTTATTATTTTGTCCAGCCTATTTTAGTCAGTTCGTACTTTTTCAAGGTAGATGAAAGCTGTTATTTATTAAAATATGCTAATTTACATATTATTTGATTCCTTACCAATTAAGTATTTAAATCATTCCATATGATTTTATTTACTCAAATAACTACTTGACTACAGGGTGATAAGAAAAATTCGTATGGGTGTACTTATTTTTTTGGCCATATGTGTAAATGCTACAATCGCTGGCATTATAGTCGTTTATATTTTTATTAAAATTTAACCATTTTAGGCCCAAGACACATATCCAAATCATCATGACGATAATCCATCATGATGATGAAAGTTCGAAATTGGAGTGACACATATGCTTTCGTCATTAGAATTCGTCATTTACTTTTGACGTTTGTGTAAATGATGAAAATGTCCCTCACGATTGCGATATTTTGATGAATATTCAGTTCAATAATTTGAGAACACACTCTCCTTAAAGAATTTGAATAGAAATGTGCAAAGATTGATAACAAATCTAATATTTTCGTAAACATTCTTGTTCTTCAATTTTACAACAGATGGCATCCCCAGTCATTATTGAGAAAATGATGGTCGAAATGCGTAATTTGAAACTCGTGCTAATGATGATAAATTTGCGTCATTCGAAAATATGTGTGTTAAGCTCGTTATTCATTTTCTAATTTGAGCCCTCCAAATTTTATTTTATTTTCCATAGTTACGAAATTTATAACAGTGGCACACATATCTTCGAATGACGCAATTACGTCATTATCACGAAAATTTACCATCATTAGCACGAATTCCAAATTACACATTTGGACCATCATTTGCTCAATAATGACAGGGGACGCCATCTGTTGCGAAAGTGAAGAACAATAATTTTTGCAAAAATATTAAATTTGTTATCAATCTTTACACAATTCTATTCAAATTCTTCAAGAAAACTGTGTCATTAAATTATTGAACAGAATATTCATCAAAATATCGCTGTTGTTAGGGACATTCTCATTATTTACCAAACCTCTCTCTCTCTCTGGTTCCTTTTAACCCCTAGTGGGGCATAGGGCATTGACTACGCCTCTTTTCCACCTCTGCCTATTAGCAGCCATCGCCTTTAGCTGGTCCCACGATTTGCCTATAGATTTTCCTTCTGCCTCAACAGATCTTCTCCATGTATTTTTGGGTCGTCCCACACGACGGCTAGCATTGGTTCCCTGAGGGTTCCAATCTAGAGCCTGTTTAGCAATGTTTTTTGGCTCTTTTCGAAGTGTGTGACCTATCCACTGCCACTTTCGCCTTTTGATGTCGATGCCTATCCTATTTTGACGAGTAATTTTGAGGAGGTCGTCGTTAGATATAACCTCAGGCCAGCGAATTTGTAGGATGCGTCGTAGGCACTGATTCACGAAAGTTTGCAGTTTGGTGGTAATGTTACTGGTCACCTTCCACGTGGAACACCCATATAAAAGCACAGATTTTACATTGCTTTCGAAGATCCGGAGTTTGGTATTTCTGGAGATGTTGTGGTTTAGCCAGAGAGGAGTCAGGCTGAAAAATACTGCTCGGGCTTTATTTATACGCGACTCTACATCGGTATCAGCCCCACCATCCGCGGTCAATACGCTTCCAAGGTAAGTAAAGTCCTCGACTTTTTCTATCGGTTGTCCGGAGATAGAAATGGTGTTTTGCCCTCCTGATGACAAGCTCATGTATTTAGTCTTAGCGGCATTAATTTTTAAGGCCGCGCTTCGACTTTCACGATGCAAAGCATCCGTCATTTGAGCCAGATTATCTGGTGTGTTTGAGAGAAGGCAAATGTCGTCGGCGTAGTCCAGGTGCTGAAGGTAATCGAATAATTTCCACCTGATACCCTTACTTTTATGGTCGCGTAGAGAATCGCAGATTACGTCGTTGATGGTAATAAGGAACAGCATTGGTGATAAAATACAGCCTTGTCTGACTCCATTATTCACCTCAAAAGGACTGGACAATTCACCCTTGTGCAAGACATGACATTGGGCTCCATTATAGGACTCCTTTATGATGGAAATAAGTTTCTCTGGTATGCCTCTCCTACGCAAGGCTGTCCAGATATAAGCCCGGTCAACGCTGTCAAACGCCTTCTCGAAGTCAATGAACATAAGATGTAACGGGAATCTCCATTCAGCGGATTGTTCAATTATAATTCGGAGGGTGTTGATATGATCGCTACATGAAAAACCCTCACGAAAACCAGCTTGTTCATTGTTCAGAGTGCGGTCGATCGTGGTCTTGATCCGGTCCAAGATTATTTTGGCCATCAGTTTAGAGACTGCAGGGAGGAGACAGATTCCACGCCAATTATTGCAATCCTTGAGATTTCCTTTCTTAGGGATTTTAACAATGACGCCCTTCTTCCATTCTTGAGGGAGAGTCTCGGTTGTCCAACACTCTTGGATCAGGGGTAAAAGAATATCCGATGTAGCGTTGGTATCCGCTTTCAAAAGTTCCATGGGGATACCGTCTGCCCCCGGGGCTTTACCAGCTTCCAATGATTTAAGGGCCTTAATTATTTCCAGCTTGGATGGTACACCGGTATTAATTCTGGCCATTTGCGGAAGACTTGCTGCTTCCGGTGGAGGTGGGCTTGAAGGGTTGAAGTTGTTGTTAAGTACCTCCATGAAATGCTCTCTCCAACGGCGCAGTTGTTGTTCGTCTGTGACTAGCAGAGACCCGTCTTTATCTTTTACAGGATGCTCATGGGTAAAAGATTTGTCAGTCAATGGCTTAATGAGCTTGTAAAGGGTCCCACTGTCACCACGGTAAGCCGCATCTTCTGCCTCCGCCGCTAACGCGTTGATGTTGTTGCGTTTATCACGTCTTACGCTTCTCTGCACTCTTTTTTGAAGAGAATTGTACTCGGTCCTCAGTTGTTGCTTGACTGTAGTGTCAGTAGCCGAGTTCAATTGCTCTTTAATTCTCTTCCGTGCAGTTATCAGAGACCATGTATCGTCGCTGATAAATGGTCTCCTACCTCGCTGAAGTCTGCCCACAAATGTTTCGCCACACGATATAAAAGCGTCCTTCACAATGTTCCATCTATCATCAATTGATGAAGGAGTATCTGGCGTTTGTGCATTAGCTATCTCGTGCAATGCACTAGAAACTGCACGTTTTGTCGATGGATGTTTAAGTTTTTGCACATTAAATCGTGGCAATACATGCTCGTTTTGTGTGCGACGAATAGCAGCGGTGCGCAAGCGAATGTTTGCTATGACAAGTTGGTGATCGCTGCCTACATCAGCACCACGCTTAGCCCTGACGTCCATGAGACAATTCCTCCATGTTTTGGAGATGGCTATATGGTCAATCTGGTTCTCTGTTCGGCCATCTGGAGATATCCAGGTTGCTAAATGGCAAGGTTTGTGTTTGAACAAGGTGCCGCCAATGACAAGCTGACGAGAGTTACAGAACTCTACGAACAACTCACCATTGTCGTTCCTAACACCCAGACCGTGATTGCCCATAAGATGTTCCAATCCAACATTGTCAGACCCAACTTTAGCATTGAGATCCCCCATAATAATTTTTATATCACCTCTGGGAGCCTTGTCAAAGGTGTCGCCAAGCAGGTGGTAAAAGGCGTCCTTAGCATGCTGGTCGGCTGACTCAGTCGGGGCGTAGCACTGAATTATAGTAATGTTCCTTACTCTGGACTTGAATCTGGCAGTTATTATTCGGTCAGAAATAGGCCTCCAATCTATAAGAGATTGGCGAGCTTCCTTGTTCAAAAGGATGCCGACTCCAGCCATTCTGGGTGAGGCTTCAAGTTCACTACCAGAGTAAAGCAGCACAGTTTGGGAACTAGGTGATAAGGTCGTTCCCGATCCGGTCCATCTTGTTTCGCTCAGTCCTAATATCGAAATTCTATATGCGGTCATTTCCCGTTCGACTTCCGTGAGTCTTGTACTACTGCACTCGCCCCACATCGTTCGAACGTTCCAAAAACCAATCGTAGTCCGTTGTTTGTAGCCAAAGGTCGTTGCCGGTAAATCAGTCCGTGGTATCCGAGGCTCGTTCAATGTTTCGAGTGTAGTTTAGTTTCAGGTATGCAAGTTACAAGCCTACACACCCTATCCCTCAAGTCGCCTTCTACGACAAGCCGGGAACGCTGTGGCATAATTCTAACCCCAACACCACAGGGGTCAATTTATATTAAGCTTCGTTCATATCCACCCAATTTAGCACAAACAACGTCGCGCGCAATTGTGGTGATTTGTACGAAGCCCAGGACAGTATTCTCCCCTGCCCCATTAGTCGCCTTCTACGACACGCCGGAGGAAGCGGAGGCATTATTCTTAACCCATGCCACAGGGCACATTTACCAAACCGCCAAAAGTAAATGACGAATTCTAATGACGAAAACATATTTGTCACCTCAATTTCGAACTTTCATCATCATGACGGATTATCTTCATAATGATTTGGATATGTGTCATAGCTATTATGTTCCATTGTTCCATTGTTGATGTTGATTCGCAATTACGAATTTGATGCTCCATAGATGCGAAATTGATGTTCCAAAATTATTAGCTTGGCCAGGAAATGGTATAGATTTTTGATAAATTTGTTGCTACAAACCCAACAACAAAATGTAATGCATCTACGAAAATGTGTAGTTTCTATGAATCGTCAGATGTTGTGCAAGTAGCTTACCCAGTAAACTACAAAAGATAGATTTAAGTGAGTATATATTTCGGGGACAACTTACCCTCTTCTTCAGCACTTAGCTTTTGTGCTGAAGAAGGGGGTAAGTTGCCCCCGAAATATATACACACTACAAAGTTCTGGCGATATTATTAATATAGTATTTCCCAATTGAAAAAATCCTTATCCCAAATCAGAAAATCCTTATCCCAAATGAAAAAATCCAAATCCCAAATGAAAAAATCCTTATCCCAAATGAAAAAATCCCTATCCCAAATGACAAAATCCATATCCCAAATGAAAAAATCCATATCCCAAGTGAAAAAATCCATATCCCAAATGAAAAAATCCATATCCCAAATGAAAAACTCCTTATCCCAAAAGAAAAAATCCTTATCCAAAATGAAAAATCCTTGTGTGTGATTTAAAATAAAATGAATTTAGGGGTGTTTTAAGTTGTTTCTTGTATTGAATTATGAGGTGGTGTTGATGTTATTGATGATATGAATAGGATTGGCTTCGTGGGATTGGCTAATGCAATTGCCGTGGTTGGACATTTATGCAATTTTCTACTCGTACGTTAATTTCCTTGTGTGGCTGGCTTTTGATATTCATCACATACGCATACCGATCGTAATCAAATTTGGTAGGAATGTAGAATGGCACGAAATAATTAGAAGTTGGTAGGACAAGTATAACAGGGTGTCCCGGAGATTAGAAATTTTTTTTTTCACTAAATAACTCGCCAACGGATCGTCATGAAATTTGGTAGGAATGTATAGGATGGTAGCAGTCTTTGGCAGGAAGTACTAACAAGTGTGTAGGACAAATATAACAAGGTGTCCCGGAGATTTGAAAATTTTTTTCACTAAATAAGTCGCGAACGGCTGAACCGATCGTCATGAAATTTGGTTGGAATGTGTAGAATGGTAACAGTCTTTGGCACGAAATACTTAGAAAATTTATTCACTAAAAAACTCGCGAACGGGCCTACCGATCGTCATGAAATTTGGTAGGAATGTTTTGAATGGTAGCAGTCTTTGGCACGAAATACTAACAAGTGTGTAGGGCAAAGATAACAAGGTGTCCCGGAGATTTGAAAATTTCTTCACTAAATAAGTAGCGAACGGCAGAATTTGGTAGGAATGTGTAGAATGGTAACAGTCTTTGGTACGAAATACTTAGAAGTTGGTAGGGCAAAGATAACAGGGTGCCCCGAAGATTTGTCGAGAGTCGAGTCGAAGTTGACTTTTTTTAGTTTTTATCGGACATGGACGCATGGGTAGTCAAATCAAAGAACTCGAGTACATTTCATTTCAGTTGCTTCTTTTCAGTTTAAAGTAACGGTAACGGAGTTATGGGGGTTTGAAGCTAATATTTATTTTTCAGCTCGTTTTTTCTAAACCGTTATTGGTTCCGATATGAAACTTTGCACAAAGGTAAGCATGAGCTTATATGCGCGAAATACTAACACTGTTGATGTTTGTTAAGAAAAAGTAAATATAAGTAAACTTTGCAAAATTTATGTTTGTGCGTGTGTAGCCCAGGTCTGCAGATTAGAAAATTATGATGAGTGTTTTTAGAAAATTACGTAAGGAATATGCCTGAAAATTTTAATTCGAATAACTTTATCTTAACCGGAAATATAGCAAATCAAATATTTAGCAAAGGCGTTTCACAATACCAGGGCAGCGTCTGAACAATGAACATGAAATTTGGTGGGAATACATAGAATAGCTTCAAATGTCTACTTTTTCAAAACTTAAGAAAGCTTTGTGTGGGCAATGGGCCATTTCATATAAATTCTTTTTTCTTGATTCGGAGAAACGGTAATGGCATCTAATAAATGTAGCTAATATGTGTAGCCATCATACATAGTAAATCAATTTTTGGATGTGCAAAGTTTCATATCGGAACCTATAACGGTTTAGAAAAAAGGAACTGCAAAAGAAATATTAGCTTCGAACCCCCATAACTCCGTTACAGTTACTTTAAACTGAAAAGAAGCAACTGAAATGAAATGTACTCGAGTTCTTTGATTTGACTACCCATGCGTCCATGTCCGATAAAAACTAAAAAAATCTACTTCGACTCGACTCTCGACAAATCTTCGGGGCACCCTGTTATCTTTGCCCTACCAACTTCTAAGTATTTCGTACCAAAGACTGTTACCATTCTACACATTCCTACCAAATTCTGCCGTTCGCTACTTATTTAGTGAAGAAATTTTCAAATCTCCGGGACACCTTGTTATCTTTGCCCTACACACTTGTTAGTATTTCGTGCCAAAGACTGCTACCATTCAAAACATTCCTACCAAATTTCATGACGATCGGTAGGCCCGTTCGCGAGTTTTTTAGTGAATAAATTTTCTAATCTCCGGGACACCCTGTTATCCTTGTCCTACCAACTTCTTAGTATTTCGTGCCAAAGACAGTTACCATTCTACAGCCACACATAAGGAACTTTACGTACGAGTAGAAAATTGCATAAATGTCCAACCACGGCAATTGCATTAGCCAACCCCACGAAGCCAATCCTATTCATATCATCAATAACACCCTGTTATCCTTGTCCTACCAACTTCTTAGTATTTCGTGCCAAAGACAGTTACCATTCTACAGCCACACATAAGGAACTTTACGTACGAGTAGAAAATTGCATAAATGTCCAACCACGGCAATTGCATTAGCCAACCCCACGAAGCCAATCCTATTCATATCATCAATAACATCAACCACACCTCATAATTCAATGCAAGAAACAACTTAAAACATCCCTAAATTCATTTTATTTTAATTCACACACAAGGATTTTTCATTTGGGATAAGGATTTTCTCTTTTGGGATAAGGAGTTTTTCATTTGGGATAGGGATTTTTTCATTTGGGATATGGATTTTTTCATTTGGGATATGGATTTTTTCATTTGGGATATGGATTTTGTCATTTGGGATAGGGATTTTTTCATTTGGGATAAGGATTTTTTCATTTGGGATATGGGTCTTTTCATTTGGGATAAGGATTTTTTCATTTGGGATAAGGATTCTTTCAATTGGGAAATACTATATCTATGAATCGCGCTAAAAGGTTTCCACCCTTGTAATCTGGCATGATTACGTTATCTGTGTTAAAGAATTGACACTTTGAAAAATGGAAAAATGTTCAGGTACTCCCATGCTCCAAGAATTGCTTAGCAAAGAATTTTATCTTAGATACTGTCTTTCATTTTGCAAATTATTCAGCATATTGCTTAGACTAATATCAGTTTACGTGAAACCCATTACCCTAAAT
Source organism: Microchrysa polita (assembly GCA_949715475.1). Classification (NCBI taxonomy): domain Eukaryota; kingdom Metazoa; phylum Arthropoda; class Insecta; order Diptera; family Stratiomyidae; genus Microchrysa; species Microchrysa polita. The sequence continues at coordinate 75,458,773 of OX454418.1, read as the reverse complement.
TTATTGAAAAAAGGTCTCCGCGACAATTTTTTCCCAGGAGACATAGGTGGGTATAGTAGGTCCTTACCCTAATACACGATAATAAGTGTATGTAGAAATACTCAGATTATTGAAACGATTTCTGTGGATATTCATTTATGTAACAGAACATTCACTTTTGTGGGAGCTTACTTTCCAGGTGGCAACTCCGACTGTTTTAAGAATCGTTATTTTATAAATGACTTAAATTTGATTAATAGACTGCAGGGAAATGTGATTGTCGCTGGGGACCTTAACTCAAGATACACAGACTGGAACTGCGCTAAGAATAACCATTGGGGCAAAATCCTTCAGCTGAAACTATCGACTAGTCATTATATTCTGTTTAGTTCCACTCCAACGTTTTTCCCTAAATCAGGCAGGGGTCTCCCTTCTACCCTAGATGTTTTACTCACGAATTGTTCCCAATACATCTCAATTCCGTCCACGATAACCAATCTGTTATCGGATCATCTACCAGTTGAATTTAAAGTGAACGATCAGACAGTTGAAGTTCCAAAACTAAGGTATCTTTTTGACAGGGCTAACTGGCAACGTTTCACTCGTAAGACTGACGAATTGACAAATCTCTCAAGTTCATATCTAAACTTATCAACTAAAGCTGAAGTTGATAGCCACGTTGAAAACTTAAATAGTATTCTTTGGAATGCTGCTGATCTGTCCATACCTAAAAGAAATATTCAACCAGTTAGTAGACAAATAAAAATCACGCCTTTTGTAAAAAATCTCATCACCGAACGCAACCGTCTCCGAAGACTATGGCAACGCAACCGACTTTATTTAGTCAAACATCAAATCAACCAGCTACAGTCTAGAATTAAAACCGAAATCCAAAAAATTAGGAACCTTCACTGGAATAACAAACTAGCATCTCTGGCAAAAGGAAGCAACCCATTTTGGAATGTTTCTAAGGCACTAAAAAAACGTCGATGTACAATGCCGCCTATAAAGGAAGGAGACCGCACCCTAATGTCAAGTGTCGAAAAATGCGAGGCGTTTGCCGAATATTTCTATAGCCAACATACTTATACCAATCACTTGGGAGACGAAGAAACACAGAACACTGTTGATGATGTTATTCATCTTATTTCGAACTCCACCTATGAATCAGTGTCCTTCTTTACAGTTACTTCCCTAAAGAATCTAATAAAGATTACAAAAACGAATACAGCACCAGGACCAGACGCTATTCCTATGTCCTTCTTAAAACACATGCACTCCAAAACTGTAATTTACCTGTGTAAAATATTTAACGCTTGTGCGCAACTTTCATATTTCCTTAAAGCATGGAAAACAGCTTCTATTATCTGCATTCCGAAGCCAGAGAAGTCAAAATCCCTGCTTGGAAGTTATAGGCCAATAAGCTTAATAAGTAACGCAGGGAAATTGTTTGAACGTTTACTTAAGACCGAAGTTCATAAATTTTTAAACGAGAGAAGCATTTTGTTAGACGAGCAATTTGGTTTTCGGAGAAAACATAGCACGGTCCATCAAGTTGCCAGGATTAAGAAAATTATAAAATCAAATTTTGAAGCGAAAAACTCTACCGGAATGCTAACTTTATATATAGAAAAAGCGTTCGATTGTGTTTGGCACGATGGGATAATTTACAAAATGCACACTTACGGCTTTCCAGTTTATCTTATTAAACTGATCATGGATTTTCTAAAAGATCGTCATTTTTATGTTAGGATAAATGAATCCACTTCTTCGCTATATAAGCTACTCGCTGGCGTCCCGCAAGGGTCAGCGCTCAGTCCTCTTTTATATAGCATTTTCACATCCGATATTCCTATTCCCGATAACTCTCAAATTGGACTATTTGCAAATGACACTGCAATACTTTGCAGCGCCGAATGTCCCATTTACATAGCCGAAACTCTTCAAAATGCATTTACAACCCTAGCAAACTACTTTAGGAAGTGGAAAATAAAAATTAATGGTAATAAGACAGAAGCCTTATTTTTTACAAGAAAAGGGAAGCCTGAACTATTACCCAGTTCTCCGTTAAATTTAGGTAATAACACTATTAATTGGAACCCTGAACATATAAAATACTTAGGCATTTTATTGGACAAGAAACTTACTTTCAAGGCAAATACGGATGCTTCAATAAAGAAAGCGGATAGATTAATTAAAACACTGTACCCACTAATTCATAGGAAATCTACGTTGTCGATTGAAAATAAAATCCTGATATTCAAAACCATCTTCCAACCAGTTCTTCTGTATGGAGCTGCAGCCTGGGGTTCCTGTGCTAATACCCATAAAAAAAATCTCCAAATCAAACAAAACAAAATTCTTAAGTTGCTACTCGACCTACCGTACTTTTACTCAACTGCACGACTTCATTCAATTTCAAAGGTTACTTTTATTCATACTCAAGTCATTCACATTAAAATTAACTTTAATCTTTCCTGTGTAAATTCAATAAATCCTCTTCTTAATAACTTACTTTAAATCAATTCACCATGTCCCGGTTCACTCTTTATACTCCACACATGCGTCTCTCATTGTGTCTCCTCTCGGCCAGACTCCTATTGTCCAACGAGGCGCGGTACAATGCGAGCGCATTCTAGTTTTAAGTTTTAGTTTTAGTGTTAAGTCTTAGCTTTTATTACATGAATAGGAGGTTTTCTCCCAGTTTCCTTCTACATAAGTTAGAATTAAAAGAAATGCATTCTACATACTCCCATTCTGGCACATAACCCGTTTAATTATAGATGTAAGAGTAGAATAATTAGTACTCGATCACTAAAAATTGTCAAATAATTAAGTACAGTTAAACACTTTTATAATTTCTGGTTGAATAAATTGAATTTGAATTTGTATGTAGAAATAATTTGACGGTGATTAATAACTTTGTTTGTGAATATTGAAAATCGATTCTAGTTTCAAAGTAAGAAAAAACATTATAAAATAATTTTAGCCGAAAAAACGACCGAAGAAAATCAATTCCGGCTAAAAATCCGGCCGGCCGGAATTAGAAATTTCTTCCGGCTAAACAGCACGGTTTCCGGCTAAATTTGGCCGGAAAACGGCTAAATTGGCAACACTGGTTGTAACACATCGGCTTGATGGCTGATGTAGGATAACACATCAACACAAAAATTCATAGTTACAGTGGCATTCGAGCCAATGCTAGTAATTCAGGGAATATGTCCGAGAAGGCTCAGATTGTATGTAGTAAGAACCTGTTCCGCCATCATTGATACTCTTAAGCGCGACTCACCTCAGTTCAGCAAGGCCTTCTAGACAGTTTGTTTGAAATTCCAAAATTAAAGCTAAGCATTGAATTTCCCGAGCCACCTATTACGTATTCATCGTGATGGTTCGGTCGATAGTGGAAAATATCAGAAACACAAAATTTATCCTTAGAATGGATAGCAAAACAAGCCATTGTGGCATATCGCATATGTTTGCAATATTAAAGTTACGTATGCTATAATTTCGTCCTTTATTTCAAAATCAAGAAGCCCTTCCCTTTGACGAGAATTAGGAAATTAGGGTAAGAAAATCTTTCATTCTGATGAAAGGGAGAGTAACTAAATGTTCTACTGAGATTAGCACACCATTCTTCAATCAGTTTCTTTTTAAATAAGAGGAAAGAGCTTAATTAGCACATAACTTTGATAAAATCACAGACGTAAAATTTAGGCAAATCTCACTAAACATTTTAAGATTCGAAATGCAGTACTTCGTATCCAATGTGTATGTTAAACACTTAGTAAGAACTTTGTATCTTTAAAACACAACTTTTCAAAGAGAACTAATGATACAGTTGATAAATTCAAAAATTAACACGTTTCTTAAAGAAGAAATTGATTTGAAATTTGAGTAACCAAAACCCCTCTCCTTTTTTTTTTCATCTGTAGTTTTCATGGTTTCATTTCCAATAAATAGCAGATAATAATTAACTTTTCCCTTCGGCTTCTCGATTTTTTTTAGCCAAAAAGCCGCCCCTAAAACTTGGCGCCCCGGGCGACCGCCCGGCTTGCCCCCCTTAGAGCGGGCGCTGCATACATACATAATGAATAATTTTGCACATATATTTTATAGATAATAAATAAGAATTATGCACAATATTAATGAAATACTTTTTGTAAATCTATTTTTGGATTGGTCTTAATCAACGCCTTTCAGAACACTTTTAATTAGACCAATCCAAAAATAGATTTATGTACATACTATGTACTATCATGGCTACACATATTATCTGAATTTATTAGTTGTAACTCCGGTACCACTACTCCAAACTGGAAAAAAGCAACTGATATGAAATTTACCCATCGAGTTCTTTGATTTGACAACCCATACGTCCATGTCTCATTCAAATCTCCGGGACACCCTGTAAGCTTTGTCCTACGAACGTCTAAGTATTTCGTGCTAAAGACTGTTACGATTCTACACATTCCTACCAAAATACATGACGATCGGTTAAGCCGTTCGCGAGTTATTTAGTGAACAAATTTTCAAACGTCCGAGACACCCTGTTATCTTTGTTTGTACTACCAACTGTCAAGTATTTCGTGCTAAAGACTGTTACGATTTTACACATTCCTACCAAAATACATGACGATCGTTTAAGCCGTTCGCGAGTTGCCTGCCTTGGTACATGATGAATCGATGAAAATATTTTAATTTTTTGGGAACATTACGCTATCAGCTCTTTAGAGAAGAATTTGCTCTGTCTTCTTATCGACGCAATATAGCGGCAAATATCGGAAACACGAAAGTTCTTATGAGAACGGATAACAGAAAAAGTCTAAAAAATAGGAAACTAATTACACGAGATCATTTTCAACAGTTCTCTTTAAAAAACTGAATATGTAGCGGCCCAGGTTTCACTACATTCTATTCACACAGAAAAAAATCGTTATAAAATCAAAAATAATAGCTATGATTCAAAAATTTTCAAATATGATTTGGCTCCATATACGTTTACGTTTAATTCAAAACTGTTTCATTTTGAATCAATAGTGGAAATATTAAAGTGATTATTGTACTTTTAAAATTGCTGCATGTCAAATCAAAATTGAATATCACTTTATTTTCAAAGTGATTTCACTTTATTTTAAAAGTGTTTCACTTTAAATTTAAAATGTTTTGATTGTAAAATTAAAAAAGTGAAAAAATATGTTTCCCTTTTTTTTTTCTTTTTTTTTATTAAATTTTTTTTTTATTTATTTTTTATTATTTTTTATTTATTTATTTTTACAATATTTTAAAAACTTTATTTTCTCACTTTGGTTCTACTGGGAATCGAACCGGGTACCTATCGTTTCGTAGTCCTACTTCCTACACCTAAGCTATCTGAGATTACTAGCACTGCCCAAAATAGCGGCGGGCTTATGTTCATGTGACGGTCACAGCCTTCAAAATGAAACAACTTTACAACAAAGTTGAACATATTTAAATCTATGTTTCAGTCAATTTTGAATAGATCATTAAAGTGAATCCTATTAAATTTAATATAAAAGTATTTGTTTTTAAAATGATTTATTGATGTATTCCAATTTTGTTTTTAATATGTTTTACGATAAAAATTAACAAAAATCATTATTCTTTCATTTTGGAATCATTGCCAATAAAATTAGAGGAAGGCTTATTCCGCGTTCGGTGACCGGTTTACATAAGGGGAAGTCGATATTGGGTTCAGACCCCATATATTTAAGGCCTAAACTACACATATTTTAATAATATTTCTATATATGCTATAATTTACATATACATACATATTTATCAATTTATTGTATTATATTATATATTATATTTCACTTTTATCGAACTAAAATTTATTTCACTGCAACGGAAACAATTCTTCCCATACATTAAACCGATCCGTATACAGTCCCTGCTTCATCACCAAGTTTTCACCAATATCCAAATATTTTTTACCTCTTTCCTCAAATGGTTCCCAACGAACATTTCGCAAATATTCATCGGACGGATTGTTAGGATCTCTGCACAAAAACAAAAAAAAAAAAACAAAAATGATTAAAGATCCTTAGTCTTATTTATCTACGCGGGGACTTACCCTTTACAAGCGAAATTGATCCACATTCTTGTCAGACGTTCGACGGTGATCCTTTCGTGATCTTTCTCTGTGAAAACTGGAGCAATGAAGGGGCCAGTCAGCAAATATACCAGATCGTCGTGATGAACAACTCCTACAAAAAAGAATTAAATATTTTTTTAGATATTCATATTCTTGTAGGCTCTGTGACTCACCATATGGTGTTTTATCATCTGGATAGTAGGTATGACTGTATCTTCCCTGGAATGAAAATCTGTATTGATAAAGTTTCGTCTGCTTCGCAGCTAGTTGTGTGAATCGATGGACCCCAAATCCAATCAAACTGTCAGCATAGAGCTGAAATTTTGAGAAGAAAATTGATTTTATTAACAAACTCTTTTGTAATTTGAAAATTAGTTTTATGTACCTTAACCAGCTGATCTAGTGATTTGTTCAAACTTAACGGCTCATTTCCCAGATAAAACTCACGGAATTTCTTCGAAATAAAATTGGATCGCTGTGTACCCCGCTCATACAGAAAATTGACAGGAGCCCAAGTGTTGAAGTCAGTATCCAGTTCGGTTCGCAAAGTATCATTCTTCAATGTAGCTGCAGAGTATGGAAATTTAGTAATCTAGTTGAAATTAAAAATGTTCTTTATATTACCTATCGCTGGACCAGCGAACTCGTCTTTTGTAATACCCGTAATAATAGGAATTTTCATGAAGTCGCCTCTTTGGAAAGCCTTTGTCGGATTCTCAACCAAGAATCTTTCTTGTCCGAAATCCGGTTCAACCACTGGTTTTATGAGCAATACTGGATTCCCAGTACCAAATTCAAACAGTTGATTCAGTGTAGTGCCAAAATCGACAGCATCTTTCTGTGGAAATTAAGGTTTAATTATAATTCCCTTTTTACGTAAATGAGTATCTTACCGTCAATAGACAATCCACCATTTCCTTGACGTTCGCATCTGTGCAGTTCAACAAGCGAGCTTGTCGTTTCGCCAAACCAAGTTGATTCGTCGGTACCTCCCATTGTCCAGTCGTTGATCCGCTCATCACAATTCCTTTGTGGAAAAGTCCACGCGACATTGGCGAAATCATGTGCATGGTGATACTCAACGCACCAGCACTATATCCAAGCAGTGTCACCAAATCAGGATCTCCTCCAAAATGTGAAATATGCGACTGGATCCATTTTAGTGCCATTACTTGATCTTTCAAACCAGCATTTCCCGGCGCTTCCGCTGTTCCGGTACTCAGAAATCCCAATTCGCCCAGACGATAGTTGATCGTAACAAATACAATATCGTGATCCATCATATACAACGGTCCGGCAAAATTCTTGCTTTGTCCCGAGACGGCATAAAATCCGCCAGGATGCAAATATAAAATCACAGGTTTCTTAATATTTCCATTAGCCGGGCTGGGTAACTGATGTGTGTAAACGTTAATACGAAGACAATCCTCGGAGACGTCTGTAAGATTTTCGGTTGGCTGAGGACACATCGGTCCATCTTCTGTAGCATCGTAGATTCCGTGCCATCCATCTGCCGGCTGTGTATTTTTAAATCGAAGGTTGCCGACCGGTGGCTTTGCATAGCGAATACCACGGAAGGCCAAGAAGTCCTTGCCAGTACTGGACGATAGACGAGCTCCGCGTATTTGTCCAAGACTTGTTGTTACGATCGGGTCATGATGATGATGATTATGATGCCTATGTGCACAGACACAGCTTAACAGCACAATCACTAAACTTAACGTCCAAGTTGCCGATAATCGCGTCATTGTCAATATAAATTGCAGTTAAGAAGTAACTAGCGAAATTATCGCCGGCGTTCTATTTATACCAAGTATGCTGTTTAAATCTTTTTCTTAGTAGAATGTTATTACTCGTATGAATGAGCGATTTTGTGTAAAGGGGCATCCAATTCTCGTTAGTTTTAATGTTATCTTGATTTTTTTTTTACATGCAATAACGTACTGTTCTTAATTTAGTTAAATAAATAAAAATAACAAGTGCGACAGTCCAACATCTCCAAGATCCTAATTGCTTTTTTGTATAGGTGTTGAGATCAACACAGCACGCTCAGCAGTGTTATTTATCCCCATAAATATGGGTACTCGTTTGACATTCCATCACATGGGTCGTGAGTTCGAAAAACACCACAAACTGAATTCGTTCACGGTGAGTCTCGAACCCATGCCCCTGTGCACGGAAGGTGCGTGCACTAACCACTACACCAGTCGGACTTAATTTAGTTAAAACTTAAAACAGTTAAAAATAATTTAGTACTTAAAACAGTTAAAAATAATTTAAGAATTGAGTAAGTAAGTAAGAAATCCAAATTCTTGGTTGCATTAATTTTGTTAACCCGGGAACACTAATGTGAATCATTTTGACGCATACGCCACAGAAATAAATTTTTTGTAGAAAGGGCAGTACGCCCACAGGGTTTCGGTATCTATGTATTCCTTAAACAAGTTCTCTACCGAATGCCGAAGGAAGCGAACGGTTCTGATTTTATAGTAAGCAGTCATTTTTTGTCTGTTACGTGGTACTAAACGAATTTTTTTTTGTGAGTCAAAATGACTCACGTTAGTAATAACTGTTTATATTGTGTACTTTACATACTTGATTTCTGGGTGATATTTTACAGTTTATCCAATTATCATGTACACATTTTTATTATCCTCATTATAAAACAAGTATTCCGAGTTTATTTTTTGTGAATCCTGTCATCCTCTTCTTCCTTATATACCAAAACATCCATAGTGAGCCAAAATGACTCATTGTTACTAATAACCGCTTAAATTAAGGTTAGTGTTCCCGGGTTAATGAATTTTCAATTTTAATTCAATTGATCGATTTCGGTTTACTACCTTACTCCTCAGCTAAGACCATCACGGGTGGTGCTCGTATCCAATATGAACAGGCAAATTCACGTCTCTTTCAATTACGTTCATTACCGACTATTAATCCCTTTTCGTAAAAACAGATTATTTTTGTGAATAATCTGGTTGCCAGAAAGAAGCGACAAAGGTTACCGGTGGAGGTGGTATTTCCCCAGACCATACACAACTTTTCTGTGAATGCTGCTTTCATTGTTTTTTGTTTTCGCAGAAAGTAAATTCATTTAACGTAGTGCAAATACGAGTATGTAATCAGATCACATCCAAGTTCGTAAGAATTTTAGTTGAAGTGTTTTTAGCGACTTAATTATTGATACCTAAATGAAAAATGGTTAGAAGATCGTAAAACATCTGTTACGAGATCGAATGTTGTTGCATAATATGTTTATAGTCTAAGAAAATTGGACCAAAATATGGCCATCGAACGGCAAAAATCCTACATCGGAAATTTTTTTTGATTATGGTTGGGGATGGTCCCGAGATGATGGCATAAAAAGTCCCAACCGATCGGGGGTCCGCAAGCAAAAAAGGGGGAAAGGGGGGTATTTTTTCGTTTTTTTTTGCTATTATGTATTTCAAAAACGGGAAGAGATACACAAAAATGGTCTAAGGACGAAAAAACTACATAAAATTACCTTTCCAATGATATAAAACACATTAGACTTTAATTAATTATTTCGGCGCTAGCCTAACAAAATAAATTAGAATATTTTCATTTTAGACCTTTCTTAAAAGCTCCATAACTTTTGAAAGGTGGCTAGCTCAGCCGTAATGTATATGCATAAGTATTGACAATAAGTTCAAGATCATTTTAAGGTAAACATTGAGTCGCTCCAGTCAAGGACCCCCATTATCCTCCCATTTAAATTTGTCAAAACGGCATGTTCATAACTCCCCCCAGAATTGGAGCAGAGTGCTAAATTTTAGTTTGTTGCAATTAAGGGTCATAGTCACCACACCCACCAAAAATCAGCTCATTCGGATAAAAAGTAAGGGTACCTCCAATACAAAGTGACCCAAGACAACTTTGCTCTACAGTTTATAAAATGAGTAGTACGTAGAACAAACTTCAACTTCTACCAAGGTGAGGTGCTCATTATTTCTATCAGTTTTCATTAAGTGCAGAAAACTAGGGTTAATTTTGGATCGATTTTGATATAATTTGAGTAAATTTTACCAAATTGCAGATATTTAGGGGCAGTTTGAATTGAATTGAAATCGAGCTAAAATTAACCCTAGTTTTCTGCACTTAAGGCATCAAAACTGTTAGAAATAACGAAGCTAGAATAAAATGATGTAAGAAAGAAATGATCGTACGACTATGCGCCAATTTTTGAAAGGATCGTACGACCACCTCACCTTGGTAGAAGTTGGAGAAAATTGAGATGGAAAAACATATTGTTTTTGGGTAAAATTACAAAAATTTTACTTTGAAGTTCTGTAAAAACCAAACCTCTTATCCGATTTTAGTGCCGTTAGTTGTATTTTTTAGGTAAATTTGTTGGCTGTAATAATCATCTTATTCTGCACCCATAGACACCACACTTGAACACGATTTAGTATAGATTTGGTTTGAGATTTTGCTTGAAATCGCGTTCATTTCGTTGAAAATGTATGGAATATCCGGTTTACATACTTACTAAGAAAATGTTGGTGGATTTTTGCCGGTTGATTTTTTTTTCTGCTGATTGGATTTAAACTTTAGTACCAGAGCTGTTTGTTAATGAGTGAGGTTATTTCTTCTGGTACAGGGTGAATCCATTTCTTCTGTTATTTTTTTCGAAATGCTCTTTATTTTAATTTATTGTGAATAATTATTTAAAATTTTCAACGCTGTATTGGTAACAATATTTAGAGGATCCCAGGACACCACATCGCAGATAACAAATAAACAAAAAAGTATATTTTTACTTAGCTCAATACCATATGTATGTAAAAAAAATTTAGATTTTTTTTAGAACACCATGGAAAAAAAATTGGTCACAATACAAAATACAACATATCAATAATTTGGAAGCGGCAAGTTTGCATTTGCATGAGCTCACTTTAGTTACTTTAAAGTGGCATTACTAATTCGCGCTAAAAAAAATACGAGTCCTTCTAATAGCTTTCGATCGTTCTTTTTGCAGCACCTTAAGGAGACCTTAGCTCAAGGCGAACTTAAAATTACTTCCTTGACTTGAATTTGTATTTTTAAAACGTCCTTGACTTATACGTCAAGGAAAATTAAGGAAAGGAGATTGCCTTGAGTTAAGGACACCTTAAGTCTATGTGGCCTTTTTATACATATTTCAGTGTGCGTATGGCTACTAATTACTTTATTTATATGTCGTTAAAGAATACCTATTATTTCTTTTTCATATAATTCATATATTAATATACAATACATATATGTAAATTATTAGGTACGTTTTATTGTGTTTATCCCGTGCAGGTTTGGGTAGAACTTCATATAAAAAAAATGACACTTACCAAGGTAGAGTTCACGCGATAGAGCTCAAATGTAGATGGCGGACGCATAGGGGAAATTTGAGGGAATTTGTTTTTTCAAACCAAATGTGAGAGTTTTTCTCATCACGAGAAAAGATTTTGCAAAGAAATAATCTACTTTTGTGATAAAATCCACCACATCTAAAAAATAAGCCGACAAAGGTGAGTCAAAGATGCGCAAAAACTGTCAAGTGTCAGCTGTTTGGTCTTAACCGGGATGTTACCCGCGATCGTTTTTTTCGAGTCAGATTTACACGCGATACGAAAAAAACGTCGCTATTATTAGAATAAAATACTGATTGAGATAAGTGAAGGAACGTTCATAAATACGGTATTTTATAAAGGGAACCTTGATACTTAAGGACTCCTTTGATAAGGTTACCTTTAAACTTAAGTCAAGGAATGTTTCAAGGAATGTTTATAAATACGGGCCTCAGTCCTTAGTATAAACTAACAATTTAAAAACTAATAAAATAAACGAGACCGAGGCTAATTTCGGGCGTGGCCGAAATTTGAATACCCGTCACATTTGAATGAAACTTAAGCTCCTTTTGTGCTAACAATTTCTATCGCAGCCCTATGACGTGTTTCGATTCCATCTGTTCCTGGATGCTAGTCCAGGAAGACACTTGAAGGGGCTGGTTTGTATTACAGCCCTATGACGTAATGTTCAGATTCCATGATATGTTTTATGGATTTACTAGGATAAGATGAAAAGACTCCCGAAGGCCCAATGCTGTACACATTATGTTCTTGCAGAATTCGGTTTTCAGGAAAATACTCAGCCATATTCTCGCCACCCTATTCGCGCCTATTTGGAGAAATAATAACATCTCACGAGGTCATGATGCATGCCTAAGGCTCGTATATTTTTTTCGATAAAATCAGGACAAGCGCAGCAAAAGTCGTCGTTTGGCAGAACAACCAGAAACACAAATGCATCTGTAATATTTGCGTAACTTTGGAATTTTTCAACATTAAGTTTGATTAGAGGAGAATTCTATTTAATACTCATGCATATTTGGGCATTAATCTTAGTAAACTGCATATTCTCACCATGTCTTCAATATCCTGTTCCATAAATAGTATTTGTCAAGAATGCTCCTGGACTAAGTAAAGAGCAATAATCGCATGGCGATGCGAAGGGGGTTTCACAGCGCTTGGCCCTTTTAACAGTGGTTAGCTCCGCGACGATTTACATTAAACAACCGACTGTCGTAAAAACCAATTTTTTTATTTGTGAATTTCTTTAACATTTAAATGTAGTCTTCATTAAACTAAGTCATATTCGTCATTTGGTGAGATGCCATTTTGACGTCCAAAAACAGGGCAAAATCGGACAAAATCAGGACTTTCAGCGTTTTGGCAGGACGACAGGTTAAAGTTGAAAAGACAGGACTGTCCTGCCGAAAACAAGACGGATACGACAAGTATGCATGCCATATAATAACCTCATATTCTTCTTCCCTGCATTAGTGATATCTTCTTCTTGGGAAGGCAAAGTTCTGTTAATACTAAACAGGGAGCCCCATAGTTCTTAATGTTCCCCTTAAAAAAATCATCAACATATGAAGAACAAACGTATGTTTTAATACGAAAAACACAAAAAAGAGTACTTCAAATAAGATTATACTTATACACATATAAAATAGAAGAAGAAGAAGGTTTCAAAAATAACTGTAAGGACTGTCGTATGATGTGGCACCTGGCTTTTCATATGATGGCCGCAAAGTACATACTTATTTAAAAACTTCGTTTCGTTTATTGCAATAGATACACGAAACCCAATGAGATGGGCCGAGACCCGAGAATTCTTAAGCTGGTGGTGCCTTTCCAGGCAAAGTTTCAATGTAGCTATTGAGTCCGAGGAGAACCTCCAAAGCGCTGAAGAGGTTGCTAACCCTTGTTGCGATATTTCTGGAGGAAAAAAATTTAAACGGATTCTTAGGACATGTTGAGGGAAAAACCCTGATCTAAAACTCATACAGAACTTTTGGAAAATTCACACTAAAGAAGGGAGCTTTAGTGTGAATTTTCCAAAAGAGGGGATAAGGGAATCGCTTGCAGTACAGCGGCGGATTTTTCATCGTTTTGTGATAGGAGAAATAAATTTAAATCGCATCTTTTGACGGCTGTGACTTCAGAGTCTTGGTATCAAGCCGCGAAATGTTCACCAAACATGGACAGTGCGATGCTCTACCGGTCTGCGAAATTTCAAAATTCCGCTCAAGTTATGGATAAAATTTCAATTAAAAACCACAAAAGTGCAATTTGGGCAGCTGTAACTTCCGAACTCAGATAGGTAGGACCTTGAAACTTATGGAGGAAATGTGCGCCAAGTAGCTCTACAAATGTGCCAATTTCAGAAATTGCCGTTGGTTCCCGAGTTATCGAAAGTGAATGATTGAAGTGTTATTATATCGCTAAATATCGATCGTGTATGAGTCAAACTTTACACTTTAAATCGCAACTTTCGACGGCTGTAAGTTCTGAACCTTGACAGCTGGAGTCTTGAAGTTTTCACCAAATAATGTACGGTGTTTTACAAGTTTTCTGAATTTCAAAGTTTTCCAAATTTTCGAGTGATGGACAATTTTCAAATAGAAAACTCAAAACGCTGATTTGAGCAGCCATAACATTCGATTGCGGATAGGTTGAACCGTGTAATTTGGAGAGTGAGCCAAATTTCCAAAAGATCGGGAACGGTTCCCGAGCTGTCGAAAATGAGCGATTGCCAAACATTAAAATGCGATTATCTCGCTAAATATCGACCATACGACCAATATTGCATCTTGTAAAAGCAGGCAAGACTGATCACAAGCGTCATCGAGGAGTGATTTAGGTTTCATATTGTGGCATGGAAAATGCTGTACGTTTTGCTGTACATTTCCCAATGCTGTACGACAGGTCAAAATGCTGTACGTCTGGTCAGTTTATACTAGGAACCCATTTCCGTTAACAAGGAAAAAGTTTTTCTTCAGGGGTTGGTTTGTATGACAGCCCTGTGACGTCAAGTTCCGATTCCATCCGTTCCTAGATATGTTTGGAGGCTTTACTAGAAACACATTTATGAAGTTTGGTTAAGATTGGCTCATAAAGAAAAAAGTTTTTCTTAAAAGAACCTAATTTCTATTGGTTGGTCTGTATGACAGCCCTATGTCGTAGTGTTCCGATTTCATCCTTTCATAATCAGGAAACTATTTGGGTGAAGTTTGGTTAAGGTCGGATTAAAAAGGAAAAAGTTTTTCTTAGAAGAACTTAGTTTTCAGGGGTTGGTTTGTATGACATCCCTAAGACGTAGTGTTCCGATTTCATCCGTTCCTATATATGTTTTTAGGCTTTACTAGGAACACATTTGGGTGAAGTTTAGTTAAGATTGGTTCATAAAGAAAAAAGTTTTTCTTAGAAGAACCTAATTTTCAGAGGTTGATTTATATGGCAGCCCCCTGACCCCATGGTCCGATTCCATTCGTTCCGACATATATACATATGTACACTAAAAAGAAACTTGTGTACAAAATTTCAGCCCGATAGCTTCAAAACTGAGGGACTAGTTTGTATTGAAACAGACGGACAGACAGACAGACAGACGGACAGACGGACAGACGGACATCGCTCAATCGATTTGTCTCGTCACACTGATCAATAATATATATACTTTATATAGTCGGAAGTGCTTCCTTCTGTGCGTTGCAAACTTCATGACAAAGTTAATATACCCTTTCACATAGTGACGGGCATAAAAAGGTGCAATAATTGGATTACATTTTTCTGGTAATATTTTGAAATTTGGTGTAACTTTTGGAGAATGAGAGAGGTCAGTTAGACAGATTAGCAATCGGCTTTTTTTCTCCCGGGACCTCGCAAAAGCTAATGCCAACTCTAAAAAAAGAAATCCAGCTTTTTAAGGCAACAGATATTCCTTGAAGTACTCGCTTCAAATTGCTTCGTTGCAAAGACAACTTTTCGCACAGCACTAATGACCCAAATTAAGCTTCAATACCCCAATGACCCGAAAAGTAATTTTTAAATCACAGTTTGAAATTTCCCACTCCTTGCCGCTATTCTAGAGGCCCCTGGTGGCTGGGTGCCTGTGTTCGACCGATCACATGGAACACCGTCCGTTACGCCACTGCATCTTCTGCTCCATTATCCACATTATGATTGAATTGAGCCCACACCAAATCTCGCATAGAAAAAACGAAAAAACACCTGTTGTATTTTTAATAAATATACATATTTGCCATGTTAGCAGATGATGCAATACGACAGGTAGGTAACATATCCCTAAAATTGCCGCTAAATCAAATATGTACAGATACACGAAGAAGGGTTTAGAATAAATTTGACCTTAAGATTTTGGTCGCTACATTAATCCTTTTATCTTTTACGAAGTGTTTACGTACTTCACCAACACCTTAGAAGTGTGTGAATATCCTTCTACACGTAAGTAGTAAGGAATGGCAAAACAATCAGCAGGTGACGGTAAAGTCGTTTACTTAGGAGCCTTTTAGTCCATCTTAATAACTTTATGACTTGAAGGTGGTTTCGTTGATGGTAGCTTTACGAAGGATTTCTTTGGGTAAGATAAATGAATCTGTCATATATAATTGTTGTTGAATCACTCATACAGTAGGTTTTTTTATTTTGTGTTTTGTTAATTGTGAATATTTGAATATAATAATGGACACAAGCAATTTCAAAGAAAGAAATTTAATAGAACTATTGATATAGCCAAGTTACTCCATTTAGGTATATTATAATTTAAATAAATATAAGTAAGAAATCTTTTTATTAAATTTTCACAGCAGAAATTACGAGCCTGCCGGAACGCCACTATCCAAAAGTATTTCAATATTATTGTTTCGATTGTTTTTTTCAATTTAATCCGTGAGATTACTTAGAAAGTTGCCAATATTTTGATAAAAATCTACGTTTAATCTATTTTTGACTAATTCGAAGCTATTAATAAAATTTTACTGAAGTTATTTATCACCTTCAACCATAATAATTGATATAAAAGTTGGAAGGAAAAGCAATGGCTATTTGCTACCTTCCGTTACTGGGCATTCCAAGATACCGAATGATAGTAATGTAATGAATATCTAATAATTTATTACATATTTGGAGGATATTTAAAATAATAGTTTTGTTTCTAATCTTCTTAATCGGGCGCAAACTATTTTGATCGTATCGGCGAGAAACACGTTTGAATCGAGGTAAATCGTGTTTCAATGCATTTGGGCGGTTATGTATATGAATTATAAAAATGTAAGTCACCGAGGTATTAAAATAACAATTAATTTTATTTCGAATTTTCGCTCATGCTATTCAAAACAAGTCGCTGTCGTCTCTTTTGAGAAAAAAAACTATCGTTAGTAACTCTTTTCTTTAAGCATATCATTGTTTTTTCGACAAAAATGCGGGTCTTGTCAATGTTTCGACGCATTCGAACATTCTACACATGGCTTTTTAATTGAATCGTTAAAAACTGTGTCACAAATTGACTTGGTTTACTATTAAACTGACACTGATGATATGAGTAATGATCAGAGTGAAAACACCAACGATATGATCAAGAGAATACCATGAAATCATCAGTCAGTTGTGGTCATGTAATACGAGCAAGTCGAACCAAACCAAAGTCAATTGGATTGATTGATTCTCCTAATGTTCTTCTAATTTCATTTCAAGCCGTTTTGGGCTTAAGTTTAATCGATACCGCCTATATACGCTTGTAACAATTAATAATCAAAACTACTAAAGATATATGTACCTCATGCTGGGACAGTTTTGAAGCTTTCATCAAAGCGATTGAACAGGATTCCTCATCTTATTACACGGAAAAGATTAATGTTAGCTACCATCAAAGCAAAATGTTTTTCCGTTCATGATACATGTATAGATTTATCTAAATTGTGTGGTTAGTAAGATGGGCCTTGGCTCTCTCTCTCTAATCCAGGGGTTCCCAACCTTTTTAAGTGCGTGCCCCCCTTGCAAGGATAGCAGAATCTGGCGCCCCCAACGAAAATTTTGATTCAGAACGGAAGAAGGCATTTTTCAACTCATTCTTTTTCTTTTGTCAAGAATTCGCCACGTTGACAAATAATAAGAAAAAATTTGTATCATTGAAAAAATCTCACAAAGATTTTGGACTAATCAGATCAGCTTGGATTCTATTTTCGCAATTTAAATTTATGAGCAGTTCCAAAGCTTACATTCAGCTCATTTGAATTTTGAATTGATTCCACACTTAAACTATAAAATAAGGCTTCAGTGAGCAGGCGATTCGTGACACCATGGCAACGTTTGAGTTTGACTGATACGAAATGAAGAAAATGTAACAGCCGTAGCGGCCAATATACAGCTGAATTGGATATTGCCGGAAAGCTAGATTTGACCGATCCCTACTACATTGGGTTGAGTATTGAGGTCGCATGATCTTGATCATAAGACGGTTATTGCGCGCTGAAAATGTTGCCTGAAGATCCGGTTTTAGACCAAAAACTCATTTTCCCTGGTGAGGTCCATTTTTTTGGCTCAGCGGTGCGTCGACAAGAAAAATTGAAATCATTGAGTGACTACATGTATTTTATGAGGCATCATTTCAATTGCATTCAAGTTTAAGAGGTAGTCCAGTCCTGGTTTTCCCTCGGTCTCTATTCCTAAAACAATTTCAGCAATCATCTGACGATCAGCAATCAAACTGACTTTGGACAGAGCCTCCTCACTAATATATTGTGGTTGTAGCGAATTAGAAATGTTGTTCATAATTTGAAAAATTTTACCAGCTCATGTCCGTTGTAATACAATCCATCACTTAAACACTCGAGTTGAGTCCACGCCCCCCTTTGCCAACCTTCACGCCCCACTAGGGGGGCGCGCCCCACTGGTTGGGAAGTACTGCTCTAATCTCTATACGCAGCAAATAATCATACTTATTCTCGTGCCGAGCCTGTTACTATGTATATCGATTTGGAAAATATGAACAAAACTCTGACAAAAACAATGTGTAATTCATCATGGCCAGAATATACGAGATACGAGTACATATACCACACACGCGAAAGATAAAATGTCTAGAGAAAAACAATGGCCTACAATTAGTCGGGTGCGATAATTATACGATACCTCACCTCGATATACCTATTCACAGTGTAGCATATGGTCTGACGGAGGAGTGGTGAAGTGGATTATTACGTATGCATTTGTTAGTTAGAGCGCGTGGCAATTCTTATCGGAATTTAATGGTAAAAATACGCCTGGCTTGTGCCAGGCATCGCACTATATTCCTATCAGAAGAGGGCTTTATAATGAACTATTTTGGGGGAAAGTTGTGTAGGATAATTTCGGATCAAATTGGAATTGGCCTATCTGTAGGAATGCTGCAGCATCAGGACAAAGTTAAAAGTGGTGAGGAGACTCGAGACACGAAATTCAACGAGGGTGGTTATTCTTTTGAAGGGATAGTGTCAGAAATGATGAGTTGTAAAGTGTTAATTAATAACAATAACACGAAATGCATTTATCATATTCAGTATGATACACGTGACCACAAACACTTCATTTCTAATTGATCTCATCTGTTGTTTGGAATAACAAGATCATGTCAGGAACTTTAAAATTACAAATAGAGTATTCAATGTTTGTTAAAATCTCTCCATGAAACAAGAAAAAGAAAGGTCCGTGCTCCTAACTACATATTTGCAATTTTTCAGATCTTGGTGAAATTTTCGAAACGAATTGCATTTTATTTTGTGTACAAAAGATGTCATCTATAAAATATTTCAAACTTATTGAAAAAAATCGTTAAAATACCTGTAGCAACAAAAGCCCAAACTTATAAATAATGTTAAGAACGGATATCAACCCAGGACAAGCCTATGTAAGGACAAGGATGGTAACATCATCAGCGACATCGAAAGCGTCAACAAACGATGGGCCTCGCATTTTGAAGAGCTCCTCAATGCACCATCAACATCCCCCGCGGAGCCAGCTCTTGAGCAGTTAGCCGAACCAGGCCCTCCCGTTCTACCCCCAACAGTAGAGGAGGTGAGTCTTGCCATATACAGTCGCTTCAAAATAATAAAGCGCCCGGCGCTGACGAGATCCCAGCAGAACTGCTGAAGCATGGTGGAACGTGCCTGACCAACGCAATACATGTGCTACTGCTGAAAATATGGAACGACGAGGAAATCCCCGAAGATTGGCGCAAAAGCATAATCTGCCCAATTCACAAAAAGGGTGACAAGCTGAAGTGTGAGAATTACAGGGGCATATCATTAGTTTGTACGGCCTATAAGATTTTATCAAAAATTCTTGAAAAGAGAATCAATCCGTACGCAGAACAAATCATTGGCGAGTATCAAGGCGGCTTCAGACCTGGTCGATCAACGACCGATCAGCTTTTCACAGTGAAGCTACTACTCCAAAAGTGCTGGGAATACAACATCGACGTATACCAAATCTTTGTCGACTTCAAGCAGGCATACGACAGTATCGATCGAAGTGTACTGTACAACATTATGCTGAATTTTGCTATACCGGCAAAGTTAGTGCGACTCACAAGGATGACGATGACTAATACCGTCTCGCAGGTCAGAGTGCAGAATCGACTCACTGACCTATTTGAAATTCGTACTGGACTCAAGCAGGGCGACGGGCTGGCGCCGACGCTCTTCAACCTTGCTTTGGAGTATGTAATTCGAGCCATGAATATGGACAGCAGCGGAACGCTACTCATCAAGTCGACTCAATTAGTAGCGTACGCCGACGATATCAACATCATGTCTCGAAGGATGGGTGATGCAGAAAGCCTTCTGCATAACCTCAATAACGCCGCAAAGGAAGTTGGACTACATATCAACGAAAGCAAAACAAAGGCCATGGTGCAATTGAAAACAAGGACGCCAGCAAATTCAAGCATCACAGTGGGGGACCTTAATATCGAGTATGTAGACAACTTCAACTATCTGGGTTGTAACTTATCAAAGGACGCCAACGAAACCGACGAAATTAAGCGACGGATACAACTAGCCAATAAGACATATTTCTCGGTCCTCCCTATAATTAATTCGAAACTTGCGCACAGGAACACGAAGCTCCGCGTGTACAAAACGATCATCCGACCCGTGCTATGTTATGGCTGCGAAACATGGACCCTCACCCAAGCCTCCGAAATTTTGCTAGACCGATTCGAACGAAAGGTCCTTCGGCGAATTTTCGGGGCCGTTCGCGAGCGAGACCAATGGCGTATCCGGTACAACCATGAGTTGTATCAATTGTACGATGAGCTGGAAGTATCGAAAATCGTGAAGCTTCAACGTTTGCAATGGGCGGGGCATGTACAACGGATGGACGATAATCGCATGCCAATGAAAGTGATGAACGCACAACGAATTGACGGAGCGAGGTTGCGTGGACGACCGAGAGCTCGCTGGGAGAACTCCGTAGGTGAAGACGCCCAACAGCTGCTGGGCTTCCGAAACTGGAGGACGAGGTCACGTAACCGCGACAATTGGAGGTCAACGATTCAGGCGGCCAAGGCCCGACGTCGGGCTATCGTGCCACATTGATGATGAACAAAAGCCCAATAAGCATTTCATCGAGTATTCCCAAGGTATGTATTTGAAAGTATTCTTACGGATTTTACTCCTTCCGCATGTACAATCATTGTTCAACTCACCGTTTAATTAACTGTAGCTTAATTTTAAACTCCGTTCAAGTAGGTAAGTGGAGAATTATACAACGCGATAATTAAAATTTGCCAATTGAAAATTTAAAAAAATCAATAGTTGCCATTAGCAAAGGTTTTTTTTCCGAATGGTAGCGTTTATTTTTCATACCCTTCGCTCATAGAGTGAAAGGGTATATTAACTTTTTCATGAAGTTTGTAACGCATTGAAGGAAGCATCTGCGACCATATACATAGTATACATATATGATCAGCATGACGAGATGAATCGATTGGGCGATATCCGTCTGTCCGTCTGTTGCAGCGCGTTTTTCTCGGCCACTATAATACATAGCTACGGAGCTGAAATTTAGCACACGTGCTTCTCGAAGTATATATTACTCGAAGGAGGGCTTTCAAAACAATCGCAAGAGTTCATTGAAATCGTTGAACAATTAAAGGCAATTTTTCAAAAATTTTTATTTGCTCTGTTATTATTTTTAAGATCTGGATTGTATTTTAAGATAAGAGAACAAAATAAAAATGTATGAGGAAATAAGACAATAAGGTTGAAGTGAAAGGAAACAATAAAATGAAAAAAAAATAGTCACATAGAAACTTTTAATTTTTTCGTTTGTTTTTACTATAGGAAAACAAGCTCTCTCTCTACTCTTTACATCGTCCAAAATTATCAAAACATGCGATAAATTCTGTATAAAAAAAATGTTTTTTTTTTTACTTTTCCGGAGGGTTTTCTCAATATTACGTAAAAACATTCTCCAGGCAATTGCAAGCAACTGAAACAAAATTAGAGCCAAATAGTCCCAACCGTTCTCAATTGATGTATTACTATACATTTTTTCGCACCATTTTCAGGGTTTTTTAGATTTTACAAAAAAACCCTTATGAAATCGATTTTGTCCGTCCGTCTGTCCGTGCGTCTGTTCACTAAATAACTCGCGAACGGCTTAACCGATCGTCATGAAATTTGGTAGGAATGTGTAGAATGGTAACAGTCTTTGGCACGAAATACTTAAAAGTTGGTAGGACAAAAATAACAGGGTGTCCCGGACATTTGAAAATTTGTTCACTAAATAACTCGCGAACGGCTTAACGGATCGTCATGAAATTTGGTAGGAATGTGTAGAATGGTAACAGTCTTTGGCATGAAATACTTAAAAATTGGTATGGCCAAGATAAAAGGGTGTTCCGGACATTTACAAATTTTTGTTCACTAACCGATCGTTATGAAATTTGGTAGGAATGTGTAGAATCGTAACAGTCCTTAGCACGAAATACTTAGACGTTGGTAGGACAAAGCAAACAGGGTGTCCCGGAGACTTGAAAAAGTCGACTTTTTTAGTTTTTATCAAATCAAAGAACTCGATGGGTACATTTCATATCAGTCGCTTTTTTCCAGTTTGGAGTCATAGTAACGGCGTTACAGCTAATAAATCCAGTTAATATGACCAATCCAATCCAAAAATAGATTTACGAGAAGCATTTCATTAACATTGTGCATAATTCTTATTTATTACCTATAAAATATATGTGCAAAATTATTCACTATGTATGTATCCAAAATCTAAAAAACCCTCGTATTGCGGGCGCAGCCCTCTGTACGCCGGTATTTTTATATACATATATTAGATTTTTACAGACCAGATCCAAAGGAACATCTTTCCATATTGTAGAGATGGAAAATATATAAGCGCGAAGTAACAAAGATTGAAGCATTTGCCATTCAGTGCGCAACAGTATATTAACTATGATATTAACTGCATGCTGAAAGCACAAAGTGTCTGAGTGACGTCATGCACAGAAGGTGCACGCATTCCCCATGCTATTGTCATTATCTTCTGTATTTGTAGTATCATGGTTTGTGAATATAAACTTGTTTTGGGACTCTATTTTCCGAGGTATTTCGTTGAATTTTATTGAAAATGCTGAAACGTAGTACTGAAAGTATCTTCTCGTTTGAGAATGACTAATTCATTGATGAAAATGGATTTGCATATGTATATACAGCGCACACTAAAAATAATTTTTTATACAAAACTTCAGTTCGATAGCTTCAAAACTAAGGAACATAGAGCATAGTAACAGACGGACAGTCAGACAGACAGACCCAGCCAGCATTTAACACATTTTGTCATCTTTATTTCATGCGCCACGCGTAAGCACATATACCTTATTCATTCATTACGTTTTCATACAAGCAGTATATTACGATGTCCCCCTATTTCATGTATATACGCATTTGCGCCTTATTACGGATAAACATTATAAAATCGTTATTTGTAAACATTATGTAATAGTTATGTATGCACCGAAGGTTCGCGGCCTAACCACTACTCCAGCCAGACTAAACGAATGATCATGTTTTATTCGTGATTCTAATCACCCCAGCAACAAAAATCTTGAGGAGGAAACCATTATATTTCCTATATGCATGATCCGTCGACATTCCTTCAGCTGACCATCATGTATCTAACTTTCAATGCGTCCTATCGATACATAATGGCGATTCGTGATTCATGAAGTAAAACTTATTTGTTGCTATGTTCACGGTACATGACGCCGATGCTGGTTGGGGACGGACATCGCCCAATCGATTTCTCGCGTCATACTGATCAATAGTTATATATAATTCACATAGTCTGATGAGCTTCCCTCTGCGTGTTGCACACTTCATGACAAAATTAATACATATATCCTCGATGGGTATAATTACAACTCAACCAAAAGTAGCAGGTAGTCGCCGAGCTCCAAGTGGAAGTATACTTAAACACGCACAAGATATGTACTCTCATTTCCGATTGAATTTGTCAGTTGTCACTGACATCAATTCAAAGCACTCATAACGAATTTAATATTACTGAAGAGCCCCGTGAAGATCCACATCTATCTGAACGACAACTCCTTCAGTCTTCATCCTTCTGTACTTTGTCAAATGCACAAATGCTACATATTTCGCTGTGTAATTTTCTTCGTTGTTTACGATTGAGCGGATTGACCGAGCTGGTTTTTGATTGGTAGAACTCGTTAAATTGCCGTTAACTTCCATAGAAACCCCGACTGTTTACAATTGGGAGCGCTTTTGACACTTAGTTCAACATCGTTAGCTTCCAAATCATTTTTATTGAAAGAAATAATTAAAGAATTGATGCAATACACGATTACGTACAACGACCGGCAATTAATTTAGATTTGCCAAAATTTATTCATATGTTCTACGATTGAGAGAGATCTTGTGACATTAGTTAACCAGTCGTTTATTTTTAAACTGAGTTTAACGCTAAACGGCAGTTTAATTTTTGCATAATTTCTTTAACTATGGTTGTCAGTTAAACTACTATATACAGTTTAACTAACAACCAAGGTTTAAACCATGATTGTAAAAGCGGTCCTAATACAGCTACTCTGTAATTTAGTGTATAAGGCTTTACGTCCTTATATTAATAAATAAATGAATAAATCCGAGGTAGGTTGCGTTAAACTTTCATTTGCTATCAATCATACATGTGGGATCATATTCCAATGCGTCCATCGATGCGATACTTGCAGACCAACCATGTATATGTGTAAGACACTAAAACTTTACTTCGATATAATTATTAAATTTTTTTTTTATGAACATGGCGTACTGGACATTTGTATGCATAAAATACGATACTCACCTGATCTATACCGCCTGATACCATCTGTAATGAGAAAAAGACAACCAATGAGCCTGCAGTTACATGCATTGAAGATACCAAGTTATTTGAAACGTAAACGAATTATAATTCAAATATCTATGTTGGCCCGGCCAACAAACAGGAAGAACAGGAGAGCGAAGGAGAACCACTTGTCGGCGTCGTCGTCTTAGCATCGGTCATCGGCTTCTCGTTATATTGGTTGATTCTGGCTCAGGTACTCAAACGGCAATGCGAGGTAGATGCAGGATGGATGTATCGGTTGATTCGGCTGCTTCTCCTTGGTTCAATCCCACTTCACTACCATCCTCATTCTTCTATATCCAGAAGTAAAGCCTTTCTACCTAAGGCACACAACTTCTGGCGAAAACATTCTCATTAGGTATTCTATGGTAGAATGCGGAGGGGGAAACCACAACCTCCTAGCTAATACAGAGGGGGATCAACGGAGCACCGCGCCTCTACTCACATTTCAGAGAGGGGAACACCACAACCTCTCAAACACACAACACGAAGAGGGGAGACACCACAACCTCTTCAAACATTAACTCAACAAGGAGAGGGGAGACACCACAACCTCTCCAACACGTAAACTCTGTGCAAAGAGGGAGAACACCACACCCTCTCGAGTTTATCACAAGTAGAAAGGGGAGACACCACAACCTTTCTACGAACGTCAACTCAACATGGAGAGGGGAAACACCACAACCTCTCCAAAACGTAAACTCTGTGCAAAGAGGGGGAACACCACACCCTCTCGAGTTTATCACAAGTAGAAAGGGGAGACACCACAACCTTTCTACAAACACAACGCTGAGAGCGGGACGACCACAACCTCTCAACGACTCAATCGGAGGGGACCAACTCCGAGGTGAAGCCTACACGGCTCTAAGCATCTCACTGAGAGGGGAGACACCACAACCTCTCAAACTATCATATCTTTCCGGAAAGGGGGAAACCACAACCTTTCCATACAACACTCACTCAATACTGAATCTTAGAATACCTGTAGGTAATTTTCGATGCTGTACACACAGCAAAACCTAGTCCGCCATAAATCAGATCTCACACAATTAGCATAACAACAATACAAGCAACTACAAGCTCAGTGTACTCACCTACGCACAACGTCTTTTCCTACCAACACCTTAGCAACATCCAACAACCATCGAATGTGTCGTGATATCTTGAAATGGATTTTCTCGCGTCACACCTCACAAACACCCCGGAAAAACACTTGACGCGAACCACGCTCGTGTGGAATAAACCTAATTCTAAATGTCGATAATTAGTCGCGTAATTTGACCACGGGAATATAACAAAACCAAACCAGGAACATAAAAGCGCTTGACGTACCACTAGGAAAAATGACCGATTTTATTTTATTTTTCAATTGTCATTTAATTTCATGGCCTACTATGAAAATACAATCCTTCAAAAACACCAAGCATCCTACATATGTGACTCATAAAAAACTACAACCGGGATGCCCTGTTCATCGACTTTTTCAACTCCCGATTTCGAAATTTTTTTTATATGAAAAAAGAAAATTGCGATTTTAAGGCCTTTCCCGGCCCTTTTCGAGGGGCAAACTGGGCATTTGTTACCCCATCTTTAGATGGCTGTATCTTGGAATCGGTGATAGCTAAGGACCCTGGAGGTTTCAGCAAAATGTAGGCCTGGATGCCCTCTTCATCGACTTTTTCAACTCCCGATTTCGAAAATTTTCATATGAGAACAGAAAACTGCAATTTTGAGGCCTTTCCGGGTCCTTTTTGAGGGGCAAACTGGCCATTTGTTACCCCATCTTTAGATGGCTGCATCTTTGACACGGTGATAGCTAGGACCCTGGAGGTTTCAGCGAAATGTAGGTACCGTGTGTAGTCGTCAACGTTTCAAAGACAACTTAATTCGGAGTTTGATACTTGTTTCAGCTACACCACTTCATAGTCGCATTTTTTTTATTATTCTATGATAAGAACATTTCATATCTTCTTCTCAATAATATACGTGCGACGAGCCATGCCCCATGCCTAGTATTGAAAATTCGTTTCTCTATGAATATGTATCTCTATATTGCAGAGTGGCGACCGTCGACCGAACGCTCACGGCCACAGAGCGCGACCATGACATTAACACCGGACAATAAAAATCTTTTACTAATACCCTACTTTAGGGGATGTTAAGCTTCACTTAATGCTGCGTAAATTTCGAAGCGGGATAAGCTAACCCAAAATATGTTTTTAGTTTTATTATCAATATTCTCATATTTCTTGGTGTTTTATCTCTTCTGTTTTTATGAACGAGAACCAACGTCAAAAAAGATCATCAAAATTCAAATTACATGGCGATAATAAAAAACCTTTTTTTAATGCTCGCTTCCGTTTGTTTTATTTCGCTATTTTGAGTTGTAAAAAACCTGAGGATAATATCATAATAATAAGTAACGGAATTACATTGAAAGTAAAAAAAAAAATCCACACCACAAAAAAAGCAAACAAACAGTAATCCGGGAGCACATAATTTTTTTTCTCCATACATATTTGATTGCTATATTTCAGTACATTTTTTAAACTACCAACCGCAATTGGGTCCTAAAAGAACCGAGTAAAAAACGTATCAAAGTTAAAAAAAAAGTGATAAATTACTTTTACCCCTACAAAAGTATTCAAATAGAGATATCAGGGTCCAGGAAAAAATTAATTTCAATATTTTGTCAATTTATTACCTTGAAATTCAGGAGTAACTTTAAATTAAGATGTCTTTCCTATTTAATATCAAAAATAAATGAAGTATGTATGTACTTAGTGTAAAAAAGAAGATTACATTGTTTCGAGTCCTTTTACAATACCAATTCATTGGATGGCAATACTGAACGACAGCGATATGGCCGATTTCTTAGCAAATTTCTCCCAAATCATATTCGCAAAAATGGCAAGCCGATACAAGTTCAAAAATAACTGCGCAATTGCACAATATAAGCTTGCTCCTGTTCAAGAAGCACGCTTTGACGGCACTCGTACCACTTGAAATGCTCTAAATGCTTAATCCTTCGAATACTCGTATGTATAAATAAATACGGCAAATCATCATCATGCATCTTGGATCCACTTATTGTTCATTTTCAAAACATTTGCAATTCAAACAAGACTAACACGATTGATTCAAGTGTAGATCGACGAAGATGGACCCAAAATATTTCGATTTTTTGTCCGTTTTTGTGTGCGGTGAGGATGATTACGATGCCCAAGTAATATCAAATTTCACGCGTGCACATATCGCATCATGAAGTGTGCCAGACGTTCTGCTCATCAATCCTACAGTGTCTACATTCATACCTACATTTATATGCCATCCCGTACAATAGGTAACGTGGTAAGTACATTGTCCTTAACAAAAAGGCTCATCAAAACGCAAAAAGCAAAAAATAAGGAAAACCAGAGAAAACCTATATAGTCGCATAGACAGACAAGAACCTTGTGGATATCCCAAACAAAAGGGTCGTTTGGAGATAAAGAGATGCATCTGTCCTATATCAACTCACCATGTACCAATGTACTCGTAAGTCCCCGTGTGTCTGTAAACGGTGTACTGTTCAGGGGCTATGAATCCTTGCCGTTTGTATCCCTGAAAGGTTTATGAAAAAAAACGTTTCATTGGTAAAAAAAAAACAAGCTGTACAAAACAAATAAATATATTGATAGCAAAAAGGACAACATTGGTTTGTAATGCTTAAGAAAAAACAAGAGATGTTGGCGATACGGTGAGGTCTTATCGTGTTAAAAATGTCTCAAAGACGACATCATGATTATGATCATCGAATTGTGTTTTATGAAGTTCATATCATGCAGTCATTAGAAGAAAATTGGACCCACCACTTGGTAATGTCCCGCACATACCAATATTTCTTAGAACTGTCAGGATATTAAACTCTCTTCTTCGGCACTTTCAGCAGTTTTCGACGGTAATATCTGAGTTTACATCTCATTCGTGATTCGTGCGTACAAATGCAGATGTGCTGTTCTGTTGTGGTGAGTCCCTAAAACTCATGGTGAGAAAAGTGTGCCTATCAAGGTGATAAGTCGCTCTTCATTGGCGGACCATTGTTTTATTGCCGTTAATCACGCTAATACATATTTTTTCGTGGGAAAAGACGGAAATCAGTCGAAGATATGGAACGTATGAGACTCGTAGGATCATTCAGACACGTGACCCAACGGAATAGTAAGGTGATAAAACCGAAAGGAAAAAATAGAAAGGTGTGGTAATGAAGTCAGATTATTATTGGATAAATGGATCAGGGTGCAATCTTTAAATTGCTATTATACGTTCATTTTAGGTCAATGATGATCAAAGTTGGATCGTGGGAATATTTGGAAAAATAAATTTTAATTTCATTTGGCATGGTTAAAGCGATGAGAATATTAAGACGATAAAGAGGATTATAGCGTAGTAATTAAGTAAGATAATGAGTATCTTTCGATATTATTTTTTTATTTATAACTCAAAAAATTTAAATACCTATAGTCAGTTCGCTTATTTCGATTTTGACAATTCAATTTAATTTAAGAAAATACTTACATATTTAAACATTCAGGATGATGAATTCACTTTCACTAACAGAAACGGATAAATTCTAATAGTTGAGCTCAGTGGCGCAACCAGGATCTTGTCCTGGAGGGGGCTATGGCCATCCACATTAGTGGAAATTTGAGTTTCCCTCCGCAAGTTGGATTAAGGTGCTCTATTTTCCCGGGATGACGCTATACAGTGTTTTGCTCCAATCACAGTCATGCCTTTTTTTGATGTAAATCTGTTCATAGCTTAGAGTCGTTAAAATGTGTAGTGGCATACTTGTAGTCAGCACGTTGTATGTACCAACCGTCGTATGAGCTTTCAAGTAAAATAAATAAATAACAGGCGCGACAATCCAGCATTGGACTAAGGCCGCAGAATGTGTTAGTGACATCTTATTTCCAAGATCTTATCTGCTTTTTGTTGAGGTAATGAGATCAGCATCACGCTCAGCAGTGTTATTTATCCCCATAAATGGGTACTCGTTTAACATCTGAGTGAGATCATAGTCCGTCACAAGCTCGTGAGTTCGAAAAACACCATGATCCACGGTGAGATTGGAACTCATGACCCTGTGCACCGAAGGTGCGCGCACTAACCGCTAGACCAGCCAGACTACTGTTGAACAAAGTAAATTTTTGTTGTACGGCGTATGCGGTTATGTGTTAGAGCAGAATTTGCTTCAATTTGCTTATAAGAACCAAAAAGAGCGGGAAGGGGGTTGTACGGCAGCCCTATGGCCTTCCCATCAATTTTTACGTATGTTTGTGGCATCAAATAAAACACATTTGGTTCAGATTGGTGGACAAATAAAAAAGGTTCTCTTTGAAGAACCTAATTTGGGGGTTGGGTTTATATGCCAGCCCCATGACCCCATGGTCCGATATAAGTAATTTTTCCATATGTTTTGTACCATCAATAAAAATACATTTCCATGAGGTTTAGTTGAAATTTGTGTCCAAATAAAAAAGTATTTTTTAGAAGAACCTAATTTTGGGGGTCAAGTTTGTTTGGCAGCCCCACGACCCCATAGTCCGATTTCTTTATTTTCACGTTTGTTATGTGGCATCAATAGGAATATAATTTTCTGAAGTTTGATTGAAATTGGTGTGCAAATAAAAACGTTTTTCTTAGAAAAATTTGATTTGGGGGGCTAGGTTTGTATGTCCGACTCCATCTATTTATACGTATGTTTTGTTTGAAGTTTGGTTGAAATTGGTGTATAAATAAAAAAAAAATTCTTAGAAGAACTTAATTTGGGGAGCTAGGTTTCTATGACAGCCCCATGACCCCCTGATCCGATTTGGTCCATTTTTACATATGTTTTGTGGTATTACTAGAAACACATTTGTGCGAAATTTGATTGGAATCGATGAGAAAATAAAAAAGTTTTTTTAGAAGAACAAAAAAGACTAGGTGTGTATGGCAGCCCCACGACCCCATTGTCCAATTTGGTCGATTTTTACATATGTTGTGTGTTACCAATTAGAAAACATTTGTGTGGAATTTCATTGAAATTGGTGCATAAATAAGAAGAACCTTAATTTGGGGGGTAGGTTTGTATGGAAGCCCCACGACCCCCTTGTGGGATTTTAGCGATTCAAACATACAAACTGCCTGCGACAAAAAGAAGCATGTGTGCAAAATTTCAGCTCCATAGCTTTTAAACTGGCCGAGCAAAACGCGTCGCAACAGACAGACAGACGGACAGACGGACATCGTCCAATCGACTCAGCTCGTCACGCTGATCATATATATACATATTTTATATGGTCGGAGAAGCTTCCTTCAATGCGTTACAAACTTTATGACAAAGTTAATATACCCATTGCGCTTAATAAGCGGAGGGTATAAAAACGAGACCGAGGCTAATTTTGGGCGCGGCCGAAATTTGGATACCCTTCGCTCTCCTCCTGGCTAAAAGTTCGTTCGGGCGTACCCCCTCCCATTCTTTTCCTTTCGTCTTCACAAAAGTTCCGTTGCGTCGACAAAACAAGATTTGTGTGGGGTTTGGTTGGAATAAGTGGGCAAATAAAAATATTTACTTAGAAAATATTATTGGGGATGCGGGAGCATGGTCCTATAGTTCGATACCATTTGTTTAAACCTTTTTTGTTGCTTTGATTATGACACATTAATTCAAGGTTTTGTGAAATTGGTGTAAAAAATGTTTCCTAGAAGAACCAAAAGGGGGGGTTGGGTTTGTATGAAAGAAAATTCGCTGCCGCTGCCGGTTACTCGCTTATTTCTTTCGTTATTCTTTCAAAAATTTAATTAAAAAAAAAATAATTTAGTTTCAATCTTTTTTTCAGAATTTTATTATGAAACAAGAGTGATCACTGGACAAAGATTGATTGTAGGGTCTTTCAGGTTAGAAGTAGGACAAATTTTCCACTAGCATGAGACTAAGATCGGCAGTTAATGTTGTATTTTGTCTTTCGATAATTTTAGATGGGAGGAGAGAAAGAATCTGATTAGTGACTAGAAGCTCCAAGGGTCGTCGGACTACTAAACTTTACAGCGCTTTTAACACTTTTATTACTACCGTATAGAGCGGTGAAGTTGCTTATTAATCGAACATTAAAGAAACAATCTCCAATACAAATTAAACTAAAAAAAATCGAATACTTATTCTAATTTCGAGGATCTCGGAACACGAAACACTTAATTTTGACCTTTACTTATATTAGATGCTAGTATGTACCTATGTAAGCTCGCTTTGTCGATCAGAAACAAAAAAAAATTATAAATAAAATAGGACCATATTTTTCAAGCTACAAACGAGAAGGCGGAGAACATTTTGACATGTATATGTCTTTGCGGATGCTACCTGAGAAATACTGGGTGTCGTTCCGTGAAAAAGCGTCACGAAAAACTGTAACGAAAACGTTTAACGCTTAAAATCGACCTTCCCGTAGTTCGATCTTCCCCAAATTTGGTATACATTATTCTTTGATCGCTCTGACTCAGACTCCACTATCACGATTTCGATAAGTTGCGGGAATAGCGGTAAATTCGCCATTGAAGCGAACGAAAATTCATCCTTCAATGGGTTCTCGTGGCTCTCCCCGTGGACCGATGTCGACGAAACTCGGATGGAAGTTAAGTGGTGCATTCCTGAATATTTTGGTGCCAGCACTTCTTATGAGGAAGATGTCCTTGGACACAAAATGTCCTTTTTTCTGTGGGAATGCATTATAGACGCTATGTATAACGATATGGATATCGAAATACAGAATCCGTTGCGACGAGTCTTGTAAAATCACGACAAGCTGATTTTGAGTTTTGTTAAAGGATATTACCACCATAAAGGACATTTTCTAGCATAGGAAACAGAGTATGGACATTATGGGTGTCGTTCGAAAGGTGATATTTGAGGCACTGTATGTGATCGGTTTCAAAATATTTTTTTTTTTTTAAGAAAACAAAATCGGATGACCCAGGGGGCTCCAACCATGGTCCAAACCGTCGTCAATACCTTCCAAAACGTCAACAACTACCACTAAACCGCCTTGACCACACTTCGCCTTATCAGTACGAATACCTTAGGGATCATTTTGGGTTTTCAAAGGATATTATGTACATACATATGTACCACCAAAAAGGACACTTCTCTAAGGAAACTGAGAATGAGCATTATGGCTGTCGTTCGAAAGTCGACATTTGGGGTACTGTATGTAATCGGTTTGAAAGGATTTTTGGGCTTCTGGAGTGACACGATAACGGCTGATGCAATGTGGATTATTTTGTAAGCAATAACCTAGACATATACATGATCTAATATTTTTCCCCTAAGGGAAAACTTCTCGAAGTTTTTTGAATGTTTAACGTCCCTATAACTCTCAAGATAATTTTCCAGCGCTCTTTAGTATACAAACTCAGTGGTTTCGATGCACTCAGCAGTTTTAAAATGCAAGCATCGTTAACCTTATTTCTAAAACCCCTTTCGAAATATTTTCTTGCGTACGCCCCTGCATGAAACGCACAGCAAATTTGTGAAAAGAGCTGACTGCTTCGTGTGTTCGCCGTACACCGCTTTTATGTTTCTAACATTCACGAACGCAAACTTTTCTTTTCATTCTCGCGGCACTTTTTGTCTTCTTAAGAAACACGATTCCTTTTAATTAACAAGAGACAAGATTACGCCTTCAAGCAAAATTAAACTGATTTTCTATAGAACGAAAATTGATTCAACTAAACCATTGCGAATTCGACAAAGAAATGAAACAATGCCAAATAAACAATAATTCATATTGAATATAAGTTAGCTTTGGTAAAATTTTTTCTGAAATGGTCATACCTCATACTAGTGTGATAGGCAAATTTGCCTTGGTCAAACAAATGACCCAAAACCCGACTGACTACGTCATTGGTCAAACAAATTGGTAATTTGTTTGTTCCATAGTGTAATAGGTCTCGAAAAACACTTTTGGTCATTGCAAAAGTTGGAAAAATTTTGTGTAACCCACTGGACAAACTTTATTTGATGGTGTAATACCACCTTTACACTATCAAATAAAGTTAGACCAAAGACGCAAAAAGTTTGTCCCACTAGTGAAATAGCAAAATAAATGACCAAAAATGAATGATCATCGTGGTCATCTATTTCTGGTCAAGCATATGACCTTGGTGTAAAAACAAAACACAGTTGTGGTCAAATTTATTTTGCAGTTTTTGGTCATACAGTCATTCAAAAATTACCAATTTTTTGTGTGACCCATGGTGTCATGTCAAACGAAATGATTCGATTGGGTTCATTTAACGATCTATATAAAAATTAACGAAACTTTTATACTTTTTGCCAACTGTGGAATATTTGAAAACTAAAAATTTATATTGATGGAATGATATCTAAGAAAATATTTTCGATAGTTAAATTAAATTTTAACGTGAAACAATTTAAATTTATGGGTTCTAGTTTGGAATTTGGAAGAAGCACGTCGCTTGAGTCATTTTCCCATTTTTTTCTGGTTCTAAAAGTTCCATTTTCGTCAAAAACTAGGAACCTCTTGGCCATAATATTTTTAGAACTACCCTGAATCTGTAATTGAAGATGCGTTGTAAGCAATTTCGCTTCGCAGTGATTTCTCTATCGTTTTATGAAAACTTATGATTTTTTATTTGACGCCTGTATCTTCTGTTCGGTGCTCTAATCAAATCTGCCAAATTTAAAACTTTTTCGCTCCGAGTTATGGACAATTTTTTTTATTAGACAACACAAAAGTGTAGATAGTTTGGACCTTGGAATTTGGAGGAAATATGTGCGCCAAACAAAGAGATACATACCTGGAGAAGACATCGCACATCGCTCTATTGCAACCCTTGAAGCCACAACAAATTGTCACACATACTTTGATTTTGCCGTAAATTTTTTTCTCCTCTCTTACGTCACTGTCTAAAGTTGCGATTATAACACTGGCTCTCAACCTTTTTTCTCAACTGATTTTTTTCGGAAGAAATTGTTGAACATTTATTCCTCATTTAACATTATTTCCGCATTTTTTCACTTTTGCACATTCTTCCTGGATTATTAAAGCTAACACTTAGTTGGAATTATAATGTTACTTATTTTAAGTACAAAAAATCGCATTACCAAAATCTGATTTCAAAACTCATTTCCATTAAACCCAGGAAAATTGCGGGGAATTCGCTCATTCCGTTTCGTTCCAACTTCTGACATGAGTGACAAGTCCCCGTCTGTTTTCACATCGTTAAGAACTGTATTCAGGGATAACTTTAAAATTTAAAGTTTTTAGTGAGTTTCATTAATTCAAATCCCTTAACAACATTTTAAACTTGAATAATGAAGTGCGCTGTAAAGAATTGTGCCAGTGATTTACCGAAAACTTTGAGCCTGAATTTCATTTTTCGTGTAAGCTTCGTGTTCTGGTGGTACAAATTGAAGATTTTGTAATAGCTAACCACGTCGGCTGGTAAAGTGATAACTTGTAAGGTGTAAACAACATATTACTGAATACCGCATGTACCTTCTTATAGGTGGTACTATCAGTGCCATAAATATTTTCGGTGAAAATATGATTTCGGTGAGCTTTCCCATGCGTGGCACGGATTTCTATGTATTTTTCATGATGCTAACCAGTGAATCTCGTAAAAGGCTCTATTAATCCGAAAAACTGAATTAGTGGCGGTGAAAATGAAATATGTGAGAATGTTTTTAGTTGCATATTTCATAGATAAAAAGCGATTTTTTCTCGGAAAATTCGGGTGAATTCACAGTAGCGCCGTGTAGTATGTATTTTCTCGTTCTTTTGTTCCAATCGTTCCAATTTCACCTTTACCTCAAACCTTTTTTTGGTGATTGTTTATGATAAAAATATGGCGCGAATGATTCGAATTGTGAACTAATTAGAATATTTCGGATGGTCGCTAAAAAGGTAAACTAAACTAAATTTAATCGAAATTACGTTTTAGAATGTTCATAGAAATTGCTGTTAGCTACTAGCAATTTGAATGTTGATACCTTAGAAAAAGCATGCGTTAGTACAGAGTGGGCATCAGAAAATAAAAATGGCACCGTTCTCACACTATTGCAGTTCATAGTATGCGTGAAAATTCTATTCAAACGTCAATTTTTTGTTTACAATTGAGAATATAAAATCCGCGTGATATTTATTACTCTCTTAAAATGCCGACTTGATAATTAACCCTTCTCTTGGCACATAGGCACATAGACCTAAACAGACCATTGGTACTATATCTTGATGAAAAATATCTTTCAATAATATTTTCCACCCCTTTCCATATAAATTTCAGAGGAACCGACGGCCACAAATGCGATCAAACGTTCGGCGAAATGTAAACTGTATGTCTAATGAATCGAAAAAACGGCGCATCATCGTAAGACACAGTATATAAACTGTTTCTAGAACCAAAATTAGACCTCTTCAAAAAATAAGATTGATTTCACAGAAGATTCAGCTACACCTTAGGCATAATAGCTCGTAGGCGGCGTCAGAAGGGTTAATAATTGCATCGACAATATTTTGACATTTGAATTATTTCGTGGAGTGTAGTGTAACAAATTTGGAGTCAAACACATATGGGTTGTGTGATCACATAGCCACTCTGGACTAACGCATGGCATGGGTTACTATGTTTTCTCTAAGGTTGATATATATTACCTTAAAATTGTGTCGTTGTTTTTGTCTTATCATAATGATAATGTGTATCATTTAGAGAGTGGTTTCGACGTATCTATTTAATTACCCTGATCCCGATTTTGAGCTACTAGCCGCTGAAACCATATGGGGCAATACAATCCAGGTAAAATGCTGATAAAAACTAATGTTGTTTTTGCCATCAATCACAGTCATTGTACAAAATTGTGAGGCTACGAAACAAAACAGTTGTGTTGTGCCGTTCTGATTCCCTAACTACAATTTTGCGGATCAGAAATAATCTCCGGTTCTTTTCGTTAGTCTGTCTAATATAAAAGCAGATCCTTTTTTACAGGTTAGTTTATATTTCAAATTTCAACCAGAAAATTCAGCAAGGCTTAAATTTACATTAAAAGTATGTACTGAGTTCACCGAGCGAAAAACTTGCATTTATGTCTCCCGTGATAAATTTTAGGTAGAGACTTGCTTTTTATTTAGTCAATTTAAGATAAACGTTTACTCGCGTTTTGATTGAATGTCGACCACATCTTTTCCTGTGAAACAAAGAGAAACTGCATTGTTTCGCTGCCGAAATATCAAAAACCGGCAAAACCGGTGTGGAGATTTTCATGTGAAGTGGACTTCTTACATTCCTAGAGGATAATTTCGCCATTGCATAATAACATATAAAATTGTCTTTTAAGTAACAAAAATTTAAATGTTTGACTTACGTTATGTGCAAACACATTACAGAGCTTTATTCAACGCATAATTATTCCTCATTTGAAATATTTTTGCGTTTCCGCATGAATTTAAACCCATGCAAAATCAATTTAAAAAGTGTTGGAGTCAAAATATTTGGTAGTCTGGCTAGTGCGCGCGCCTTCGTTGCACAGGGTCATTTGTATACTAACTTCGTTGCATAGGTATACTAACATCTTCATTTCACGTGAAATCCATGCAAATACTGTCAAAATTTTGATGATCGTGAAAACGAATTCGCTGGGTTGTACTCACTTTACACGAAAGTCTCCACACCGTATTTTGACATTTCGTCTGCGATAACAATGCCGTTGCACTTTATTTCACAGGGAAAAGGTGTCATCCACAATCAATTAGGCCGCGAGTTCTCATTTATCTTAAATTTAGAGAATAAAAGGCATGTCTCCACGGCACATTTTTCATGGTAGACATAAAAGCAAGTTTTTCGCTCGGTGAGCATAGTACTTGCCTTTACCGTGAACAAATTCAGTTTATACATAGTGTTTTTCGATAATCCCACTCAGATGTTAAACGAGTTCCCATTTATGAGGATAAATAATACTGATGAGCGTGCTGTTGATTTCAACCCGTCAACAAAAAAGCAGCAAAATCTTGGAAATTGGATGTCACACGTCTGCGGCGTTCGTACAGAGTCGGACAGTCATGCCTGTTATTTTTATTTATAATAAATTTAAGGAACAGGCTTATTTTATTGCTATACATCCCGTGTAGTTTTGGGCAGCGTTGTTAAACACGATCGTGAGTTTTGAGTCAGAGTAAACCTCGATACCAAAAAACGTAACTAGTGCTGGCGTCAAATGTCTAAATATTGCTTAAAAAATACCGGCGTACAGAGGGCTGCGCCCGCAATACGAGGGTTTTTTAGAATTTTGATGCATAGTGAATATTTTTTGCAATAGATAAGAATTGTGCACAACATTAATGAAATGCTTCCTGTAAATCTATTTTTGGATTGGTCTAATTAAAGGTGGAACAGAATGAAAGGCGCTAGCCTTTCATTCTGGAACGCGTTTACTATTTACGATTTACTATTTACCCAGTCTGTATAAAAGTACTCCAAGGCAAATCTACAGGATTTTTTCGATTTCAGATTTCTGATGGCCTTTGAGCAAAAACAAACTCGGGCAAACGTAAGGAAGGCTTGGCATTATATATGAACTGAATTATTAGCTGTAAATCTACTGTTACTGTTTTTTAAATCAAGAAAAAACAACTTATATGAAATGATTCCATTGTGTCCCCTGACATTAGAGCCCACGCAAGCTTTCCTATGAGTATTGAACAAGTACACATTTGCAGCTTTTCCGGGACACCCTGTTAACTTAGTCCTACTAACTTCAAAAATATTTGTGGCAAACACTATTACCGTTCTATGCATTTCCACCAAATTTCATGTACATTGTTTCATCAAGTTAAAAGATATATATTGAAGAAATGCTTAAGAGGCTTCCCTTGTATTGTAAAAGGCCCTTACTAAATACTTACTTGGCTATATTTTCGGTTTGGATACAGTTATTCGAATGAAAATTCGTAGACATATTCTATATGTAATTTTCTAAAAAACCTTAGCAGCATTTTCATATTTGGAAACCTAAGAGGGGCTACACACGAACAAATTGAAATTTTACAAATTTACTGTTATTTACTTTTCCTTTGTAAAAGTCAACATTCTTAATATTTAACGTATATAAGGCCCTACTGACCAATCTTTGTGCAAAGTTTCATATCGATCCCTATAACGGTTTAGAAAAACGGAGCTCGAAAAGGAAGTTTAACTTTAAACGCCAATAACTTTTTTACCGTTACTCGAAACTGGAAAATTTTAACTGATATGAGGTGTACTCGTTTAGATCTTTGATTCAAATACCCATACGTCAATCTCCGATAAAAACTAAAAAAGTCGACTTTTTTCAAACGTTCGGGACACCCTGTTGTCTTCTCCCTACCAACCTCTAAGGTATATGTGCCAAAGACTGTAACCATTCTACACATTCCTACCAAATTTCATGACAATCGGTTGAGCCGTTCGCGAGTTATTTAGTGAACAGACGGACAGACGGACAGACGGACGGACGGACAGACGGACAGACGGACAGACGGACGGACGGACGGACAAAATCGATTTCATAAGGGTTTTTTGAAAAAAATTTCTAAAAAACCCTAATAAAAACAGCAACTATCGATTTTGGACCTTTCGAAATCATAATTCAACATCATCTAATATTTTAATTTTCCATTTCAAACACAGTAGTCTGGCTGGTCTAGCGGTTAGTGCGTTAGTGTCTAGCGGTTAGTGGTGAGTACCCATTTATGGGTTCCATAAATGGAATCTTGGAAATAGGATGTAACTAACACACCCTGCGGCCTTAGTCCAATGTTGGATTGCCGCGCCTGTTATTTATTTTATTTCAAACATAATACAATAGAAAAACGAAACTTTAAATAAAGGTAAGTATACTATGTTCACCTAGCGAAAAACTTGCATTTATGCCTCCCGTGAAAAAAAAGTGCAGTGGAGGTTTGCCTTTTATTCACTAAATTTAAGATAAATGTGCACTCATGGCCTGATTGAGTGCCATTCACACCGTTTCCCCGTGAAATATAGTGCAACAGCGTTGTTTTAATAACATCGTCAGTTCACATGAAATCCATGGAAATACTTTCAAAATATC
This sequence comes from Microchrysa polita, assembly GCA_949715475.1. NCBI lineage: Eukaryota > Metazoa > Arthropoda > Insecta > Diptera > Stratiomyidae > Microchrysa > Microchrysa polita. The sequence goes on along the minus strand of OX454418.1, from coordinate 75,418,794 downwards.
TATGATCGTAAAATCGAATTCGCTTGCTTGTACTGACTTCACACGAAAATCTCCATACCGAATTTTGGCATGTCGCCTGCGAAAGCAATGCAGCTGCACTTTAGTTCACAGTAATGCTATTGACAATCAATCAGATCTTACACATTTTTAGGGTTTTTTGGAATTTTTTCAAAAAAACCTTATAAAATCGATTTTGTCCGTCCGTCCGTCCGTCCGTCCGTCCGTCCGTCCGTCTGTTCACTAAATAACTCGCGAACGGCTCAACCGATTGTCATGAAAATCGGTAGGAATGTGTAGAATGGTTACAGTCTTTGGCACAAATACCTTAGAAGTTGGTAGGAAAAAGATAACAGGGTGTCCCGAGCGTTTAAAAAAAGTCGACATTTTTAGTTTTTATCGGAGATTAACGTATGGGTATTTAAATCAAAGATCTAGACGAGTACATCTCATATCAGTTAAAATTTTCCAGTTTCGAGTAACGGTAAAAAAGTTATTGGCGTTTAAAGTTAAACTTCCTTTTCGAGCTCCGTTTTTCTAAACCGTTATAGGGATCGATATGAAACTTTGCACAAAGATTGGTCAGTATGGCTTTATATACGTTAAATATTAAGACTGTTGACTTTTGCTAAGGAAAAATAAATAACAGTAAATTTGTAAAATTTAAATTTGTTCGTGTGTAGCCCCTGATAGGTTTCCAAATATGAAAATTCTGCTAAGGGTTTTTAGAAAATTACACAGGGAATATGTCTACGAATTTTCATTCGAATAACTGTATCCAAACCGGAAATATAGCCAAGTAAGTCTTTAGTAAGGGCCTTTCACAATACAAGGGAAGCCTCTTAAGCATTTTTCAATGCATATCTTTTAACTTGATGAAACAATGTACATGAAATTTGGTGGAAATGCATAGAATGGTAATAGTGTTTGCCACAAATATTTTTGAAGTTTGTAGGACCGAGTTAACAGGGTGTCCCGGAAAAGCTGCAAAAGTATACTTGTTCAATACTCATAGGAGAGCTTGCGTGGGCTCTAATGGCAGGGGACACAATGGAATCATTTCATATAAGTTGGTTTTCCTTGATTTAAAAAACAGTAACAGTAAATTTACAGCTAATAATTCAGTTCATATATAATGCCAAGCCATCCTTACGTTTGCCTGAGCTTCTTTTTTCTCAAAGGCCATCAGAAATCTTAAATCTAAAAATGCCTGTAGATTTGCCATGGAGTACTTTTATACAAACTGGGTAAATAGTAAATCTATTTTTGGATTGGTCTAATTAAAGGTGGAACAGAATGAAAGGCGCCAGCCTTTCATTCTGGAACGCGTTTATTTACTCTGTAAGTCTTTTTTCCAGTAAAATTTTACTAGGCTGTTTCTAGTGCATAAAATCACTATCATTCTAGCGATTCTGAAAAAGTAGAACTGTAATCCACTATTTTGAACTAGATTGAATGTAATATCGAGCGAGTCTCGAACAAGACCTAGAAATCCAGTACAATTTTACTAGTCTTTCAGCAAATAGGTGATATATTCTTAGAAAAGCGGTAAATTTAACTGATGCACTATTAATTTTTGGTAGAAAACAGTTCTAAATAGTTCTCTCTCTTCTTTTCAATTTGGCCAGTTGATTAGTTGCCAGTCTGTTGTTGAGTTATTGAGTTACTAGCTGTGAATTAGAGGTAAGTATAGTCAAAACCGATAATGAAAATTACCTCTGCATGTTCTGGTATGAGAATCAAATAAAATATTTGTTCAGGTTTTTTCTTATTTCCGTGGGAAGCCGGTTTGCATTTCAATAAATTTTCAGATGATGAAGTAAAATATTTTCAGAAACGAATGAAGTAAAATATACTTTATCAAATTAACTGGATTATCTAGTTAAGTCTAACAAAATCTAGTAAAATTCACTGGATAATTGGACTGAACTATCAAATTAACTAAATTATCCAGTTAATTCTGATGAAATCTAGTAAAATTCACTAGATAATAATTGAATTAGACTATCAAATTAACTAGATGACCTATTAAAATCTAACGAAATCTAGTAAACTTCACTAAATAATCATTTAAATACAGCTGACTGGTTCACTAGAATTTTAGTTATTGAGTCCTAGATTATCAATTTATTTAACTAGATTTCTATCGAAAAAATTGCTGGAGCTCTAGTAAAAAATTTTTCACTAGATTCGCAACTAGAAAATCTAGGAGCTAAAATCTAGTTGTGGATTACTGGAATCTAGTTGAAAAAGACTTACAGTGTAGACCAATCCAAAAATAGATTTACAGTACAGCAAGCATTTCATTAATGTTGTGCACAATTCTTATCTATTGCTTATAAAATATATGCACAAAAAATATCCACTATGCACCAAAATTCTAAAAAACCCTCGTATTGCGGGCGCAGCCCTCTGTACGCCGGTATTTTTTTTTAATTTAGTGAATATAAGGCAAGTCTGCACGGCATATTTTCATGGGAGACAAAAATACAATTTTTTCGCTCGATGAACGTAGAACTTAAATGCAAGTTAGGGTTTGAATCAACAATAATAGTCAGTGCTTCTCAAACTTCTGATTTTGTTATTTTTTTGCGACGCCTATGACCATGTCACACATACATATTCGTGGGTCGCGTAAAAATGCTTCAACGTTTTAAGCATATATCCGGTCCAGGCGCCAAACAAACTACAAACTTCGGAAAAATCGGTAAAAGTCAAGGAGTTCCTGAGTTATCGAAACGAACGATTGCAGGAGTATCTTGCATCTTTCGACGGTTGTAACTTCTGAAACTTGAATGCCAGAGCATTGAAATATTATTGGACAAAATTGATGGACATTTTCGATCAGAAAAGATAAAAGTGCAATTTGGGCAGCTGTAACTGTCGAACGCGGATAGGTACGACTTTAAAATATGGAGGAAATGTGAGGCAAGTAGCTCTACAAGTGGGTTAAACTGCAGAAAAATCGACCACCCGAGTTATTAAAAATGAACGTTTCCCAACTGAAAGTGCGCTTATTTTGCTACAAAAAAAAACACTGTTAAAACAGATAAGAGTAATCACAGTCCTTACCGAGGTGCTTATTAGGTTACTTTGTGTGGCTTTGGGATTGCGCCCTGTGGCATGGATCAAGAATAGTGCCACCTCCACCAGTAAGTCTTCCAAAAATTAATGCCTCTAATACCTACTAAATACCTGAGCTTGGCATCAGAAAAAGTCGAGCACTTCACTTACCTTGGAAGTGTAGTGACGGAGGATGGTGGGGCTGATGCCGATGTAGAGTCGCGCATAAATAAAGCCCGCGCAGTATTTTTCAGTTTGACTCCTCTGGCAACGCTAACATCTCCAGAAATACCAAACTCCGGATTTTCGACAGCAATGTAAAATCTGTGCTTTTATATGGGTGTTCCACGTGGAAGGTGACCATAGTAACATTACAACCAAACTGCAAACTTTCGTGAATCAGTGCTTACGATGACGCATCCTACGAATTCGCTGGCCTGAGGTAATATCTAACGACGACCTCCTCAAAATTACTCGCCAAAATAGGATAGGCATCGAAAACAAAAAGCGGAAGTGGCAGTGGATAGTTCACACACTTCGAAAAGAGCAAAAAAAATTAAAAAATTGCAAGCTCTAGATTGGAGTCCTCAGGGAACCGATGCAAGCCGTCGTGTGGGACGAGCCAAAAATATATGCGGAGAAGTTCTGTTGAGGCAGAGGGAAAATCTATATGGAAATCTAGGGGTTAAAAGGAACCAGAGAGAGAGAGAGAGAGAGAGAGACAGCGAAATGATGTACGTCTGGTCAGCTTAGTGTAAGTAATATATGGGAATAAGTGAAAAATTTCGGGAGAGTTCCGGACCCCATGGATCCCTTCCCTTGCTATGCCGCCCCTGATACTCGTATAGTACATGAGCACATGATTTTATCGGTTAAACTTTTGGAGAAAGAACTTCGTATTAGTCTTAAAAATTACTTACTTACTTCACCACCTCGCGTCTTTTTTCAATTGAAGCTTCCTCTATAACGGAAATTTTCTCACACTTAATTCGATATGTCAATTGTCAACTCGTTGCCGCTATCGACATCGTCAATACGTTCGTTATCCTGATCCGAAAATCGAATTATTATACTTCATGTTTCCCACACTGACGATAATCTGCGGGTGGATATATGCAACAGTTTTTTCCATATTCCCCCGTCATTGTTGTCCTTATTCAGAGCTGCTTATATGCACCACAATCCATGTGCCCTATAGGCGATACAAAGCATTGTAGTGACATGAAGATCGATTTGCATTCTGTGAAGAAGTGCTGGAGTTTGAACCATTTTCATTTGAAGGACCACCGTTCATAATGCGGGCATGAACTACATTTACGTGCAACAAAACATAAAAAAATGTGTATGACGAATAAAAACGGTGAAACATAAAAAAATGTTATAAGCAGTAATTACACTCAACGGATATCCTGTTTAGAAAGGAAAACCACTTCCACTCGATTTGCGTCAAATATAGAAAATAGCATTTGAGGATTAGCTCAATTATACTTCTTCTATCAGAAGGATTTATACACAAGTGTATATATCCTCTTCATTAGCGCCCCTGAAAGCCCAAACGATTAACACTTTCACAGGTCCAAGAGAAACATCTCATTGTGCCATTGAAAATCTACTTACTACACCTAGACTTTTGTCCGCACAGCGCAATCATTTTTCCGAATTCTTTTATCTGCTTTTCGCATCTTTTTTCAGGTCCCAGGAAAAAGGGAGAAAAGCAAACATCCTAAACGCCGCAGGATATCGTCTTTTTTCTTCGAGCGTACTTGCACATACATATACTTGTGTTGTTTCCTTGTGCGACTCTTTCCGTTTTCCGATCGAATTAAGGATCACACAGTTGATTGCCCTATAATATGAGTCATGGTTTATCTTTATTGATGAATCTCGTTCATTCGTTAATTTAGCCCTTAGCGGCAGGATTACGAGTGTGAGTCGATATCGTTGATAAATCGTATATTTTGTGTGGATTTCCCATTTTTCTGGAATATATCCAAGGGCTTTGTGTGGGGTTCTTAATTGTGTGAAAATCGTAAATCCGCTTGAAATAATAGATGTCCTTAATTAACTTGTGCGGTTAGAAAGGCGACGAATGGGTGCGATTCGTTGTATCACTATATCGACGAAATAGTCGTATGGGGATTACCGTGAGAAAAGGGATGTGTATCGTTTGCTATTATGGAACAATATATGCTGGTACAGGTGAGACATATTAATAGTGCTTGGAATTATAATTTTTTTTATATTTGCATAATATTCACTCATTTCATTTATAACATGTGTTTCATCCACTTGGTCAGTAAGTTAATTTTATAGAAATAGACTATTATACAAGTACTCGTAGCTTCTTCCCTTATAAATCCCCAGGATCAGATATGGCATACTACCGATTATGCTTCAAAAGACGCAGGATTTGGTAGTTCCACGACTGCTGATACTTTTCAGAAGCCTTCTGCTCCTCAACCCCGCGGCGACGGGTTCGAGTCGTTTTCATACCGAAGGTGGGTAAACGAGGGCATGAGACCCCGAAGAATTTCAGGCCGATTAGTTTATCTTCCTTCGTATTCAAAACTTTAGAGCGCTTAATAGACTTACACGTCAAAGTTTTGAGAACTCATCACTTTCGAAATCACAGCATGCATACGTGAAGGGCAAGTCCACAGAAACGGCTCTCCACGAAGTGGTCCGTATCATCGAACACAGCCTTGAATACAAACAATACACGTTATCCGCTTTCCTCGACATAGAGGGGGCATTCAATAACGTTCGTTATTTATGAGGCTCTCAGACTTAGGAGTTGAGCCAGAGCTTGGGTCCTGGATAGAGACACTACTAACGACCAGAGTAAACTTGACTAAATTTGTGTGCAGAGGAACACCTCAGGGTGGTGTCATCTCTCCACTACTATGGCTAGTAGTAATTCACAAAATCCTAGCTGGCTTGACAGGGAGAGGATTAAGGTGGTCGCATATGCGGATGCTCTGTAGCCGTGATCGTTCGGTCGCCACTCTGTGAAATAGACACTCATAGAGAAACGAGTTTCCAAACTCGGCACGACTCTTCGCAAGTTTATTATTCAGAAAAAGATGATAAGAAATATTCTTATCGTAGAATGATAAACTTACAATGCGACTAGGAAGTGGTATGGCTGACAACCGTATCACACTCCGAATTCAGTTGTCTTTGTAACGTTGATGACTACACACGATAGTCATCAACGCACCATGCTCCACTAGGAGTTACGGTAATAAATAAAGAGAGAGATATGCGGATGATGTAGCGATTGTAGTATCAGGAATGTGTCTCTCCGTAGTTAGTCGGATCATGGAAAGAAAGAGCCCTTGGTTTGGTCAGCAAATGGGCCACAAGCTGTGGCCAGGGAAGACAAAACTGCAAATGCTGTTGACTACAAAAACCAAAATACCGCCTTTCTCGCTCCCGAAATTAAATGGACATCAACTGCAATTATGGCCCATCTCGAAATATTTGGGCGTTATTCTGGACTCAAGGGTCAACTGGAAGTTGAACATTGAAGAGCGCGTTAAAAAAAACTTGTATTGCTTTTTACGCCTGCAAGACAGTATTTAGCAAGAAATGAGGTATCAAACCAAACATGGTACTTTGGGTATACACGGCGGTGGTACGTCTGGTGGTCAGCGCTCGGTAAAGGCTACAATGTAACAAAACTTGGTAGAGTGCAGAGATCGGCTTGCCTTAGCATCACAGGAGGCATGCGAACATGCCCGGGCGATGCGCTGAATGTAATCCTGCATCTTCCACCCATCGATCTTTTTATCAACCAACTGGCAGCATGTAGCTTAAAGCGTTAAACTGCTGACGTTCGCAAACGGATGTAACGGATTTCAAAGTGCCCAAACTAAGCTTTGGGAAGAACTTTGATGCTGGCGTGGGTGCCGGAATCTTCTGCGGATCACTAAATATCTCTGAGCATTACCGTCTTCCTGACCATGCCAGCATTTTTCAGGCCGAAGTGCTTGCAATCATCAAGGTCTGTCATGCTCTCCGGAACATACCAAGTAACCAGAGTATCGCCATATGCTCAGATAGTCAGTTGACCAACCTTGGCACAGACTCTGGGTACCCGGCCACATAGAGGGTAATGAGATGGCTGACGAACTTGCTAAAAGGGATGCTACTCTTAACAGCTCCCATGCGGAGTATGTTTGCGACCCGATGGCAGCTGTTAGGAGTAAGATCTCCAAGCCACTATACAGGGTCTCTCACGACTCATGGTACATACAATACTGGATGATAGCACAACTCATTTGGGTAGAATTAATGTTCCACATGACCCCTCTATATTTAACCGTTATAAATGTTTAGCATTTTTTGTAAATAGTGTCAAAAAGCTCGACTTGCCGAGCAAAATCACTATTTGCCACGCTCCCAAATATTTAATCCGAGATTTGACTTCATTTTCGGAAACTGCATAAAATTCTACAGAAAATAATTGTTTTCCCAATTAAATAATTAAAAAAACCTCCCAGATACTACAAACCAAACTTTAATGAAATTCGAAAATAGATTTTTCGTTGAAAATTCAAATTTTAACGGTACTTTGAACTGACAAATGTACAAAGTTGACAAAAGTTGCCTCATAGTGTTAGCTTTCGAACAACATATAAAAATTAGGGTCTTAGGATTTGAAAAATGCATATATTACGTGTTAAAGAGAAAAAAATCTGGTTCCAAGAGAAAACCTAAGTAAACGTTTCCACAAAAAAGTACAAAAAATAGCGCTTTAAGCGCTAATTGGGCTTTTGACTAACCTCTGTCTAAGCCACCACTTTAACCAACCAACCAAGCATACAAGCATATACACGGTAAAGATCGATTCGCACTTCACAGGAATTCACCAGGAATTTTCATATCAATTTGTAGGGAAAATTTCGGTTACTTTTGTTTATAACTGTATTGTCTCGACCATAAATATAATTCATGGCCTTCGGTTTCCGGAAATAATCATTTGGAGGCTACTAAGTGCCAGATTGTAAGACAGTAAGGTTACTTTTCGCATCACTCATTACACTAAAAATAAACAGCAAATTTTTAAACATCTGTAGGTATACCTATGTATATTAAACAAATATGGAATAGACTGCTCTGAAGTCTCATTATTGTCTCATCAAAATTGACATTTCAAAGGATGTCACGAGTACCTATGTTAACAATTGTAAAGTGCACATTTACGCCTTAGTATTTTCGGATATAACACGGGATTATTGAAAGGATGACATCTGAAAGAGAGTGTATCTATCTCCCGTAACCCTATCCATAGAGGAATGCAAGCGCTTCTTCATTAAATCGACATTGTATAGCACGCGCGTCCTCATCGATGCATTGTAGTAATCAAATCCATATGCGACATTGACTCAGAGATCATTGAGTCATTTTTAACCAACTTTTGATCCTTTTTTCGGGGTAAGCTCATCACTCGTACCGTGGCACGACAAAAGATCACATAGACATCAGGTCAAAACATCTGCTTGCCCTTTTTCAGGTTTCGTCAAAAGACATCAAATTCAATATAAATTGATTTTTGGCTGTTGAGAGGGCATGATAAATCAAGCAGAGGCTTGATTTCGGGCAAATACAATGTAACAAACATTTTATGTTGATCAATTTTTGCATGTAATGCGATTTTATTGGATTGTGTAATTGGAAATTGAGAATCCTATATATATTTTCATAAACCTATCTATAATGCGCGCACCCCCTTTCAAATATGATTGCAATATGTTTTTCATGATTTTGACGCATGATACAACATGAACCTCCCGCAAGTCTATTATCAGACGAATATGCTTTTCTGTGAAATAAGGGTTTCGATTTGTGGCCATTGAGTAATCAAAGTGTGTCTGAACGGAACCCTTTGTTGTAAGCATCTTTTCTCGGACACATACAACATAAACTGCACATGTATAATAAATTGTTGTAACCATAACAGCTTGTTGCAGCCGTCCTATAAACATAATCAAGATTAAGGTTCAATGTTTAATCCTGGGAAAAATTAGAGAACGTTACATGACGACCATTCGAGGCTCTGCCATTGCATGTGGAGCGGCTATATGCCAATAACCACTTGAAACAATATAACTGCAGGCGATCTTCCTACAGTAGTCATTTCCCCATTTATGATCGGTTCAAACGGCATGATGAATGCTGTGGATGGAAACCACTTGAAATTGTAATTTTTTACAATAGCGAATATGGCAAGTTACAATATTGTTCAAAACCACCACTTCAGCATATTGCTGCAGAGTGTTCTTTTGTGCTGCTCACTCCTTATCTTGGCCAGAGATCATAATCAGTTTTGTCGCAATTCTTGGTATTGTTATGACGTAGAGTTTGATTTTGTCGGAAATGAACGATTTGAAAAAAAAAAACAGGGAGCTACGCTGGAATTAAAATTTAGCTACGAGAATTTTATAAGGCTTCACTAATGAGCTATAGAGTTCGCATTTATAAACAACGCACAGAGTTGCGGATTTAGGTATAAACTTAGCTGAAATTATGAAAATCATTTGAAGTTTTTAATAATATTTAATTTCTTTATGGGCAATGCCCTAAAACTAGCAATTCAGCATTTTAATTTGATTTTCAGTCACTTATCAAAAGCTCAATGAGTTTATGCTGACATTCATAGCCCGCATTCGACTTGTATGTCATGCCTTTTGAGTTTATAAAGTTCAGAGCCTTTAGCGGTTTACAAAACGAGTTGATCGTCTATTGTGTCAGGACTATTACTCAATCACAGGCCCGATATTTCCAACAAAACAACGAACTTAAGTAGATGCCCTAAACGCTAAACTTCATCTATCTATGTGGTGTAAATCCGTAAAATAACGAAAGATTTAAGAGAGTACCCTTATACTTCCATAAAATAGAATTACATTCGGTTCTGTTTGCCTACTGCTGGATTTATAATGAATTTTGTGGAAGTGACTAAATCCAAAAACCGCAAAATTAAAATAAACAAATTTTCGTTATTTCGGAACGGAAGAAAAAGAATGGGGGGAGGAGGATAAAACAGAAGTCATATAGGTACGACTGAAAAAAAATTTTAGCCCAAGGAGAGTGAAGGGTAACCAAATTTTGGCCGTGCCCTAAATTAGCCTCGGTCTCGTTTATAACGTTAATTTTATCAGTTAACTCGAGTATGCCATGAATTGACATCATGTGGACAACAATCCTGTTGTGTTAACAGCTTGTTAACATGATAAGGTTTGTTTTCGTAGCGACGTCTCATGTGATGATCGCTTAGCGATCGCAGTTAAACCACCGGTTCTGAGCACTATAACCGTATATTTTGTATACAGGTATGTTCCTTTACGTCATAGTCGATACAAGGAAAGTAGCCACATTAAAAAGAAAATATGGAAATATTGCTCGGAAATGGATGCAGAGCTACGATAGCTGAACGATCATCAGAATTGTCTCTATGAACACATACCTATAAACTGCATGTTTTGTAGCTTTAACCTTCCGTTAGACGCAATGCACCTGACAGATTTTTTTACCATAACTTCTATTGTATTGCGAATTCCACTTTCTAACTTAGAGTAGCTTCGTATACCGAGTACGAAAGCATTTTAGTCTGAAAGTGATAATTGTGGGGTCCTTTGGCTTTACGTAGCAGGCTCGAGCATCTATTAGATGCATTGCGAGCACTCGTGTAAGTGATTTGAACGTGTAATTGATATAGGCGCAGCAGTATACAAAAAAATAAAATATTTACTACAAGTTGAATACTTTTAGAGTTACGCTATTACACCTTTGTTTTACCATTGAAGTCTATTTTAAAATTTAGTTATGCTCAGAAAGCTGTAAAACTGCAATTATGTAAGACAATTCTAAAAAATCTCATTTTTGTAAGACTTTTTCTTAACACAAAAAATATTATTAACAGACCCGATTTTCTTCTTTTGATATTGACTATTGGTACGACAAAGCTTCAAATACATATTCAGATAATGAAGAAAAAATCCTTATGAAGATACTTATTACCTTACAACAGGATGACAAAGTTGGCATCTAATAGATGCATTGCGTCTATTCGTTGTACATTTTTTATTGCGACTAACGGAAGGTTAAAGTTGGTAGATCGTCGCCTTTGTAATTCGTTTGCGATACAGAAATGGTATGAATTGATGGGGACTTTTGACATTTTGTATGGTGCCATAAAAATCATAGACTATCTTTTTCGTTAACTGTGTCATAAAAAAAAGAGTTTTAAGTGTGTCCGCAATGAAAAATTAGTTACCTTTCCAAAAGGAATTAATATCACTTCAATCCGCCAGTAATATACAGTTTCGCATATTGGTTTGATAAAGTGGATACGCCTGAATATACGCACTGCGTTTAAAAAGTGTAAACATGCTTATAAGAATAAATTTTTTTTAAATATGTAATTTGCAGTGCCTATGTGACTATTAGAAATTCAACCTTGATGATACCTTCCGAGTCTGGGTCAGCTGACTTGTTCCCGTTATTTAAAAAAGCAAAACCTACATTACATTATTAGGATACAGAGATACTAGGTTAGGTTAGGTATAGGGGTCGCTAATAATAGGTCCATTGTGATACCACCAATTGAAACGTCCTTACAGTTGACACCTAAGCCGAGAACCAGCCCGTGCTGGCAATTTATTTGTTGAGCAATAGTGGGCTCACATCACGCAGATCATCTGTATCGTGAAAATACATTGAGCCAAGAAAACGTCTACGTTAAAGTTGGCCAGGGCCGGGCAATGACAGAGAAAGTGATGTATACTTTCCTCCTCTTCTTCGTCATCGCAACTGCAACAGAAGTCGTTATGGGGAATTTTGAGCCTCCTGGCGTGCTTCACGATAGACCAGTGTCCAATTACGATCCCGACAACCTTGCCAATATGTTTCCTGTCTATTGAGAGTAGAATAATAGGGGAACCATACGAAATCCCCAATCACAAAATCCCCAAACGTAGAAAAATCCCCAAAATCAAAATCCCCATATTCAAAATCCCCATAATCATAATACCCATTTACAAAATCCCCATAATCATAATACCCATATACAAAATCCCCAATCATAGAATCCCCATGCACCCGAAATATGCTCCTAAATGGTAGATGAATGGTTGATGAAAGACTGTAAATTGTTGATGGTTGATGGTAGATGGAAGGTGTTAAATGGTAGATGGTAAATCGATACTAACTTTTTTTTTGATTAGCACAAACAAAATGTTCTAGTAAATGTTCAATGTGTCAAATTTGCTAAGTGACAGCCGAATTCTTGAAGCAATTTAAAAGTCTAAATATTTTAATAATCTGGCTACAAGTTTACACCAAAAACTACTAATTCGATTGTGTATAAATATCTACAACCTGGTGCATAAAGGTTTTATTGAAGTCATTTGGATCGCGGCAATCATCAATATATCTTGCGACCGCCACTTCCAACCACCAACTGTCAACCATTGAAAGGGGCATCACAAGCGAAAAACTTCGTTAACCTAAACAGCACGTCCACTTGAATATCGAAATCTAGGTATTTATTGTTTAAATATGAATTGCACTTCCTGTAAGGCCGAAATTGGGGACAAAACCGAAGCATTCGTATGTGCAAACTGTAAGACAGCACATCATTTTGGCTGCGCAGGTTATACTAAGTTGACCTTCAAAAAACTTTTGAAACAAGGGAGGTTACTTTGTTCAAAATGTCAACAAGCTGATAAATTTTTCGAGGAAAATGTCACTAATTCTTCGAAAAATACTGAAATAATCACCACACTGAATGATTTTAAAAAGTCTATTGAGTCCGAACTAGCGGAGATGAAAAAATCTTTTCTTACCGAAATGCTGGAATACCGTAAATCTCTTGATTACTGCTGCGGAAAGGTCGATGATTTCGATATTAAAATTACCCAGTTCAGCAATAAAATTGACAAATTGTCTGAAATATGTGAAAAGCTGACTAGGGAAAACACCGAACTTAAACAAAAACTGAAATCACTACAAACACGCGTAAATCACATAGAGCAATCAACACTTGAAAACTAAATTGAAATAGCCGGTATACCGATCACAAGAAACGAAAATCTGTCTGAAATATTCAGTAAAATTGAGGACATTATGGAACTGAACTCACACGCCACACCGATTTCCATAGTAAGATTTCCATTTAAGCCACGAAACGAAGAACACAAACACATCATCGTAAAGTTCAACACGACTACCGAACGAGATAACTGGCTTAATGCAACTAAAGGAAAGAGATCTAAACTAACTGGCGATAAAGTTCACAACAGCTTCTCTCCTAATAAAATCTACATTAATGCACATCTCACTAGAAACAACAAAATGCTCTTATACAAAACGAAGACCTTCGCTCGTGAGAATGATTACAAATATGTATAGTTCAAAAATAACGATATCTTGATAAGGAAAACAGAAAATTCAAAAATTTATCCGATTGCTTGTATATCTGATTTAGAAATTAACAAACTAATTTAACTTGTTAAAGGACTAATTTTACATTTTTATATAGTTTTAAGTTATTATGAATAACTCTACAATCGATTTTATGGATTCTGATGAAATTATCACTATTGAAGTAGATACAATACAAGAATGTAACAAACTATTTAGCCAAAGCATTAACCACTTCAAAATTATGCACCTTAACATAAGAAGTATAAAAAAGAACTTTGATGATTTGTCTATTTTGCTTAGTCAACTGAATATCAATTTTGATGTCATTGTTCTCTCTGAGTCCCAACACAATAGTTATTTAGTAGAATTCGATCAGATGGTTCAAAACTTCAGCATAGATAATTATCATACCCATTTTACTACCTCTAATAAAAATAAAAACGATGGTGTTATAATATTTGTAAAAAAATCATTAGAATACTCCAATGAAGAGATATCAAATGATTTCTTTACTGGTATTAAGCTAAATATTAAACTCATGAACAACAAAACACTGTCCTTAACTGGCATTTATAGATCTCCCTCTCTAGATGTCACTAATTTTATTAATAATTTACCGGATCTTTTTCCGGACAAATCAAATAACTCCGAAGATATTATTATTGGGGACATTAACATAAACATCTTAGATAATACTTCTGAGTCAACTGATTACCTTAACACTCTAGCTATGCTTGGCTTTAATTGTCTAATTAATAAAGAAACTCGAACTGGGGTAACATCTGCTTCTTGCCTCGATCACATATTTTTACGGGAAAAGCGACCTAAACCATGTACACCAATAATTTTTAGAAATTCGATTACTGATCATAACACCATCTTTCTGACATTACCCATAGTACCAAAAGAATTACGTAAAGTAGGGACACCAAACGTGCAAGTCAAAACTAATGTCCATTTACTGAAAGACGAATTAGCAACTATTGATTGGCAGTGCATTTTAAACACTAATGATCGTGCAGAATTAATAACTAAAAAATTTGTTGATAAATTGAGCGAACTTATATCTGATTGTTCTTACTCGTACTCTACTAAGCGAAAATTTCAACCTATAAAACCCTGGCTTACTGAAGGAGTTATACGTTCCATCCGAAATAGGGATAAATTAAAAAGAAAATTAGATAAACAACCATTGAATACTGCTCTTAGGCATTTTTATTTTGCATATAGAAATAAATTAAATGAAATAGTCAAAACTTCTAAGAAATATCACATTCAAAAAAGTATCAGTACTAGCAACAACTGCACGAAGCTATGGAAAACTGTAAATGAAATATCGGGGAAAACAAATTATTTTTCAAATAGTTTTGAATATGAGAAGATTATCAACCAAAACACTGGTGCAGCAAGTACTTCACTTGACTCAATTGCAAACACCTTCAATGAGACGTTTGTAAATGTCGGTGTAAGCTACTGTAAAAATCGTTCGTATACAGAATGCTCTGAGCCCGAAGAAAGTACAGCCAAGTCGAACCTACATTTACGAAAAATAAAAATAGATGAAATAGCAAAGCTCATAGATAACCTGAATAACACCTCAGCTGGCTTCGACAAAATTAATACATTTCTAATTAAATCTATAAAAGATGAAATACAAAAACCACTGGTCAATATTTTCAATAAATGTATAAAAGAAGGAGCATTTCCTTCAGTTTTTAAAAAGGCAATAGTAGTACCTATTTTCAAAACTGGGGATAAAACCAATCCACTAAATTATCGACCGATCTCTTTACTTCCCATTTTCACAAAATTGTTCGAAAGATGTATAAAAGTAAGGTTAGAAAAATACATACATGAAAACAATATACTATCCAATAATCAATATGGTTTCAGATCAGGGCTAAGTACAGAGAACGCAATAACGGAGCTTTGCGATTTTGTTTACTCAGAAATAGAAATGAACAAAAAGCCGTTGGCTATTTTCATGGATCTTGCTAAGGCTTTCGACACGATTCCACACAAAGCTCTGCTTATTAAATTGGAAAAAATTGGTATTTGTGGTACACCTTTAAAGCTATTATCTGAGTACCTATCTAATAGATCTCAATGTGTGAAAATTTACAATACTTTAAGCGACTGGAAGTTAAATCATCCAATTGGACTTCCACAAGGAACGGTTTTATCACCAATTCTGTATTTATTACACGTCAACGAAATGTGTAATATTAATTTGAGGGGCAGTAAGATCATTGCTCACGATACAGTCTTACTCACATCCGGTGATACGTGGGCGGAATCTTTCGCCAGCTCCGAACAAGATCTATATGCTCTAAAAAGTTGGTTTGACATTAACTACCTTCATTTAAACACGAAAAAAACAAAAGCCATAGCATTTTCGCTTAATAGTCGTGGAACCCCTGAACCAGATAAAATTAGAATACACACAAACAACTGCCAATCAATAACTCAAACCTCTTATGAATATCAATGCAACTGTGATCATATAGCTATTGAAGATAAAGTTAGATATCTCGGTGTATATATAGATAGATTTTTAAAATGGAACGATCATATTGTTCTTTTAGTAAATAAATTACGTAAACTAATTTATATATTTAAAACAATAAGGTCATTTCTAACAACAAATCAAATAAGGCAAATATATTTTGCTCTAGTGCAGTCGGTGCTACAGTATTCTATAGTTACATGGGGCAGCGCTTACAATACTCACCTGAACGCTCTAGTTATCACTCACAAGCTCATCTTAAAAATTGCTTTCAATCTTTCCTTAACTTTTTCATCTGAAATTCTATATAATACTGTTAATGTTTTACACATTAGAATGATTTACGTTAAAGCTATTTTATATCAATTAGCCAAGTATAGCAGCCTAAATTTTATCCCCCATTCACGTAATACAAGACACAACAATCTTAGACTAGTAGTCCCAATATTCAAAAAAACATCTTCGCAAAGGTACCGCATCTATACGGGCCCATACTTCTTTAATCTATTACCCATGTACATCAGAACTGATATATCATCCCTAATATCATTTAAAATAAAGGTTAAATATTGGCTACTTAACTTAACGATTAATGAATTTTACCAAACTTTTGAAATATTTAGAAATTAATGGAATGCTTTATTTCGAATTATAACGATGATGATAATTAATTTATTTAAAAAGGATTAAAATTATTTTCAAGAATTTAAAATATGTCACTTAATTAATTTAGAAATATGTTTTATGATTTATTTTTACTTCTCACACAAGCCTAGCTTAAGAGAAGTATTTGCAAAATTAGTTTCTAAGGTAATATGTATATGTTGTTATCACTGCAATAAACTTTATTATTATTATTTATTATTATTACATTATATTGAATAAACGTTTGCATATATCGTTCTAAACATATTAGGTTTTCTTTAACATCGTCGAGACATGTCCTCATCCGAACGAATATTCGCGGAAAACTTGGTTGGCTTATTTTTGGAACCGATTCGCCTGCACATTATCTGATTTTGTTCTGTGTCACTTCAAAGAGTTTGCCGTTGATTAGCATATATGTATGTCAGTCCACGACGGTGATTTTTTTATTGCATAGTAGGACAATTACAATTACAATAGTCTAAATCACCTACCATTTACCATCTACTATTTGCTATTTACCATCCACCATTTGCAATTTACAGTCTACCATTTACCATCTGCCATCAACCATTTACAATCTACCATCCGTCTACCATTAACCACCTACCATTTATCATCTGCCATTTAACATCTTTAACATCGCGTTCTTAGATCACACTCAAATGGGGAATGGGGAATTTCGTTTGGGGATTTTGGTTTTGGGTATTTTGATTTCGGGGATTTTGATTTCGGGGATTTTAATTTCGGGGATTTTGATTACGGGGATTTTGATTTGGGGATTTTGGTTTGGGGATTTCGTGACTGGGGATATCGTATCCAACCCGAATAATAGACCTGGCTGCGTCAAGTCGTGGCCAAATCAATCTTGTTGTAATACATGTAGTACCGCTAGACCATCTTGCATTAGCTCTGTGCATCGCGGTTTTTTGTATTGTCAGTTTACAGCTTGTTTCGGTCGGCGTTTAAGGTTATAGAAGTCGCGAGACGGTCCGCATTAAAGTTCCCTTCAAATCCACTGTGACTGGGTATCCAGCAGAGAACGATGTTGAAAAATTGGCCCATCACTCTTAGAGCTGAGCGGCAACTATCGACAGTTTTGGATGTAGTCAGAACAGATTCGAGTGATCGGGTTGCCGCCTGACTGTCAGTGTATATGATAACATCCCTCATTTTTGTAGAACCGTTGAGTGACCGTACTCCAGGGTTTGACTTGTTTCACTGACTTGTTTCACGTAAGCCTAGTGCCGTGATAGCAGCAGTGCTGGCCGAATAGATCTAGCAGTATAGCAGATTAAGCACTAACCTAACCTAGTTCGCCTACATTCACGCTTATCCACTCTGTATCCAACCAATATTCGAAACTGGATATGGCTGGCGGATTGAAGTGATATCAATTCCTTTTTGCAGCTAGTGAATTTTTCTTTGTGGGACACCTTTGTGAATTGTTGGTTTTTGGGAGATGTCATATGTTTTTGCAGTAGATGGTGCCACAAACATCACATGTGAAATCCACAAACAACAGTTTAACATTTTTAATATTCAAATTTCCCACTTTCAGCTTTCATTTTTCCATTTGCCATCCTCCATTACCTATCCTTTTTCAATTTTTTATTGTAATTTGTATATTGTCCATTTTCCATTTATATACCCTTCGCTCATAGAGTGAAACTTTGTCATGAAGTTTGTAACGCACTGAAGGAAGCATCTCCGACCATATAAAAATTATACATCTACGATCAGCATGACTTGGGGAGTCGATGGGGGGTTGTCCGTCTGCTCGTCTGTCCGTCTGTTGCGACGCATTTTACTCGGCCAATTTAAATGCTTTGAAGCTGAAATTTTGCACAAATGCTTTTTTTTACTGCAGGCAGTGTATGTTTGAATCGGTAAAATCGGACAATGGGGCAATGGGGCTGACATACAAACCCAACCCATCAAATTAGATTCTTCTAAGAAAAACTTTTTTATTTGTGCACCAATTTCAACCCAATTTCACACTAATGTGTTTCTATTGATGACACAAAACATACGAAAAGATGGATCAAATCGGATCATGGGGTCATGGGGCTGGCATACAAACCCAACCCCCGATTTTGATTCTTCTAAGAAACATTTTTTTACACCAATTTCACAAAACCTTGAATTAATGTGTCTTTATCTAAGCAACAAGAAAGGTCAAAACAAATGAAATCGGTATAGAATGGAACGATAAGTCACAATTAGTTAAAATTTCGAACCCACGAAATTTGGGAATCAGAATCAATACAGTAATTGTAAATTCGAGAGGGAAAAATATCTAACTACCATCACAACTCCCAAAGCAATGTGAGCATTCAACACCGGTACAGACCTGCACGGTCGAGCGTCATGGTGGTAGCCTTCACGGCAAATCAAATCTCCATAGAATTCTCCCGCTAAAATTCAAGTGGTCGTCTTGTGCACAGATAGACAACAGACACAAGACCTGATGAGTGTGTCTATCTGTACGAAACCACAAAACTTTGGGAAAAAATACCAAAAATTGAGGAAATTGAGGGAAAAAAGTTTCGTCCCAATCGGGATTCGAACCTCCGACCTTCAGTCACAAGGTCAGCAACTCTACCTACTGAGCTATAGACGCTTAGAGGTCTCAAGTGCAAAGATTCCAATGTGACATTTCCGAAATTGAATAACTCGATATTTCTCCCGTTGGGGCTCTTCTCCTCCAAACAGACAAAGTTCCGCGTAGTTCCCATAGAGCTGGTAAGTTGCCATGCCATAATTACTACAGACATGCACCGCAGTTGGTGTATAGAATGGAACGATAAGTCACAATTAGTTAAAATTTCGAACCCACGAAATTTGGGAATCAGAATCAATACAGTAATTGTAAATTCGAGAGGGAAAAATATCTAACTACCATCACAACTCCCAAAGCAATGTGAGCATTCAACACCGGTACAGACCTGCACGGTCGAGCGTCATGGTGGTAGCCTTCACGGCAAATCAAATCTCCATAGAATTCTCCCGCTAAAATTCAAGTGGTCGTCTTGTGCACAGATAGACAACAGACACAAGACCTGATGAGTGTGTCTATCTGTACGAAACCACAAAACTTTGGGAAAAAATACCAAAAATTGAGGAAATTGAGGGAAAAAAGTTTCGTCCCAATCGGGATTCGAACCTCCGACCTTCAGTCACAAGGTCAGCAACTCTACCTACTGAGCTATAGACGCTTAGAGGTCTCAAGTGCAAAGATTCCAATGTGACATTTCCGAAATTGAATAACTCGATATTTCTCCCGTTGGGGCTCTTCTCCTCCAAACAGACAAAGTTCCGCGTAGTTCCCATAGAGCTGGTAAGTTGCCATGCCATAATTACTACAGACATGCACCGCAGTTGGTGTATAGAATGGAACGATAAGTCACAATTAGTTAAATGAAATCGTACTATGGGGCCATGCTCCCGTATCCCCCAATAAAATTTTCAGAGTAAATATTTTCGTTCGCTCAGTTATTCCAAGCAAACTCCATACAAATATTGTTTTGTCGATGCAACGGAACTTTTGTGAAGACGGAAGGAAAACAATGGGGGGGGGGGGGGATCAAATACAAGTCGTAGGTACGCCAAAAACTTTAAGCCCGAGAAGAGCGAAGGGTATCCAAATTTCGGCCGCGCCCGACATTAGCCTCGGTCTCGTTTTCCGTTTTCAATTTTTTTTCTTCCATTTTTCATTATCTATTTACCATTTTTTCATTTTCCATCTTTCATTTTCAATTTTCCATTTTCCTTTATACATTTTCAGTTTTCAATCTCCCATTTTCAATTTTCCATTTTTACTTTTCCATCTTTCATTTTACTTTTTCTAGTTTACATTTTCCGTTTTTATTTTTTTTTTATTTCCCATTTTTTCATCTCATTCCAGGGAGTCCAATAACAAATTTTACAAAACAGCTAAATATCATATCCTAAGGGTGCACGACGAAGTGAGGCAACAACAAATAAAGTTGATCTGACATTGATTCCTGTATTAATTGGGCAGATTGCGTGTGCGAACTACAAAATCACAGTCTCTGCGGGGCCCTCTCCAACGCGAGGCCCGGGGCAATTGCATCTTTTGCCCCACTGTGCGCGACCCGGTTTAAATTTGAATATTAATCAACATACATATCATGAACATAAAAAAAGGGTCCCTAAACTGGAATCGGTCTTTCTATTGTTTTTTATCGAATCTTAACAAAATCTTAGGGGCGTCAATTTGTCGTCTTGTTCGAGGCGGCTTAAGTGCTAGAGAGGGCACTGGGTCCAACTTACAAGCTAAAACACTTTTAATCAAGAAATGGAATGCTCCTAGATGATCGTCGTCGGTACTGAAAGGACATTGAAATGCATCTGTTGGAATGAATTTAGGATGAAATCCGAAAATTACTCCAAAAGTTTAGTGATGAAAATGGACACAATTCCATGCCATGACATTTTTACAGGAGTTTAGTCTTAATACCGCAATTGCCCTGTGTGTTTTAGTGGTAAAAAAATGTGTGTATCATGAATTTTCAGTTTTTTTACGACGTTTTAAATTTCGGCAGGTTTCCGGGTATCATACTTGATATCAACTGATCACATTATTTCAATTAACTTGTTGTAAATAGATAAAACTTGTTGAAGTTCTGCCTGTTTAACGTAGTAATGTGTATTAATGTTTTCAAGATTCCGATGGTTAAGAGAAACTATTGACGTATAATGCATTTTTCAGAAAGCATTTCCTTTTCTGAGCAATACGCGACTCTATGGTCATTACTATAAAATAAATAGCCACGTGCCATTTTGTTTCATCGTAAACATTATTCGATTCAACTTACATAAAATCAACTCACAACCATGCCTAATTTTAGTGTAAAAACGGCCAACCATTCTTCTTGTCCGTTTCCTAAAATCCATTTGAAAATTTCAATGAGTCCTGCAGCGTAGCTGAACATTTGAATATTACTAATAAAAGTGTAAAATCAATAATCTCATATTGAATAAAAATCAAACTATGGCCAGCATATAGGATGAGCCATTCATTGACTCTGATGATGATGATCAATCACTAAATGTCCGTAACTCATGAACCAAACGAGACGTCGTCCTCATAAGGAAATCTACTCATATTCAGATGCATTATCCACGCTTGGTTTCGTTATAGTGCGTGTGCCTCTTAACTCTCAGTTGGACATACAAAAGCAGATGTTAAATACACACGTCGCGTGTGTCTATGGCATAACAACGTATCCTTGTTGAAAATCAAACGGGACTCTCTATGAACGGACGAAGATAGCAGTAGCAGTCAATGTTTAAATTCGCAACAGCCAACCAAATTACGGAAAACAACGTTTCGAATATGGCCAGTAATGAGGATGACAGTCGCGTTAATGATTAAATGGAAAATCGTCGTTCTGGTAAAGCTCTATGATGACAATGCTGCTCAAACAGATCCTTGTCAACACTGTCTCTCTTTCTCTATATATACTGACTGAATGGCAAAAGATATGGTTTGAATTAAAATATTTCATCTGATTTTGAATCGTTGTGTGCATTTTCGATAAACATCTCGTAATTAAAATTTTGGAATTTCATTGTGTAAATGAAAGAGGCATGTACACATTTATTGTAATGAGATGTGCTGAAAGGGATGCGAATAGCATATATGGTACTTGGATGATGCTCATATGTTATTTTAAGATTTTAGATGTTGAGTATACTGCAGATAACATAACGTTTTGTTAAATAAACACAAAAACATAAATTAATTTTCATACTCGTAGTAATGATTAATAAAGCAATTTCCCTTTTGATGTCCAGGTCAAGTCCAAGATAACTCAAATTAGAGTCAACAGCAATTTATCGTTGTAAAAATCCCGACTCCATTCTATTATTCTTGAGGTGTCGACAGATATGTGAGGGCATATCGAACTCTGGAAAGTATCGATTTCCAGTTTTATAGTTTTTTTCCTCATACGAAGATATCCTAGTCTCCACGCCTAATGGCTAGCTGACTTGAATGTCTCCGTATAAGGTAGAACTTAGACGGGTCGTATGAGAGTAAACTTTGCTCGTCGTCGTACACGTCGGATCACTTATGCGCGAACGAACATCGGATCCAATCCTTTTCCCCCGTACACGCATATGTGATCAAATAGGTACGAAGCTATTGAAAAAATAGCTCTAAATCCCGGGAGTGTTAAGCGACTCGTACCCATCGGGGCAAGATATCCAATGGACATTACTAACGGGGACCTCCAGTGCTATCTGGCCTTACCACATCATGCGGGCTCGGGTGTGGTGAACCGTTCATTCCCTAGCTACTCGTGGAAATCAAATGAGTTACAACGAAAACAAAAATAACTTAAAAGCAAAGACTCGTCCGAAAAAAGTGGCCTCAGACTCTGATGTGGGTGTAGATAAGGTAGTCGGCACTCCAATTGCAGCAAACTAATTTAAGAGGAGCTAAAAGCTTCAAAGATCTCCTTCGCAATAATCCCAGACCGTGTTATCAAAAGACAATTGGACAAAGAGAAGCCAGCGGTCGAAGTCGACATGTTCAATAAAATAGGAGAAATTATCGTCGACCTAACGGAATTCATGGAGGTTAGGCCCAACATACAATGTGATATGTCAAAGAGAGGGTGAAAAATATCCTAATAATGTATAATGGGACCAGAGAGCAACTAATTTCTAGGAAGGCACAAGGGAAGCGTAGGGAAAAGGAAGCTCAAACCTATCCCAAAGTATTTATGGTGATAGAAGCGGATAGGACGAAACGTAGGCGCAACCTGAACGATACTGCCTCCCAACAAATTCCGAAAAGAGAAAAGGAGCAGTCCTCAAAGAAGAAAGTTCATCAGCCCCAAGAAGAAGAGGCTGCAAAACCAAACCCTTCTCCGAAGGATTCAGATGATTGAACGAGAGTCGAACCCAAGAAACAGGCGCAACGGGAACGAAGGAAAAATTTAACGAGACCGAGTTCTAATCGTGCGAATAGCACGATGAGTGTATACCCTATACCCATGGACAGACCTAGAAGGCACGCAAAACCCAAAAATTCAATTTCATCTTTTTTGTAGGGGAGCGACGGGTAGATGGTTCGGACTTGGCATATATTTAATATTATATGAAGGCATCCAACAGCTACCGTTTGATACATATTAGAAGTTTTTCGCGACACTCTAGCAAAATATATGGCTGAATATAACTTTGTAGGGGAGGTAGGGGTAGGGGTAGTCGGACGTTCTCCACTTTCCACCAACTTCAAGCATATGACACAATAAGGCATTGATGAAAATGTCAGGTCCATAGCGATATCCTGTCGAAAAATATGGGCAAATTACACTATCATAGAGGGGTCATTTGTATGGGAGGTAGGGGAGTCCTTGGTCCGATTTGGCCCATTTTCAATACCATCCAAGCTTTTGTCAAAAAAATAAATCTTACCAAAATTTCAAAACGCTGGCTTCATTATTTCGGGAGTTATCGTGCGAACTGACAGCTACACGGACGGACAGACTGATAGACGGACATGGCTTATTCGAATCAGGGACCGACACTGATCATTTATATATATACTTTGCCATACCTCCGGTGGCTCCTTTGAGGTGTTACATAAATCGTCGTAACAAAAACAATATACCCTATACCATCTTATGGGTATAGGGTATAAAAATGAGAATAAGACCCGACGCAATGGTCTTATCGCAATACGGTGAAACTACCTATACTACGGATATTCTGAAAAGAATAAAATCCGAGCCGAAGCTGAAGGATATGGTCGAAATGTCGAATGTCTCTCAGATTCGGTGCACACAAAAAGGGGAAAAAGTATAAAGTCATTGTTAAAAATGTACTCGGACTAAATGTGGACGTGAAGACCCTACGCCAAGACGGCAAAATTGAGTGCCTCGATCTTGATGAGGTTCCAACGAAATGAATAATTTTTGGAACGATTGGGCGTCCTAATGCAACCATTAGTCGCTATAAGATAAATGATTAAAGCGTATGGCGGCCCCAAATTGCAACCATATCAACCAAACCCATGGAGGCAGTGAACAAAGTCTTAGCGGTCAGGAAGCTGAAGGTTGGATGAACAAATTGCCATATAAAGCAAAGTGCTTTAAATGTTTTGTGTTTGGACACTATGCAAGGGACTGTAACAGCGAGCACGACAGGCCGAACATGTGCTTTAAATGTGGGGAAGAGGGCTACAAGGCCGCAACGTGTGAAAGGAGCCCTAACTGTGTACTATGCCAATGCCAAGAAACCGGGACGTCAAAATTATAAAATGAGATTCCAGCAGTTAAATCTAAATCCCTGCCAGGCATCACATGATCTGTTATCGCAAACAGTAAAAGAGAAAGTCTTTGATGTCGCAATTATTTGCGACCAATAAAAAACCGGGGCGACACGATTTGGGTCACGGCAAGGACAATTTAGCAGCAATATGGACCTGCGGAGAATATGCGCTGCAAAAGAGATAACTAAGCGGAACTGCAGTCGAGATATGTTTAGATGACTATCTATAGGTTTCGAGAAATCGGAAGTCACTGAGAAAGTGCATCGATTCAAACTAGACGATTCGCCAGAGCTTTCCAGATGCAAGGGGTTAGTGGAAGACGCGAGGCACGTCCTTTTGAACTGCCCAAGTTTGCAGCAACACGGGACCGATTCGAGTTGGATCTGGGCAACAACATAAATCCCGCCAACTTAGTAGGTTTAAGGTTGCAATCCACGAGAATTGAGAGGCAGTCAGCAGAGCGGTCTGTGAAATTCACACGGAGATCTGTAAGGAGGAAGGCAGGCGTAAGTCAGCAAACCGCTGAGATGGCTAAGTGACCATATAGCCGTCTCTGCGAAGTAATACCGAAAGGTAGTTCCGCAGGGACCCACGACCTGGAAGGGATGCTTTGGGGTTAGTAAGAATCTGACATAACTCTCATAACTCTGCGCCTACTACAGGCGTAGAGTATCTATGCAAGTCTCTAAAAACAGATATATGTGCCTATCGTAAAATATTCACTTAAAAATATTGTTTGTAATTGGGTACTGTATGAAATTAATCAACACTTTTAATATTTAACAATAACGAAGTTTATTCAACACTTTAGACGAATACAATATCTGACAAAAAGTTCAAATCAATTAATCAAATCTTTATCAAAGGAATCGCGGTCTTTATAATCAAATATGCAAGTTCAAATTATCAATCAAAATCGTTAGCCAGGGGAAAATCGCGGTCTTTATAAAATCCAAACGTATCGTATTCAAAATCTAAGTTGTTCAAACGGCTTTCAAAATCGAAGTCCCCGTTCGTTCTACTTCACTTTCCTTGTGAACTACGGATGGGTGAACTACCCAAAACGTTACCCGTAGTTCAAGGCCAATTTCACCTGTAGTTATGTAAATTTGTGTGTAACATACTGAATACATACTGAATACATACTAACAAATTTCAAATGTTTCAAATGGTTCGAGTATTTGATAATTATACTATTATTCAAAATTGTGCTAGCTCATAAATTCTATGTTTTCTTTCAAATGTAGGTCAATGCAAAGAACAGCTGATCGTGCTGTCATCGTGTTGTGTCGTTCCGTGATTGTTGATATTCGATGGTGGGTATTTGTTGTTTGGTAGATATTGTAAATAGTGTCATAATCATATAATCTTCCTTCTAATTACAGGTAATCCTGGCTGGTAGGACGGTGTGGCGACTCCCGATGATTGGTGACTGTGTTTCAGATAAGTACGCTCATACTATTTCTGAAGGCTTGATTCTTTGTGTTTCTTATTTTGTCTTTTCAGGTCTGAACAGGTACTAATTATACATCTTAGTCCCTCCTATACAGGGTGTCCCGCAACTGATTAGCCATAGACCAATGGTATCTTATACTTATATGCCGTTCGAAAGCTAAGATACTACGCCAACTTTTGTCAACTTTGCAGATTTGCCTGCCACTACAATGTACCGTTACGAAATTCGGGTTTAATTTTGACATTAAAAGTTGAAATTGACATTTCTGCAAAATTCAAAACGTCGTATCTCGGAAGATATGACACCGTTCGAAACGTTCGATATTTCCTTTTATTAGAAATTTTGTGTCCTTTCAGAAGAATATGAAAAACATTGATTTGGCTAAAGTGGAAGCTAGAAAATAGGAGTTTTTCGAAAAAATTCGAGTTTTTTTGACAAGAATCACAAAAAAGGCAATTACTCCTTAACGGTAAAAGCTAGAGAAATAATTTTGGCGATCGTTTGAGCCATGTCCGTCTGTCTGTCTGTCTGTCTGTCTGTCTGTCCGTCTGTTGCAACGCAAACTAGTCCCTCAGTTTTGAAGCTATCGGGCTGAAAATTTGTACACAAGTTTCTTTTTAGTGTACGCTGTATATATGTCGGAACGAATGGAATCGGACCATGGGGTCATGGGGCTGCCCCTGAAAATTAGGTTTTTCTAAGAAAAACTTTTTTCTTTATGTACATATCTTAACCAAACTTCACCCAAGTGTGTTTCTAGTAAAGCCCCAAAACATATCTAGGAACGAATGGAATTGGAACATTACGTCATAGGGCTGCCATACAAACGAACCATTGAAAATTAAATTCTTCTAAGAAAAACTTTTTCCTTGTTAAGCCGACCGTAACCAAACTTCATCCAAATGTGTTCCTAGTAAAGTCTCAAAAAATATCTAGGAGCAGATGAAATCGGAACACTACGTCATAGGGCTGTCATACAAACCAACCGCTGGAAATTAGGTTCTTGCATGGACAACTTTTTTCTTTGTGAATCAATCTTAACCAAACTTCACCCCAATGTGTGGCTAGTATAAGCTGACCAGACGTACAGCATTTTGCTGTAGAGTACAGCATTTTGACTTGTCGTACAGCATTAGTAAATGAACAGCATTCCCAACGCCACACCAAAGAAACCTAAATGACTGCATAATAACTTCCTCGGTGAGGCCCGTAGTCAGTCTGTTAGGTGTTATTAGCACGTCAATCTCACTTTCATGTGGCAAACGTTCATTTTCGATAATTTCGGAACTCTTTGGTCAATCGTTCTGTAGCTCCACAATCTAGGGACTACATTTACTTTCATTTCTCCATATTTTAGGGTCCCCTATCTGCCTTCGACAGTTACAGCTGCCCAAATCGCACTTTCGTCTTTTCTAATCGAAAACTCTATAAAATGTGTCTAATAAATTTGAAAATTGGCAGGTTTGTGAAAATTTCAAGGCTCTACCTCACACTTGTAGCTGTAGAGCTATACTTGGCGCTCACCGCTCACATTGTCTCCAAATTTCAAGATCCTACCTATCTGCGTTCGGGATTTCAATCGTATCAATCGAAAGTTGTCCCTAATTCGGAAATTTTGGAGCGGAAAATTTTGAAATTTAACAGCCATGTATAGAGGACCGCACTGCCCGTATTAGGTAAAAATTTCAAGCATCTATAGGTGTAAAGTAAAGATTCGATTTGAATTTTTCACAAAACGATGGAAAAATTACTGTACTCCATCCGAGTCCCCTATCAACCTTTTAGGAAAAAGAAAATGCAAACTAAATAAAGGACTCTGCAAGGATTTCCCCTATATTTCG
Organism: Microchrysa polita; assembly: GCA_949715475.1. Classification (NCBI taxonomy): domain Eukaryota; kingdom Metazoa; phylum Arthropoda; class Insecta; order Diptera; family Stratiomyidae; genus Microchrysa; species Microchrysa polita. Next base: position 75,390,547 of record OX454418.1, on the reverse strand, counting down.
ACTAAATCCAATAAAGTAGCGATAAATCCCCAGAGGGTCGCCATCCGCTTAAGAATTGTCTGCGCAATGAGGTATTAATTTACCTATTGTAATAAACAAAACGAAACTTTTAAATAAATAAACAAATAAACAGTTTCATGATTTTTGTCTCAGGGTCACGGATAGTCATAGATAGGGAAAGGGCCATCATCATCCCTACTGCAGTTTCGAACACTGAAATTCAAAAGTTGGAAAATCACTGAGTATCGACTGTCTAGAAAGCGGAAATCGAATCCGTATTGAAACAAATTGGATTATAAATTGTCCTTTCTTGAAATATGGTTTTAAAAAAACCGACAATTTCAACTGACAAAAAGTCCTAATCTACATACATACGTACGTACATTTGAATTAAATACCTATTCCTAACCCTAAAAAAATTCCGGGTCCATTGTGTTAAACAATTGTTGGGCTTGCCCCTTTCAAACGAGATCCTGGCTACATAGTTCAGTAATATCGTGTCGATTTAGTACCAATCCGTGAAAAAAATACAGAAGTTTTTTTCTCACTCTTTCTTTATGTATTATGGGGCGCTGATTCCGATTATGAACTTTGCACCCTAAAAAAAGTGCCGCAACCTTTAAAAAAGGGGGGAAAGGGGGGGCATTTTTTCGGTTTTTTGCGATTATTTCAAAAACGGTAAGAGATACAGAAAAATGGTCTGAGGACGAAAAAAACTACATACAATTATCTTTGCAATGATATGTAACACATTAGAGTTTAATTGAATATTTCGGCGTTAGAATAGAACATAAATTAGAATATTTTCATTTTAGACCTTTTTTAAAAGCTCCATAACTTTTGAAAGAACGCCAGTTCATCCGTATAATTTTATATAAGTATTCACAACAAGTTTAAGATAATTTTAACGTAAACATTGAGTCGCTCCGGTCAAGAACCTCCATTATCCCCCCATTTAAATTTTCAAAACTGCATATCCATAACTCCCCCCAAAATTGGAGCAGAGTGCTAAAAATTGGTTTGTTGCGATTGGAGGTCATAGTCACCCCACCCACCAAAAACCAGCTCATTCGGATAAAAACTAAGGGTATCTCCCATACAAAGTGACACATCAGGAGTTTGTTCTACGTACAACAACGTACTACTCATTTTATAAACTGTAGAACAAAGTTGTCATGGGTTGGTAAGATAATTTTATGTAGTTTTTTTCGTCTTCAGACCATTTTTCTGTATCCCTTACCGTTTTTGAAATATTAGCAAAAAACTGAAAAAATGCCCCCCTTACCCCCCTTTTTTAAAGGTAGCGGCACGTTTTTTAGGGTGCAAAGTTGATATTCGGAATCAGCGCCCCATAATACACACTCTAAAAAGTGAATTTAAATTTCCGCTGAAAATGCGGTAATTTTACACTTTTTCCCGCTTATAATCACATACAGAGTGCATTTTTCAACAATTTCTGTGTAAAATAAAAAAATTACACCAAAATCGGTGTGAAATGTATTTTTACGCTACACTTCTGTATAATTCAGATTTTCTGGTGCATTTTTACAACGTTTATGTGTATAATTCGGATTTGTGGTGTATTTTTACAACGTGCAGTTGAAGTTTTACTCATTTTTTGTAGCGTGCTCTCCAGTTGTCATACTTCAATCGGCTGGACTTAGCACAGTGTACCACATTTTTCCAAAAATTCTCTGCATTTAGAACTCATGTGTACACACTCTGTGGCTCACTTGCTTGAGTCGATGCTAGTAATCTAGAGGTCCCGAGATCGAATCTCGGCGTGGTCCAAAATTTCCGTACATGTGCGGATAGGAAATATTTAGTGCTTACAACATTGCACTCCGAAATGATATGCAATGTAACGTTGACTCGAAATTGCCTATAAACGGCTGAGTTAAGGTACTGAGAAGAAGAACAAGTGTACAGATCGCAAAAAAAAAAAGAACAATTTGCAACCTCCCATGTATACGAAAAATTGATCAGCAAAACTCGACCGATACTTGTTTATATTTTATATATCCTTAAATAGTTTTATTGATAACTATATTATTTGTAAAGGTTCGCCACTTAAATCTTTACAACGAAAAAAGAGTGAAACCGCATTATATTCCTATTATTACGGAGTGTTTTTACACATAGCACGGTGTAAATTTGCTAATATATTAGAGTACTTTTTTACACATTTTTTATGTAAAATTACACTTGATTTGCAAATTTAGATTGCAGAGTAATTTCACTATTATAATAGAAGGAAACAAAGTTTCCTTCTATTATAAGAGTAAAAATTTAATAGAGTGCATATAACAAAATTGAGAAATAAACTTCTGTATTTTTTTCCTGACGTAAATACGATATTATTGGACTAACACTTCTTCCATGCCTGTTATAACTTTGCGTGTTAGAACATACATTTGCACTTCACATGCTGATGATGTTTTGTCAATGAGAACATTTAGAAGTTGAGAGATCTTTTCTGGGTCCTGTTTAGTACCAACAGAACCTTGCAAGTACGTAGCCAGGATTTAGCTGGGCTTCAGAAGTTATGACATTATTAGAATCATGTTGCTAATTGTAGACACTAGTTTCGGCGTTGCCCCAATGAATAATATGCCTCCTGTCCCACTGTTCCTGTGTCGAATTCAATTTTATCGCTTGACGAGGCTGGACGAGCACGATAGCACGCACGATCACTTAATTGCTCCGCTATCAGCGGAAGCAGACAGTGCCACGTCTACAACGCCAATGACTTCTTTTCTGTACAATTATTATAGAATGGCTCGTGGGCCATGGTATATGCACGAAGCAGCAACTATGGAACTATGGAAAGTACGATCGAGTATTCGGTGCCCGCGTCGTGCTGCTTTTGCCTTCCCTTCGCACAGCTCAAAAAAAATTACTTCATTCTTACAGGGAAATATTTTATTTCAAATTGTGTAGCCTGTATGAGGTCTTACGAAATTTGTTGAAGTTTCCATTATGAAAGACCATCCCAATTTTGGGTCATCAGATTTTTATGTGTTTCAAATTGTTTATTATGTAGTCACAACTTTCGTCCAGGTGACACAATTTATCTGACTGCAAGCTTAATTTCGGCAGAGTTTTAGGAATGAATAAATTAGAAATACTGTGCGAAGTTATGGACTCCTGGACCCCTCCGCTGGCTACGTCCCTTGCTTTCCCAAGGTTCACCACACATTTCCCAGAATAAAGGCTACTATTCTTGCTGTATTCCGTTTAGGAAAATATCACTTATGAAACGATGGAGAATATGTGGTCGTTTTATGGCATCCATCATGGTGGTAACCTCGTGACATACAGTTGACGCCGCTTAATGCGATCACATCGGGACCTTGCTGTTTTGATAACATTAAGCGAATGTTTTAAGTTGAAAGACTTGTATTTCCTTTCCATTCGACGTTTAGGTTCCATTTTCCGGGTTTGTTGAAATAACGTTGTTTTCATGTCCATGCTTATTATTTTCGATTTCTTTTTGATCGACGAGTTGAATGAGTATTACATATTCTAAGGAACTTTATGCCCCATTAAAGAAAGTGATGGACAAGCACGACATCGAGGTGGTAGCATCCAGTAGGAGAACTACATTAAAAGCGATACTGAAGTCAGAGAAGGACCCCAAGAAACCACATGAAAAAAGCGGCATTTACAAATTAACATGTGACAATTGCCCGAAAACGTATATGTATAGGCCAGACGAAACGCCTTGTAGAGACAAGAATAAAGGAACACCTCAGAGAAGCGGAATTGGCCAAGAAACAGAAAAGGACGGATATAAAATCAGCAGTTGCGAAGCATATTGTCGAAGAGGGGCATAAAATGACGAAATTCGAAATAATCAGGGAAGTCAAGGCACATAAACTAGACGCTTACGAGAGCTATTTCATAGGCAAGGAAAACCCAGAGACGAGGCTGAACACCGACCTAGGAAACGGACACACTGAGCTATTCCGGCTGATACCTGGAGCAGGTAGTTTGTAATTAGCTTAAAAGGCAAAAGGTAATTAGTAATAAGAATATTGTATAAGTTAGGATAATATAAATATATGGAACAGGGATTTGGAGCGACACATTTTTTCGCTCCGCTCCGCTCCACGCTCCGCTCCGCTCCATTACAAAAATACAACAAAACTTCATTGTTCTTAGTAAATATTTATTATTTTCCGCGAATTATTCAATTTAACGTATATCTACTCACGTATTATAGAATATGACTTAACAGGTGCGTTTTATTCGATCAAGTACAAAACAGGATAGCACCAATTTCGTAATCCGGATCAATTATTGCAAGGGGTAATCCGGATCATTGGAATATCCGGATTAGCGCAATTACTTTTTTCTAGGAAAAACAATCCAAACAAATCTCACAATAATACGAAATTTTGCAAGTCTCTCAGCGAATTCTTCGCCTTTAAATAGTCCAAAATCATCAATTCGTTCCATAAAATGAAAAATTTCGTCGAAAAAAATCCTTTTTTTTTCTCGGAATTTTTTTATTTTTTACATCGGAGCGGAGCGGAGCGATCTTCAAAGCAAAATTCGCTCCGCTCCATCCTGCAAAAACTCGCTCCACGCTCCGCTCTTTCGCTCCGAAATTTAAGGTCGCTCCGCTCCATCGCTCCGCTCCAAATCCCTGATATGGAACATTGTAGACTTAAGCATTAATCCACTGAAGATGGCAGCAAATAGCTGCCGAAATACGTATTTGGAAAATAAATCATCTTCATCGACAATAAGGAAATACAAGTCTTTCAACTTAAAACTGAACTTGGTCGATGCAAAGGAGCCGACAACACAAGGAAACATTAAGCGAATGATAACAAATAATAAAATAGTACGATTGAGGCTTTGCCTGAAAACCGAATTCCCGAATGTGTACTGCATTGGGCCTTCAGGAATCTGGTCACCTTAGGCTAGTAAAGCCTTAGGAGATATTTAGGAAAGGATGGAATCGGAACATTACATCATAGGGCTGTCATACAAACCAACTCCCAAATATTAGGTTCTTGTAAGAACAACAATCCAAGTGTGTTCCTGGATTAACCCCAACGAATCCAGGAACAGATGGAATCGCAACACGTCATATAGGGCTGCGGTAGAAATTTTTAACACAAAAGGAGCTTAAGTTTCATTCAAATGTGACGGGTATTCAAACTTCGGCCGCGCCCAAAATTAGCCTCGGTCTCGTTTCAAAACAAATCTACCACGGCCCTCAGATAATAATACGAAACGCTGCACACATGACAAATTAGAACGAGGCTGATTGATATTTGAAGGAGTGCAAATATTTCAATTGACTGCTTTATAGAGATGTTAATATCAAGAATAATCTGCCGAGTTATTTATTCCCATAAATTGGAACTAATTTAACTTATTAGTCCCTTTATTAGCACCGAAAATTATTATCATAAACTGAGTGAATTCGAACATACGATCCTGTGCTTCGGAGGCGAGCGCGTTCGTTACCCACTAAACCAACCAGACATGAAAAACTTGCACACGTTTAAATCCTCACATGGTACTATCTTACGGTTACCACGTGCCCCTGTCTACTGCATAATCTCTAGAAACATAAATATTTTAACGGTTTATCAACTTATAAAAGTATTCCAATTCCGCTATTCTATCTGATTTCCTTATGCGGAAGAAAGTATTAGTTACGAACATGGTTTCAAAACTATTGAATTGATCCTTTTGTTTGCACAAAACCATCATAATCGAGCCAATGTGTTCTTTGAACCTGAAACATTCATTCATTGTTCGCATTATTGTTATATGTATACGTAAAATGGGATATTGTAACATAAAACCACTCGAAGTATTGGTTGTGTTTCATTCAAGACTGCGTACAAATGTCTTGAATTGAGGTGAGGTACGTGTATATTAATAGGTAGGGTAGTTGCATTGTCTACATTCTACGGCATAGTTTCTTAAGTGGCCACTGGTGAAACCACGAAATTTGAATTCAGTATTTCATTTCAAATATCGCGAAACTCGACGATGGATGGAAAATGTCTTTGAGTGTATATCAAGTGGTCAATTGAAGAATTGCTACAATGCAATATGCATTCATTTTCGTGAGGTCAGAGGTTATAAGGATATCCGGTTGGCTATTGATACATCACTTTGAATCACTTCGATAAGAATTCAATCGAAGCATGTTTCCAGGGTTCCTTGTTATAATATGATGTGATAGTATGCAAATTGCAAATCTTAGGGTCTCATTTTGAGCGATTCATGAAGCAGTCTTTGCTTAGCATATTTTTTGAATAGAACAAATTGTCCCTTGAACATAATACCCGCGGAGGCGTGCTTGAACTTTTCTTTATTTCATTGGGACTGTAGTCTGTTGGATTGGTTTTAAGCACAGTTTCTCGGCATTTGACTCAAACCTAGGCTTCATTCTTGTTGAGTTTTTCGAACTCTATCAGAGCCCATGTATTTTTTCGTTTTTAATTTTACATTTTAAGAGTTTCCTTTTTTGGAATAATTCACTTTTCGGACCTAGGATTACAGATTTCCATTTAAACTCATAAAAACGCTCACAATACAGACTATCAACTATCAATTAATCGACTTGGAATATTGAAGCGAGAATATTATGATTATATCGACAAGGCACAAGGCTATCATTCCCAATTCCCAGTATGGTTATGCTGTGTAAATAAATTTTCGTCTGATTTAACTGTTGTACTCGTAGTCGTAATAGTAGGTAGATTTTATGCGGGCTGGATTATTTGATGAACTTGTACCACGTTTGGGGTGATGATGCATCATTGGGTGGCTCTATTATGGCCTATGGCTGCTGTTTAATTCATCAATTACGATTAATTCGACTTCAAAGCGCATTATTTTCCACCATATAGTTGTAGTAGTGTTAACATGAGTGAAATCTCATTTGGTTTATCGGTGGTGGGCAATTGGTAGTGGTTTTGATTGAATGCCCTTGACAATGCTTTGAATTCAATCGAAATTTTTCTACATATTTTCGGCAATTGGAATTAATGAATGTGTAAATGACTTTTATAATTAAAATTATTAAAATAATTTTTTGTATGCTGCGTGAATTGAATACATATGAATTTTCTGCCGCGCCAGCGAGGACACACAAAAAAGAAAATGCAACTTTTTTTTAAAATAGGATATGCTATCAAAATCATCATAATCAATGTGGTACGATAGCCCGACGTCGGGCTTTAGGCGCCATATTTAGAACGATTAACCTATACAGGGTGTCCGGAAACTGCCGCATAAACGCACCGGATTATGATTCCTCAGTTGATTTTCAGCAAAAAAGTTGTACGGAACATACCCCCTCAGCTTAACCCTTTAGCTGCCACAGACATTTAAAGATTTTCGAAAAAATCATTTTCTTGCACGACTTAAAGCCTAATATCTCCAAAGCTAGATCAGCTAAAATAGTGAAATAACATGATTATTACAGCCAACCAATTTACCTATAAAATAAAACTAACCAGACTAAAATCGGATAAAAGGTTTGGTATTTACAGAGCTTCAAAGTCAAATTTGCGTGATTTGACCCAAAAACAATCTTTTTTTCCATCTCAATTTTCTCCAGTTCTGACAAGGTGAGGTGCTTGTACGATTCTTTTAAAAATTGGCGCATAATCTTACGATCATATCTTTCTTACATCATTTTATTCTAGCTCCATTATTTCTAAGTTTTAGAATGTTAAGTGCAGAAAACTAGGGTTAATTTTGGCTCGATTTCGACATATACTTTGAATAGATTTTATCAATTGCAGATCTATAGGGGCAGTTTGAATTGAATTGTATTGAATTCGAGCTAAAATTAACCCTAGTTTTCTACACTTAACGTACTAAAACTGTTAGAAATAATGTAGATAGAATAAAATGATGTAAGAAAGATATGATCGTAAGATTATGCGCCAATTTTTAAAAGAATCGTACAAGCACCTAACCTTGGCAGAAGTTGGAGAAAATTGAGATGGAAAAATAGATTGTTTTTGGGTCAAATCACGCAAATTTGATTTTGAAGCTCTGTAAATACCAAACCTTTTATCCGATTTTAGTCTCGTTAGTTTTATTTTATAGGTAAATTTGTTGGCTGTAATAATCATTTTATTTTACTATTCTAGCTGGTCTAGCTTTGGAGATATTAGGCTTTAAGTCGTGCGAGAAAATGATTTTTTCAAAAATCTTTAAATGCCTGTGGCAGCTAAAGGGTACAGGGTACAACTTTTTTGCTGGAAATCAACTGAGGAATCATAATCTGGTGCGTTTATGCGGCAGTTTCCGGACACCCTATATAGTCATGAAATGGTGAAACACACAAAATAGAGAGGTTTAGTGTGTCGGTGAAACGATAGTTCAATTGGCTTTGACATTTTCTATGAAAAATTCGCTTGCCTGCCGTACGCAAAACAGTATACAGTAGAATTCGGTTATAGCGACGGCGAAGGGACCTGGGAATAATGGTCGTTATATCCGAATGTCGTTATATCCGGACAGTATAATTTTTAGTTGGAATATTTAGATAGTAAAATTATTATAAAAATAACAGGCGCGACAATCCAACATTGGACTAAGGCCGCAGGATGTGTTAGTGACATCCTATTTCCAGGATCTTATCTGCTTTTTGATGAGGTAATGAGATCAGCATCACGCTCAGCAGTGTTATTTATCCCCATAAATGGGTACTCGTTTAACATCTGAGTGAGATCATAGTCTGTCACAAGCTCGTGAGTTCGAAAAACACAATGGAACACGGTGAGATTCGAACTCATGAGCCTGTGCACCGAAGGTGCGCGCACTAACCGCTCGACCAGCCAGACTACTACAGACTTTTGTAAAATGATTATACAAAAGAATAATTCACTTGATCTCGATTTATGTTTTTGTAAAGCATATTATTAATTCCTCTGTACCCAACATGAATTCAAGTGCCCAGACCCGAAATATAACCCGAATGAGTCTCGATTAAGTTTTCAGGTATCTGAGAAAAATAGTTTATCTACCGGACATTTTTTTCTGATACAGTAGAGTTTTCCAGAAAATTAATTTAGCTAAGTTTGTCATGACTCATTAGGTTTCGAGAAGTTTCAAAGGAAAGTTTATTACGTTATGAAACTAATAAAGAGGATTCTTTTTTTTAATGATTTAATGTTTAAACAAGTGTGATCCTTCGCTTTTCCCTGCAGCCTTGGTGAATAATACGTCTATACCCATTCCAATCTCCGAAAAGCTAGCCGATAAAGGTGACAAAAAAAATGTTTGGATTTGTACTGAAAACAAAAAAAAATGTTTTGCATTTTTTAAATGCGGATTACATGAGTTGAGTAAATGGTCAGAATGTTTTCTAGTCGGTAGAGTCAACCTCTACTCTTACTCTATTGCAAACATTTATTCGAGTAGAGTTAAAATTTCCTTTTCTGGAAATTTGGCTTAGTGTTTCTCTTTTCTCTTTTTTTTTCAACTCAGAACTTACTCACCTAATTTGGTTAAAACTCATTTTGTTAGGCATTTTCAGACATTGCAATTAGCAACTGAAATATTTTTGCTAGTTTGGAAGGGTAGTCATCCGATCCGATTCATCTATCAACCTCTATAGGTAAAAGCGTACTAAAGAAAGAACTCTGCCAGGGGTTTTTAGATCAAGTTTTGTTTTTCCACAATATGACTTTAATCATAAAGAATTACATATCCTCCTTCAGAAATATTGCAACCAGGATAAGGAACCCTTCCCCTGCTTTGGAGGTTCTCCTCAGACTTCACTCTATACCTACACTTAAAATGTACCAGGAAGCTACAATTTTATGTGTATAATCATATTTCGAGTACTCTTCCCTATTATAGGTTTTCGTGTTAAAACATTCGTTTGTGCTTAAAATTCTGATTTTTTGTCAAGAAGAACCAGCGGCGTAGATAGGTTTTAAGAGGAGGAGGGGATCAGTGGTCCGGATATTTTTTTTCAGAACAGGGGAAAAGCATTAAATTGAGAAGTTCTAAATAAGGAATTAAGGTATCAATCACCATATTGTGTCTATGTTTTTCTACGGAATTAAAATACCCTTTGAGGTCTGCTGACGCGATCGAAAAATGGGCTGTGGCTTCAAGTGTTTGAAATTGTTTCAATTCTGCTGTTTACCTGAAATTTCGAAAGAATAGGTTTGGCACTGTGAAGCAAATATTGTACGTCGAACAATGTGGCACTAGCGATCATGTTTCATAATCCCCACCTTAATGTTGGTATATCTACTTAACCGAAGTTGCACTATAGACTCCTGAATGATACGCGGGAGCTTGATCGCGTCAGGCGAAAAATCACCTTAGGAAGTGTAAGGCATCGTCTAAAATTATCAGTATGCAGAATACGCTCTAAACTTTGAAAGATATATCCTGGAAGCAGGGGCGAACCCAGGAATTTATTTCGGGGGGAGATTTGTGAATGAAAGTGACTCATGAAATCATACGTTTATTTTCAGACCTAAATCTTAAGATAATCGATGTTATATATTCTAAATTTCACAAAAATTTAATTTAAAATATTTAAAGTTGATTTTCATCAAACAAATTTAGGTTTTTTTTAAATACTCCCTTAGGAAATAACTGGTTTTGGTAACCGATTTTTACGAAAATTTTTAGACGGCATTCCATTATTGTATTTCTTGCAAATTAATTTAGTTTTTTTACATCCATTTAGGTCCTACAAACTGAAGACATGTTTTACCCATTTTTCAACGGTCCTTATGAGAAATTTGTCAATTTTTGTGGTTTTTGAAACTCGCGAATTATATGTAAAATATGTAAAATGTAGAATATGCAAAATGACCCTAAACAAAAACTACTCACTGAAGGTATCTCTTCTTATCTATTTTACATTATTTCGCATTAATTAAAACTTTAAAAAATAATTCGCAACTATATCTTGTCTATCAAAACTAATAAAATTAATTAATTAAATTTTTATCTTATTTGATTAAACTTAACTTTCAATGTCATATTTTTTTATTTGTAGCGTATAGTAACGGTGATAAACCTAGTACATGAGATTGCAAAATGTGGTGGAGAATTTTTTTTCTTATATTTTTTGGGGTGCTGAGCAGGAATCCGGAGCTTCCCATCAAAATTTCGTTGCGGAACAAAATGGCGAAAAACCCCAAAATGTTCGCTGTTTTTCTGTTTTTTGGCTCCTAACACTGAAACGATTCATTTTCGCGAAAAACTCTTCATGAATGTGTTAAGAGAGAATATGATTACGCGTCCAAAGAGACATAAATATTATAAATCTGTTGAGCGGTATTACTACAATTAATAATGTATGTTTGACATTTTTAACATAGTTCCATCTTATGCATTCAATTTTGAGATTGAACGGTTTTTAATTTTTTGTCGCAAAAGTTGCACTTTTCTTGTTCTTTATGTATTTTGGGGTGCTAAGCCCGAATCCGTAGCTTCCCGCCAAAATTTCGTTCCGAAAGAGGGTCAAAATTGCAACAAAAAAAATCAATTATAGCGTTACCGCATAACGCATTTTAAAGCAGCTTCGAAGCTTTAGGCTAAAAAACGGAAAAACTCAAAAAATTTTGTTTTTTTTTTGCGGTTTTGGCCCTGTTTTTCAACGAAATTTTGGTGGAAAGCTGCGGATTCAAGCTCAGCACCCCAAAAACATAAGAAACCAAAAAAAAATATCCACCACATTATGCAATCTGAAATCACCTAGTGACTATACTATAGATCTTGAGTATTAAAGTCATCACTTATGTATTTGTTATGTCAATATAATTATGTTGTGTAAATTTTGTTTAAACTAATACTTTTGGAAAATCGGTTTCATATTTGGGGGGGGGGGTGTTTTATCTCCCCGATCCCCCCTTGGGTTCGCGCCTGCCTGGGAGGTTGTGGGTGATCTTAAAACTGAATGTTCGTCTGCAATACCGAGTGCAAACGTTAAGAATCGTTCCCGCACTGAAGTTGGATGCGGTAAAAATGGGTCACAGTGGGTGGTTTGTCTGCAGCATACAATAATGTTCTGCAGAACGAGCAAAGAAGCAGGACTTAAAGATGCTGAGACGCTGAGATTATTGATAGTACCTATATTCTATGAGATTTTGTTTACGTGAAATTTTACCGCAATCTTTCGTTTTATCTGTAAGTTTTCTATTTTTATAAATAGAAAGAGAAAGAAATCTTCCCTGATTGACTTCTGTGTAACAAAAAACAAATTGACTGAATATTCAATTCAAAAGTCAGCTATCGCACGCCGATGGTCCTGTAGATGGAACACACTGCGTTAGATAGACAAGGTCAAAACCGCCCTCTCGACGCAAGCAGGAATTTTTCATCCGCTATTTAACGAATAACCTCTTTTCTACAATGCACTGCTAATTTAGGCGACGATGAACCTCATAAATGCAATTTTAATGCCCAGTGGCGCAACCAGAATATTACCCTGGAGGGGGGCTAAGACCATCCATTTGAAATTTCTGCCACAAGATGGATGATGGCGATTTTACCCAGTAATGACGCTATACGTTGGTTTTTATGTAAATTTATCATAGCTTAGCATTGCGTTATGGAAAGGTGAGTGTAATATCATATTCGTTAGCAGCACGTTTTTTTCGTGATTTACTGAAAACCCAATTTTCAATCACATTTTTCAACATTGCAATTGCAGCGTTTACAAAACAGAAGCAGATCATCAACCGAAACTTATATTCGATCAAATTGGACACTTTTATATAATAGGATATATTCAGACTTTGTAATATTCCTGTTGTAACGAAGTTCCACGATCTCGTATATGCTAAAGCGAAACGGTGCGGATAGGAGATATGCCACTTGTTCCCTACATTCTCCAGGCAAGATCGTCTTCTGAGGTTAGATAGACAGTGGATTCACTGTGACATGACCTTATCTCGTAAAGGACCAATGATGATGTGAATATAGCTAATATGGCGGCTATATTACGATATAAAATCGATATATACAACGCTATCATTTATTTTTGGCTTGTTCTGCTAGCCGTTCTCATAGGGGGGACTTTTGTGTTTCCGATATTTTCCGCTATGTATCCGCTATATGGCGGACGGTAAGATCAGTGTCGCTAGTGTCGATAAGAAGAACAAGAAAATTCTTCTTACGAGAGCTGATAGCGTAATGTTTTCCTTATTTTTTTACTAAAAACTATTTACACAAAGATTTTGGTTGAATAATTTTTACGAAATGTCGACCAGAAAAACGTAAAATCGTAATCGTTGCCTCCTTTTTATATAAGTCAGGTACGTCAAGCCAACACCTACAGATCTGAACAACTTGCTTTCCACAATTTCAATTGCAGCGAAAAACTCAAATTTTCTTTCGAGTAGGTACGTCGAGTCACACATATTTCAGATTTCAGTATTTATAGCTCGGTAAAAAAATATTATCGAAGTCGAATACAGTGAAACCTCTCTTAACGGACACCTCTCTAGATCTAGAGCAGACACCCCTCCAAACGGAAATTGTTAAAAGTCCCGGCATGTTCTGCTATCCGCTCTCATAGGGGGAACTTTTGTGTTTCCGATATTTTCCGCTATATGTGATATGTCCGCTATATGGCGGACGGTAAGATAAGTGTCGCTAGTGTCGATAACAAGAATAAGAAAATTCTTCTTGCGAAGCTGATAGCGTAATGTTCCAAGTCCCGATTTTACTTTAGACAATGTAAGTGCAAATAAAACTCCTATAAAACGTACATTCTCTTACGGATGCGGACAGCCAAATTTTAATTCCCGGAGACAATTTTACGTAGGATTTTACCTCTTTTGAACGGACATTTTTTTTTTTAAACAAAGTGATAATTGTTTTTTCTACAAACCCCTGATACATACTTTAGGAATAACTACGAAATTGCTTTAAAGTTATTCCTGGCACTAAATCTCTGAAAATGTTGTTTGAGAAAGTCTCTATGATTGACATGCGTCCGCTCACTAGAGGCTTACAATGAAATTATAGATTATAGTGTCCAGTGTCCGTGTCCGGCTATGTGATTGCCGTATATGAGAAAAAAAATTTGTTCAAAAAATTGGCACCAAGAAATTTGTCCGGCAATGGAAGATTTCCTTTTTTTATTTGGTGAGAAAAAAACTAAACGTTCGCCATACAATAACACCAGAGACACAGTACATTCAGCCCTAATACTCTCTCTTGTATGAAAATGAATTTTACTTTTCACTGTATTTATTCGGACACTCCTCCATAGCGGCCACCCTTCTGCAACGGACAACTGTGGTAGTCCCGTGGTTGTCCGTTGTAGAGAGGTTTTCCTAATTGTTTTTTTTTCAAAGACAATTTTATGCTCAATGAACACGATACATGTTTTTATAAAATTTGCAACGAGCTGCATTGCTTCATAATTAATTTTGTAATTTTTCCTTACGTTGTTTATAGGTCTGGGCCTTAGCCCCTCCCGTGGTTGCGCCACTGCCTATACCCATGTACAGACCTAGACAGTGTTGCCAATTTAGCCGTTTTCCGGCCAAATTGAGCCGGATACCGTGCTGTTTAGCCGGAAGAAATTTATTATTCCGGCCGGCCGGATTTTTAACCGGAATTGATTTTCTTCGGCCGTTTTTCCGGCTAAAATTAGTTTTTGATTTTTTTTACTTTGAAACTATAGAATCAATTTTTCAATATTGACAAACAAAATAATTAATCGCCGTGAAATTATTTCTACATACACTTATTATCTTGTATTAGGGTAAGTACCTACTATGTCCACCTAGATGTAAACTTGCATTTATGTCTCCTGGGGAAAATTTGCCGCGGAGACTTGCCTTTTTTTCAATAAAGTTAGGGTAATGGGTTTCACGTAAACTGACGATATTAGTACCTAGTCTAATCATGTAATTTACTAACCACCAATATGCAGAATAATTCGCAAAATGGAAGACAGTTTCTTCGATAAAATTCTTTGTTCAGCAATTCTCGGAGCTTCGGGGTACCTGAACATTTTTCAAAGTGTCAATTCTTTACCACAGATAACGTAATCATGCCAGATTAAGTACAAGGAGGAACACCTTTTAATGCGATTCATCTGATGAGAATTGCAGCGCGCCATGTAATACTATTTCGAAACCGGCTCGAAATGCACTCTGTGTGCCGCAACTCGCTGGAGTATGCATACTATTGTGCTGTCCCACTATGGGCAAACTGGACGGTGGATAACTCAAATCATTTTTTGAGCATGCAACATCCACCGTCCAACAACAATGTTTTTGTAGCTTTGTTTAAACCCGTTCTCGAATCGCTGGCTAGCCATTGCCTAGCCCCATTTAAAAATGATTCGATACCAGGGTGTATTTCGTGTCCTATATAAGAGGATCGTACACTTTTGCCTGGTTGAGTCCGGTAATGCCTCTCCTGGTATTACATGACGCGCTGCATACGTAGAGGCATCTGATGAGAATTGCAGCGCGCCATGTAATACTAGTTCGAAACCGGCTCGAAAAGCACTCTGTGTGCCGCAACTCGCTGGAGTATGCATACTAATTTTGTAGTTTACTGGGCAAGCTACAAGCACAACGTCTGACTATTCATAGAAACTTCACATTTTCGTAGATGTATTACATTTAGTTGTTGGGTTTGTAGCAACAAATTAATCAAAAATTTATACCATTTCCCGGCCAAGCTCATAATTTTGGAACATCAATTTCGTATCTTTGGAGCATCAAATTCGTAATTGCGGAACATTAACAATGGAACATCAATTTCGTAACTATGGAAAATAAAATAAAATTTGGAGGGCTCAAATTCGAAAATGAATAACAAGCTTGACACACATATTTTCGAATGACGCAAATTTATCATCATTAGAACGAGTTACGCATTTGGACCATCATTTGCTCAATAATGACTGGGGACGGCATCTGTTGTAAAATTTAAGATCAAAAATGTTTACAAAAATATTAAATTTGTTATCAATCTTTACACATTTCTACTCAAATTCTTTAAAAAAAAGTGTGTCACAAATTATTGAATTGAATATTCATCAAAATATCGCAATTGTGAGGAACATTTTTACCATTTACACAAACGTCAAAAGTAAATGACGAATTCTAATGACGAAAGCATATGTGTCACTCCAATTTCGAACTTTCATCATCATGATTATCGTCATGATGATTTGGATATGTGTCTTGGGCCTAAAATGGTTAACTTTTAATCAAAATATAAGATTGTTCAGGTGCGATGATGGTAAGATGTCCATATATAAACGCGATTGCCCTTGCCCATAGTTACGCATTGGACGTTTCGTTTTTCGAATTTTATGTTCCACAATTTCGAACCTAATGTGGTTATGGACTTGACTGAGAAATTGTACCTGTATACAACAATTTTGACTAGTTGAGCTATCTAACTTCGAACAAAGTAAATTTTAACTGTATTGCCAGCGATTGGAACATATGTATATGCTCCAGAACTAAGAAATCTGCCTAAAGCATAGTTTACGGGTAGTACTCCAGAAGAGAAATACAATTATTAAAATCAGTTTTCAACTATATATTTTTTCGTAATGTGACTGTTTTGTTTGATTTAGCCGGTTTTTTGGCCGTTTTTCTCGCTGAAATTTATTTAGCCGAATTTTTAGCCGTTTTTTTTTTTGAAAAAATATAGCCGGTTTTCCGGCTAAATTTAGCCGTTTTCTAAATTTCTAATTGACAACACCGCCTAGAAGGCACGTAAAATCTAAAACATTTAATTTCATGTTTTTTTTAGGAGAATAAGGGGAAGATGGGTCGTCTCTGACATAAAATAAATAACAGGCGCGACAATCCAACATTGGACTAAGGCCGCAGGATGTGTTAGTGACATCCTGTTTCCAAGATCTTATCTGCTTTTTTTTGTTGAGGTAATGAGATAAGCATCACGCTCAGCAGTGTTATTTATCCCCATAAATGGGTACTCGTTTGACATCTGAGTGAGATCATAGTCCGTCACAAGCTCGTGAGTTCGGAAAACACCATGGCTCACGGTGAGATTAGAACTCATGACCCTGTGCACCGAAGGTGCGAGACCAGCCAGACTACTGATCTGACATACCTTTCATATTTTACAAGGACATCCTTCAGCTACCATTTGATGCTTTTCGCAACATTTTATCAAAAGACAAGCAGACACACGGACAAACAGACAGACATGGCTTATTAGAATCACGGACCGACCCTGATCATTTATATACCTATATTTTTCCATACCTCCGGTAGCTTCTTTGATGTGTTACAAAATATCGGAGTAGTAAAAACAATATACCCAATACCATCTTATAGGTATAGGGTATAATGTAATCTAGATGCACTATACCTACTTCTCCTAGTATGGGTACTTGTTTGAATCGCTTATTCAAAGCTAAATATATGTACGTATATTACTTTTTGTAGTATTCAGCTCAACACGTAAAATATACCCAAAATTATAAATAATAATGATTGGAAAAAGGGGGACTCTCCTAATTGAAATTAATTCAGAAAATGCCCTAACCAAAACCAAACACCCTGTTATAACGCGGCGTACTGCACAAAATGGACGTGTGTGAACAGTTTTCGTATTTTCAATTTCATATATTCATAGCATGTGATTCATGGAACTTCAGAATTATTAACTTGTAGTATTCCTTTCTAAATTATGTTAGGAGAAACTGGAGTGAAATAAACGTAGATAAAAATACATCCTATAATGTGTGTATAAAATATACATAATAATTTATCCTGCTCAGGTGTATAGAAATTGTAAATATATTAATAATATGGCAGATTGGTTCTAGTCTTAATAAAACGCAGCATTTTTTCATTTTTAATGCACAGAAAAAATCATTTGCTAAAAACAGGAAAAAATACATCAAAAATCAGCCAAGGAGTAATTTTTCCTGATTTAAAATATATTTTCTTGTTCCAAGATTTTTTTTTCCTGATTTAAGATGTATTTTCTTGTTCCAAGAAAAGTTTTGCTTAAAATAATGCTTATTTATTTTAAGCAAAGACTTTTCTTGAAACAAGGAAATACATTTTAAATCAGGAAAATTATTCCTTGGCTGTTTTTTGTTGTATTTTTGTCTTGTTTTTAGCGAATGATTTTTTCAGTGTGGCGAAATTTATTTTAAATAGTCGACTATTGCTTTATTCTCCCCTATACTTGTAGCATGCATATACTCACTTGCATTTCCCATCACTGCCTTACATGAAAACATAAAATACATTAGACCTCTAAAACATATCAGATTCAAAGATAGTGTGTAACGTCTACTGCAACTCCCAGCTTGGAATCAATTTATGTTGATTGCGTTAATTAGATTCGATTGAGAGTATGCCTTGTACCGCGTGCATGGACTTGAACTTTTGTATTGTACTGGAATTGTGGTAGGACCAAAGTCATTTTAGGGGAATCATCCCGCATCATACTTGTAGATTCATCATTCAATCCTCGGTTTGGGTAAAACGAAAGTGGTGTGTCACTTCGTCCCGTTCGTTTTGCTGCGAATATAAATTTTCAGCTTTGAATTTTTATTGTAATGATATCTTAAATAGAATATGACGATAACATAGTCGTACAATAAAATTTCCATGATGGGTAATTATCTTTAAAATTTAAAGTCACCACAGAAGCCGAAATTGAGATGACTAACAAAGGACACTTCAAATTTACGATGTCATTTATGTCAGTTCGTATCCATACAAACATTTATTTGCGTACGTGTTTAAATTAACCGTCAATGTCACGATCAATTAGAATAACCATAACCGCACATTCGCATCAAAGGATCATTCAATTTATATCCTCCGTATTCATCGCAAACTCTGAACTTTCACATGTAAAATTCTCACTGTTGCAATATTAGGTCATGTCGGAGAATAAATTAAAGGGTCTCGCGTCTCGTAAGGGTTTGCATACATATTGCATTACCCTGACAAACAAGGGGAAGTTTGAATCACACATTCAAATCCTTTTCGCACAAAGGTCCGGCGGCGCTAACACACCTTTAAAGGTGACGAATAAACATCTCAACAACAAAAGGTTCTTTTGTACTCCTTTTTATAAGAGCGTCTATATGTGCGAAAAATCTAACGCAATCTTGTCACCTCTTTTTTATATCCTTGTGGCAAGGAATAAAAAAAAAACTATGCGTTTAACAATCGTTCCACAATTTCTTCGTAGATTTCCGTTGCGTCTTCTTATCTGATTTCAGAGGACTATTATTGAGACGTCGGAAACTGGGGTGGCAAAATCACACCAAGGAGTCACCTTTAAAGTGATCGTCTGTCGCCTTGATATGGCATTTTTACAACTATGTTATTATACGCAGTCACACAATTATCTCGACAATCTACAGGATTTTTGTCTGAAGTTTGTGTGTGACAAAAGATGTTTGGCATGAGCACAAAACCTGCAATTACTGGCATTTAAAGATCGTCGATCGTTATCAGTTTCATTTTTTTTAAGGTTTTGTTCATTTTCACCGTTGAACATGCTGTGAATTGACGTGAACAATGTTGGATGATGCAGAAGTTGGAAGAGAAAATTTGAACAATGGCTTAAGATGTAATAAATGGTTTACGACATTTTTAAAGAATGATTAGATCTGGATACATAACCGGTAAGATAACAGTTATGAACTGATTTGCAATTTTTTCAGATATTCAAGTACATTTCTTTAATCTTGAAATTACGTATTGACTTGTATGGACATCACTGAACAAAATCATAGGTTCTTATACAAATTTCAGCGGAATTTCCAGTAGCGAAAATGAGTTTATGTGAAATTCCCGTTTTTTTTTATTTGCAAAATTCCCGTACCTCTAATTATAAAATATTTTTTTAGCGTTCATGTAAACATCGGAAAATAAACAGACAGAAACACAAAGGACTGTATGAGTATATAGAAATTTGATTTAACCATAGTTAAGTTGTGAACCGCCGTAACTTAATTTTGGACCATCTCTCCAAAATTCGATGTTAATCCATTTTATCGACAATATCCTTCGCAGAAAACATTAGCATCAAATTGTCTAATCTAAACGTTCATCCCCCATCAACGTTCGTAAATGATTGATTATTAGTCTTATTTACTAAATATGATCGTTCGATCGAAGCTGATGTCACTGGGCATGTCAAAATAAGCCGAATAATCTTGTAAGCTTACGGTCCTTAGTTTAAAAGACTCTCTCGCTGTCTTCTCAAAATTTTAACACTCGGAGCAATTATCAAGAAGAATTTGAATTTCAGCATGAAGGCCTTCAGGGATCTCTTTTGAAATACAAAAATAAGTTTCGATTACCGCATAGCTACTGAGATTATCTTGCAATTTTTCCTACACTGAACCAAATCGCCTGCTAAAGTAAAGAAAATACGGTTCAAATCAAAAAAAAAAAGACAACAAAAAACAGCCAAGAAATATTTCTCTTCATTTGAGAATTAGTCACACTGATCCAAGTGAAATGCCAATAGCGGCAATTTAAGGAAAAGTAACCTTGAATCAAGCAAACTTTTCTTATGAAAAAGACGAGAGAATCTGAATAAAAATAAAAAAAAAACTTGCATCACACCAACATCGAACCCATAACCCCACTCTTCCCAGTCAAACGCGCTACCCACTGAACCAAAGACACTTCTGACTAATCTACTACAACGGTCCAATATAAGCTAAAGCTAAAATAAAGCTTTTCCACGAGCTTTACATGGAAAATGTCAAAAAAAAATCTATTATCAAGCATTTGTTTGCTTGAATTGAGAAAAATGGTTTAGGCTTGAATCTACTTCCTATTTCTCAAAAGAAGGTCTTGAAAATAGGATCGATTCAAGGAGAAATTTTCACATTTTGAGAAATTTTGTCTAATTTCGGGAATTTTGCAAATGAGAAAAGAGTTTCTTAATTTTAGATAGCCCAATTTTTTCAGTGTATCGGCCGGAATTTGGAATATGTCTTGAAATGGTTGGAGCAGTTTGTCGATTTTTTTCCAACGAGTTCGGTGTTGTTTTTTGTAGTCCGATTCAGGATCAATATCTAATTTTCTTGCGAAAATCATGGGGCTTTGAACTAAAACATTGTTTTCGCTGTCGTTGTTAATGTTTTTAAAAGACTTTATTGTACTGCGAATGAGTTTCATGGCGTCAATAATATTAAGGTCCTGAACTTCCACATTTTCAGTTAAATTTTTCAATTTAAACATTAGTTTTATGTTTTTATGCCGAATAGCTCTGTTAATAAGTACAGTGTAACCCCTATAATTACAACCTTCGATAATTGCAATACTCGATATTTGCAACTACATATAAAGTTATTCTCATTGAAGACTCTAAATATGCAACGCTAATTGCAATTTTAGAGTCGATATATTTGCAAAGAAAATATTTCCCATTGTAGACTCTAAATTTGCAACGACTGTTGCGATTTTAGAGTCATTCTTTAATTTTAAGGTGTTCATGGTCTTTACCCGGAAATAGAAAACGGTTTTTAGGGTTTTTTAGATTTTTCAAAAAAACCCTTATGAAATCGATTTTGTCCGTCCGTCTGTCCGTCTGTCCGTCCGTCTGTTCACTAAATAACTCGCGAACGGCTTAACCGATCGTCATGAAATTTGGTAGGAATGTGTAGAATGGTAACAGTCTTTGGCACGAAATACTTAAAAGTTGGTAGGACAAAAATAACAGGGTGTCCCGGACATTTTAAAATTTGTTCACTAAATAACTCGCGAACGGCTTAACGGATCGTCATGAAATTTGGTAGAAATGTGTAGAATGGTAACAGTCTTTGGCATGAAATACCTAAAAATTGCTATGGCAAAGATAACAGGGTGTCCCGGACATTTACAAATTTGTTCACTAAATACCTCGCGAACGGCTTAACCGATCGTCATGTATTTTAGTAGGAATGTGTAGAATAGTAACAGTCTTTGGCACGAAATACTTAGAAGTTAGTAGGGCAAAGATAACAGGGTGTCCCGGAGATTTAAAAATTTGTTCACTAACTGATCGTTATGAAATTTGGTAGGAATGTGTAAAATTGTAACAGTCCTTAGCACGAAATACTTAGACGTTGGTAGAATAAAGCTAACAGGGTGTCTCGGAGATTTTAAAAAGCCGACTTTTTTAGTTTTTATCGGACATGGACGTATGGGTACTCACATCAAAGAACTCGATGGGTACATTTCATATCAGTCGCTTTTTTCCAGTTTGGAGTAATGGTAACGGAGTTACAGCTAATATATCCAGTTAATATGTGTAGCCATGATACATCTAAATCTATTTTTGGATTGGTCTAATTAAAAAGTGTTACAGAATGAAAGGCGTTAGCCTTTCATTCTGGGACGCGTTTATTTAGACCAATCCAAAAATAGATTTACGAGAAGCATTTCATTAATTTTGTGCATAATGCTTATTTATTACCTATTAAATTTATGTGCAAAATTATTCACAATGTGTGTATCCAAAATCTAAAAAACCCTCGTATTGCGGGCGCAGCCCTCTGTACGCCGGTATTTTTATTATTAACTAAAAGAAACGAGTTTGCCTAGCGGCACCTATTAGTTTTAATTTGGCTTCATAACGGCGTTGTTTTTAACAAAAAGTGTCTGCTAAAACTCACAAGTTCCTTTTGCTGAATCAAAGCGGAAATTGCAAAGGAACTGGAAAGAGGCCATCATTGGCAACGTTGTCTTCATAATATGAGGTGGATAAATCAACAATTAGTCGAATTAGGAAAAGCGAGGCTGAAATACACTGCCTGTCATAACTATAGCCGCACCATAAAACAGACTGATCCTTTAAAATTGAAAGAGAGCACAGTTATTCCACATACTATAAACATAAGGGATATTAAGAAGACAAATAAATTCACAAGAAGTTTCCTTAAATTTCAAACCGTTATTTCTCTGTAAAGGAAAATCTCGAAGGAAGTGGTGGTAAATATCGAAATTTCATTTTGTATGAGAGTCACCTGTTGCAATCAAGTTTTCATCGACAACATTTAAATTTAATGGGAATATTTTAGTTGTCATTGGATCAAATACAGTGTTAATTGTAGTCAAGGTGACTATGTTTTTACGTACACACATCCTTGATGTTGGTCACAGCAATTTCACAATAGACTTCGTACTACTTCGGGAATCCGTCGATATCTCCGCAATCCTTTGGCGGAACGACACGATTGAGATGTCGCCGGATTCGCAACAAAATTGCCATGGGTCATGGGGTTTTTTTTCGAATAACCGTCAGCCCGGATGTTGGCATAGCAAGGTTACAATTAATTACAATTAAGTTACATTAACAACCGTCAACCTGGATGTATGATGGTTTCTGGGATAGTATGAGCATTGTAGGTGGCGTGCGCACATTTTAGTGCACGAAAAACTGAGTAAATGAGTGTGCTGACATATTTAATAGAAATTTATTAAATTAATGATTTTCGAGATAACTCGCTAATATAGTTGAAGGGCAAGTGCAGTCTCATCAATCAGTCAGGGGGTTGAGTACATATGTTGTTGTTGTATTATCTTGACCGCTTAACCCCCCGACGGAAATCTATAGCGTTGTTTCCATTATACACTTTGGTTTCATCATCGAGAGGTCGATCCCAATAAATTATAGTTAGCAGGTTGATTGGCATTCAAATTAGTGTCAAGTTGTGAGTGAAGCCAATAATGCGAGCGAAGCGAGCTCTCTCACATGGGCGTAGCCAGGATTTCGGTCAGGGGGGGGGGGGCAAGCCCAAAATTTTTTCAACATCATGATTTTCTTAGGAGTTTCGGTCGCAGAAATATTGTTAGCAAATTTTAGAGTAGCCTGGCTTGTGGTTGGATTGGTGCACAGGGTCATGGATTCCAGACTCACCGTGAACGAATTCATTTTATGGTGTTTTTAGAACTCACGACTTAAGTAGCGGACTATGATGTCGCTCAGATTGTAAACAAGTATCCATTTATGGGGATAAATAATATTGCTGGGCGTGCTGTTAATCGCAACACCTCAACAAAACAGCAGTTTAGATCTTGAAAATTGGATGTCACTCATACATCTGCGGTCGTAGCTTACTGGTGGACTGTCACGCATGTCATTTCTTTTTTTTGCTTATTTTTGGAGCCAAATTTAAGAAAGGTGATGAGAATTGTTTTCTTTTGCCTTTTAAAGCGTAGTTAGTCTATTTTCAGTGCAATTCTTGTATCTCGGACTGCATATTCCACTTGTGTCACTTTCATCTTATCAAAGTAGCATCGTCAGCATATTTATAAATCCTTTATTGCTTAAAATATGGATAATAGTGTAGTTACTACGTGCTAAACCTAGTACATCAGATTGCAAAATGTTGTGTCAAAATCGCGAAAAACCCTAAATTTTATGCAGTTTTTTCGTTATTTGGCCCCTAACTCCGAAACTATTTATTTCTGCGAAAAACTCTCCATGGATATTTTAGTCAGCACAAAATAGCGCTTAAATATTACAAATCCGTTGAGCGGTATTACTACAATTGATAATTTAACATAGTTCCATAATTATGAATAAAATTTTTGAGTTGGAACGGTTTTTCATATTTGGTTGCAAAAGTTGCATTTTTCTTGTACGTTTGGGGTGAATAACCTGAATCCGAAACTTTCCACCAAAATTTCGTTGCAAAACAGGGCCAAAATTGCAAAAAACACCAAAAAAATGACTATCAATTGTAGCTATACCTCTTCACATTTTAATAATTAATGGCGCGTTCGAACCGCAATTATGTTTTCTCTAATATTTTCATGGACAAGTTTTCGGAGAAATGTTCACTTTCGGAGTTATAAGCAAAAAAACGTGAAAACTCCGAAAATTTTGGATTTTTTCGAAGTTTTGACCCTTATCCGCAAACGAAATTTTGGTGAGAATCTCCAGATTCGAGCTGAGCACCCCAAAAAACATAGGAAGCAAAAAAAAATTTTCTCCACCACACTTTGCAATCTGAAATCACCTATAGTAACTAGGTATACTATAACGGTTTAATTAAGATTTCTTCTAAATTTCTCAAAGTAGTATCAGTGGCTACATTTTATTGCTGGCATGATTCAGCTAGAAAATAAATTTTGATTAAATAACTTGAAAGGCACTGAAATATGATGTCCGTTCTTTACCAGGTCCCTAAAAAACATACTATTTGTCCCCTTTCAGATGAAAATAAGTTGAATTCCACTATACCTTCCCGAAATTGTTTACTCCAGGTCAGAAGCCATGAAATGAAACAGGAAATATGGGATCCACGCAGCCACAGTAGCATACTCACAAGTGAAATGTGTGTGCTGGAACGCAGCCTCCGTCAGTTACGAGAGGCCACTCGCTGTCATCTATTTGTATGTGTCTCCTGACTGCAAACTGTTCCGATCATGGCTTCTCCGGCAGCACTTGAAGTGGTGGAAAAGACAACTGCTGCGCCAGCAGCAGAAAATTTTTGGAAATGTTGTATAGTGCAGCGATTTTTTTACTACATCGGTAAGAATTTTGTACCA
The DNA here is from genome assembly GCA_949715475.1 of Microchrysa polita. Classification (NCBI taxonomy): domain Eukaryota; kingdom Metazoa; phylum Arthropoda; class Insecta; order Diptera; family Stratiomyidae; genus Microchrysa; species Microchrysa polita. The sequence continues at coordinate 75,365,048 of OX454418.1, read as the reverse complement.
TCTTCACCGACCAGGGGGGGCGACCGCCCCTCCCTGCCCCCCCCTGGCTACGCCCATGCTCTCTCAGCTAGTTTCTGAATAAATAATTATAACGGATTTTGGCCTTTTTGCTTATTGACCTCTCAGTATCGATAACCTTTTCTTTTACATGGAAAACTCTTTCAAATATCGTTTTTAAGGTAATAATGTTTCTTAAAGATTTCCTCTCTAATTTTGATGAAGGAGGGGCCACTTCCGTAACATTTGTTACATTAAAACCTTCTTGAAGTGCAATGATTGGTGGGAGGGGATACAATCTCTTGCTGCAGATTCCGTTATGTGTCATATCTTCTGTATTAAAACAAAAACAGTTTATGGTCAGGATATTCCAGAGAAATTTCCACTGTATTAAGGTGATTACAACAATTTTTAAATACATAATTAACCCTGATTAATACTATTAAGGAGCTCTGATCCAAGTTTGTATTGATATCTATAGAAATCCGGCAAGTGCTCATTAAAAGTATTAGCCAGGATAGTCTACCTACAGAACAGTTGATTTCGTCACTTTCAGCATAGGAAACATTTAATGAGAATGTCCTGACGATAAACAGCTTCCATTTTATACAGAAGATAGGACACATAACAGGTTTTGAAGCAAGAGATTGCATATGGTACAAATGTTAGGGAGGGGGCCTCCCATCTATCCAATTTAGACAGCACACCTTGGAGAAACATTATTAAGTACAATTTATAAAAAAACGCGATTTCGAAGAGTTTTTTAATGTAAAAGCAGCGGTTATCGATGGTTAGAAGTTAATAAGCAAAAAACTCGAAAAACTGTTAAAATGATTTCGTGAAAAATAAACAAAACAATCCCTGAGAGTCTATTTTATTCCGAAATTATCTCTTCCGTTATAATTTTCCTCAATTTCCACTTTTTAATCAGTATTTTCCATACTTGTTCCAAGTGCGGCTATAGTTATGACAGACGGGAAATTTAGATTTTCCTTTACAGAGAAATAACGGTTTGAAATATTAGGAAACTTCTCCTGAATTTATTTGTCTTTTTATGATGCCCTATGTTTATATTATGTGGAATAACTGTGATCGCTTAGAATTTTAAAGGATCACACTGTTTTATGGTGCGGCTATAGTTATGACAGGCAGTGTATGTGGCGACAGCGGAGGTTGTCTCTGATAAGAGAAAAACCACGCGCCAATCCGAAATGGAGGCTGCGTTATATAAGGGGTTGATGCAGCAACGATCAAAATACATACCGATGTTAGCTGAATTATTGTTAAAAGAAAAAGCCAAACATCTCCACAGCAAAATTTAAGAACCTTCCACCGGACTTAGTGCAAGCAAGTGTTGGTTATTTAAATTTAAAAAACGGCATGGAATTCGGCTGTTGAAGATTTGTGGAGAGGAACTGTCCAATAGTGTTTCAGCCGTCGAACCGTTCAGTGAGAAATTCCACTCGAAAATTAATGAGATGCAATTAAAGCCAGAACAGATCCACAATGCGTATGAATCTGGCTTGTTACGGAAGTTATTCCCAGATAAGACTCTTTTCCATTTTCGTGAATCTTCTGCACCCGGGCGAAAAGTTAACAAGGAGAGAAACTACTGATCGGAAAGGCCAAGAAGCCTAGGGCATTTCAAAACAACCAAAATCTTCCTTTGGTTTATAAAGGGAATTTCTTGTTCATTGATTTTTTTTTGCTCAAACGTAAATACCTAATCCAACAAGGACTCCCCCAAAAGAGCTATTTTGGTTGTTGTTTTTCTGTACAAAAAAACTAACTCGAAAATTGCAAAATTTCGGAAATTGCAACTACCCTGTGCATTAATTAGTTGTAATTATCGAGGTTATACTGTATGTACATTCAATTGCATATTTTTAATATTGCAACTTTCAAATGTTAACATTCTTAAACTCGACAGGTAGATATTCTTTTGTAAATTTATTAATGCCAAAAATCGCAATCCTACATATTCCCACTGAGGTCAAATTTGCCGACTGCAGATGGAAATTGAAAATGTTAGGGGGTGAGACGGGTTCTATACAAAATCCACAAAGTCAAAATCCACAATTCACAGTCCAAAAGTCATAATACATAAAGACAAAATCCATAAAGACAAAATCCATAAAGACAAAATCCATAAAGTCAAAATCCATAAGGTCAAAATCCATGAAGACAAAATCCATAAATTTTTGTTTTTATTGCGTGGGCTCCAATTGGGTGATGTCAGTGCGGGTTTTGTTTTTTTTTTTACAAAAATAATCATGAAATCGTCCAAAACGTTAATTTCCGGTGGCGGAGCTTGAAAAAGTTCAGCGTTTTATTTTAGTGGAAAACCAGAGGTGAGAGCGAGCGGTGATGGTGAGATTGGAATTTTCGGTGAATTTTCGTTTCCCGGAAAGTGATTAAGATTCTTCTACTGTACCTATATATTTGTAGCGTTTGATCAATGATCAGCAAAAAAACTGGTCCGGACATTTGGAATATTAGCTTTAAAAACACTTAATTTTTCCAAGGAACCTTTTAAGAAAAACCGAAAGTTTTAGATTGTTGTTTTTTCCAGAAAAATCACTTAACTAGACAATTATCAAACCCCGGAGCATATGCGCTCTACCTGAAGACACGGAGAAGGAGCATATGCGCTTTAGCTGTCTTTACCTGAAGCGCTTATGGTCCGGGTGCACTCGTCTCCGTGTTATCGGCTAAAGCGTGTATGCCACGGATGAATCCTTTTCCGTGTCTTCAGCTAAAGTGCATATGCTCCGGGAGTTGGTAATTGTCTAGTTAACGTAATAACGTACATAAATATTCTCAATAGTCAATTGTGATGTAAATTCTTGCTTCTACTGTGATTATGAATTTTATGTATTTTTACTGTGTGGATTTTGAATTTATGGATTTCGTCTTATTGGATTTTGACTTTGTGAATTATGACTTTATGGATTTTGTCTTTGTAAATTTTGACTTTGTGTATTTTTTTTTGTTTTTTGTCTTTTTTGTATTTTTGGATTTTGTATAGAACCCGGTGAGACACCCCCCCCCATACCCCCCCCCCTAGCTACGTCCCTGATGGATATATCTCAAAGAGCTTGGAATTTTTATTCGAATATTAAACACTAAACACGAGGATTTCGGTAAACTATGCCTAAAAGGTCCTTGACAAATTTATACCCATGTTAACAGTTGTGAATTCGGAAAGAAATGTCATGGAAAAAGAAGAACAGTGAATTCGGGAGATCGCGGAAACTGATTAGTTTTGGCAACTCTTCTTTTTTGAGGCTATAGTAGCAAGTTCAAGATCCTTCATTTGCAAAAATGGGAAACTGGGAAAAGTGATTCGAGTGGTTCAGCAGAATAGTGATGGACAGACTAACATCTGTAGACTAATTCCGAAATTTAGTGCCGACGTTTTAACCGCCATCAGGAGCCAACGTATTTTCAAAAATGTTTTATAGTGATACTGCATTCTTCGCATAAGCTCCATAGGAATCTTAATGTACATACATTCTATCGGTAAACTATAATAACGGGAGTGGCAATTTGACTTCCTTCCCAGGGGCGCCGTAGACAGTGAATCCGCCCCTGAGGCAAACTTTAGCAAAAAGTAAACAAGCCCTGGAGATAAAATGTGGGGGACATTTTACGTAATTCATGCCAAAGCCACTGTTGGGGTAAATGTAAATGACGTTTCAGCCCTTAAATGTGTCGCTCATTTAAATTAAGCGTAGTTGTACTGGTTATCATCTTAATCATAATCAATCGGAATTAAAAATAATGGATTTAACTTGGTTTACTTCTTTGAGAAGTTTAAAACTTCTAAGAAATTTTCGTTTTCCTGTTTTTCACTTAAACCGTTCTCGCAGTTGGACTGATTTCTTGACTTCATAATTTGTATTATAATGTTCTTTTTTTTTGCAAATGCAGTGGCGGATTTACCCTTTTGTCGCCAGTATAGGCTGTTCACATATTGCCGCCCCTGTTTTTTGTCGATAATGAACATTGGGGCGAATTATGCTTTATTTTCCTCCAATCATTTTCAATTTACACTTTGTGCTTAAATATGTGTGATCTTCGAGCTTTCCGCTTCTTAGGTCCTGAGCATTCTTCGATATTTATCACAGAGTGTAAAGCTTATGCAACAATTTTCTGCTTGGAGAGTCGGTTTAAAGCGGCGAATTCCAAACTGTGGCATGCTCAAATATTGATGCCACCATTTTGAATCGAAATTTTTTCGAGGATTCAGAAGTAATCCATTGTTGAAATACATCGGCCAAGTATTTTATTTTCTTTGATAAAAAGAAGCACCTGGAAGCGCGATGTGGCCAAATCTGTTTGTTCAACACCACTAAAAATATTTTAGGCCGGACACAAATTCAAAAATCGCTTGATATGGCTGATTGAAAGTGATGCCGTAAGCCCGCGCTTCCTTTGTAAATCGCACCTGGCTGGATACATTTTTTAATACAATGATCCTAGATAGAGCACTTGGGGATTGTGGTTGCTCCATTGCAATTATGTTTCTCGAGGTATCACTGAAGATATGGTGATAGCGGAACTCACGAAGAAAACATTTTGGGTTTTTGGCCAACATTTTCTCGGCGGGCGCCAGCCTCAGAAAACTTCACAGGGGAGTATGAACTAAAACAAGTTTGGAGCGACTAGTTTAAATTAATATCTTTTATATATACAAAAAAATTGAAAACAAGTTGATTTGTCTCATATTTTGTGGCGAATGTGTGTCCCGTATTGGTTGGGGAAAATTAGCAGGGTTGACAGTGAGATTTGTTTGTGCAAAACCACCATCAATGGAAATGGCATAAATCCAAAATTTTAATTCAGTTTTCCGGTTTTAAATATGAAAGCCACGACCAAGAAACAGATATGTAAATTAAGGAAATATTTAAAAATGTATTCTCCTTCCCTAAAGGTCGACTAAGGGTCGGCATACATTATCCAATCGATTAAACAATCAAAGCTGATTTCTGTGAAGAAAGCTCATCTCTTAGGTTCCACTACCGAACTCGCTAGAGACAATGAGCTTTCTCCACAGAAAAGGTGCTTTCTCCACAGAAATGAGCTTTAATTGGTCAATCGATTGGATAATGTATGCCAACTCTAAGAAAATCGGCTGTCTATGAAACTCGATCGCCTTAATTACAAGAAATGGAGATTTGAAATTTAATCAATGCATATAAAATTAGCTTTGTTCTGTGTTTTCCATGGATTTCTAACATAAATTTTTGCAATTTATGATATGTCGAACTGACAAAAAGCCGAAGCAGAGCAAATGTTTTTTAAAGGTTGGGCATTAAGCTTGAATGGACTCAGTGTTTGACGGTCTTAGACAATAGCGACAAAATCTTTTCATATTTATATCTCACTGAGGGTAAAAATACGCTTCGCCTGTTCCTAAAGCGTATAATGATGATAAGGGCTACATCCTACAGTCTTCTACGGAAGTGTGAACAAACTAAAAAATATTATCCCGAAATTTGCCGCCCCCTGAAATCTGCCGCCCTAGGCTGAAGCCTACTCAGCCTACTGGTAAATCCGCCACTGTGCAAATGGAGACACGTAGAAAGTATATGTTTCCAGCACTGTTCCCCACGTCTGATTTAAAAATCAATTTTTTGTTTGTACCTAGGAGAGAATTTCTTTAATGTAGAAGCGGAAAGAGTCGATAGTCTATGTCTATCTATCATCCGTTTCGGGAATCCATCTAGGAAAACTTGGTTCGTCTTAATTCAACCACTTTTTAACATTTCATTCAAAAGTAACCATAGCAAAAGCCAGTGGATGCGAAAATTTCTGGAACCGGGTTACTTTGTTAAGTCTTTAAAATTATAAGAAATGTATATTTTTTGTATTCGGTTTTCGCATAAGAACGAGAGAGCTTCATAGCGATATTTATATTCTAATTTTAAGTTTTATCCCAAAAATTAGGGAAAAACTGATGTTTGTACATAATTGCATTTAACGTCCTTTGAGCTCATATAGATGTCTCTTAAAGAGTATAAATCCGTAAATGTTCCAATTTTATCTCCAACAAAGAAAGAAAACTCATCCGTGAAAAAGTATGTTATATCCCCATGCACAATTTCGAAAACAAAAAACAAATTCTAAGCTTTGAGTATCGTAAATGGACCATAAATTAAATAAGCATGAAAGACTGCTCAAACTTAAAGTAAACAGTACCTACAATTATCAGAAACTATAGAAACACTATTTCCTCTACAAGCAATTGACCTCAAAGACCGCTTTCTTTGTCACACAGAAACGTATATTTACCATGTACAAGAACTAAATTCATACACGAACAATCATTTTACAAGAATTGCAAGAAAACCTCATTCACTCTTCGGTGAAGAGAACCCCCTAATGGATTTTATTGTAACAATACTAACAAAAGACATGGGCATCATTGTTTCAAACATTCTTCCACCCAGGTAAAAACCCCAATAATTCAGTTTTCGTCACAGACACTGCCTCCGTGGAGCCGCCAATATAACCGAAACCACCTTTCATCACCGTTCCGGAAAAGTGGTAGTGGAATTCAATGAAAATAAACTACAAGAAGTGTTACGTGCATGTGCTACACACAATATCCGAACATCGACCCTACCATGCAACGAATTTTATCCGACAATTCCGATTGGCTCGTTGGCACGCTTAAACTTTGAATGAATAAATACAGAAAATACATAAGAGAGCTCCTGCTTTTCACTTTCACTAGGGTTATCCAAAATTGTGGCAATTCAGAGGGCGGAGCTATAGGAAACGAACAAAATGCCATAATACCTGCCGAGCTGATGACTGGTATGCTGTTGAACGGAGTTCGTCATGCCCACACGGTTAGCATACCATACCATACCAAAATAAATGGTAGTAGAGACAGATCTCTTTGGTAAGACCAGTCCAAATAACACAAAAGACTCTGGTTTCCTCCTGTGTGCGTTTGGTAGTGTTGACGTGTTGCAGAGGGCTATACGCGACCGGGAAGGTATTAGAGAAGAACTTGGATGCATCGTGTGATACAGAAACCTCTTCAGTAGAGATTGCGCATTCGTGTGATACGGACGTGGAAAATTGATCGAAGGTGAATTACCTCGGAAAATAGATTAAGTGATTTAATTCATTTTTTTTTTCTGTGCGGAAACTTGATGGACAGAAAATTCCAAGTGAAATAAAAAGAAGTTTGGAGACTTTAGTCGTGAAACGAAACGAAGAACTTTTAGTGACATAGTGCAGCAGTTTGACTTGATAAAATTAGTTGAATAAAGTTTGAGAACAAAATGGTGATTATAAGTTCAAATGCATCGGCAAGTGATGTGGACAACACGGTGCCAACAAAATCGCGTATTAACATTGATTGGGATATAAACGACTCAATTGTGCCGATTGTGAGTGAATTTGATGATTTTTTCGAATGGGCCAACGGACACTGTCGCCTGGTCTATCCCAGCAACAGTGAGGATGCCAAGAAACATGCTTCGGGATGGGCGATGCGAAATACCAACAATCATAATGTGAACATTTTGAAAAAGAGCTGTTTGGGAGTTTTGCTGTGCAGTGCCAAGTGTCGATTGCCCAATGGCGAACGAGTTCATTTGCGTCCGGCCATATGCGATAAGGCCAGAAGAAAGCAACAAGGAAAGCAGTGTCCTAATAGGTAAGTTAAAAGATAAAAAAAATGTTTAACAAAAAAAACGAAATATGTTACCTTTAGAGTAGTTTTGAACCAATTCGACAATTCTTTTATCCTTTATGTCCAAGACCCTTTTCTTTCTTATTTTAATGCTCTTTGTATGCGGAAATAGTAGCTTTATTGCCTCTCTCCTTAATTGATACCGTTAGATCTAGACGTTATTCATCAGCATAGGCAATTTAGAAGATTTCTACAACAATTCAATTGGCTAAAAAGAAAAAAGAAATTATAGTCATTTAGTAATTGTTATCCATTGAATTTTACAATTTATTTCTGGTTAAAGGCATCAATTCTTAACAACATATTTATTTATTTCAATTACAGAAATTGTACTGGCCGTTTGGAGATCATGCCATGTCGTGGACATTGTGGATACCCTGTCACACATTTTTGGCGTCAAGCCGGAAATGCAATTTTCTTCCAAGCCAAGGGAACCCACGACCATCCGCGTCCCGAAGCAAAAGGATCCAGTGAAGCCAGACGTGCTCTGGGCGGCGGACGACGTGTTCGCAGCTTGGCTGTAATGTTAGCCCGAGATGCTGCCCTCAATAATAAGCTGTGCACATTGCGTGGCACTAAGCGCAGCATAGCTTCCGTTACAAAGTCGGAAAAGACCGCATTTTTGGCACCCAATACCAAAAATGAATGCTTATGCCCGGATAAAAATTGCATGTGCCCCAATAACAATAACAACTATGTCACCTATCCGACGGAAATGGGTTTCTATACATGGAATCATACGGACGGCTACATCTACTCATCCGGCGGACAACATGCGGGAAATCAACAGACTTTTTCAGGATATGATGAAAACTTTTCGCCATCAACCGTAAGCAACGCTCAGCATGGATTACAATACCTCAACACAGCTAACACCACCACATTCCCTGCGGCTCAAAGCTCATATTTCCATCAGAATGATGTTCAAATCGACCTGAAACCTGTCCCAGCATCGCATTCAAACATTCTCCAAGAATCCGAGTCGAATACCAACACCCAAACCAGCAAATGGATACCGGAGCACTGTAAATACGAAAGTTGTGACGATACCTCAAGTTTGACCAGTAGTTCCAGTATTTATGAGGAGTTCTACTATACTCCCATTCAACCAGCCCATACGGCCGTTCAAACGAGCCACGCGCAAAACTACACTCCATCCAGCTGTAGCTACGAATCTTTGGGAACATATTTCGATCAGACCGACGGAAGTTGTGCTTACAACAGTACAATCGCCGCTTACGAAAGTCCCGTTTCCGTTTCAACTCATTCGGCACAAACGTCCCCGCATCAAAGCACCGAAAACATTCACAACTACATGAGTCCCGACAGCTTGGAAATCTACAATACGTCTCAATATCAAATGAATGGAAGCACTAGTCCCGATTTTTATTACAGCAATAATGCTAAGGATGTTTGGAATATTTCCGTGGATACGCAAAGCTTTCAGCATAGTTTTCCCACAGTATCGCCTGATAGTGTAACAAATGTGTATTAAGCCCTAGTGTATTCAATATAGAAATTAATAGAGATTGTAAGCTCTGTGTTAGAACACGTTCCGAAAGACTGTAAATAATGCTAGAATGTCGGTTATATGCTTAAGTTCGGTATCATTATACAAAAAAGTGTTGTCGTTGATTTAATTAGTAGTAATGCGTAGTTGCTATGAAAATTACTTTTTTTCTCAAACACTTGTTACAATTATAGTTCTGTTTGTTCTAGTCACTATTTTTCCATTTAATTTTAAAATTTCTACAAGTAGATTTAAAAGTTATATGCAAAACAATAGATAGCTCTTAAAGTTTAGGCATTAAAAATAAAGAACTCCAGTTTGGATTTTTTTGAAAATGTTTCAGCAAATGAACTCGATCACATTTTGAAGAATAATCCTATAAGATTATTACTAAAAGTTCTCATTTTATTATTATCTAGTAATTTATGAATTATATTCAGGTTTAGTTTCACATCAAAGTTCATACTTATTGTTTGAAGGAAATGTGCTTATTTTAATGTTACTTACTTTTCCAATAAATGTACAAAAATTCATTTAACATTGAGTTTTAATGTGGTTTAACCCATAAAATGCTACTTAATTTTTTTCAGAATTAAGGAAAAATATGATTTATGAGAAACATTCTTGATATGTAATGAGTACTACAGAAAGAGGAGGAAGAAGTGCCGACGGGTTGGCAACACTGACTCTAAACATTTGGATGTAGTCTGGCTGGTCCAGCGGTTAGTGCGCGCACCTTCGGTGCACAGTGTCATGAGTTCGAATCTCACCGTGGATCATGGTGTTTTTCGAACTCACGAGCTTGTGACGGACTATGATCTCACTCAGATGTTAAGCAAGTACCCATTTACGGGGATAAATAACACTGCTGAGCGTGATTCTGATCTCATTACCTCAACAAAAAATCAGATAAGATCTTGGAAATATAGGATGTCACTAACACATTCTGCGGCCTTAGTCCAATACTGAATTGTCGCGCCTGTTATTTATTTATTTTTAAAATACCCTTTAGCCTTTTTTTACTCGCCTAGGAGATGACGATCATAGCTTTTCGTTCGAATTTTATTATTTCTTCGAGCACAATCCTGGGTATTATGTTATTAGCTTCTTCACTCATTTGAAATAAAAAAAAGGTTGCGTTATCTTTTTTCTTGAGATTTTTAAAAATTGAAGTAAACATACCTTTTATCCGTTAGTTGATGGAGCATTTCTCACAAATACATATGTAATTTCAATTTCATTAATGGATCATATGGTTCAAGCTAGACTATAATCTGTGGCGGCTGTGTCCTGAAGGATTTGTCAATCTGAACCAAATTTCTATTATTAAAAAATAAATAAAATGAAAGTTTTGCAATTAAATTGTATATGCTATACCTACCTTAATTGTAATATTATTAGGGGTTGAGTGATATGCAGCGTATACTGGGTGCCTTCAAATTCATGTGGGTTGTTCTTTCGCATACATATACTTAGTTAGGTACGGTGCAAAATGAGTCCAAAATGTCACTGTAAAAATGTATGTTTTATTTATATGCATACATATGTATATGGCTCACTAGTTTGCTTACTCTCAATACTACAAGGTGGCGGAAAATTAATCATTCAATCAGAAGATATTGTGACAAATGGCGTCGTACAGTCTTGTGTTGGCTTTCGTCCAGAAAGGTCGTGATCGGTGGAAGTCCTTGAAATAGTAGTCCAGTAGCCGTCAATTGTTTGCGCACATTAAAAGCAAATACCGTGTTGAGGATTTGTGTCTAAAGTGGAAAGACAATGGAATGACTGTGGAACGGTTTGCGGTGCCGAGACCCACGTTCAGGCAGGGCCATCGTAATGGAGGAAATAACAAATAAATACCGAATTGTTAGCAAAATTTAAGTAAAAAAAAAGAAACAAGACAATCAAATAAAAAAAAAGTGAAAAATAAAAAACCGTAAAATTTTAAAATATATATATATATATATATATATATATATATATATATATATATATATATATATATATATATATATATATATATATATATATATATATATATATATATATATATATATATATATATATATATATATATATATATATATATATATATATATATATATATATATATATATACACTGGGAGAAAAATCCTCATAGAAGAGGATTACCAACCAGTCTTGGGGTCTTGGGCTGTAGCCTCACCTGTGGACTTCTGCATAAGCAGCGTTGACGAAGAATAGCAAAGCCTTCTTTGCTATTCTTCGCAAGAGCGTCAAATAATTCACATGTCTGGAAAAAAAATACTTTTTGAAAATTTCTTTGACTCTGATAGGCGATCCTTATGCTGCGCACGCTCTAAGAGAGGTAAAAAGCCGAAAGGAAAAATGAAATATTCATTTCGATTTAGTGGAAACGAACTACAAATAAAATAAAAAGAGACGAAATAAAATGTTACAAAGTATTTCACAATCGTTGTCGGCAAAATGTTTTTTTTTCTACAAGCGGCGAAACATTTTTTAGGTCGAGAAGAACATCAATTACTCATACTTTACAGAAAACGCGATTTCCTTATTTAAACTTTATCATTAGTTTCTCTTTTGTTAATTAAGACGCAAAGTCCTTGCTAGGCATTGAAGAGCCCACAATTGATTAGAGGTGCTGGATTGAAAAGCTTAGTAAAATTTGCCTTCGAAAAGCATAATTTGCCCAATTATGTCCACATTAAGTTCTTCTTTAAAAAAAGGAACTGATTGCAGAATTTTGGGTTAATTTCATCCTCTAATTAAAAATTTATTTTCTCTTATTTTCACCAGAATTAAGGACTAGACCTGTGCTTGCACGATACGTAGTTCTTTGCTAAAGGGACGGGCACATAATTTCCAATTAGATGACTAAAATTATAGCTCGTAATTATTATTGCATTAAGACTATTTATCCTAATTTAATTTCCGGAGGATGAAGTCTACAATTTTTGATTAGTCTGTTAACTGAATTACAAGAGAGCACGTACTCAATAAACTTTTAACTCCTGGAGAAATTCATATCAAATGAGAAATAAGGAATCGCATAAACACTCACCAAATAAAAGCGTTTTAAAATACATATCTGTGCTGAAAGAAATTCCTTGACCATAAAGGCAACATTTCATCACGAAATTTTTTGAAGTTGTTTTCGATAACTTCCATCCATGTTTGGCAGCAATTCAACTTCATTTCGCCCAACCTCTTCGTGGATAGACGCCATTAGTTAGTTCCAATCGCATTAGGAGGACAATGTTGTTTTTGACATGCTATCTGGGAGGTGTAACACTCAATTTTTTTGTAGAATGGGATGCTGGACTCACAGACGTACATATATTTAACATTTTTTAAATGCAAAATTCCATTGGACAGAGTTGGACGAAACAATTGCAATATCAGCGGCTTAGCCCATCTTTAGGCATGTATTGGCGCTATTATAGATGTATTGGTGTGACATTTTTGCTAAACCACATCTCGGAATAGCAGAATTTTCGGGTTGCCAAACGCAAAATTTAGAGTAATATGAGCACTTTGCGAAACGGTTCCGTTGTTCTTCTCTTTCCGACTTACATGTTTCATGCTTCGCAATTTCTCACAACTTGAATGTGCACGGATAGAAGAAATTTAATACACATTCATAAAGATGGGCTACAGAGTCACTTATAAGGAGTGCCTGATCTGTGTTCTGCTGTTCAAATATCGTTGATCTGGGTTTGGCTTGGTTCCTCCGTTTAATTATAGCTCATTAAAAAAAGATGGTGCGCAGACATCTGCGAGTTGAGAACCACTGGTTTTCTTTGCTCCACCACATTTTGCAGGCTCAAGTACTAAGTTTCTCACTTGATTATTGAACTATGCAGGGTATCCCGCAACCGGTTCGTCACATACCTATTCTATAGATTCTACAGTTTGTTGCTAAAAAAAAGTCTACCCAAATTTTGCCTCTAACTTTTACTATAAAGGTCGCCATAGACTCAGCGAGTAATTGAGCATTCAAAGTTCATTTTTTCTTGCGAATTCGATAGGAACCTAAAAAATATACGAAAATAAAACCCATATTTTGTAGCGGTAATTTATACCGACAAAAGTTGTCCCTTTGCGTAAGCTTTCGAACTATAATCTCATTTAGTAACGAGTACCCATATTTATGGGGATAAATAACATTGCTGAGCGTGTTGTTCATCTCAACAACTCAACAAAAAAGCAGTTAGGATCACTAGCAAATCTGCGGCCTTAGTCCAAAGTTGGACTGTCGCGCCAGCTTTTTTTCTACTTTTCAAGCTAAATTTTAGGAAAGGGCAGTCGAGAATGATTTTCTGCACCATTTAACGAAAAATAGCCCCTAAACGTGTCTAGACTTTTACTGGTGATTCTGATTAGATTCAACTGGCCTCGGATTCTACTTTTAAGACCGTAGCTTGTCTATATTCAGTGCTATTTTTGGCTTTTATTTATTTATTTATTTCTGAATATTCCACTTGCGAGATCAATATCCGTTTTAAATTCTATGGCTTTGCTTAACTTTACAGGAACGCATCTCCTGCCGAAACATACCGAGAAGCTTCTTATCTCACAGCATCCATAGAAAGAAACATTATCCGACAGTCGGCTGGAGAAATTTAGGGATACATGCTTTTCCTCTTCCTTAAAATAGAAGCCCAAGCTCTTAACGCATGCATTATATATTTTTTCTATTTATTTCCTAACTCAGTCTATTGTATATATTTTTAAAAGAGACATTCAAATCATTTGCAGAAAAAAAAATTAATCGCCTGTATGTTATGACATATTAACAAATAATTTAATCCTTTAAATCGACCTGAATACGTTAAGTATATTAAATGAGCAACAAACTGTTTCAGCACCTTAATAATTGAAATTTTTTAAATAAGTAAAACCTTCTTCATAAAAAAAAACTCAAAATTTAATACACCGAAAGTAGAACGGATTATGACCCCTCAGAGACTGAAATAACCAGCAATCCCTTAATGTTTAGGGTCGCACCTTTAACCCAAAATAATTTTGGCACGAGGCAATATTCGGATAATATAGAAATGAGAAAGGTTTTTTATTTAGTTTACCAGTCCAATAGCGGATTATGTTTGTACACTTGAATTTAGAAGGACGAATTTTTAAAGTACAGCGAGGGGACAAACATGAGAACGGGGTGACAAACTAGCAATTCATCATACGCCTGAACTATATAACTCGTAAAAAAAAATACGTTGATGTTCCTCAGTATGAAACTTAAAATTTTTAATAATGAAAATATTTGCATATCACGCCTATATGAAACCTTAACTGCGAAGTGCCGCAGGGATACCTAAATGAACCCTAATTATTTCATAAAGGCAAATGCACGCGATATGTCTCTTATAAGTAGCATGTAATGACAATAATATCAAGAGGATCATTTTGATATGCAATATGAATAAAGTAATTCATACGAGTACTCATACTCGTGTATATCCTTCCTAAATCAACACAAACGACTCGATGGTGAGAACCAGAAGTTACCGTTTTACTATTACGAGTCATAAATCACTCGGAAACGTGTGCTTTCTGTCAAAATGATGCAACAACATTTACATATGTAGTCAATTATGCAAATTCGTTTGTTACACAACATGATTAATCGTTTTTGAAAGATTTTCGCATATTGAATGAAAGCATGCAATAGCACAGTGGAGGGTTTGGATAAAATGTGCGAATTAGGAAGTGACAATGCAAAAGGGATTTGTGAAGGATGATATTAAAATGAGTCGATTAGCAGGTTACTATTACGAAGGCATATCATTGAAAATTTTTGGAGAATCTCTTTCATTATTTCGATTATGTGAGAATGGTAGTAATTTCAAGTGAAAAGTAAGGAAAAGTTTAGTAATTTCGTTAAAGACACAATAAAATCCTATGTAAAAAAGAGAAGAACGTCACGTCATCTAACGAGAAAATATACAGTTGAGCCACAATTGTTTACAGTGGAGACGAGCTTTAAAACACGCAGGGGAAAGGGGGTGGCAAAGGGATTAAATATGGGATATCGCACATCACATGTTAAACTGCCGCGCCAGTTATTTATTTGTATTTTAAATATTAAAACTTATTAAAGGGTTTAATACGATTAATATTTACGATAAATTTTTCCCAATGAGGTAAGCATTATCTTTTAAATCCGAGGAATCAGAAACCGCAATTTTGGTCAACTAATAACGGTAATTAAGATAAATTAGATAACGAAAATAATCCTTTAAAAAAATTAATTATTTCCCCTGCTTATTCCTATCGATTGATTTTGATGGAACTTGAATGCTAGTGGGTGATATGGATATCCAATTACGAAACGACGCCCATCTTGTCTATATTTTGCTCCCTTTAGAAAAATGTCCTTTTTGGTGGTAAGGATCCATTCTCAAATATTCAATTCGTTTTTGCGTCGTTTCGTTTCGAAGGGGTAAGTTAGGAGAATGCATTTAATAAATTTTGCGAGATTTTTGGCATTCGGAACCAACAGGACAACTGCAGATCGTTAACTCATTGCCGGACACAACGCCAAAATTTGACACGATTTGTATGGTCAAATGCTCAAAATTGGACGTCTATAGACGTTGTGTCCGGGAAAGTGTTAGGAGTACTTTTTTTTTTTTTCCTCCTCACCTCCTCTCATCTCCTTTCCACTTTTTTGATGCACTAATTTGGCGTGTTCACGTTAGTATATTCTATGAGCACACGAGAAAAAAAAAACTCCTGATGAAAAAAAAACTCGTATGTGTTGTATAAGTCCTCTTTACCTTTTTTGCTCATTTTAAATAGAAATTAAAATACTTAATGTCATTTCTTTGTCGAAGTGCAATATATGTATTATTCTTCATATTTCTACAGCACATCCCAGTCAACTATTTGTTGGTATAAGGGATTGTGCTGATGTTTAATACACTAAAATTCTTATTTCACGTATATAATTTTATGATTTTAGACGTATCAATATGGATAATATGATGGTGTGCATGGCTGTAAAAGATGTTTTTTCAGCATTGATTTGAAAGCTAAAGCGTTGGGTGCTGTTTTGATTATTTGCGGCAGTCCGTTGAAGTAGATAACCGACTGTATTACAGGATCGGTTCGTAATCTCTCAGTTCTTGGAATTGGTATGGTATAGTTTTCTGCAGATCTAACTGAGTATGAATGCATTTGGCTTCTCGTCGTTAATGTGATGTTTGTTTTTAACTCATTGTTTTTCGCTTTATATATGAATTTTCCCCGTTCTAATAAAATAAGTTGGCGTATGGATAGGGCTTCTGCTGTTCTATATACTAGTGGTGTTGATGTACGAATAGGAATACAATGAATTATTTTAATTGCTTTGGTGATAATTCGTCCAACTCGATCAATGTTTTTTTCTGATGTTTGACTCCAAAGGAGTAATCCATAGTTTACTCGGGAATTGATATATGCATTAAAGACATGTTTCTTAAGCGTCAACGGGAGAAAGCTTATTCGTTTGACCAAGCCAACAATTGGAGTATTTTTTTTAGCAAGGGAGTCAATGTGTTTATCCCATTTTAATTTGTCGTCCATGATTAATCCTAGATACTTTATTTCATTCACACGGGTAATTTCTTCATTTCTAATTCGCAGTTGCATTTCAATTGGCGGTTTATTCTTCTGTTGACAAATCATAAAGTTGGTTTTTGAAGCATTTAATACTAGTTTGTTGTGCAGTAGCCAGTTAGAATACTTGTCGAGGTCATTATTTATCATATTTTGCAGGAGATTTGCGTCACCACTGGAGTACAGTAACAGGGTATCGTCTGCAAACATGATAAAACAAGCAAGATTACAATTTTGAATATCATTGACATAGAGCAGAAAAAGCAAAGGACCCAATATTGAGCCTTGAGGCACTCCAATATTTACTATTTCAGGTTTGCTTATTTTGTCAAGATTTTTCGTTGATATACTTCGGTTCCGTAGGTAATTACAAATTATATCGTTAGCCTGATGTGTTATACCATAGTTTCGTAACCTGCTCAGTAGAATTTCGTGGTTTATGGTATCGAATGCTTTTCTAAGATCCACAGAAATAGCAACGGCGTATTTTCCCTCATCCAACTGTCGGTTGATAAAACTGATCGCATCAACAAGAGCACTCGAAGTATTGCTTTTACTTTGAAACCCGTATTGGCTTGTATCCAGAATTTTATTATCGTTTATATATGTGGTTAAGCGACTGTGTATAATCTTTTCAAATATCTTACTGCAGCTGTTAAGCAAAGCTATGGGTCTGTAGTTGTCCATTTCACTTTGCTCACCTCCCTTATGTATTGATGATATTATGGACATTTTAAGGTCATCTGGAAAAGTTCCATTGAGTAAGTGACTATTTATTATATTTGCAAGCGGGCAAGCAATGAGATCTTTTATGATTTTCAAATCATCGGTGGTAATGCCATCAGGTCCAGGGGCTATATGAGACTTAAGATTAGAGATGATAGTTAAAATTTCATGTTTACTGGTTGGTGATAATAACGTTAAGGCAAATGTCGTTGTAGGTGTAGTTTGCCTTTGATATACTGGGGCCGGCAAGTTGTCCACTAATCGCTGTCCAATTGTTGCATAAAATTTATTCATTTTGTTCGCTATTTCCCCAATGTCGTTTACAATTTCGTTCGCTGTTCTTATCTCCGAAATACCTTGACTTGATGCTGTCGAGCTTCGCAGAGAGGCACTGTTCAGTATACGCCACATCTCTCGTATGTTTCCGTTTGCATTTGAAATTTTGCTTGAATAGTAGTTTGATTTCGCTTCCTTAATAAGCTTGTTGGATAGTATTTTAGCTTTATTGTAATTGGCTTTATATATTATATTTGTAGGATCATTTATATGCCGTTTATATGCTTTTCGTTTTTGCTTTGAGGCTTCAATGACTTTTCTCGTTATCCAAGAGTCTTGTCTTACTCTAATTACCTTTATTGTGGTTGCATTAGTCTTCGCTTCTTTAATTATGTCTATAATTTCCCTAATACTTTGAATATTATGTGAAATTATTTGAGTGGCTACTAGTTCTCTGAAGAGATGTTCGTTAAGGCATTTAATAGAGAGTTTTAGCAAGTCGTATGGAATAAAACGACATAATTTGACATTCCATATAAAAATTCGCTTGCTTACCGTATACGAAACGAAATATCTTGATTTTGCATGTCTCAAGTAGGCATGGGTGTATTTCCGTATATTTGATTCTCTGGAAACAGTCGAAATTGGCGAAATAATTTGTCGTTTTTACACCTATGCCTACTTAGGATATGCAAAATTAAAATATTTTGTTTCGTATACGGTAAGCAAGCGAATTTTTATATGGAATGTCAAATTATGTCGTTTTATTCCATACGACTTGCTAAAACTCTCTAATATTAACTTTAGAAGGTTTTAATTTTTGAGTTACACATTTTTTAATAGCTATATTAATGACTTTGTGGTCTAAGTCTGGCCAATCAGTATAGGTGTATTCAATCTTATCTGTTAGGCTTGCATTGTTAGTAATAATAATGGTCTAGAAGGGAACTTCTAGTGGCACAAATTCGGGTAGGGGAAATTTTATTCATTAGTGCTCTGGATTATGCTCGGTTATACAGTTCAGTACGAAATCGCATTTTTCAAACCTAGGCAATATGGATATCAAAATGCAAAATTTGCTAAAAAAAACAGTTAAAATCTTCTTCCTTGCCTCGTTCTTTATACCGCTCCACGGTTTCGCGTTGCTCGACCTGCGGTGTAGGCACAAAAAAAAAAACAGTTAAAATCGTAAGGTCAAAAATGTTCTTTTTTTTACAGCGAAATGGTGTTTGGGTACAAAATGCCGTAGCGAAAAATCACATTAAATAATTTTCTAGCGATCTGTATAAGGGTAACCCTTCTTAAATGAATGAAATGGACTGCTAAAGAGAATACCGGAATTTTCAATTCGCGGGCGTTTTCGGTACCACTGTACGATCTGCCTGTCTTCACGATCAGAATTTCTATTGGATTCCAGTGGAATCGGAACGAAGAGGATGCGAGCTTACGGTAATCCAAGCTCAATTTCTGGGTGTTCCCAGAAGAATCGATTGAAATAGTCCAAACCGCTGAGGCGCACAATAGTACGAAGTACGGATGTATGGCCAGTAAAAGTCTCATATTGTGTCTTGCGCCTCCAATAATATTTGCTAAAGGCGCTGTGGCATCCGCTACTTTATCGCTTGCATACCTTAGACGTTATCTTAAGTAGCTTCGAATCAATTATAACCCCATTTAATGGCTTTTTAGAGTTTATGATATAGCTTCCTACCATTGAATTTATAGAACATGGAATGCGCATACAATATGAAAATTTCATCAAAAAGTGGCTCCAACATCTGGGTAAACTTTTTGAATATTTAGACCAGATTTTCAAACGTTACTATAGTTTGTGAGTTGTTTAATGTCACTATCAGAATTAATGTCAATTGTCATATTAGCGTCATTTCTAGCATTCACTGTTGATAGTGAAAAAGTTTGATTTCAGGCACGAGACTCGCAAGTTCCCGAACGAGATTACTCATCAACAATTTTGGCATGTAGGGCAGACAATCTTTTTTGGCGTGATGGAATTCGTTTCCGTTTTACAAGATTAGAATAGAGTCTTCTTAGCGTCCCACAATCCCTATCGCCTGAAGAGACTAGGCTGCCGAGAGCCACAAGAGCGACACTAGCCCAGCTTAGGTCGAATTTTTGTTCGCTCCTCAATTTATAACCTATCTCTAATAGACCCGGACATTCAGAACATTTGTCCGGGCTGCAGTGGTGCACCTCGCGATGTGGACCACCTGTTCCGATGGGGATGAATATAATATTTGTCTACTGCGCTTTTCTCAATGGAAATGTATACATACTGTCGTGGAATATGTGGCAAATTCTGGGGAATCGAAATTTCAGATGCTGCCATCCGAAAACGTTTCACTTCATCGTTGAAAATATCTTATGACCGGGGAATCGAAAAATAATATGTAAAATTGCCGTGAAAAATTACGGAACCGTTTCCAAATTGATGCTTATGGAGTTTCCCAGCAATTCATACATATTTCACGACACTAAGTATACATTTTCTTTGAGAAAATCGCAGCGGACAAAAATTTCACTCGCGAGGTATATCCATCCCTTATAGGCGAGAACGACGACGAAACGCAAGCGGCGACTACGTCCAAGACCAAAAACATTTCAAAAATTTTACTGACAGCCCGGAATTGCCAATTTATATTTAGACTAGTAAATGACATAGTTTCATTGAACTTTAATTGGTTGGACATTGCCCTCTAGAATTTTTACCAAAAAAATTTACCCAGATGTTGGGAAACTTTTTAATTGGTCGAAGCGTATTCCATGTTCTATAAATGCAATGCTTCCTACTCACCGATATTTATAGAATGCTCTTTTACCTTCGTTTAATGAGCAAGAAGAATAGCCTTCGTTTCTTGCTCAGAAAGTTCAGGCCAACCTGCTCGCCTTGTGGGGGTAAACTTCGACCCACTCTAGTTCCTTTGCTACTACCACAACTATGCAATGTCATCTGCAAAGTCTACCACAGTCACTCCTCTCCACATGGGAACTTTCAGAATGCCGTTGTACATTATTATCCATAGCAGCGTGCCAAGAACTGACGCCTGTGAAACTCCCTTGGTAATATGTATATTGGTCTAAAAAATTGGTGAGCAAAGCCCTGATTATAGCTGCAAGAGAGTCTGGGACATCCATTCTTTGTAAGGTGGCATGAATGGAGGCTAAGTTTGTCGAATTAAAAGCGTTCTTAATTTCAGGCTTCTCCGCAGAACAGCTCAAACAGTGGTCCCAAGGTGTCTAACAGGCAGCTAGACCGATATGAGCCAGACTCTCCAGCTGGTTTATTTGGTTTGGGATGAGCTCCCCTCCAACATTCGCCATTTCCATGGTGTCTTCGGCCAAGAAAGTTGCGAAGACTTCGACAATCTTTTGAGGAATAGTCCGGATTACATCCTTATACGCTTTATTAGATATTCCATCTGGGCCTGCGTACTGCAGATTTGCCTTCCTCAATTTCAATAATATCGAAGCATAGCTTGCCAAATTTTATTATTTATTTTATTAAGACAAGAATATGAACCACCTGCTCTTGCTCTGGCGTAGAGACAATTCATGTGATGATCGCTCAGCGATTGCAGTTTTGCATCCAATTCCGAGCCGTATTTAAATATTTTTTGAATGGTTCTACTTTCCTAGTATCGACTATGGATTAAAGGAACATGTCTGCATAGAAAATATACCCATATAGTGCTCAAAACCAGTGGTTTAACTTCGATGGCTGAGCGATGATCCCATGAATCGTCTCTACGAACACAAACCTTTACTAACGCCACTTCATAAGTTTCGCCAGCGAACTGCTGACAAATGGATCAGATCAATAATAAATGGATCCTGGTCATGACAATACAATATCCAACCATATCCAACGAAGGAGGGTGGTTCTTAATGTAAGAAAATGTCGCAAGAAGTACCCTCGCTCTCCTATTTGTCTCCCGGCCACCTCATCCCGGGGCTCACACGTTGAAGTTTCTCGAAATTATTACAGGATTTTCCGTATTCGCTTCGTAGTGTACCAGTCTGTCCAGGAATGGTTCGATTCGAAATTCGACATCTTTCCATCGTGGTGAAGCGTAAAAACTATACACAACACAAGTGCTTAGTTTTGCCATACATTATTCGAAAGAAGAGTCTGCACGTCCTGATGGTGATGGCTACTTGATTATATGCTTATATTTATGGCCCAAACTGCTCTCCAAGTGCTTATTGGTTACAGATGATTGGTACGTCGCGGTCGTCGGTAGCCTTCTTCTTTACAGTTTGCAGCAGAATATATTCTGAATGCTGTTTGCCAATGTTTTAAACTGTTCTAAAATCCAGCTGAACAAAGTTATTTTACTTTGCTAGGCGCGATTTTGCACTTTAATATTATATGCCTAAGTACCTAGACCCCAACTAGACAATTGTCTCCGATACCCAACGGAATCGATAAGTCCTCGATTATATAGCGATAGCTGCCATCGAAATGTCTCTAACCCAGTGAGAACAGAATCGACATTTCATCGATAAAGAATCGAAGGCTTTCCCAGCTAGACAATTGTCTCCGATACCCAACGGAATCGATAAGTCCTCGATTATATATCGATAGCTGCCATCGAAATGTCTCCAATAACCTACTGAATCGATCCAATTTCGATTATTTACATCCAATTGTCTCCGATACACAACAGAATCGAAATGTCTTCGATCCCAAATCGAAGAGCTGCATTCAGTTGTCTTCGATATCATTAGCATCAAAGAGTAATCGATCCGAAAACGATGACTTTTTATCCATTTGTCATAGATACCATCTAATCGAAATGTCTTCGATCACATATCGATGATATCGATGACTTTCATCTAAATGTCTCTGAATTAAATTGAAATTGTCAAAAAATAAAACGACTAACTTATTCTCGTAATTAGTAATCCTAGATAGCTTAGGTGTAGGACGTAGGACTACGAAACTATAGGTGCCCGGTTCGATTCCCAGTAGAAGCAAAATGTAAAAAGGTTAAAATAAGGTAAAAAAAATAAGTATAAAATAGATAAAAAAAAATTAGAAAAAAAAGGAAAAAATAAAAAATAATAATTTTTCACCACAGTCATTGTTTTCCCATAAATTCTTCATAGTCCGTAGTGGTCGATTCTACATCAACGACAGTCTTCGGAATAAGATCGATTCCAGTTCTCACTTTCGGTATCGAAAAAACGGCCAAGCCCATACAAATGTCTCCATAGTTTGATCGAGAAAGTCATCGATTCCTTAGTAGAAGGCCTTCGATTCTTTATCGATGAATTGTCGATTCTGTTCTAACTGGGGACTTTATCATATTATTGAAAATTGCATACGGTGCATGTTTACAGTAGCATATAAGGTGAAAATTAGAATTGAATTTAATACACAGCAAAACAAAATCGGAGTGATTTTCACTCCGAATCGGTGTCGAATAGTGTCCATCCGAATCAGATAATATAAGCATAAAACTCGAAGCAAGGTATTGCTAAAGACTCCGAACAAATGTAACGATTTTATCCTTTTGGTGTAATCATTTGATCTTAAAAGAATACTTTCATTAACACCTTCTTCTTCTCGATATTTTTGGAATAAAAAAAAAACACAATTTTCACAGGGAAGGAACATGTAACTCATAAATGAGATTTGTATAACCTCTCTATATGTGATCGCTCTAAAATGCATAATAAATTTACCTACCTACAGCGGAATTCGATCCCGGGACCTTCTGATTTCTAGACAAACGCCCTACCTACTAAGCCAACCTGACTAACTAATGGAGTTCGTAATTTATACAACATGTGACGTCGCTCTACCACCAAATTCACTCCGATCGGTGGATACACAATACCAAAATCGGATGAAATTAGCCCCAGCACAATAACTTGATTGAACATGTTACGGAATTTATCCGATAGTTGTAATACTCAATACCAAATAGGATATTTTTCGCAATGTGTCCGAAAAAGGTTTTACTTTAGAAGTTTCGTCCGTTTCTGATTCTTTTCTAATAAAACCCCTGATGGCGGTGTTATTTTGAGCATGTTTACTCCGAAATAATTTTGCTTTTTTATCCTATCGTATTTTGTTGCTCGAATACCCGGCATTTTTTTGCCGTGATAGCATTGCCAGATATAAAAGAATTAAAAATAACTTTAGAATCAGAGAAAATATTGAAAATGGAAAATGGCATAATTTAATAAAATTATGAATTAAAATAGATAAAATGTGAAATTGTGCTTTTAACACCAGCCACGCAAGAATAATTTAGATTTAATTAATTTCTTGATTTTTATATCAATTAAAATAACTAAAAAATAAATGTAGTTAAATTTTATCATTAACCAAATCCACCACAACTCGAAGCAAGATTAAGGATCCTAGCTAAATTTCCTATAAACTAATTGACGAATTAAACTGTATGACGTTCTTAAATGAGACTTGAAAACTAATAAGAAAACTTGAAGTCATCTGAACCCAATATGTATTTCAGTTTCTGTTGGATTGGAGTCGAAACGGCTGCACGTACAATACACCCCCTAATTCATTCATTAAACAATACTTTCATCTCTTTGTTATGTACAAACAACTAAACATGACAACATATTGCTCGCGTAGTATCAAATTTCATCGATGAGAAATTTTTTCCCCATCAATATTTGAACATCTTCTTATTATATCAACCCCTCTCTACAACCGATACACAAAATAATCGGACTATTAGTGGCTCACTCATGGACGTTATTGTCTTATATGATTTGTACTCAATGTTTGCACATTGATTAGATGTTGGCGGTTGGCCTTTTTTTCACCCCCAAAAGAAACGACGACGCGACGCGACGCTTGCTGCAGCCTCTCAATGACAACACAATACCCGAATACAATGCAGTAGACAGACAACTTTACAGGAAAAAATCAGTCAAACAAACACCCTGTACCTCATCCTTGTAACGAACACAACATCCTTGGATATGGCATAGGGCCGGGGAATATCTGCCTGATGGTAAACAATGAAATCGAAGAGAGCAGCAGCAGCTTCATTTAACCTGCAAAGGGTGTGTGTTTTGGGGGTGCAATTTGATATTTGTGTAACCCGGAATTTAAGACGATCCTTAAACAATACAAATTGAAACAAAACTCGAGGTTCACAATGAAACGAAAGCGTTTATTGTGGAATTTAAAAGATTGTACGTGCGCCCCTTGAATAAAAAGGGTGTTCGTATTAAACTTGTATTGCCATGTATGCATAATATCAAAAGAATTATTGTCCTTAATGTAAGCATAGGAATTGGATTAAGAAGATAAATTAGCGATGGAAGTTAATATTGTTTTCTTTTAATTGACACAAATTTCTAAATTTATTTGCATTTGCTTACGTATACGCAAAATAGAAAAATAAATGAAATTTCAGCGCAACAGTCCATATAGTTGAATCGAGATTATTTAGCGACATTTCATTTTTTTCTTACTCCTAATGGCTTTCTGTAAAGGTGTTGTGATCAACAGCAAGATCCGTGGAGGGTTTTACCCAAATTATGAGCAACAGTTTGACATTTGGTTAGGATCATAGTCCACACCATGGCTTTTGAGAGTGTCTGGTTAACCCAACTTTTTCAAAACTCTAATTTTATAACTTTTTCCTTCTCGATGTCGACAGCTGTAATTTTCAGTGTCCCTCGTATTCGGAATAGAAATATCCTGTCGTGTTATGCTTCCAAAATAGTTTTGGCTATTTTTGATATATCAGATCAAGTACACTATATCAACAAAAGGACACCTTTAAAATCTACAGAGTTTTTCACAAATCACTTGAACAATCAAAGTATCCGTTAAAAACTTACTTTCACGAATGTATCGTACGTCAACATTCCTTCTGCATTCTCTCCAGTAGTGCGGCCATAGAATCACCCCTTGGATATTAATCATAACAATTGCACGTCTGTTATTCGCGACAATGGTCATAATTGTTTTCCGAAAGATTGCAATGATAATTCCATAGTTTTTTTCCACCAATTTTTCGTATTTATGCCATATCCGATTATCATCATCATTTTGTGGCTTCCACCGAGAATACGTATTGAATATTGTGGTGACTTTGTTTCACTTTCACCCCTCCGGTGTTCTGAAGGACTGACTGTGTCGCCTAATGGCCTCTCGAGTGTCACTCGTCGATATTGTCACGGGTGTTTGTACAAAACATTAAGAATCCTTGACGGTTGGTTGCACCATCCGCCGCACTCAACTGAAATAAAAGTCAAAGTTCATAGTCGGGATGCATTCGTTCAAATATTTCCCCGTGCAGCCACTTATTAGGACTTGCATTATATGGCAATTGTGCTATACATATGTTTTTCGGGGATATACGAATACTCGCGGTGAAGATTTCGGGTTAGTGATAATTTTTATGGTTGAATAGTTTCATGGATTCTTTTTTTCGAATCGATAGTTAATGAAAGGAAAGTAACTTTTGGATTGGTTTTGTATTTTTGAAATTTTTAAAAGCCATAGCAGGACATCGTTTGACGCTTGAGATGACGACATAGAGGAAAAATAATAAATCTACAGCATGTTAATCCATATCTTTGTATGGATATATAGTGCGACAAAGAAACTGTTTTGCATTAGTATCCAAATATATGGGGAGAGTAAAAACTAAATTGAAAATATAAATGAATAAAAGGAAACTTATCCAGCAGGAAAATTCACTACAACTCCGAGCTGAGGTAGGATTCCAATAAAGCTTTAGCGTAACATTAATGATCGTGTCAGCAAAACGACAAAAAACCTAACTGTTGGCTATGGAGGAAATGGGTTCATCTTTCGCAACAGTAAAGGTCGATCCACTTTGATGATAACTTAGACGAGCCTTAAACCTTATTTATCCCATTCATGTCTTCAGCGTATTGAAAATAACCCGAACGATATTCGAAATTATGATTTTATTATAACTTTTATAAAATTAAAAAGACAAGCGGAAGGTACTACGCGCTAAGATCGAATGACCTTTTCTTGGATTCAATGCATTCAACTCGCCGTGTCTGTTATAAGCTCGAATTCACAATTGGTCTGAGTGGATCGTGTGGAGCGTGTGGTGGAACGCAACAGTACCCCCCCCCCTTCCCCTAGTGAGGATATCGGACGAGCGAATCTGCTAGGTTAAAGTGACCATACTCCCGAAGGCCCAATGCTGTACACATTGCGGAACTCTGTTTTCAGGCAAACCCTTAATCACCTCCCCCCCGCTCTTTCACACCGATTTGGTGAAAGTATAATATGGTTCAAGGCTACCACGCATGCCATAAAGTTACCATATATTCTTCTTCCTTTCATAACTGGTATCTTCGTAAACCAAATTGAGAAAGAATAGTAGCCGGGGATAGGTATATGTGGGGATCCCCGGGAAAGCAGGAAAGTAAGTTTCGGTTGATAATAAACAGGACCCATAAAGGAGCCCTAAAGTTCACGATGTTCTCATTAACAAAACAACATTAGCATGTGAAGTACAAATGTATGTTTTAACACGCAAAGCTATAACAAGTAAGGGTGCAACGTAGCCAGGATCTCGTTTAGAAGTGCCAATCCCGGAATGCGCTCAACACCATGGACCCAGAATTTTCGGAGGAGGTAGGGGTAGCTGTGTAATTAAAATCTACGACAAAAAAATAAAGATTTTATATCAGTTTAAATTAGCGGTATCATTCCGTTGGAAAAGAGCCCCCCTCCTTGTATGTACTTGTTTAAAAACTTGGGTTTTTCTGGCACACCTACGGATGGGAGTCCGAGGAAAACCTCCAGAGCGGTGGAAGGGTGGCCTGGTTGCCATGTTTCTGAAGGAGAGTATGCGTTCCTCCATGGTCAATCCCAGGGAGACCTTAGCGCCGTTTTATTGGATTTGATGGGCATATTGGGGGAAAAAAATATCTGGAAGCTCTTGCAGAGCTCTTTAGGATGCATTATGCATTTATATGGACATCGGATGGAGTGGATTTTTCCCACCGTTTTGTGAAAATTTAAAATCGCATCTTTTCACAGCTCTAATTTCTGAACCTTTTCAACTTTAGAGGTTTTAAATGTTTACCTAATATGGGCAGCATGATGCTCTATGCAGGTCTGACAAATTTCAAAATATTCCAAGTTATGGACAATTTTTGATTAGAAAACACAGAAGTTCGATTTAAGTAGCTGTAACTCCCGAACGATCTTAAAATTTGGGGGAAATGTGAGCGCCAAGTAGCTCTACAAACCACATGTGTGCCGATTTAGAAAGATTGGTCAAAATGTTCCTGAGTTATCGAAAATGAACGATTGACAAAAAGTGCGATTATCTCGCTAAATATCGATCGTACAGGAGTCAAACTTAACACCTTAAATCGCATCTTGCGACGTTTGTAACTTTTGAACCTCGACAGCTCGAGCCTTGCAATTTTCATCAAATATAATCTACTAGTCTAATTTCGAATTTATTGGACCAATTTTATGGACAATTTTCGATTAGAAAAGACAAAAGTGCAATTTCGGCAGATGTAATCGCCGATCGCGAATAGGCATACGTCAGGATGATACGAGACATGTATGATGGAGCTACGACTAAGGTTAGATGCACAGCCGGTGAATCAGAAGAATTTCCGGTGAATGTCGGATTACACCAGGGCAGTGTATTGAGTCCGTAGCTCTTCAACATCATCATGTGCTACGTAATTAACACGTATCTCCGACGGCCTAGAAATATCTCTTCTTTTTGCCGATGATATAGTCCTCAGTAGCCCAAACATCGTTGCCTTGCAAGCTGCACTTACAAAATGGTGTGACATTCTGGAGGAGCATGGACTGAGGGTAAGTATAACATAGACTGAGTTCTTATGCTGCCCATTCTCAGAGCCAGATGCACCGATATCAGATATGTTCATCAAAGGAGAGCAGCTTAAGTCTTGTACCAAGTTCAAGTACCTTGGCTCGATGGTGAACAACGGAGCTACATGCGATGATGACATCAAACATCGCACAAAGGTTGGGTGGATGACGTGGCGAGAAAACTCTGGAGTTTTCTGCGATAAGAAAATGCCACTGAAGCTGAAGGGCAAGTTGTACAAAACGGTTGTACGTCCCGCCCTCATGTATGGATCAGAATGCTGGACCATGTGTGAAGGTTACACGAAAGAAATGACAGCGACTGAAATGAAAATGTTACGCATGTCAGTTGGTGTAACCAAAAGGGACCACATCAAGAGTAGCTACATCCGAGGCAGCTTGTCCGTAGACCAACCAAACCGAAAAGCTCGAAGACCGACAAATATACATATAATCAATTTATTCATTCATTCAGTAAATAATAACAGTTTACAAATATCTACAAAATTCACATAAGCCTATTCTGGCTTGAGTGTGAGGAGAGTCTATTAAAATGAACCAAACAATTTCTTAATATTAAGACAAAAATGGATCAGTGATGAAAAAATGAAAGTGAGAGAATAACAAAAATTAGATAAAATAGAATTCCAATTTATAAGAGCATAGAGCTATGTTATTAAAGAAAAAAAGAAGAAAAAAAAATAAGATGAAGAAAATTATGCTCGAATAGGTAGCACCTGGTGTGTTAAATTTCATTACAATCGATCAAAGAGTTACCTAGTTATCGAAAATAAACGTTTGCCTAATTAAAGTGCGATTATCTTGCTAAAAACACGAATCAATGGGTGAGGTTATAAAACACAACGTTCGCGCACCGTTCGCGCAACGTTACCTTTAATTTCAAATCAACCGGCCGTTACGGATCAGAAACTTCTCCCTACAAACAGATCCCCTCAGCGCTTTAGGGGATCTGTTTGTAGGGAGAAGTTTCTGATCCGTAACGCCGGTTGATTTGAAATTAAAGGTAACGTTGCGCGAACGTTGTGTTTTATAACCTCACCCAATGATCGCAGACCTCACCAACGGGCGTATTTAGTGATTTAGATTCAATTGTGTGACATTGGGAATGCTGTACATTTACTAATGCTGTACGACAGGTCAAAATGCTATACTGTACAGCGAAATGCTGGTCAGCTTATGCTAGGTGGATAAGTCCTGATGTTAGGAGATCTCTCGAAGCAATGGTGGCGATTGAGGCACGCTTCCGAAGCTGTTGGTTGGATGAATGCCTGGTAGAAAATTCGATGGTGGAGCATCCGGTGTTGACTGATTATCTTCACTGGTTGCCGGTGCGTGACTGGGTGATGATGTCAATCGATTGCCCAATCGATCGGCCGAGAAATCGTCAGGTTTGTGGCGCCCTTTAGTGACTCGGCCGTTCACTTCGATGGCAGAAAGTACTGCTGAGATTCGTTTAACAACTTTGTGTGGCCCTGAAAACGGCTGTATAAGAGGCTTGCGTTTGCGTACGGCATCTGAACGAACGTAAAGACGTGTGTGTGTTTGCAGGTCCTTGTTGACAAAGGTGGTTCGTGAATTTCGATGATTTATTGCTGTTGGGCGTAGTTGAGACTTCGTTTGAAGTAAGGTGCGGAGGAAGGCGTGCGGTTGAGCAGAACGACGATCAGGGAGGAGTAGTTCTCCCGGTAAAGTGAGTGTAGTACACCATTTCTGCGCTGGAAGTCCCACGGTCCTTAAAGCTATTTCGAAGACCGAGTTGATGTAGGTAAAACATCTACACACTCGCGGCTTTAAAAGAACGGTGCCACCTTTCGACCATCCCATTTGATGTCGGGTGGCAGTGGCGCAACCACGGGGGGGGGGGGGGCTAAAGCCCCTCCCAGACCCAGAAATTTAGAAAGGAAAAATTGCAAAATGAAACATGAAACAATGCATTTCGCTGCAGATTTTGTGAAAAAGTGAATTTTTCTTTTACCATAAATTATTCACCATCTTCGATGGCCTGTGCAAGATGAAGCATCCTTACCAAAACAGGGCCGGATCTCCCATATGGGTTACCTGGGGTACTGCCCGGGGCGGCAGAATTTGGGAGGCGGCAAATTCTTAAATTTTTTCGATTGTCTAAAATTATCAATTAGAGTAGGAGTAAAAATCATCTTTGGCGTCACTTTAAACATTATGCCTGAATCCACATTCTTCTTCTCTGTACCGTAACCCCTGGTGGGGCATAGTGCGTTCACTCAGCCGTTTATAGGCTACTTCGAGTCAACGTTACATTGCATATAGTTTCGGAGTGTATATAATGTTGCAAGCACTATATATTTCTAGGACCACGCCGAGATTCGATCTCCGGACCTCTAGATTAGTAGCATCGTAGAGTACGATTCAACCACGTGAGCCACAGAGCGTAATTAAGCCACATTAAATAATATAAATACGCGAGACTTGGCTGCCAGCTCCTATTTTCAAGCCTCTAAAATTGCCCCAGACTCTTAACCATCGGACAGATTAAGTGACCCGTTTTCCCTGCGCCAATCAGCGATATGAAAAGAGAGTGAACTGAAACTCACAGTAGCTTCATCTTTATCGGTCAACTACCCAAAACAGTTTTCAGTTCTATCTGTCTGTCTGAGGGGCGGGAGTGATGAAATAATTTCTCAGATGAATTGCGCCCGATTGTTATTTCCTCTTTTTCTATGAAAATTTTCAGTTTTTATACTCGCCACATTGCATTATAACGTTGTGTTGAGCTTGTAGGCTAAGGAATTGTTCAATGTTGTGTTTTAAGTAAAAAAGCTCACATTTTTTATGCTGTCGAGTTGTTGGTGGTTTTTGAAATATTGAAGCGATTAAAATCGGAATATTCTGAGAAAATTGAAAATGTGAAGGATATAGCCAATTTTTGTTTCTACAATTTCGTAGGACTGTTTCAAAAAACAATTCAACAATAAATAAGAGTCTAACATATACAGAAATTCAGTTTCATAATTTTTTCTGCACTTAATCTGTCAGATGCATTGCATCCGATCGTGTTAGGATTAGTATTGCACCCGTCGGAAGGTTAAATTTGTCCCCACATCAAATTCGCTGGGAAGCAAGGATTTGGTTTCGGGAGAGGTCCAAGTCTCGATCTTAGAAATGCGGCATTGGCTATCAAATTTTTGAGTTTCTATCGGGTGAATAGATTTACTTAAATTTTTAAGAATTTTTACCCTGAAATTTTCGAATTTGCAATTTTTTATCAGATAAAAACGGGAAATTCCACCGAAAATAAATAGTTGAAATCAGGAAAATCTAGAACTTTTTAGGCATCGAATGACTTTTGCTGAATAACATCAGTTTCCCAATTCGTTTTCGTTATCTTTCTCACTGAAAACCAAAGGCCAAGGTGTGTTCAAAATTTACCGTAAGCTTTCTTAATTTTGTTTTTTTTTTCGGTATAACGTTTTCTGGTTAAATATGATGCTAATATAGGAAATTTTATTTGTTGGGGTAATTCGCAAATTATTTCCAAAACGATCGAAATAAAAAAACTTAGAAAACATGAATGCATTTCTAAAGAAAGTGAAAAGCCGAATGTAATAAGAATTGCACAGTTTTCTATGTTACCATTGGAGTTTCAATAATTCCTAAAACAATTTTGGGAGGTGCACGGAACACCTAGATTCCTCCCCTGGGAAGCAACATAAAACAATTTCAAGCAAACAAAATACGCTTACTGGTAAAAAATAAATTTTTCACGTATGCCCGCTAACGTTTTGCCTACATTTCCTTTGTGAGGTTACAACTGCTACCTTCAAGCTTAATCTAGTGGCGGCGGGCGGCGAATTCGTTACTGCCCAGGGGCGCCATAGAGGCTAAATCCGGCTCTGTAGCTAAATATTTGATATGTGTGAAACAAAAATTTAAATTTTTCATTACAATTAAAATTGTGGAAGAATGTTAAATTAATTCTGGTACGTGATTTATATAAAAGGAAGGAGCCATCGATACAACATATTTCTGTACAACATTTCGTAAAAGTATTTTAAGCCAAGTTGTTGTGTGAATATTTTCTAGGAGTAAAATTATGTGGCTATCGATATCCGTCGATGTTTTATTGTTATATAATCAGCCGCCATCGCAGCAATTCGCCTCCAATATCTATTACTTATTTGCAAGACAGAGTCCTGTCAGCGCACTAAATTAAATTCCCTGGAGCCATAGATTGACGTTAGTTCAACTTCAGTCCGAATTCTGTTTGTGCCTAAATTCCTATTTTTTTCGTGTAGTGCGAGCAGTCACAAATTATTCTCTAATTGCGGTGCGACATTTGTTTCACAATATCCAGTTGCACTTCTTGATCATACTTGTGAAACAATGCCCTAACGTTTCGGTTTAATAGAAAAGCGTGGTTGCAATGGGAGCCGTATAGCTATTCCAATACTGGGAAATAGCACCATGACTCAATCAGTAATATAGATGGTCTTAGCCCCCTCCAGAACAAGATCCTGGTTGCGCCACTGTCGGGTGGTATGGTGACGATCGGATTCGTTCGCATCCTACCAACTTTGCGAGTTACTTGAAAAACTGCGATTCGAATTGGGTCCCCTAATCCGTTGTGACAGTTTCGAGGTGCTCCAAATCTGGCAACACAATTGTTGAAAAATATGCTTTCGCTACAGATTGTGCTGTTTGATCTGACAGTGGTATCGCTTCAGGCCATCTGGTAAAACGATCGATAATCGTGGGACAGTATTTATAGCCTTGGGAAGGAACAAGTGGACCCACAAGATCTAAATGAATGTACTCGAATCTTGAAGGCATAGCGAACGGTTGCAGAGGATTGTGTTGGTATCTTGTAACTTTTTGGACCGTTGACAGGGCACGCATGTACGGAGCAACGAATGTCTTTTTTCATATTTGTCCATACGAATTTTTGCGCTGCAGCCTTTAGTGTGGTGCGATCACTAGGATGAGATGAGTCATGGAACGTGTCGAACACCAATCTTCTCTTTGCAGTAGGGACGAACGGGCGGATATTGTTGGCAATAGAAAAATCCCAGTATAAATTGATATTTTCAGCAACCGGAACAGATTTTAGACTCAACGATGTTGCTTGTGAAGTTCTAAGTCCGCGTCTTAATTACTGACAAGTTGTTGAAGACTGATGAAGCTTAGCATTTCAATTGCTTCTACACGCGATGCGGCATCTGCTATGCAATTCTGAGATCCTTTAATATGCCGAATGTCCGTTGTAAGCTTAGATATATAATTTAGATGACGAAGTTGTCGAGGGCATGCCCGCTCGGCTTTCTGTTGAAACGCATATACTACAGGCTTGTGATCTGTTTCGACGTGGAACGACGAACCTTCCAAAGAATGCTCGAAATTACGCATTACAGAGAATACAGCCAAAAGTTCGCGATCGTACGCGCTGTATTTGCTCTCAGCAGTTGAAAGTTTACTTTGGAAGTAAGCAAGGGGCAGCCAACAACCGTGCTGCTGTTGCTGCAGAACTGCTCCCATGGCAGTATCAGAGACGTCGGTAACTAGCAGCCCTAGGGACAAACCGGCGATAATAATTTAACGTCCCTAAAAATCGACGCAGTTGCTGGTAAATTTTGGGGCAACGGAAAGTTTCGAACGGCTTCGACGCGTGCTTAAATGCCGTCTTTTCTTACTAAGTGCCCCAGATACTCGACACTGTGAATGCCAAATACGCTTTTTTAAACGTTGATGATTACGCCGTAGTTCGTAAATGCTTTCATGTTGTTCTGGTGAATCTGACACAACAAGAATGTCATCGAGGTAACACGTGCAGAATTCGAGTCCCTGTAGAACCTCGTCAATGAATCGCTGGGATATCGAAAATGTGTCGCATAGGATATTTGTCTGGCCGAGTGACGGAGTTCAGCTTTCTATAATTTACACAGGGTCGCCAGGAACCATCATTTTTAGGGACTAGATGAAGCGGACTGGCCCATGGAAGACTGGAAGACGACAATGGCCTTTTTCTATTAAGTACTGTATTTCAGCTTTTGCGATCGTTAACCTTTCTGGTGAGAGTCGGTGCGGTTGGTCGGCGATAGGCTGGCCTTTCGTTATTATATGGTGACGAACACCTTGGGACACACCTTTCTATTCTGAAGTAGGTTTGGTAAGATGTTGAAATTGCTTCAGTAGATTTTTAAATTGCGCACTAGCTGATACAGTATATACAGTACGTTCCGGTTCGTTATTCGTCGCGAATCATCCGATTCTTGATGTCTGCCAGAAGACCGTAGTGATTTAAGAAATCAGCACCCAAAATTGGCCAGGTGACATCTGCGATAGTACATTTAAGCTTGCCTGGTCAATGATTGGCAGGACGGATATTTTTTGTGCCGGTGTCTACGAGAAAATGTAGCCTCGTGTCACGATCGTAGACATGCAGGCGATTGTTTTGTGAGCCTAACGACTGGATTCGTTTCTCGAGCAACTGAAATTGAATGGCGAGCGGCAATGCTTCGCCTTAGCACCGACTCTTCGATGCAAATAACACACCTTGTCGGTATTAGAGCCATTTTGGCAGCGCTTATAACGGTCCCAGCGCTGCATCTGCAGTTTTCGCATTGCTGCACGGAGCTCTGAGATCTCTTGCGCTTGTCACACTCTCGTTTGCCAGCGCATGTACGCCCAGGATGTTGTCGGCAACATCCGCGAAATTTTCTAGCGGAGAGGCGTTTGACGTGGCGAGTATAGCTTGTACGCTCTTAGGCAAACGATCGAGCCAAATGGATTTTAAAATTTCCTGAAAAATATCTAAATTGGGTTCTCTTCTACGTTTTGTGATTTGGCTTTTAGAATGTTTTTTGTTAACAAAGGTTCGGCTACTGCCGAAAGTTATTTTCGACTCAAAAAAAGCGTCAAATCTATTATTTCTATTAAATTCTTAGCTAATACAAACTATGAGTTTTCCGCCTATCAGTTTATGTGTTAAGCAAAAAAAAATATTCATAATAGTCTTTGATTAGTTTGCAGGAGCGTCGGTTCATCTGTTGGTTGTATACAACATGGTGCAAGAAGTACATTATGTTTTATACCCTATACCCATTTAAAATGGCGATATTTGATATTTGCTAGGGTGCAACATTAGACGCAATTATGAAAATGGAACAAACCGAATCAAAGGTTCCCCTACCTACCGTACAGATGACATCTCAAGGGAGTAGGTAGTCTATCTCGGCTATCTTTCAGAAAAAGTGTGTCCGTGTCCGGCAAGTGGATATGCTATTCAGTTGCGGCAAAGGAAAGGCAATCTTCTGACGAAAAATCAACTAGATTCCAAAGAATAAACTCAACTGGATCAAGTCTTCCATATGGTAAACTCTATCAGAGTTCCCCTACTCAGTTTTTTTTTTGAATCCATTTCATAGTAAATGTCGTGCCATTTAAAATCAAGTTGCTTTTGAAAAATAATCGAACGTCACATTTAGTACAATTTATTTTCTAAACAGTTTAAATGGCTGGAAGTCACTATAACCTTCGAAAACGTCCGAAGCCGATTTCAAACAGGCGTATACGTAGAAACAGACGCGCTACAGTCAATAAGCGATCAAGGACATTCCGGAAGTCAAATGTACCCTACTATGATATATCTAACCTCTCGACCCAAACGAATGGGAGTAGCCTTGCAAGAAGATATAGATACCCACGTGGTGAGTCAGCTGGTCCATCAAGACCGAAGTATCGCAGAAAAGAGGCAGGCAACTTAGAA
Organism: Microchrysa polita; assembly: GCA_949715475.1. Taxonomy (NCBI): domain Eukaryota; kingdom Metazoa; phylum Arthropoda; class Insecta; order Diptera; family Stratiomyidae; genus Microchrysa; species Microchrysa polita. The sequence goes on along the minus strand of OX454418.1, from coordinate 75,328,596 downwards.
ACTTTGTTCGAAAATGCCAAGTGCACGACCGATTCCAGTTCTGATATCTTTGAAATGAGAAGAGAGAGATCGAGATCTATGTCTCCCGAAGTAGAATCATCAGAAAATCGCGAAGAAGTATTACAAGAGGATACAAATCAAAATGATTTAACCGAAACGGTACATAACGAGGAATTGACTACGGCGGAAACTGGAACTGAATCTAATTTAGAATCGCAGTCTACTCATACGTCTTCAACAGTCGATATTGTTGCGCCAACCGAGGAAATTCACACTCAAGGAGATGGAGCGCACAATAATCCATTTCGCGTGGAGTTTATCGATTTAGGCGACAGGAACATAAATGACATTATTGGTCAGTACATAAAATGAGGAAAATAAGTTTATTTTAATAAAAATATAATATATTTGTGAATTTCGGCGATAAAGGAATACAAATTTAGAATCGTTCGTTGGCTTTTGAATGTATCGTTGTTGTTGTTGTAGTAGCAGCGCAGTAAGGGGGGCTAGTTTCGTTATTCATTATGGTTGGCATCCTCTCCTCAAGTTCAAGACCTAAGAAGATTGCCACCTCAATGGGCCTGTCTACACGGGAACAAAAACGCGAGGACAAAACCGGTTTTTATATGAAAATTGAATTTTTCCTTGCCTTGCTCCTCGCGAATCTCTTCTAAAAAAACCGGTTTTTCATCTTGTTCTTGTTCCGCGTTTAGACAGGCGCAATGGGATTTTCCCAAAGCGCAATAGGTGTTAGGTGCGTTTATGCGGAAGTGCAATTAAAAAGATATTCCACGTTGTGCGGGCTGGTTCCTCACGCTGGACAAATGTAATGTAAATGCGATGGCGTTATCGATGCGGGACCAAAATTAATTGACTCTGGAGTACCATCCAGAGCGAAGCTGAGCGAAGGTGTTACGTGTAGCTCTAGGTAGCTGTTGTTGATCAGTAGAGATATCAGGTGGTCGAGCGCGAAGGACACGGTTTTCGTGGGGTTTTATCCATAAAATCGTGATTCGGGTCTTGACTGCAATAACAACCAACAAGATATTGCTTAGAGAGGAGCTCATTATGAATTTTCAGATTTTGCAGCTTTATCTCTTGGTGGAGGTGATCTTGTGATGCCATGCGTACACATCCAGTAATTGTACGCATAGCTGCATTCTGGCACGTTTGAATCCGTTTCCATTGGTTGTTGCAGAGACTGTTTGTCCATATGGGTGCTGCGTAGTTCACCACTGAACGACTGATGGCGTTATAAGTGGTCAGTAACGTCTCCTTATCTGTTCCCCATTTGCTGCCAGCAAGATATTTTAGGATCTTGTTTCTACTCTTTATAAAGTCACATACAGTGCCGAAAAATAAAATAGTGAAAAGGAGAGGTGGAGAGGAGTAATTCTCCAATTAGGGAACATTACGCTATCAAGGGCCCTATCATGTAAAGCCCCGGATAGAGTTCGAGCGCAATGAAAATGAAACGGTAATGAACCGGCATAAAAACCGTGGTGAAATTAAATTTTTAGCTTCGAGAATTGCTACAAAAGCGTTTTACGTCCTAAATCATCTTAAAAATAACTAAAAAAATAATTTCCCCCTTGTCCAAATGCATTTTCAACGTGAAAATGAGTCGACTCTGTAGCATATTCTCCGTCGGGCGTGGTGAGTTTTGCAAACGTCAAACCGATTCACTGTCCACGACGAGTTCATCGTGGAAATTATCTAATGACCGGGGAATCGAAAAATAACACATAAAATGCCAGAGACAAATTGTGAAACCATTCTCGGATTTTAGTTTATGGAATTACCCAGCATTTACCACATATTCCACGACAGTATGTATGCATTTTCATTGAGAAAATCGCAGCGGACTAAAATTTCATTCTCATTCCGCCCGAGGTCTATCCAGGCCTTTAATTCGAAACGAAAACGAAAGTGCCGACACTTTCGTATTCGATTCGAAAGCAATTTGGTATCATGTAACTCGTTCGTTTCGAGTAATTGGTATTGCCTCATGAATTAGGCCAAATTCCCTTCATGTACTACACCCAGAGAAAAACATCCCATAACCTGTTAATGGTTAATAGTTTTATCCTATTAGTTTAATGAGATTATAAACCATTGAATTTCTAATAGGACGTTCATTTTAGACTAATGGGATTATCTAATAAGATTGATTCAGATTTACATTGTTAGTTGCCAATATTTTAAAACGTATGCTTATGCATTATGATTAGAATTACGGATACTTCGCAAAAAAGTGAAATTTCGCATAAAAAAATTCTAAATATTGGAAATTTTGCAAAAATTCAATTCAAATGCAAGAATCAATCTGAGATGGAAAAATATTTTCTCATATCAGTCAGTCTTAACTGATTTTTTGAAAGAAAATTAACTTTTTCGTGGAAAAAGTACAAATGGGTGGATTTTGCATTTATTTTATAAAACAGCAATTTTCGCTGAAATTCGCTCCTATTTCGTAAATTTGAAATAGACTCCCGTGTATTTATTTACCATTTTATATGTACAGTGATGGAAAAAAATATTGGTCACCTAAATTTTATTTCAAAAGACCGCGTATTAATTTAATGGGATGTCTTGTTATTGAGGTAACGGTATTTTCAAAGGGACATCCTATAAAATCGGAGGCAATAGGATAACATGATTGCATTAATAGGATACCGTATAACATTAATAGTATAATATCACATTGATTTAATAGTTCGATCTAATTATTTTAATGATGTTCCATCCCATTGAATTAATGGTATCCTATTAACCCAATAATGGGATTTTCCCATTGACTAAATCTAATGGGATAAAATGGCCAATTCCTATTGGTCTAATGGGATTTTTTTCTCAGTGTAGAATGAATCGAGTAACGTAGTAGACCATGTCATATGACACAAAGTCAAATTTAATGTTTTTGTGTTTCAGATTACTTTCTAGTGTTTCGGTGTGAAAAAGAAGTTAAATTACATTATACAATATAGCATTTTTGTCGTATTCAATTAAAAAAAGTGAAATAGTGACGGAAAAAAAGACGGGAAATTCTTCGAGTCGCAATTGGGATTCGAACACGCGCTCAAATTTAGTATATCGGGTCAGATGGGAGACAACGCCCTCATCGTCACGACGAAACTTTAGGATGTGCGAACAAATCGATTAATTTCGTTAAAGCATTTAGATGCGATTTTTTTTAATTGCGGATTTTTGTATTATGAAAATTCAAACGAAAAATGTAAAATTATATGTGTGTTTTTAACTCTATGTAAATAAAGTGTACCTAAATATTGATATACGAAGACTTTTATTTTTAACAAAAAATCTTTAAATTTCATGTGCATTCTGAAAAGAAATATTTACATTTTTTTTCTAAACCGAAGATGTTCAATTCATCTTTTCCTCCTTGGTAGCTTAAAAATTGCACGACGATTCCGGGAATACAAAATTTTTCTATTCGTCTTTACAAAATATATAAATGCATTATTTTAAGGAAAACTCATAGTCTTTGTCTTAAGAAGTCCGTTACACTAATTTGTGTGCTAAAGACTCAGCCTTCGCTTAAAACAAAACACATAAACGATTGCTTTTCGAGAGTACCCTACCTTTCGAATGCATTTTCGATGCAATCGTCCATATTCTCGAACGCTTTCGAATTACATGATAGGGGATTTTCGATTCGTATGCTCGAAAGACGAAGGTTCTATTACTTTCGAATAGAAGCTATTCGTTCGAGTTACATGATACCAATTTAGCCATTTCGAAAGCAATTCCTTTCGAATCGAATTACATGATAGGGCCCCAGCTCTCATAAGAAGAATTTTATTGTTCTTTTTATCGAGACTAGCGACACTTATCTTATGGCATTATTTATGGCATTCCAACCTCCAAAACGACACCAGAGGTAACATTATCGCCGACCAACTGGATGATTCGGATTTCTGCCCCTTAAATGACGATAAACCGACCCGTATCACTGGATCCTGCACAAGTTCCCCTGACATTTCCATCGCCAGCCCTGGACTTATTAATGACATCTCATGGGAACCAATCCTCACAACATCATCTGATCACCTGCCAATTATTCTGACTCTGGATATGCCGTCGAAATTCATCCATCCCGATAAGAAGACGTACACTAACTTCAACAAAGCTGACTGGGACAGCTTTAAAAGGTTCACCAACGAGGCTTTTGCTAGTCTCACCGCCCCAAGTGATGTACGTATGGCTGAAAAACAAATTAGACGAATTATTCTCACTGCAGCTAAGAGATACATTCCAGCAGGCCGCATTCCCAGCCTAAAACCCAACTTCCCAACATCTGCGGCTAAATTGGCAAAAACTAGGGATCACCTCAGAAGTGCAGACCCAAGTGACCCACGGATAAACGACCTTAATGACATCATAGTCAAACAGGTCAACGACCACAGGAGATGCATATGGCAATCACATCTCAGAAAACTAAATTCAAACACTGGTGTGAGCAAACTCTGGAGCACGGTTAGAAACCTATCCAACCCCACTAAAACTCAAGGGAGGGTTTCTATCAAGTTTGGTAACTCAACCGTGAGCGAAGATAATAAATGCGCAAACCTATTCAACAAACAATTCGTCGAACACCCAACTAAGGATAAACTCAAGCGCAAAATCACACGAGACATCCGAAACACCAAAGTTGATGAACATCTCCAAATCACCTCTACAGAAGTTGCAATGGCCATAAAGAATGCCAAAAATTCAAAAGCACTTGGTCCAGACGGTATAGCAATGATCATGCTCAAACACCTTGACACACCGGCCATAGAGTATATCACTGCCACGATGAACCTTTCGTTACGAACATTCATCATACCAGAAATTTGGAAGAGAGGCCGTATCATACCGTTACCCAAACCCGGTAAACAACACTCCTTAGGAGAATCCTACCGACCAATCACGCTTTTATCCCCTGTGGCGAAAATATTGGAATCGCTGATACACAAGACTCTTGCGACGCACATACAACTCGCTAATCACCAATAATCCGAAAAATGCACAGCACCACCACTGCACTAGACCGAATCATGTCTAAGGTGTTCAATGGGATCAACCAACCCCCGCCGTTTAAGCGTACCATTCTTGTGGCTTTAGATCTGTCGAAAGCGTTTGATACGGTGAACCACTCGCTCCTACTGACGGATCTCCGCAATTCATCCACACCGCCGCATATAGTCAAATGGATCGCAAACTACCTTGCCGGACGTCAATCCAGCACCGAGTTTAGAAATGGGAAATCTAAACTAAGAAGGATAAAACAAGGCGTACCACAAGGCGGGGTACTTTCCCCCACCTTGTTCAACCTATACATCTCAGGGCTTCCCACCCCACCCGAAGGAATCGACATTGTATCCTATGCTGACGACTGCACCATAATGACATCTGGCAACGACATTCCCGACATGTGCGATCTCATCAACGGTTACTTGGAAGAGCTCAACCTTTTCTTCAACAACAAGAACCTAATGCTATCAGCACCCAAATCCTCGGCCACCCTCTTTACCACATACAACAAAGAATTCAACCAACGGCTTAACATCAGAGTAATTGACACTGAAGTTCCCACTATCCGTCACCCCAAAATTCTTGGCGCCACAATTGATAATCACGGCCTATTCAACACCCATGCCGACAACATTAGTGACAAAATGAAGGGCAGAAACAAGATCTTGAAGTCCCCTTGCTGGCAGCAAATGGGGCACTGATAAGGAGACTTTACTCACCACCTACAAAGCCGTCAGTCGTTCTGTGGTAAATTATGCAGCACCGATATGGACAAATACCCTATGCAAAACCAACTGGAAACGGATTCAAACATGCCAAAATGCAGCCATGCGTACCATTACTGGTTGCGTTCGCATGTCATCTCAAGACCACCTGCACCAAGAAACCAAGCTGCAATGATCTCCTGGCTAAGCAATATCTTGTTGGTTGTCATCGAAGCCTACACCCAAATCATGACCTCATGGACAAAACCCCACCACCACGTCATGTAAGACGTTCGTTAAGGGACATGGAAAGGGAAGTCCAAAGGTTTAAACGACCCAATAGGAAAAAGAGCGCTCCAGAAGGGCAAAAGCAGCGCTTCTCGGGAAGCAGAGAAGCGCTTCCCATTCCATTCCTCTTCATGTACTTTTTAGCATTGCATGTCCGCGGCGGCAAGCAGTTCCTTAAGATGCGCTCCAGAAGCGCTTGTAGAGAAGTTAGTGGTAAGCGCTTCTGGAGCAGCTACAAAGAGTCTATAATTTTCTATTACGATGAAGTGCTCCCTCACCATTCGTAATTATACTTCTGTGGAAGCACTTCCTCCGAAGCACATTTGGAAATGATGAGGAAGCGCTTCTACGTCGCTTCCATTGGAAGCGCTTTTATTTTTCCTATTGGGGAGTTCCTCTCGACAACTCCAACATATACAAGGCGGCCGTACATCAACTGCACACCAGCGAGGTAACCAAAGCCACAAATAGGCTATCCGTAAACCGCGTCCTTCGCGCTCGACCACCCGACATCTCAGCCGACGAACAACAACTACCGAGAGCCACACGTACCACCTTGGCTCAGCTTCGTTCTGGATTTTGCTCCAGACTAAATTCGTTTTGGTCACGCATTGACAACAGCATTGGAAATATCTGTCCAGCATGTGGAGCCAGCCCACACGACGTGGATCATATATTTGACTGCACTGCCGCACCTACGCATCTAACACCTATCGCACTATGGGAGAACCCCATCGAAGTTGCGATCTTCTTAGGTCTTGACCTTGAGGAGAGGATGCCTACGATTTATGAATGATGATACAAGTCCCCCCCCCCCCTCTCTTGCGCCGCTACAACAACAACAACAACACTTATCTTACCATCCGCCATATAACGGACATATAGCGGAAAATATCGGAAACACAAAAGTTATCCCTATGAGAACGGATAGCAGAAAAAGCCCTTACCTTCATCAAACTAATTTTTCACAATAGAGGACAAATTCCTTACCAAAAATCATAAAGTATAACGACCAAATACGTATGTATGTCAATGCAAACATTCCGAACTACTTAAACATCCGTTTCCAACCTACATTCACTTTATAATTTAAAAAAAAAACGGTAAAGTTTCATTTACTTCGCATTTTTTGCAATCACAAACCGATTTGTTCACTTAGAGCGCCTGCACACTACAAACTTTTAATCGGCCGATGGTTTGATCGTTCTTCTAATCAGCACGAGACCATAATGGAAGTGCGCACACTTGATCTCGTGCTAATTAGAAGAACGATCAAACTATCGGCCGATTAAAAGTTTGCAGTGTGCCGGCGCTCTTATCGACTGAATTGATAGCACGCGGTATTCAAACCTTGTCAGATATTTTTAGATTTTTAAAATTCAACCGCCTTTCGAACAGCACAAAATTCAACCATTTCTCATCCGGGACAATAACCACCAAACCGTTTCCATTTGACTACTGTCAAAATTGAGCAACTCTTTTGGTTGAAATACATTTCCCGCGTCAGCATCAGCATCGGCAGAGGCATCGGCATCAGCAGAAAAATTTCAATTTAGAGCACACGCATTTGCCTTTGATGACCCACATTGACAGCAGAAGCAGAATGCTTCTGCCGCTGCTGCTGCTGTCAATGTGGGTCACCAAAGGCAAATGCGTGTGTTCTAAATTGAAATTTTTCTGCTGATGCCGATGCCACTGCCAATGCTGATGCTGACGCGGGAAATGTATTTCAACCATTTCAGTTCGATTCTCGTATAATCTCACCTTCCAATTGGAATTCCGTCTGCGCCACGACGAAAACGAAGAAACGCCATCATTCCGTATTCTGTCTCCGTATTCAACTCGTACTGGTTGCGTTGTCTGTTGTGTCCGGTCCGCCGTTTTAATTCGTCAATTAAGCACTTGTTATCAATCAAGAAAATCTCTCAAAATGGTGTACATCGTGAAAAACAAAGTAAGTGTTGCGCTAAAACTAAAATCTTTGTGAAAATTCCATTGTAAAGTGATAAAGGCATAGTTGGAACTGAACCGTGTAGTGTCAAAGTGCACACACATATTTTAGTGGATACTTCAATGAATTTAGTGCTTTTCTTCGGTAAAACTGGACCTTTCACTGACAAATGGATTACTTGAATAGTTTTGATAGTTACTGAGTTAAATTTACCGCTCTAACCTATTGTGACCGGCAATGTGCTGATGACAGAGGCGGCGGCAGCAATGACAAAAATATGGAAACCGACCCGAGCTGGTGGATTCGGTCATCGATTGATTTATATCATTTGTCAGCATGTGTGATTGTGTTCCTCCTTCCCATTGTCGCAGATACATTTGGCACAAGACTGACCATGGATGATCTTAAGTGGCCGATCAAATCTTCTGCGGATACGGAAAAACACTTGCTCGGCATTCCCATTATAAAATACTTTTCCAGTGACGTAATTTGCAAGGTGGCTCGCTGGTGCTTCCATTATGTAAATTGGTCAAGTTGCCCAGTCACTGAGAAACGAATTGTTTGGCCACTCAGTTGCGAAGGACACGACCTTCACGTAGGGTTGGCGCCAATTTTATGGTTTGGTCATATTTCATATTTTTTTGTCTGTGAGAACACAATTATTCTGCCTAGTCAATTGCTGCGCATTATTTTTTTCTGAGGAGGAAAAAAAGCAGCAAATTGCCAATCTAACTAGCTTAGCAAGGCCAGAGTTCTAGACGCTGCGCCTGTTCCTTCTCACCGCCCCCGTTGTCAGTTTTCTTGCTGAGTCATGTCTTGATCAAATGCGGCGAATATCTGCATATTGTTCAGAGACTAGAGAAAAATGTTATTCTGCAGTTGAGGCTGGAGTGGAGGGTCTGATTCATAGCTTGATTCGTAACGATTAATTCCGTGGAAGCTGTTCAATAATTCACTTGAGTCTCGATATTGTTGACAAGGTTATCGGTTTCTTCGAAGCGGCCGCTTCACTTGCTGCTGATTAATTCGCGGATTGGTGGGGTCATAAACGCGGCTATCAACGTTTATGAATTTAAAACTCTGTAAATCTTATGACTGAACGTTCTATGATGAATGGGGAATTTCGCAATAATGAATGAGTTAGACGTGCAGCACCTCGATTAAATGGAATAACTTTTAGTTTGATGTTAGTAGATGCAGATAAGTAAACGTGATAGATAACTATCAGTTAATTTGTGGAAAATCTGCGGTGCTGCGGTAACAAGCTGAACCTATCATTACTATGTGCAGGTTGTTGTAGTAGCTGTGCACAGAGTATAAAATATATACAGTAGACATTCGAAAATCTTAACTAGTTTGTTTTTGGATGATTAAGATTTCTGAAATATTAAGAATTCCATACGGAATAAAAACAACATGATTTACCTAATAACGTTTGGTAGTTACTATATGTAAGCCCTGTGGCACGGGTTAAGAATAGTGCTACCGTCTTTCCCGACGTTTCGTAAGAGGCGACTAATGGGACAGGAGAGAATAAAACTCTCCTGAGTTTCGAACATATCTCTACAATTGTGCGAGCAGCAACTCTGTTTTGCACTCAAGGGTTCAGATATGTACGAAACTTAACAAAAAATTGACCCCTGTGGTTTTGGGGTTAGAATTATACCACAGCGATCCCGGCTTGTCGTATAAGGCGACTCGAGGGATAGGGTATGTAGGCTTGTATCCTGCGTACCTGAAATTTACTTTACACTCGAAACATTAAACGAGCCTCGGATACCTCGGACTGATTCAACGGCAACGACTTTTGGCTATAAACAACGGACTACGATCGGTTTTTGGAACGTTCGGACGATGTGGGGTGAGTGTAATAACACAAGGCTCACAGAAGTCGAACAGGAAATGATCGCATACAACATCGCTATACTAGGACTGAGCGAAACAAGATGGCTCGGATCGGGGGCGACTTTATCACCAAGCTCTCGCACTGTACTGCTCTACACTGGATGTGAAGACGATAATTCACCTCGGCAAGCGGGCGTCGGAATCCTGTTGACTAGGAATGCACGCCGATCCCTTATCGACTGGAAACCTATCTCCGACCGTATCATCACAGCCAGGTTCAAATCCAGAGTACGAAACATCACAATTATTCAGTGCTACGCACCGACTGAACCTGCAGACCAATCCGCAAAGGACGTTTTTTATCAGCGACTAGGCGACACCTTTGATAGGGCTCCCAGGGGTGACATCAAAATCATAATGGGGGATCTCAACGCCAAAGTCGGTACTGATAATTTAGGCTTGGAACACCTTATGGGCAATCACGGGCTTGGCGACAGGAACAACAATGGCGAAATGTTCGTGGAGTTCTGTAACTCTCGGCAACGTACTAGTGAGCGCGCTTCAAAACCAGAGGAAAGGTATCAGATGGAAAATGTTTGATTACCTGCAACACCTGGACTATGCTGACGATATTTGTCTGCTTTCAAATAAAAAGGAGGATGTAGCTCAAATGGCCGATGCTCTGCATTGCGAAAGTCGTAATGCTGGGCTCAAGATAAACGCTGCCAAGACCAAGTACTTGAGCTCCCATCCTGGGGGACAAAGCGCAATTTGTGTTTCGGGCCAGGCAGTCGAAAAAGTTGACGAATTCTGCTACCTCGGAAGCATAGTCACAGCAGATGGCGGCGCGGACGCTGATGTACAATCGCGTATCAATAAGGCTAGGGCAGCCTTCTTCACTTTGACTCCTTTCTGGCAAAATAACAACGTTTCCAGGCGCACCAAAATCCGAATCTTCAATTCTATTGTAATATCTATGCTTCTTTATGGCTGTTCAACTTAGAAGGTGACCAACGAGATAACAACTAAGCTGCAAACTTTCGTAAACCAGTGCCTACGGCGCATCCTACAAATCCGCTGGCCGGAGATTATTTCCAATGATGATCTCCTGAGTATCACAGGCCTGGATTGGATAAGCACTTCTGTCAAAAGGCGAAAGTGGCAATGGATAGGTCATACTCTCCGAAGAGGGCGAACAAATATTGCAAAGCAGGCCCTAGATTGGAACCCTCAGGGAGCCAATGCTAGACGCCGTGTTGGACGACCAAGAAACACGTGGAGAAGATCGGTTAATAGCGAGGCTGACGACGATGGCACAGAACAGAACGAGGTGGAAAGTAGGCGTAGTTGATGCCCTATGCCCCACAAGGGGTTAACAGGAACCAGAGAGAGAGAGTTACTATATGTGCTTGGAAAATATTTTTAAATTAAAATGCTCTCAAAATGAAGCACGTTCAGAAAATCTATAGCGATAGGTTTGACTTATGTCCAAGGAGTAAAAAAAAAACTGCACGATTATCCACAATTATGCTACGTGCCGACTGAACCTGCAGATCAGCCTGCAAGGGACATGTTCTATCAGCGACTTAGCAACACCTCCCAAAGGTGACATACAAATTTTGATAGGAGTCTTAACGGAAAAGTGGGTGCTAAAAACTCAAAGCATCTCTTGATCAATGTAAACTTGTCGACACAACCGAAAGTTGCGAAATATTCGTCGAGTTCTGCAGCTATCATCAGCTTGTTCTTCTTCTTCTTTTAGTGGTACAGGAAGGTGTGAACCGCTGTGTATCTATATGGATTCGATTTATAGTTCGTCGTCGTTTTCGTCCGTAATCTCCAGGGACAAAAACGTGGCAGCTGCAATGTGGTTTTCCCGTAGTGAGAGGGGGTCAGATTAGTGGGTGCAGCTGGGCATTTAAAGAGATGGGCCACATCATGAGGCTTGCCAGCGCAATTTGGGCATACGTTTTGTATGTTCGGGTCTATGCTAGATAGATACGAACTGAGGCGTGAGCAGAAGCCAGACCGAAGCTGGGCTAAAGTCACTCTGGTGGCTCTCGGGAGCCTAATCCCCTCAGGCGAAATTGGTGGTGGGAGCGCTGAGAGGACTCTGTTCGTACCTAAACTCGCAATAGACCGACTCACTTCCTCAGTGCGAATCATTGCAATGGCAGCCCGGTATGAATCTTCGTCGAAAAGATCCCTTTTGTAACCTGGACCTCTCTCTCAAGGCCACGAGGGCCACGTTTGATGTGGCGCCGATGGGGAATTTTGTCCATAAGGTCACGATTAGGATGATCCTCTCGATAACAACCTACAAGATGTTGTTTTGCAAGTGGTCGATTGTGGTCACGTATTGGCATCAAATGTGTCTCCTGATGTAGATGATCCTGGGCAGACATCAGAAGGTACCCTGTGGCTGTGCGTAAAGCAGCATTTTGGCAGACTTGAATTTTGTTCCAATTTGTGTTACAGAGACTTTGCGACCAAACTGGCGCCGCAAAATCAGCCGCTGCTCGACCCACCGCTTTAGCTTTATAAGTGGCTGGCATAGTCTCTTTATCTTTGCCCCAGGTGCTGCCAGCCAGTGCTTTAAGAATTTTGTTCCTACTGCGCATCTTTTCACATACCGCTTCCGCGTGATGAGCTGAAGTCATCAAAGTGAAGTCCGAGAATTTTTGGATTTGCACCTGACCAGGTGATGAGGAAGGTCGCAGATGATTTGGACGCTGAGATAGTTAAATTTCTGCTGAGAAAAAAATCTTCTAGTCGCGCTCAATATCTGTTGATAAGAAGGCGCATGACATCCCTATCCGCTCCCGTGGCGAGTACTGTGCAGTCATCGGCATAGGAGATCACTTCAATGCCTTCCGGTGGTGTTGGGAGACCTGCCATGTAGATGTTAAACAGGGTGGGAGAGCGAACCCCACCCTGTGGAACACCTAATTTGATCTTTCTGAGTTTGGAACGACTGCCTTGAAACTCGGTGAAGGATTGCCTACCAGCTAGATAGTTGGCAATTCATCTTATCTCTTGTGTCGGAATATGCATGTTGAGGAGGTTTGCCAGAAGCATGGAGTGATTGACCTTATCAAACGCATTTGATAGGTCAATCGCCACCATAATAGTTCTATGGGATGATGTACGCTGGTTTAGTCCGTCTCTTACACGTGTAGTGATCGCGTCAAGAGCGGTAGTCGTACTATGCATGCGTCTAAATCCATACTGATGGGGTTCTAGCTTCGCATGTGAAACGAGAGTGGGGTGGATGAGGTCTTCCAGCGTCTTTGCTACAGGTGACAGAATCGTAATCGGTCTCTAGGAAGTTCCTAATTTGGCACTTTTCCCTTGTTTAAGACATGGGACTATGCGACCTTGTTTCCAGATATCGGGGATGGCAAGCGTTGACATTCACAAGTTAAAGACTGCCGTGAGATACTCAATGGAAGGTCAAGATGTTTGAGCATGGCCATTGAAATGCAATGGGGCCAAGGGCCTTAGAGTTTTTTGCATTCTCAATGACTGTTTTAACCTGGTCCGGGGTGTAAATTGGTACTGAGTCAACATTTCGGCGCTTGAGGTCATCGGACTTGGGATGTTCAATAAATTGTTTATTGAACTGGCTCGCACACTGAAGAGGATTGTTTCTTTTTTGCCGAAGGTTATGGCTATATTGCTCTTATCTTTTGTGGAGTTCGAAAGGGCACGGACAGTAGACCATAACTTACTAGCACCTTCATTAAGGTTACAGTCATTGAGGTGCTCGTTCCATTTGGCCTTCTTGTAGTCTTTAATTTGTCGCTGTATTTGGATATTGAGCTCCCGCATTCTGCGGTCAACAGGGTTAGCGCGCCTAATATTGTCACGTTCATCGGCTAACCTTGCGACACTTGTTGGAAAATTTGGACGAACCTTTGGAATGCGCCCTGCAGGAATGAACCGTGCCGCAGCTTTGCTAATGTTCCGTTCGGCCTTATGTATATTGGTGGGAGGGGGAAGCGGGAAGAACTTCGATGGCGTGAATGTTTTGAAACCTTCCCAATTGACTTTTTTGTGATTGACAAACGTTCGCTTCTCTGAGTTGGTCAGGTCAGCTGGCTTGGAATAGAGATGTAACGGATCTTGTTTAGCGGATGAGGATGCGGATGCAAAATAGTATAACAGTGAGGATGCGGTTGCGGATGCGGATATTAATGGAGACATTTTTGAGGATGCGGATGAGGATATGATCGAATATGTAGACAAAAATATTTAGGTTTCACACTTTTCATGAAGATGAAAAAAAGTTGAAATTCCTCTGATTAGTGTGGTTAAAAATTAAAAAGTTGCATACTTCCTTACTTCGCTTCACCTTGAAAAAAACGCACTTCATTTAAAACAAAACCACTCAAACACTAGTCACAAAAATGCGAACCGGAGTACGTTCCTTAATTCACTCGTAGTCGTAGTTGTAGTCATCGCTGACTACTCAAATCATATAAATGGAACGCGCTTCTGCTGTGCTGACCGACAAACTGAAGCTCAATTGTGTATACGATACAGAATACAATTTGTCTCAATGCATTTCTTCATAGTTACAAAGTAGCACGTGGGTCGCATATATCCGCTAATTGTCTGCATACAAAAACGAGGATTGCGGATGAGGATGCGGATGTAGATATTCATAAGATGAGGATGAGAATGCGGATGCGGAGTTTAATTTTTATGCGGATAATCCGCGATTGCGGACATCCGTTACATCTCTAGTTTGGGAGGTGATCAGAAGGAAGACGTCTCATTTATTAGGCTGGCGCTGACAATTGTAATGTCTGGGGAGCTAATACAATTGTTTGCATCACGGGTTGGCGATTCTTAATTGAGAGTACAGACGCTGCCAAAATTTGGATACCCTTCACTCTCCTTGGGCTAAAAGTTTTTTTTTTTGGTGTACCTATTTAATCCTCTCACACCTCTCCGGCGCCGATAAAACCATATTTGAATGAGACTTGCTTGGAATGATTGGGCAAATAAAAAAATCTCTTAGAAAACTTTATTGGGGGTAAGCGGGGGACATGGTCCCATAATTCAATTCCAATTGTTTTTACATTTTTTATTGTTGGGTAAGGACACATTAAGTGTAGCAAAAAATGTTTCTTAGAAGGGCCAAAATGGGGGGAGGAGGGTTTATACGACAGCCCCATGGCTCCTTTCAAAACATTTTTACGTATGTTTTGTGGCAGCAATAGAGAACGATAACAATTGAGCGTTCGGTTCCACTTATTCGGAAGGCAAAAGAAAGCTAGAGTATTTCTATGGAAAAGTCATATCGAACCGAAAGACAACTATGGGGAAGTAACAGAATGACGATAAATTCTATGGCCTTCAAGACAAACGGTTCATGGTTCCACCGAAACTTTTTCTTGCTGGTCAGAACAGTTGCATCAAAGCGAAGAATAGAATGGCGCCGTCCAACAAGACCACAACGAAAAAGAAGGATCTAAAAAATGCCCAATCGAAATCTAATTTAATCGCTTAGTTTTGCCGACACATGGCATTACACTATCGCTACGATTTATAATCCAAATGTAAACTGATAAGAATTCCAAACGAAACAACTTAACGCTTGTGGCTGACTAACAAAAAATCGAAAACCGCTTATCATCCGCTAACTACTCGAATCTAATCATGACTATGTCATGTTATTAAAATATCGCATCTGTTCGCCACACGAATCTCAAACATGGACGATAAGCTAGCGTTTCGCTTACCAAGTGCATTTGGATACGCTTAACTTCGGAAATAGTATGATAATTGGTTATTCGTGCTATCAGTATGGCTGTGATGGGTAATGGTAATCTCGGCAAACGTAATTCACACTTGATTCTTATTTACATTTGCTCACATCATGTTGATGCACGGTAATCCACTTGGGTTACCTGGTGACACAATTTTCCCGCTTATACATGCAAATAATTGATGAAATACAGAAAGCAAAACAATTTTTTGCTCAAAGCGTAAAATATAAGCAATTTAATGGCTTGTTGCATTAAATTGTTCTGTTCTGGAAATTTACTAGAAACAAACTTTTTTCCATTTCTAATTTTATTATTCCATTCTGTTTAGTTGTTGTCAAGGTTCATCATATTTTTATCGATATGCTAAATGCAGAAAATATTAAAAGTATGTATGTCAAGAAAAACAAACCTGTCGATTTTGGTTTTGAAATCATAAAAGTATCGGCCCAACCCACCCACACATCTATTGTGCGTTCTGAATCATATTTGTCTATGATCTGTATTTGGTATAAAAATAATTCTATATTTACTGAAGGCATGATGCAAGAAACCTGACGTAAACGCCTACATGAACTCAACTTAAATGATAATGCCGAAACAGAAACATTTGATATCTTGCATGAATGCAAAGTATGTAGTGTTGCACATGTGAATTTGGCAAATTTCCATTTTTTTCTCTGTTCTGAATGATAACGTATTTGATCATTTTGATAATGAAAAACTTAATCTCTCTCCATGCGGTTTCATGCGGATTTCTAACGAGAGCCTGTTTTGAAATGTTTTTGGGCTCTTTTTCTTATCCAGTGTCACTTCCGCATTTTGATATCGTTGTCTAACCCATTTTAGCCCCTTATAGCGAGGAGGTCTTCGTCGTTTGTAGGATGCGCTTCGTAGGCACTGATTCACGAAAGTTTGCCGTTTGGTTTAAAGGTTCTGGTCACTTGTCACGTTCCACGTGGAACACCCATATAAAAGCACATACATATTTTACATTGCTTCGATATTTGGTATTTCTGGAGATGTGGTTTCGCCAGAAAGGAGTCAGACTGAAAAAGACGGACATCTGAGCTAGATGATCTGACTTGTTTCCAAGAAGGCAAATGTCGTCAGCATAGTCAAGGCATTGAATGATATTCTTTCTTGTATGGTCGCGCAGAGCGTCGCAAATTACGGCCTTGATGGTAAACACGAACAGCCTTCTCTAACTCCATCATTCACCTCAAAAGGACAAGACTTCTCACCCTTGTGCAAGATATGACATTGGGCTCTGTTATGATGTAAATACGTTTCTTTGGTATGCCTCTCCTACGTAAGGCTGCCCAGATATAAACCCGGTCAACGATGTCGAACACCTTCTGGTCTATAAACATAAGATGTAACGGGGATCTCCATTCTGCGGATTGTTCAATTATAATTCGGAGGGTGTTGATGTGATTGCTACATGAGAAACCCTAACGAAAATCTGCTTGTTCAGATTGTGGTCGATCGTTTTCTTGTTTCGGTTTAAGATTATTTTGGCTATCAGTTTGGAGACATTGGATTGGATTGGCAATTATTACAATCCTTGAAATTTTCTTAGGGATTTTAATGATGACACCCTTCCATTCTTGAAGGAGAGTATCCGTTTCCCATCAAAGATAGAAGAATATCCGCTGTAGCGTTGATGGTTTCAATAGTTCCATCCATAGGGATTCTATCTGCCCCCGGGCTTTACCAGCTTCCACTGTTTTAAGGACCTTGGTTATTTCCAGCTTGGACGGTACACTGGTATTAACTCTGGGCATTTGTCTTATTGTTTCCGGTGGGGTTGAATGAATAAAGTTGTTCTTGAGGGCCTCCATTAAATGCTCACCTCATCGGCGCAGCTGTTCGTCCTCTGTGACAAGCAGAGATCCAACTTAATCTTTTACAGGATGCTTGCGTCCTCAACCTCATTGCCAGGTTTTATGAGATTTTAAATACTTACTAGTGCCGCTCATTCTGCCTCTACCGCTAACACGTTAATGTTGTTGCTGTTTGCACGCTTTTTTGAAGGAACTAGGTCCCTAGTCGTTGGTTAACTATACTGTCAGTAGCCGAGTTTAATTGCTACTTAATTCTCTTCTGTGCAAATGGTCTTCTACCTCACTGGAGTCTGCCCACATTATGTTTCGCCGCACGATATAAAAACATTTTAAAGATATTCACTGTATCATCAATTGAAGGAATTGTGCAATGCGCTGGAAAGTGTACGTATTGTTGATAATTCTTTAAGCTTTTGCACATTGAATCGTTGCATTCGTTGCGGTTCGTAAGCGAATTTTCGCGATAACAAATTGTTGATGGCTGCTTACATAAGCACCACGCTTTGCCCTGACGTCCATAAGCCAATTCTTTCTTGTTTTTTGCTCGACTATCTGGAGAAACCCAGGTTGATAAATGGCAAAGTTTGCGTTTGAACAGGGTGCCATCATTGACGGACTACGAAGAGTTACAGAGCTCCACGAAAACCTCGCTATTGTTCTTCCTGACACCAAGACTGTGATTACACATAAGATGTTCCAAGCCAACATTGTAAGACCCAACGTGGCGTTTAAATCCTCCATAATTATCTTTATGTCGTCATTGAGAGCCCTATCAAAGGTGTCATCAAGTAGGTGGTAAAAGGTGTCCTTAGCATGCTGTTCGGCTGACTCAATTGGGTCAAAACATTGAATTATAGTGATGTTTCGTATCCTGGACTAGAATTTTGCTTTAATTATAGGCTTCCAATCTCTGAAAGATTGGCGTGCTTCCTTGTTGAAAAAGATTCCGACTCCAGCAATTTTGGGTGAGTTCTAAATTTTGAGGTAAAGCAGAACAGCTTGGGAACAAGGTGATAAAGTGGTTCCCCAACCAGTCCATCAGTAGCTCAGTAATTGAAATTTTTATGCGGTAATTTGCCGTTCGACTTCCGTGAGTCTCGTACACTCGGGTCATATCGTTCGAACCAATAAAAGGAACCGCAAATAATCGCATAATACACTGTATATACGACTTGCCTACGGGACCAAAATATATTCTATGGTGACTATGATTTTGTAGTTTTGATGACATTTTTCAACTTTAGTTACATTTCAGTAATCGGTTATATTCGTTACATTTGTTTCGAGTAATCGTTACTTTGTAATCGTTACTTAGTAATCGTTGCTTTTAAAGAAATACATAAAAAACTACAACGACTGCAACGACAACCTACTCGAATTCGATAGTCCTCTTATTCACGGTTCGTCGCCGACATAGTAGAGGTGGTAGGAGGGCTTGAACTCATCTTTCGCACTGTTTTACAAAATTAAATTGCGAGACAGGCGGAAGCCCAATCGTATCGCTCGGTTGCAAATTGTAGAGATATCGACCATTTTCTAATGTGCAAGGTACGAAGTTAATCGTCAATTGCTGTGGTCAGCATCTTGGCTGACGGTTATCTCTGACTGCACTAACGGGTAATATGCTTTAACGACTCTAGGCAATTGTGTGGGGAATCCGCCGACATATCGCTCGTGCCGCTCCACCAAAGCATTGCAGAGATATTGACGGATCTCCGAAGTAGTACGAAGTTGACAGTGGAATTGCTGTTGCCAATATTCGGATTGACGGCTATCTCTTCCCACCCTGTGCACTAATCGGGAAACAGGCTTCGACACCTTTTAGGCAATTTTGTGCCGAGTCAAGCAACACATCGATCGTGTCACTCCCCCAAATAATTGCAGAGATATCGAGGTATTTCCGCACGAAAACGAAGTCGATCTTAAAATTGCTGTGGTTAATATCTAGGTTGACAAGAGCATACGTTTTGTTAATTATTGTACTTTTACCCTGACAACCCTGTGAGCTGCACCGGGATAATGCTTCCTTAGAGAATTTTGTTGCGAGTCCGGCGACACCTTGATCGTGCCGATCGGCTCAAGGATTCCAAAGATATCGTCGGATTTTGGAAGTAGTACGAAGCTGATTGTGGAATTGCGGTGTGCCAATACCAGTTTGACAGTTATTTCTGACCCCCCTGTGCACTGACCGAAAAAGAGGATCCGTCGACCTATTAGACAATTTTGTGGTGAGTCCAACGACACCTCTATCGTGTCGCCACGTCAAAGGATTGCAGAGATATCGACGGATTTCTGAAAGAATACGAGGTCAATCGTCTCGTTCATTAATTGTTATGCGATAGGAAATCGTGCTGGCTCGATAACTGCGCACTGCGCTTCTACCTTCTACTCGTACTCGGTCTGCTCGATTCTTGAGAGAATGTAGATATAAGACAGTGTACTACTCGATCTACTCGATTCTTGCGCTTCTAGCTTGTACTATTCGGCGTATGATATATACTCTGAGGTAGAAGCGCAAGTATCCAGCAGACCGAGTAGTGGGTACGGAGGAGCGCATTGTGCAAGTATCGAACCAGCAAGATTTCCTATTCCATACTATGAACGAACCCGCGTAATCTTTTGGAAATCCGTCTAAATCTCTGCAATCCTTTGGCGTGGCGACACCCTCGATCGTGTCGCCACGCCAAAGGATTGCAGAGATTTAGACGGATTTCCAAAAGATTACGCGGGTTCGTTCATAGTATGGGTGGCGCTGGACTCGCGCTACAAAATTGTCTAACGGTTTGACGGATCCTCTTTTTCGGTCAGTGCACAGGGTGATCAGAAATAACTGTCAGACTGCATATTGGCACACAACAATTTCACAATCAGCTTCGTACTAATTCCGAAATCTGTCGATATCTTTGGAATCCCTGAGCCGATCGACATGATCAAGGAGTCGCTGGACCAGCAACAAAATTCTCTAAGGGAGCATTTCCCCCGCGCAGCACACAGGATTGTCAGAGATAACTGTTAAAGTACAATAATTCAGAAAACGTATGCTCTTGTCAACCGAGATGTTGGCCACAGCAATTTTAAGATCGACTTCGTTTTCTTGCGAAGATCCGTCGATATAACTGCAAACCCTTTGGGGGAGCGACATAGTCGAGGTTTCGCTGGACTCACCACAAAAGATATAACGAGTTGATGGATCCTCTTTTTCGGTCAGTGCACAGGGGGGTCAGAGATAACTGTCAAACTGGATATTGCTCACAGCAATTTCACAATCAGCTTCGTACTACTTCCGAAATCCGTCGATATCTTTGAAATCCTTGAGCTGATCGCCACGATCAAGGTATCGCTAGACTCGCAACAACATTCTCTAGAGAGCATCTACCCCGCGTAGCTCACAGGGATGTTAGCTATAACCGTCATGATTAGATATCAGATTGTGTACTACTAGGTATGCTCGATTCTTGTGTTTGTGCCTGAGTGCATACATACGAGATTGCTTTGTTTGTTGTTCGGTACATATGTAACGACTACTTAAGTAACGGGTAGTTACTTTTTTTACATCTCTAATGCGTATATACGAATATGAAAATTGAATTGTAAACAAATTTATGCACATGCGCAGGTCAATGCTGCAACTTTGTAGTGCGGGGTGCGGGCGTAGGAAAATTGGGACAATGAACACGAAATTTCAAAATTAATTCCTGTCGTATAACTATACTAGCAGCATCAAAATCTACACTATTGCGAAATATAAATTTACATGCGATTGCAATACGCTGATTGGTTTAAATTCGTTCAAATACAAAATATTAAATAGTGTGTATTTCAGTGCTTTGCGGCTGGATACTCAAAACATTGAAAGTGCCATACCAGCCCCAAACACTATATTCCCTACGCCACTGCTCACTATTAATAAAAGCCAATGGTCCCCTTTCTTTTCAGTTATTTCGTTTCCTTCGTTTCCTTCATTGGTTCGAACGTTTCAATCGTAGCCCGCTGTTTATACCCAAAAGTCATTGCCGGTACCTCAGCACGTGGTATCCGAGGTTCGTTTAATGATTTACTCCCTAGTTCAGGTGGGGGGTCGTAATACATCCACCTTTTAAAATATGATCCACCATATTTTGTTGTTGTTGTATCGATTCAAGTGATTTTTTTCTCTTGAATTAATGGGTATTTGGTATCTTGGTGTCCGTAACGATGTTTGCTCGGCTACGGTTTACATCGTAAAAAGAGCGTTTTTAGGACAGCATAAACATTCATGGCCGTTAGGTTTACGCCCAGCGCACTTAGACCAATACTTGGTCCGCTGCCGATAGAATCCGAGAACCAGCCCGTGCTAACAATGTATTTGTTGAGCAGGGCTCACATCACATCATAGAAATACCTGGAACCAAGAAACGCCTCCGTTTCTTGGCCAGAACAGGACCGTGACAAAGTAAGTGGTGTACGTCCTCTTCCTCTTCTTCGTCATCCGTGACTTATACAGAAGTCGTTGTGGGGATTCTTCTAGCAAGATTCCCAATAGGACAATGCTGCTTTCAGAACGCTGCAGAAGTTAGGGAGACTGAGTGACAAATTAATGTTCAGTGTTCCTCAGAGTAAACTCCTATACCCACTCATGAAATGGATCCACTGGAGAGGGGTATGTTTTTATTCCAAGCTTCCCTTGACGGGATCAGGCTACAATGGTTTGTTCCGAATAGATATTTGGGAACACTGTAGTCAGTTACTGAGAATCGTTGAGTTACAGAGAATCGTTGAGTGCCCATAGTCCAGCGCTCGCCTCAGGTCAGCCAACCTTTGAACTTTGACAAGCAAGTTATAATAGGTGGTGGTGCCGTTAACCACACGCTGACTCCATAAGATAGGCCGCACAGTAGCAGTGTACATATACATCCAATACACAACTTTTGGCTGCAAGCCCCACGCTTGCCTGCCTGCACGAGTATAGTGCCACAGTAGTAGGTTGTTCACCCTTTCTTCGATGTTGGGCGTCCATTTTAGTTTCTTGTCAAAATCGGACCAAGAAATTTCGGAAAAAAAAAGTTGAATGCCCCTTAGTCTAAGCAAGTTAATAGTAGGTACGATTCCTAGTAAAGAGGACCAAGTCCGTTTTCGCTAGGTTAATTCCCACGCCACTGAGTTAGGATAGTCAGGGCGTTCTGTAACAACCCGCCCCTAACGGCGATAGCAACGTCATCATCATAAGCAGTGACATTGCATCCGATTCTTTCCAAGTTCAAAAGCAATTGGTTAGTCGCTATATTCCAAAGTAGAGGAGACAGGATGCCTCCTTGTGGAGTACCCCTACAAACATATCTGGAAACAGTGGAAGTACCTAACCTATTGTGAATGCGTCTAGTAGAAATTAGCATACTCAAGAGGGTACATGTAGAACCCTCAACATGTAGATTCCGAAGAGCATCCGTAATCGCCTTGGGTTTAATATTGTTAAAAGCACCGTCAAAATCCAAAAATACCCCCATCGTATACTCTTTGTGATGAAGAGATGTCAACGAGTGTAGAGCTGTATCAACAGACCTCACCTTCCAATATGGGTTAATCGTTCTAATACTCGTATGAATATCGATTAGCCATTCTAGTAATTTCAGCATGGTCGATGAAAGGCTGAAGATCCTTTGGACTTGAATGTGAACTTTTACCCGTTTTGGGATTAAAAGTGACTTTCACTTCTCTCCACAAGCGACCTCGATTCTTCGATGTTTTCGCAGGAACTTCTCTAAACGCTTAGCGCTTCTTAGTCCTTTTTTGAAAGAATTTAGATTTTTGTAGGAGTGCCAGTCCGACTCGAACCTAGAGGCCTTACCTTTAGTGGGGCATTCGGTGGCTCATTGGCAGAGATGTCACTCTAGCTCTGAGTTGCCGGTGCGTGGGATAAAAATGCTCCTACGGCAGCCGGTTCTTGATGTAAATCGTCCCGGAGCTACCCGTAGTTAAAATGGCCAAGAGCTGCCAAGACCCCCTTCGATTCAAGAGAAAAAAAAATCTTTTGAATCAATATAACAACAACAACAACCTTTATTGAAGCTTCTCCTACACGTTACTCTTAGCTCAGAAATCTTAGAATTCCACTAAGTAATTTTTTTCTTTCCTGCATGTAAACTGACAGGCACGATACTGCAGTCGCTTCGCTTGAAGACTTACCATGTCATCCGATTCTTGCTCAGTGCTTGAAATATTTGGAAGCAAAGGAAGCTCCGCTAAAAGGAACTCCCGAAATCTAGTCCAGTTTGTCTTCCAACGACTCACAGTGAGTGGATCCACTTCAGAATGCGCAGCAAGACTAAATTGTAGATACCTGTGATCACAGAAGGAGTGCTTCGCCGACACTCTCAAGTCTGTGATTAAATGCTTTAGGCCAGTCAATAAACCGAAAAATAAGGCGTTAGGTCGTAAAAAATTGCTCGGCTCTGTTTTTTTGGGATATTGTTAGGATAGATACCAGAAGTGTACCACCAAGTTTGCAACTTCGAAAAACCTGTGCTAACCCCATGACCCTAAAAAAACCTCAACATTTTCGGACTTTTTTCATATTTTTGTTTGTAATTTCTAAAAGGTGCTTCCCATGGAATAGAGAAATAAAAAGGAATGATAAATCAGCTGTCACCCATACAAACTGCATGGGACGATTTTAAAAAGCGGTTGTCCCGATCTGTCAAGTGTTATTGTGAAGTTATTACGAAGTAAATGGGGGAAAGATTGCTGCTGGAGGAAGTCAGGAAGTGTATCTATAAAATGTAATAGTCATATCGCAGTTTCAGTGCGACACAAAGGTAAAAAAGACGAATTGTCCCCAGCTGTCAGATCCAGTCTTATATGAAAAATTCACTCATTTATCGCTTCTACGGCGCAATCCTCTTAGTTGTTAGGATCAATGGTGCTTCCTACAAGTAAGTTGTCCACTGCACTGTTAAAGCTAAGAAAGTCTTCTTTAACTTGAGTGTAACCCCAGCTTTGTAGGCGCAAAGGATCCCAAGATACAGCACTTTAAACATTGTCTTTTGAAAAAAAGTTCGAAATTGTAATTTCAGTCATTTTCCGAGCTGAACATCGGCTTAAATGCGCATTCTACGGAGAAAGTCATGTGACATGAAGTTATAAACCAGTTCCTTAGCTGTATATATTTGGGAACGAATGGAATCAGACCATGGGGTCATAGGGCTGCTCCTGAAAATTAGGTTCTTCTAAGAAAAACTTTTTTCTTTATGTACCAATATTAACCAAACTTCACCCAAGTATGTTGGTGGTTAAGCTTAAAAAAATATCTAGGAACGGATGAAATCGGAACACTACGTTATAGGGCTGTCATACAAACCAACCTCTGGAAATTAGGTTCTTCAAAGAAAAACTTTTTTCTTTATGGACCAATCTTGACCACCCTTCCCCCAAATGTGTTTTTTAGTAAAGCTTCAAAACATATCTAGAAACGGATGAAATCGGAACACTAGGTCATAGGGATGTCATACAAACCAACACCTGATAATCAGGTTCTTCTAAGAAAAACTTTTTT
Source organism: Microchrysa polita (assembly GCA_949715475.1). NCBI lineage: Eukaryota > Metazoa > Arthropoda > Insecta > Diptera > Stratiomyidae > Microchrysa > Microchrysa polita. Next base: position 75,303,622 of record OX454418.1, on the reverse strand, counting down.
CTTTATGAACCAAACCTCACCCAAATGTGTTCCTAGTAAAGCCTCAAAACATATCTAGGAATGGATGGAATCGGAACATTACGTCATAGGGCTGTCATACAAACCTCCTAAAATACAATTTCGGACTTTTTTACAAAAAAAGCACATTTTTTAAAGTGCTGTATCTTGGGATCCTTTGCACCTACAAAGCTGGAGTTACACTAAAATTATTTATTATTATTTCTTAGCTTTAAAAGTGCAGTGAACGACTTACTTGTAGGAAGCACCTTTTAGAAATTACAAACAAAAATATGAAAAAAGTTCGAAAATTTTGAGGTTTTTTGACGGTCACGGGGTTAGCACAGGTTTTTCGAAGTTGCAAACTTAGTGGTACACTTCTGGTATCTATCCTAACAATATCCCAAAAAACCAGACCCGAGCAATTTTTTGCGACCTAAAATCGGTAATTGAATGGCCTACTTGACATTCTGCGATGCTAGAGTAATGTCCAGCACCTCTTGCCTGTTTTCGGTAACGAAAGTAGGCTCAGAACCCCCATTGCAAATAAGGAGATTTGTTCCCAGAATCAATTCACCTCAGTCGTTTGTGTCCGTCCCACCTCAGACAATATGAGTCGCATCCGAGGAATATACTAGTACCTGAAGACGTTGCTGCTGCAACGGCTTCTCTTAACTTAGGAGAAGGTAGGGTGCCGTCATGAATGAGGCATATATGCCGAATAATCCTGAATTATCATTATATCGTCTACACCTTGCGATAGACGACTAGTAATAGCAGCTGTCGCTGCCATATCTAGTACTTGGTCTACTGTTAACAAAGATAAAATAATTGATGTCTGAGAGGCTTTAAACCAAAGTAGGGCTTTTCTTCGTATAGAAGGGCTAACGATATTTTGCCCTAAAATGCCAGCTCAAGTCGCAAGTGCCTTGTTTTTTTTACCCTGTCTGAATAGGTACTTGATTAAATTGCACAAAATTTTTCGTTCTGTTAAATTGAAATCCATCAAATGTCGCTCAATAAAAATTGTTTTAATATTTTCTCAGCATGTTCTGGTATCTGCTCTGATTTGGCTGTTTCTTCAGTTTCAAGACAGAGCAAAATTATACAGAATGTTGTATGTGACATCTGTCAATTTCATTTCTACTCGTAAAAAAATAATGCAAAACCAATCCAACTAACATTTCAAATTTTACTTACAGGAAGATTTCGATAGCCAACTCAAGGCTGCCGGCGACAAATTGGTCGTTGTCGACTTTTTCGCCAACTGGTGTGGACCATGCAAAATGATCTCGCCCAAACTCGAAGAATTGGCCAATCAACATGCCGACAAAGTTGTCGTATTGAAGGTATATTTGAATTATCATCAATTTCTTATACGATTCAAGAGTTAACACAATTTCCCATCTTAATTTCTTTTGACAGGTCGATGTTGACGATTGCGACGATTTGGATTTGAAATACGGCGTGTCAAGCATGCCGACATTCATTTTCATTAAGAATAGCGAACAACTTGATCAGTTCGTAGGCGCCAATAAAGACAAATTGGAAGAATTCTTCATGAAATACCTTAGTTAAATCTATATATATACATTAAACACATACACATTAGCATCCGAATTCATAGAATATTATAATATCCAAGTAAATTCCATAGATAACTGTTTTTAATTAAATTAATTTAAAATGAAATGTTTTAAAGTGCAAAGCATAACGAAAGTTTTCATCGTCTACATAACTACACTTGTGAAGTATTCTGTTTTGTTTTTATTGTAATGGGTTGAATAGCACACAGTTTATGTGTGTTTATATTAATTTCGGAAAAACTGTTTTTTTTTTATTATGTGAAATAGTAAAGTGGTTTTAAGAAATATGTTTGTTTTTTATTTTATCTTTTCAATTTCAATTGGATATTTGTTGTTAATTTTTTCAGTTTTGATGAAATTGAACTAATACTAATTTTTGGTTTTTCTAAGAGCTTCATAATTGTGTGTTGTGTGTGACACGCATAAGATGTGGCTTTAAACATATTTGTTGCGATGCAAAAATTAACTGTTGCCTTAACTATAATTTTGTAAGTTGAACGAAAACAATAAATGACAAAAGTTGCCGTATGACAAAAAAAAAACAGTTGGGTGTATGAATTAATGTCTTAGATCAACGGTTCTTAACCGGTGGTCCCTGAGGCGACCCTAGGTGGCCCGCCAAGCCTTTGCTGTGGTTCCCTCATAATCCGATACGACAATTCTCGAATTTCGCGAAGCTCAATCTTAACTTTCTAATAGAAACTTGAAGGTTGGAAGGGGATGGGTGTCCGTTTTGACTGAGCAGGACAGCCTGTTTTCATTGAGATTTTGACTGTTGTACACTGTGTAAGGTATTTAGTGTATTGTATTGTATTGGTCGTAAAAAGAAATGTGAGTGTAGCTTATTACGATGAAATGAAATATCGTGAAAATTTGTTTTATATGTTTCTGTTTTAGGTGACGAACGCAAGATGGTTGCGATGTGCAAGAAAACGAGGACGGCCGAGAGCTTGATAGGAATGTTCACTTTATGTGGAGTAGCTACGTGTCTTTATAGACTTGAGGGTTGTCATAATTGTAGGTAAACAGTTCAGGTGTTTAAGGCGATAAATATTTTGAAAATCTATTCTTTTCCGGCCAGATGGTAATTTACATTGCTGAATTAAGATAATTAAGCTATTATTGATCTTCGGTGGCACTTCTAAATAGGGTCCGACAAGATTCTGTTGGTACAACATGAACCAGCAATGCCATAAGCAATTTATGTAAAGCCCCGTCTCCATTGTAAACAATTGTGGCGCGACTGTATACGAACATGATGTTTCAGTGTTCCCCAATTGTTCGCGAACAGTTGCTGAACAATAGTGTCACGTCCACACTGTAAACAAATGTTCCTGAGCTGTTGCACATATTTTTGAGCAATTGTTTCACGTCCACATTGTAAACAGTTGTATCGCAACACTGCTCCTGAACAATGTTCGCGAACAGCTCAAGTTCGTTTCGAGCTTGTTGCTGAGCTGTTGCACTAATTTTCGTAAGTAATTTATTGATGTTCGATGTTTTCCATTCAAATGGAAAACACGGGGAACATTGGACGAATTAGGACAATTATTTAATAAGAACTGGGTCAATTTTAGTTCGAAAGGAGGAGTTTCAGTGATGGCTTTGCACTGATTTAATGAACCATCTTAGTATCTGTGACTAGCCATTTCGGTGAAAACCGTTATCTTATTGTTAACATTGCTTCCCTGATGATGTAGCAATCACTTCAAGATTAAAATACTCCAAAAACTGCATCATATAAGCTCAATTTTACGCAAGAATCTTCAAGATAGGCACTCCCCCTAGCAAATTTAACCATTATTTCTTTTTAATATTCTTATGAGCAAAAACCCTTAGGAAATTGATATTCAGATAGATCCAAACTCAATGAGCTTGAGAGACGCTGACCGAAAAGGTCTGTCTCTGCGGCATAAATAAAGTTTAATACTACCAGGTGCAAGCTTCATCGTACACAAAATTGAGTTGAGTTTTTTGTTTGCAGACTTGAAAATGATTTTTTTTTAAAGGACCAAATGATCTATCAAAGAAAATTTCTTTATGTTTTTGGATTTGGGGGCCCGTGCTCCGCTGAACACATCGAACACCGTACGTTACGCCACTGGCCATATGGTATTTCCTTTCCTACTTAAACATAGTAAAATAGAAAAATTATTCTTGCTATTGGTATAATTCTGTACAACAGAAGAAGTAAGAAGAGTCTGAGAGGAAGACCCTACGTTTAGTGAACTACTACTGTACATACTGTACAAACTGTGTCAGTGAAATTGCAGCTGATAACGCGCGCATCAGCAGTCAAGACCGGCCTTACTAAGGCTGTTTGGGCGGATCCCATAAACAAAGTTTTTTTTAACTATTTCATAACGCATTAAAATTCTCTTTCTTTATAAGAATTTATATATTTTTTCAAATTGTGATAAGCAAATACACTAAAAGCTTCTCGCTACAGTCTTGAAATCACTTCATGGATCGACAGCATCGGCTTTCTCCAAATAAAACGCTTCGGCCACTGTGCCGGCATCAACGATCACAGGCCATATCACGGCGATAGTTCACTTCCATTTCCTCCTGCTATCACCGCAAGTAATGTCACTGCCTTTATCATTGATAACTCGATGGAATTTGCTTCACTTTCCATCAGATGGTTCGGCCAATTTATTTACAATTTTTTGTTATAGTTGCGTTGAAATAGGCATTTAAGTGAGGGCTCATTCCCAAATTCGCTTAAAGTATCCAAAATTAAACCAATTTTCAAGCAAGGAGATCAAAACGATCCGTCCAACTACAGACCTATAGCCTTGATTAGCACGTTCAGCAAATTATTTGAGAAGATATTAAATACCAGGCTTGTCCATTTCATAAAAGAAACAATTGGATTTGATAAAAACCAATATGGTTTCTTAGCAGAAAGCAACACAACAGCTGCGCTTACCGATGCGCTTCATTTCGTTAACTCAGAGCTTGACAACTCAAAATATGTTACTGGTATTTTTATTGACTTAAGTAAGGCGTTCGATACTGTGAACCATGATGTCTTGTCTGAAGTACTGAACGAGCTTGGTATTAGAGGAATTAGATCCAAATTATGTCCACTGATTGCTATTCTCAGACGTAAAAGATGTATGAACATCCATCTAAAAAACATGATTTTCCATGCACATGTCATGTCTCATATAACATATGGGATAATCAATTGGAGTCAAACCTCGGAAAAAAACATATCGACAGTGGGAATAATGCTTAATAAAGCAGTTAAGGCAATTCACAACCTTCATCCAAGGACACCTACTTCAGAAATTTATGAACTGAGTGGTAAGACTCCCATAGACAAAATTATAACTGCAGAGAAGATTAAGATTATGTGGAAAATCATTCACAAAAAAGTTAAAACATATATTACTTTAACTTTAAATAGAGAAGTTCACAATTATAACACTCGAAGTGCTGAGAATTTTAGAACATGTACAGCCAATACCAATAGACTCTTGGAAGACCCGATAAGATCCTCTCTTACTGTGTTTAACACCTTGCCTCAAGATCTGAGAAACTCAGTTTCATATGTCCAACTAAAACGAAAACTTAAGCAATACTTACATTAAAAACAATTCTAAACATATATAATATTTATTCACTTTCCTCTCTTTCTTTTTTATATATACAAATATATATTTCTTTTCTTTTTTAAATAAATCGATTAGCAACGAAATATGTAAAACCAAACGAAGCATGCACATTCACCAATCATAGTATTAATTAGCGCGATTTGCATTAATTAATAGCCAAATCTTTATGTTGAAATAAAAAAATAAAACTTTTTTTGCATTCCCTTTTACCAGTGCTCACACTGTCTCGGAGGCGAAACAAGTTGTATAGTATATTTTAAATTAAAGTTTTTCTTTTTTTCCTTTGGTATCTAGCTTTTGCCACCTACTAACTTTTTTCCCGACTAACGAATAACAACATTAATGTGTTCCCCTTGTTGTAAAATAGCTAATTAGTTTAGTAAAAGGTGTATTGTCCACTACCCCGCCTTCATTCCTTTTCCTTCCGAGGGAAGTGATGATAAAATGTCGAAATATAACTAATTTGGTTAGTGGCAAAGCTATGCTGATCCCTTGATTTCCTTGTAAAAAAAAAAACGGTAGGCCGGATTGCCGCCGATTTCGATATCGAATCCTCGTCAACAGTTACGCTGGATACGAAAGTGCCAACACAAAAACTAACTAGCGAAAAGTTTCATTTCAACTTTTTTGCAACTGTTCATCAACAAATGTTTACAATGGAGACGAGGCTTAAAAATTAAGGAAGGGCTTTATAATCTGATAAACACAACTGGATTTAAAAATTATGAGCCATCTCTGGATGAAACAAACCGAAATATTGGGCAACACCCTTTACGAAAATTAATGAGGGTTTTGAAATTCGTTCAGACTTAGCAAAATCACACCCAGACTCCTTTGCAAGACGATCTCGGTCAGTCGACTTTTTCTGGATTATGGTCTTAAAAGCAGCAATATCCGTTTGGCGGAAAAGGTGAAATTGGTAAAGGTAAATTGAATTAATTCTATTAGTTTCCCTATTGATATTACCAAGGTGCGGTACGGTCACCGCAAGATGTAGTCTTCAGTACAAGATTTCACGATTTGAATCGTTCTTATCACAATTGCAATTTGGTGGTCCGCAACAACTAACGAATTTGATCAAGTGGTCCCTCATGTGCAAAAGGTTAAGAACCACTGTCTTAGATGGATCGTTTTCATATGGATTTCATTGTTTGCAAAATAAGATACATTTAAATTGGTTGTATCATTTTTTGTGCTGCGTTTACTCGAGCTTCCTCACCGCAAGGTGTAGTATTCGTCTTACTACTGTTTATAAAAACATTAAAAAGAAGAGGGCCTAAAATAGAACCCTGAGGAACACCGGAAGGGTGCAGAAAGGAGACGAGACAAAATAATGAAAGTAGGTACGAGGAAAACATGATAGCATGGATCATGGAGTTTAGAGAGTAGTATCTGATGATTGACGTAGTCAATACCCTCGGATAAATCCGTCTAGACAGCGTCAGCTTGCTCATGATGGTTACCAATGGCTTTCACACCTCTGCAAGGTATGTCATTGTAGAACGACATTTGACAAAACTGTAGACAATAAAATTAAAAGCAATGAAAGAAAGTCATTTCTCACTACCTGGATTTTTTGTTAAAAGTTGTGAAATTCTTCGGCCATTTGCAAGGCTCTTTTATGCAAACAAAATGTATTTAGAAGCCTTGTTCCAGTATATTACCCTATTATTGTGCTCTTAACTTATGTAATGGAAGCCTCTACTATCCCTCGTCGTCATTTTGCTATATATGTGGCAGTTATACATTTATAAATCAGAGGGCAAGTAGGCCCCTGCAATCAGGATAAATGGTGGATCCCTCATTAAATGTCACATGTTTGAGGTCCTGGACGAAAGCAATCAAACTTCAGTTGCAATTTGATGTGCCAATGATATGGCGAGAGCCCTCAAACCACACAAGCGATTGTTACTTTTGTTGTACTAAAACATCAGGGTACACACCCAAATATCCCAATTTAGCATCGGCGAAAAGACCAGTTGCTCATTCTGCTGAATTTCAGTGCCAGTATATCAAGTATCTCCTTCGCCTTTTGTGGACGTAAATATGCTTCTAAGTCCGTCGACATCATCACTCTCCGAATTCCGCGCTAGCAACCAACCAACCTAAAGGATTTGAGCTGAATGATCTAGTGCGCGATCTGGGGCTTTCTAGAAAAGCTTCAGAATTGTTAGCGTCTGGCTCCAGGAAAAACATCTCCTGGAAGCCAAAGTATCCTTCTATCGTTCCAGGGAGACCTCTTTTCTGCAGTACTTCCGAACCGAAAAAGGATTTGTCTATTGCCACAATATCTATGGGGATTGATGAAAGAGATGGAATTAATTTTTACATACCGGCAGATTGGCGATTGTTATCAACCGTTCCAAAAGAAGCCTGAAATGTGTTCTACCTAACAATAGGAGCGCATTTGGTTCCGTTCCAATAGGTCACTCAGTTTGTTTACGCGAGGAATACAACGATATTAAAACAGTCATATACATAATTGATTATAACCAGCATAAATGGATCATATGTGCAGACTTCAAGATGGTTTGCCTCCTTCTCGGTCAGCAACGTGGATATACAAAGAATCCTTGCTTTTTGTGTATGTAGGATAACAGAGCTCGCGATAAACAATGGCCCCCAAGATCTGATCTGAAGGCTGTTGATCCGAATATTGTTCATGAACCGCTTGTGGATCGACAAAATATCGTTATCCGGCCGTTGCATATAACACGAGGCTTGATGAAACAATTTGTAAAAGCCTTACCATAATTGGGCAGCTTCATAGAGATACACATTTTATTAAATCAATGGAAGAAAATGAAAAGACAGCATGGCTGGCATTTGAGAATATAGTCAACAGGTCTAGGCAATATATGTACGTGCATCGAATTATGCAATAGTAGTCAAGCAACTATTGGACAGGTTTCAAAGGCTTGGCTGTAACATGAGCATCAAAGTCCACTTTTTACACAGTCATCTAGATGAATTTCCGGAAAATCTTGGAGCTGTGAGTGATGAGCAGAGAGCGAGCGATTTCATAAAGATTTAAAAATCATGAAAACTCGATATCAAGTCAGATGGGATGCGAATATGATGGCAGACTATTAATGGGGCGTAAAACGGGACTGTCCTGAAATTGAACACTCCAGAGAAAGCTACAAACTAAAATGTTTGCCGTAATTTTTTGTTTTATTCTTAGGTAATATAGTTAACCCTCGGATGGTTCAGTGGGGTCTGACAGACCCCAGAGAAATTTAAATATTAAAATTTTTATAGAAAAACTTGTTGAATGGTATTTTGATGCATATGTAATTTAAGTATGTGTCACATACGTTCATTTAAGAATGAATTTGTTTGAATTTGTGATTTTGTTAATAACTTATAGCACTTTGAAAGTGCTCTGGGGTCTGTCAGACCCCACGAACCATTTACGTATGTCTTTTTTACAAAAGTAAATTTTTCGTTTTGTTGGAAATTTTCAAAGTATGTTATTTGGAAAACGATAAAATGTAATAATAATAGTCGGGAACGGTTTAAACCTTGTGATTAGAGTACATTTGGGAAATTAGATATGTTAATTTTGAAAGAAATGGAAAATTTAGGGTGTTTTGAATTAGGGGTTTTTAAATTTTTTACTCAGTTCATTCAAAATTATGCCGTTTTTTACCTGGTTTTCATTTATGAGGATCTCCTTTCACTATTGTGTCATTACCTTATGTTTTTTAAGTCAAGACATAAATTAATGACTTTTATGAGCGTAAGAATTAGGTGGGTATTTTACATAATACATAAAGCTCCTCAGCGAACATGGCTATATACTTGTCGAACCTCTTCTAAAAAGGATCAAATTAACGGGCAAAATTTGCCGAAGCACAGTGCAAAATATTGAAGACATTTTGTGCATTGTTCAGCTTGCCCCCCCCCCCCTTGGGGCTGATGCCCCAGGTCCCCCAATGTGTTCAGATGGTCCCCCAAAGAGGCAAAAATGTTTTCTATGCCCACGAGCAAATGATCGGGAGACAATATACAATTGCAACGAGTGCAAAAAGCCAATCTGCGAAGACCATCGAGGAAACAGCTGTGAAGAAGAATGCTCTAAATATTGACTAACTTTGGATCCCGATGTAAGAAAAAATATTTACCTTAGCTAAAAGCTGTTGATGTACTTATCTTTTTTAATTAGTATTAAATACGTTTTGACTAATAACAATAAAATTTTGTTAAAATTTTAGTTTTTATATTGATTTATTTGTGATAAGTTCAAATTACCCTCAAATTTGACACCACCTAATTTTTTATTCCACATACTAAAATCTACTGTCCGAATTCCACTTTTTTAATATACCACTTAATCAAAAGGCTTGACAGTTACTTTTAGTTCAAACAAATGTGCCAAAAAAGAAAAACTTTTAGTTTTAGAGCGATTTTTGCCTTGGGGTCTGTCAGACCCCACTGAACCATTTACGTATGTAAAATTTACCTGAACCATCCGATGGTTAAGATGTAAAATCAATATTTATAAATAAAAAATTGTAACGAGTTTCATTTGTTTTGATTTCAATGAAGGGAATGTTTGTATGGGGCAAAAATTTGACCCCCTGTATCTCAAAAACTGGACGTATAGGAGAAAAACGGTTAGCATTTCCGGATTCAACGACCAAAAATTAGCTAGAAATAAACATCAAATCTAAATAAACAAAATGCTGTCCCCTGTGTAATTTATACAACAAATTCGTGGGCAGTGAATCGGTTTGATGTTTGCGAAACTCACCACGATTGATGGAAGATATGCTACCAAATCGATTCAATTTCATCTTGAAAATGCAGTCGGACAAGGGGAAATTATTGTTTTATTGTTTTTTAAGACTATTTTGGTCATAAAATGTCTTCGTAGTAATTAATGTTTGGAGCTAAAATTTTAAATTCATCGCGGTATTATCCCGGTTAATTACCGTTTCACAGATTTCACCAATTTCACCCATTTCTCATCCGGGACAACAACCAGAAAACCCGATTCCATTTGTCAAATCGGAGGAACTTTCAGTACGACTCTCGTGGACTCTCGTCGTCGGTGAATTGTATCTGGTCCGCCGTTTTATTTCGCCAATTAAGCAAGTCAATCAAGAAAATCTGTCAACATGGTGTACGAAGTGAAAAACGAAGTAAGTGTTGCGTTAAGCTAAGATCTTTGTGAAAATCCCATCGTAAAGGATAGAAAGCATAGTTGGAACTTTACATGTGGTGTCAAACCGGTAACGGGTGATTTAGTGTCCGTTACGGAAAAAAATCAATCGCGTTTTTTACAGTTATCTGAAATTAAAGAAAAATCGAAAAACACACAGACCTTGATGTCATTTTGCATTACTGTAGCTGAAAAATTTCAACACACAAAATTTAAATAAGGCCTCTCTGGAGGTCGCTAATCTGCAAATTTGGTTAAATAACGTCTCTTTTCAATATAACTAGAACTTTACAGATTTGTATACAGGAGCCTTTTTACATTTGGAGTGTTGCAATTATGGTGCATTTTTTTACAGCACAGTTATTTGACATTAGACGACTCAATAATTATGATCTCTCAGTTTCGGTTTCATAACAGATATTTTTGCGGCTTAGGATGCAGATAATAGAGCACTTTGTTGCTGTTGCACTGCAAAAATAAAATTTGACAAATACTCAGATTTGCAGTTACCGTGGATGAAAAATAAGAGTAAGGTGTGCGTTTTTTTTTTGGTTTTCTGTAATTAGAGAAACTGTGAAAGACACTAAATGCACTATCATCGGTTACCGGCTTGACATTGGTTACAGGGACACCCTGAATACGCTGCATTTCCGTTGCACTGAATCCTCTACTGTTGGAGGTAGAAGAGAGCCTGGTCCAGCTAACTCCTTGAGGGCTTCTTTTGTGGGGGAGTTCGATGGGATATGAGGAACTCCTCAAAATATGAGGCTCATTGTTTGTTTATGCTGTCGATGTCGCTGATAATGTTACAGCACCCGCTCTAAGGAGGGGGGGGGGGGCAAGCCGGGCGGTTGCCCGAGGCGCCAAATTTTAGGGGCGGCATTTTGGCTAAAATACGAATAAAAAATGAAAGAGACGAAAGAAAAAATTCACTTCGATTTAGTGAAAAGGTAACCATGGAAACTACAGATGAAATAAACAGGGGCGCAATTAAATAAGGAATAAGGTTTTTTAAGTAAATAAGCACTAAATATCAAAAACCGGACGGTTAGTCCGAAAATCGGTACTTTCAGAACGGTTAACCGGTTTATTTTCGGTTTTTCCTCCATTCATACAATTTTTTACATTTTCTTGATTTTTCAGTCAGCAATTCTATTATTTGTCCCCTATGAAAAATTTCGTTTTCAAATTTCAGCCCTTAAACATATTTTCGAACACTCTCCTACAGGGTGTGACAGAGAAACTCTAACTTATTTGAAAGGTCAATAAAAACAAAAGTACTTCAGACATAGTTTTAATTCCTTTTCATTGAAAAGTACAATATTCCAAGTTTTTTTTCATACAGTCTTGAAAATGCTGCATTGTTGCATACACTGATTAAGTCGATTTTTGGAGTTCGTCTACACTATTTGCATCACATAAATCGGAATGTTGGCAATGACGTCGCGAATGTTGTTCTTGAGATGGTCCGTGGTCGATTGAAATAAACCAAGAATTTCAAATGACCCCAAATCCGCCAAATCTGGAGAGCGTGGTTATGGAAGATCGCCTCTGAGAGCGATGAGGCGTTCGGGAAAATTTTGTCGCAACAAATTTATCGAGCCCCGTACTGAGTGTGCTGTGGCTCACTCTTGCTGAGACCACACGTCCCTAACATTTATTACTTCGAGGCTTGAAAGAAATAAATCCTCGATCATGTTCTGACTGAGCGACCGTTAGGAAAGAAGCTCTCGAGGCCCGCTGCTCTCTAGACGAGATCATCATGGCAACTGACTAGAGTGGGAAACAAACTTTGGTGACTTCCCCTTTCATATGCGCCCCCTTTCACTTCTCTACCAACCCAACTCACCACTCAGGAGTTTTTTCAAATAAGTAAGTTTCTCTGGCGCATCCTGTACGTGCATTTTGATTTGATTTTGCATACGGTACGAACCCCAGGAATACGAGTGTGTATGCATTTTTTTAAATAAAATTCTTAGCAAATCAAAGAAAAGACTCGGTTAACCGGTACTTTGAGCCCGGTTAAAACCGGACGGTCTGACCGACTTTGCAAAAAACCGAAACCAACCGAAAACCGGGTTATGGGTCGGTTTTTGACATCCCTAATAAGCACATCAATTTCTTCTTTAAGTTATGTGTTAGTTTTTGAATTTATCAACTGTATCATTAGTTCTCTTGTGAAAGTTGTGTTTTAAAGATGCAAAGTCCTCGCTAGGCTTTGAGGAGACCCCAATTGATAGGAAGTACTGCATTTGCCTAGTTTTGTCGTCTCTGATGCTGACGAAGAGGGGAATTTTTTAATTAATTAAGTTCTTTTTAAAAAGAAAGTTATTGGAGAATAATGTGCTAATTTGATCCCCCATTTGCAGTCTGGTCTAGCGGTTGGTGCGCGCACCTTCGGTGCACAGGATCATTAGTTCGAATCTCACCGTGGATCATTGTGTTTTTTGAACTCACGAGCTGGTGACGGACTATGATCTCACTTAGATGTTGAACGAGTACCCATTTATGGAGATAAATAACACTGCTGAGCGTGATGCTGATCTCATTACCTCAACAAAAAGCAGATACTATCTTGGAAATAGGATATCACTAACACATCCTGCGGCCTTAGTCCAATGCTGGATTGTCGCGCCTGTTATTTATTTTTATTTTAATTGAACATTTAGTTCCTCTTCTTTCCATCAGAATTAAGGATTTGTTTGCATGATCCCAATTCCGGTCAAAGGGAAGGTTTGCTTGTTCATATCCATCATATGGAGAAAATTGGTATTTCTAATATTTTAAGTTATATTGATGTACGGATTGTACAGTGTCGCTAGTGGCGATGGAAAGAAAGAAAAATTCTGAGCTGAAAGGCCCCGCCCCCAACTCCACTGCTTTTACAGTTTACCGAATACCGCACAAACGACAAAATTTAAATTCTCATCATCTCTGTTCCTCCCAGGCGTGTGTTGTCCGCAACTTTGATCTTTTGCGCGTGTTTTTGCAAACCCCTGGTTGCGCCAGGATCTTGTCCTTATTACTGGACATTAGACAGTACTATTTTCCAATAAGGATACTATACGGTGTTTTCCGGATTTTCAAGCTCTTATTACATCTACGCTTATTTTTGATGTGTTTACTTTTTCTTAGCTTAGCGTCCTGGAAAGGACGGACCGATAACGAGACAACATTACACTCAGTAATGTTGTCTCGTTATCGGTCTGTCCTTTCTCTTGTTTTCATTTATAAAACAGAAGCAGATGGTGAATCGTGGAAGTCAAAAGGGACTTTTCTATATAGGATAAGATGTAACTATACACTTGTCGCGTTTATAATTTTTTTATAGGTCTCAATAACGCAAAGAACCAATTGATTTTGGGTTTGAAAAGTAGCCATGACTGCTCGTTATGTTACGATATATGCGTTCATTTTCTTTCCAGAAAATTTTTATACAACAATCAGGCTTAAAATATTTTTGCGAAATGTTGTAGAGAAATAAGTTTTATTAATTCCTCCGTGTACCAAGCCACCCAATTATATTTTCAATGCATAACATCTCCCACAACTTCAATTGCAACTCACATATGTCTTAGCTTTAAAATACTTGGAGCTCAGTAAAAAGATAGATTTTTTTGCAAAGCATTTATTAGGACTTTTTTCATACAAAAATCACTTTAAACTTGCCACGTTTTTGTTCTTTTTTTGCACAAAGAAATTCTGAAATTCCGGTAGGGATGATACAATTTTCACAGACCATCGAATCAGATAAGTAACCTATGATTTCAAAAACAAGAATTCATATTCACCTAATCTGTGACGGTATGCATTATGCTACATATTTTGGTTTACGATTTTTCTTTTCCCAATTTTTGAGTCTGGGAGGGGGCTTTAGCCCTCTTAGCCCCTCCCGAGGTTGCGTCACTGCCGATCAGCGTGATTGCGGCCTAATATTTTTGTTTATTCTGTCAAATAAACGCAGATCACGTCCACTAAATAAATTTTGAACCTCCGGAGAAATCATAACAAATGAGAAGCAAGTAGTCGTATCGTATAAACACTCAGCACATAAAAGCGTTAAAAAATCTCCTGTGAGAAGCTTCTTGCCCAAAGCCACCATTTTTAAAACAATTTCTTTCCAGGCATTTTAGGAAACATATATTGACAGCAATTCCACTTCAATTCGCCCGATCTCGCCGCGAATGGATTCATTGATTCATCTAGCATTAAGTGGGCCAATTTTGGAAAAGGTACCCTGGATTTCAGCAAGATGAAGGATGGAAACACTGTACACATAGCCAGAATTTGTCTAGGTTCCCCATTTATGAAAGTAGGCCACTCAAGTTGAAACCACTGAAGAAACTCGTCAACGAAGAGACCAGTCTAATTGAAGTTGATCGGCTCCACCAATTTTTTGCATATTATTTTCGAGAGCGAAGTTTTCTAAAATGTGTTGAGTGTTTTAGTGGAAATCAAATGTTTGCATAAATATTCAATCTCTTACGTCATTCTCAAATTCGCCAGGTTTCCATGTGCCATCTGTATATTTTTTGTCGGTGGTGAATAATATGTGGTTCAGGAAATTTAGCTTTAATGGAATTTCAAACAAGGCGTTTCTGAACTGTGGTGAGTTGCGCTTAAGAGGATGAATGATGACGGAACAGGTTTCTTCTACATACTATCAACAACGACATAACATGTACTATCTACTATTAATCTGCTGTCATCTCGCCCGGGGCGGCGTAAGTGCTAGAGCGGGCGCTGTAATGTTACCACCCTTGCCCTTACATAGGCTTCTCCTGGGCTTACAATCATTCACGATTGTGTTTACGTTGTTGTTGTACGCCTGTCTATTATTGTTCTTACTGGCCAATCTTTGGTTTATTTGCTGTAACAGCTTGTCAGAATATTTGCGTTTCTTACGTCTAATTAGCTTACTAGATACTGAAGTTTATTGTATCTTTCTTTTTTGGCTCGGTATGCGCGTTGTGTATATTGGCGATAGGCTTCATTTTTCGCCTCGATCGTGGTTCTGCTTTCATCGTCGAACCAGTCTGTTCATCTACGTCAGGCTTTATACCCCACAACCTCTCCTGCAACTCCTTTCATGCTGTCTTTTAGCTCCTTCCAGAACTCATGAACGCCTATATTGCTGATATTGAGCATGGGCGACAGTTTATCCTCACGGGCGGTAGTGTACGCAGCCGCGCGCCGTGGCATCATTGATGATATTGTCAACCTCGAAGAACTTGGCAGGATTGATTCTCATAAGGTGCACTGCGGAAATTCGGCACATGTAGGTCTTCACCAAATAGTGATGGGAGTCGT
Organism: Microchrysa polita; assembly: GCA_949715475.1. Classification (NCBI taxonomy): domain Eukaryota; kingdom Metazoa; phylum Arthropoda; class Insecta; order Diptera; family Stratiomyidae; genus Microchrysa; species Microchrysa polita. The sequence goes on along the minus strand of OX454418.1, from coordinate 75,287,939 downwards.
TCATCTGGAGATTTCCAGGTCTGCTTGTGGATGCAGCGATGAATCAAGGTATTCATGTTTTCGACTATTCAAAATTATTGAAATTGTTTCACGGTCAAAAGCTGTGAATTTGTGACAAAGTGAAACTTTTGCCCTATAGAAACGATTTATGTAGATAGACTTGTGGAATTTATTTAAACATCTTCCTGTATATCTTTTTTGTTTTGAGTTGTGACGCCATTCTTCTAGGTGTGCGATATAAAAAAAACTTGGAATACCACAATATTTCGAGGATCGACTAGTTCTACATTCAAAAGAGCAAATTCTTCCTAATAAGTAAAATAATCTGTAGCTTAGCTAATGAATCACAAACGGGCACTCCTCACTCTTTAATGCCGTTTCCATAAAAAATACTAGTACATTTACTCTAAAGATTCACACCTAAAGAGTGAACAATATGCATATTATGCCAACCTTGATCCTGAATATGAAATGGATCGTCCCCAGATGGCTACGTATTTTTTGTTTCCCGTATGACATTTAGTTTTTTTTTGTTTCTAATCTTTATTAGAGTTAATTATCTTAATATTTCTTGATACTTTTCTTTTAAATTGTATCTCGCACGGTGCATAATATCAAATGCAATTTCGAATTCAGAATATCGCGTTGGGGCAACGCCGTTTAGATATTAAGGCCGCAATGTAGAATCTTAGACGTCAAAATCAGCTTATAATTTTAGGTTATGTTCGCCAATGTTGCACTGTTTTGTTTTTGCTTTTTATTACGTCGCCACTTGTATTTGTTGTTTGTTCGTGTAAATAAAAAATTTAAGAGCTAAACTATGACGGCATTGTCCAGCTGAGTTGCGGCTATGATATATCTAGATGGCGTTGGATGGGGACTGATGACACAATAGTCAGCTGTTTCAGTTCCGTTTACATTTTTCTTGGACTGCATCATTGTCCGAGTAAAGGGCAAAACAGAACGCTTACGTTACGTGCCGAACACCTGTCAAAGATGATTCAGTGGAGTTTGTATGCAAATGAACAGAACGCACGTAACGGAACGGAAGCTTTCGGAAAACTATATTCGAAATGTCAAATTCCAGGGAAATCCAAGTCAGTTTGTTTGTCATACTTACGATAATGTTATTGTTAACCATTTTATTTCTTTTCTATATTTCTCGTGTAGTAAATAAACTGCATAAAATGCTAAAAATACTTAAAAAAAAATAAATTCCTTCCATTACGAACTTTTATATTTGACATTTGACGTTTCGGAACGGAAGGTATGTAACCATCTAATAATTGTCACGACACGTAATGTAACGTAAATGTTCTGGTTTGCCCTTAAGTCGACAGGCTCTCTAATATAATTTTAATTCGTAAAAAAAGTTAATGCAAAATCAACCCAACTAACGTTTCACATTTTACTTAAAGGAAGATTTCGATAACCAACTTAAGGCTGCCGGCGACAAATTGGTCGTTGTCGACTTTTTCGCTACCTGGTGTGGACCTTGCAAAAAGATCTCGCCCTATATCGGAGAATTGGCCAATCTACATGCCGACAGAGTTGTCGTATTGAAGGTATTTCAATAAGGTCCAACGTTATACTACAGAATATCGGATGAAAACTAAGGGTACTTCGCGTACAAAGTGGCCCAAAATAACTGTGCTTCTGATCAGTATGTACGTATATCTTTTATTCAGCTAAATCGACGAATCGTGTAAAACAAAATGTGGTCACTTTGTACGGGAAGTTCGCCATTTTTTTTCGATTTAAATCACAACTCGTCTGAACCTTTAACACTAATTTCCATATAATTTTTCTGTACAGGTCGATGTTGATGTTTGCGAGGATTTGACTGTGAGATACAACGTGCAAAGCATGCCAACATTCATTTTCATTAAGAACAGCAAAAAACTTGATGAGTTCACAGGCGCCAATAAAGACAAATTGGAAGAATTATTATTAAAACACGTTTAGTTAAATCTATATATAAATACATTAAGCACATACACATTAGCATCCGAATTCATAGAATATTATAATATGCAAGTAAAATCCAGAGATAACTGTTTTTAATTAAATTAATTTAAAATGAAAGTTTTTTTCCAAAGTCCAAAGCATAAAGAAAATCGTCATCCTCAACATATAATACACAACAATTATGAAGTATTTTTTTTTTATCTTTATTCATGGGTTGGAAAGCACACAGTTTTGAACCGTCTTTATATTAATTTCGGAAAAATTATTTTTTTTTATTATGTAGAGTATTAAAGTGGTTTTGTGAAATATTTTTGTTTTTTTTTTTTATCTTTTTAATTATACCCGTCACTATGTGAAAGGGTATATTAACTTTGTCATGAAGTTTGCAACGCACAGAAAGAAGCACCTCCGACTATATAAAGTATATACATATATTATTGATCAGTGTGATGAGAGAAATCGACTGAGCGATGACCGTCTGTCTGTCTGACGGTCCGTCGGTTTCAATACAATCTAGTCTCTCAGTTTTGAAGGTATCGGGCTTACATTTTGTATAAAAGTTTCTTTTTAGTGTACGCTGTATACAGGGTGTCCCGGATTGGGTGGTCAATACTGTAAGGGTTGATAGCGCAACTTGTTTCAGCAAGAAAATTACCAATACAATCGGATTTTTTTTTACCGTTACCTTGCTATCGCTCTTTTTGTGAAAGTCATCGAAAATCGTGACTTGTCACGCAAAATCGTAATTTGCAGCACTCCTGATGACTTAATCCAAGATTTGATTTCAGTTTCAGAAACTTACATAAAATTTCACAAAAACTGGAGTTTTTCCTATTGCCAACATTATCGGCACTTTCAAGATACAGTTACTCAAACTTAACAGAAATTTTAAAAACGATTTTTCATCGAAAATTCAAACAGTAATTGCATATCGGTGCTTTATACGTACAATTCGGCAAAGTTGATAAAAGTTGCTTCAACATGTTGGCTTTCCAACGGTATATCACTTTTCTTATTTACAATGCAGAATTTTAGGTAAACACGCATTGAATGGTAAAAATCATGGCTTCAGTGGAATCGTTAACAATTTTCCCTTGACTCGAAAAAATACATACAAAGGCAATTATAATTCGGGATAGAATCTCGCTACATTATTTTGACCAGAACTGTCAGATATTTGAAATTTGGTACATTGTTTGGCAAATGCAACGGTACTTATAACAGTTAAAATTTAATATTTGCTATTTATGGCAGATAGACGGGTACCCGCTCATAATGCGAGACCTATCAAGGAATATTTAGAAAACGAATTTCCCGGAAAGTGGATTGGCAGATTTGGGACAGTTGCGTGGCCTGCGAGAAGTCCCGACCTTACTCCCCAAGATTTTTATTTATGGGGTAACTTAAAAAGCAATGTCTATTCCGAGCCGATTCCTCCCGGGAACAGCTGCTGCAGCGAATTAATGATGCTTGTGATAACATTAAGGAAACCCCTCCTGAAATCCTTCGGGACGTTTCTTCCATGCGCCGAAGGTGTCGAGTCTGCATACAAAATGGAGGAGGCCAATTCCAGCAGCATTATTCCAATTCATCAAACAGACCCATTTAATCATTATTTTTAGGTTATTGGTTCTTTCTCATATTCAAAACTTTATTTTCATTTTTATTTAACAAATTTTCAAAATTGCGATAGTAAAATATAAAAAATAAATGAACAAAATTTCAGTTTAAATAATCCGATAACAAAATAATTACCTCGTTTTTTTACATTCAATATGTGTAATTCCAAAATCCCGTAATGTAAATATGAAAAGTGATATACCGTTGCAAAGCCAACATGTTGAAGCAACTTTTATCAACTTTGCAGAGTTGTGCGTATAAAGCACCGTTATGAAATTACTCTTTGAATTTTCGATGAAAAATCGATTTTAAAATTTCTATTAAGTTTGAGTAACTGTATCTTGAAAGTGCCGATAATGTTGGCAACAGGAAAAACTTCAGTTTTTGTGAAATTTTATGTAGTTTCTGAAACCGAAATAAAATATTGGATTAAGTCATCAAGAGTGCTGCAAATTACGATTTTGCGTGACAAGTCACGATTTTCGATGACTTTCACAGAAAAAGCGATAACAAGGTAACGGTAAAAAAAATTCCGATTGTATTGGTAATTTTCTTGCTGTAACAAGTTGCGCTATCAACCCTTACAGTATTGACCACCCAATGCGGGACACCCTGTATATGTCGGAACGAATGCAATTGGACAATGGGGTCATATGGCTGCCATACAAGCCAACTTCTAAGAATTAAGTTCTTCTAAGAAAAACTTTTCTCTTTATGTATCGATCTCAACCAAGCATCAACCAAATATGTTCCTAGTAAAGCCTCAAAACATATCTACGAACGGATGGAATCGGAACATTACGTCATAGGGCTGCCATACAAACTAACTTCTGCTAAGAAAAACTTTTTTCTTTTGAATCCGATCTTAACCAAACTTTACCCAAATGTGTTCCTAGCAAAGCCTCGAAACATGTATAGGAACGAATGAAGTCAGAACACTACCTCATAGGGCTGTCATACAAAGAAAACCCTGGAAATTATGTTCTTCTAAGAAAAATTTTTTTCTTTATGAACCAATCTTAATCAAACTTCACCCAAATGTGTTCCTAGCAAATCCTCAAAACATATCTAGGAATGTATGGAATCGGAACATTATCATACAAGCCAACCCTCAAATATACGGTTCAGGCAGTGGCGTAACGTTTCTAAAATATCTTGTGTTCGAGATCCAAATGGGGGCCCCACACAATGTAATTCTTAATAAACAAAATGTGTATTGCATGCACGGAAGTGGAGCTTACCACGATTTACCACGATTCAGTTTGAGAATTTGGTTGATATCACGTTATCGAAATCGTTGGAAATGTATGGGAAATCCGTAGACTATTTTCTGTTGATTGGATTTTAATTTTTCCACCAAAGCTGTTTCTTGTTACTTCTGTTAATGGGTGCATCTTTCTTTTCATCTGTTCGCTTTATTAAGATTTTAACAATTTCCAAAATGTTTTTCATTTTTTGTTGTGCGGAACAGTGGCGTAGATAGCTTTTCGGAGAGGAGGGGGATCATTTTCCAAGACTGCTTATACTTTTACGGCTTTCAAATGTTTAATTTCAATTTCATATTAGCAGTTTCTTTTAGCAAATTTTGGTGCAAAATAGATAGCTATTTTCCCATACGAAGAAAAAACCTGAGTGCTGAAAATATTGCATCTAAAATTTGTTTTTTTTTTTACTACGGTGAGTAGATCCACAGTATTCCAATTTTTGTAAAAATTTTCGCTACTGTGAGCAAAGCTGTATATTGGGTTAGATAAGTTGTTCCCAAACTTTTCGGAGTTACGGAACACCTAGCATCGCCGCTTTTCTGGTCGGCACACCTCAAAACAGGGATTAAAATAAATCATTTAGTTATATGTCCATAAAAGGGAAATGCCCAGTATATGTGGATAAAGTACAGCTTTTGTGTTTTTAAATCGAAACTCAGAAGTTTTTAAATCGAAACTCAGAAATTCGTGACTATAGGTGTGTTTTTTGGTTATCCCGTGCAGGTTTGGGTAACGAAACTTCATATAAAAAAAATGACAGGTGCGTCAGCTGTAATTTTTTTTATATGGAGTTTCGTTACCCAAACCTGCACGGGATAACCAAAAAAACACACCTTATGTTTGTAGGACACCGTACAGCTGCTATAAATTTAGAGGCCCTAGCTATCAACCAATTGTTTGAAAAAATTACCAAAAATGTGAGTAGAACATACAATTTGGACTGTCAAAATTTCGTTTACAAATTCGTAGAAAAGTATTCATTAACACAAATTTAAGCCTCAGAGCTCCGCAATTGCAACTCAACGAAGATGCTACTTATGCAGCAGAGGAAAAGGCAGAAAATCCAAGAAATGTTGTATTCGTTGCAATCTACACGTTTGTGCAGAGCACTCAAAAGAAAATACAATTTGTAACAATTGTTTCGAATAAAATATATCAAAAACATTCAGTTATTTTTTCTTCTATTTGGTTTAATGTATAATACATTTTTTAGCAGTTTTATATGAAAACACATTGGGGTGCATTTGCACCCCACTTGGTCCTTAACGTAATTTTTTGAGGTCGAAAAGTCTAGCGGGGTGAAATCGCACGATCTTGGTGGTCAATTCACGTAAAATAGGCGTAAAGCTGGCAAAATTTGCACTACCGAACACTCATTTTGATGATAAAGTTTTATCATTTGAACGCGCTAATGCGCTGCTCAACCGTGTAACTTGGCATGGTGATTTGGCATGAGTGACTGAATAGTAAACAACAACAAAAAAAGAGGCCGCTACACGCTGCAAACATCTACGATCTACCTATACAAATTGGAAAACCCTATATAAATTTGGCCAAAAACTATAGACTACTAGATCACGCGGATAGCTGTACGAAAATTTTTCGTTCTGCGCATCTACGTCACAATAGACCTATAGTATATGGGTAGTATACGAGAATTGTTAAGTTCACGAACAAATTTGTAAAGAAAAGTGTAATTGCTGCTTAGACGGCCGCAAATTTTGTATATTCTGGAGGTGAGGAGTTGTTAAGTTAAATGCCGAAGGGAAACCCTGGAAAAATGATTGTTCAGCCGTAATACAAATCATTTTGTCGCATGGAATTTTTTCGATTTTGTAGAAAAAAAACAAATTCATCTACAAATTAAACAAAAAGAGCCCTCGCAAGAAACATTCCTTTATCCCTTGTTATACAGGGTGTCGAGAAAGTATTGGATAAACACAGTAGAAATTTTTCCTCATGTTTTCTGGTAACATTATGCAAATATTGCCAAAAAAATCCTTAGTTTTGTTAAGATATGATCCTAAGGATGTGCGCCAATTTTTAAAATAATCTTACACGCACCTACCTCACTTTGGTGTGCGTTCCGTACACCTTTTATTGGAAACAAGATGGGAAATAAATTTCTTATGCGTTTTTTCGGCTGTTTGCGGACATTTTAAAGAAAAAAACATTGTCATATGTATCTGTTATACAGGGTGTCCGGAAACTTCCGCATAAACGCACCGGATTGTAATTCCCCATGTAATTTCCAGCAAAAAAGTTGTGAGGCATATACCCCCAATTCTTAACCCTTTAGCTGCTTTTACATATTTCTTTGTTATTGCTTTTGAATCATTTAACGGGGACAGAGTGCTCAATGCAAAAAAAAACCTATTGGTCGCCCCTCTCAAATGAATTGCTATTTTAAATTTATAATCTAAAACAATCGATTATGACGTAATTTTATGCAGTTTTCATATATTTTTGTAGGTGCTTTCTTCTATTTCTTATTTAGTTTCATGATTTAAAAAAAATATTGTCGCTCGAAAGAACAATTTTTTAACCTTAATATTTCAATGAATATGGGTAGATTGTTCAATATCCTTTTATAGTAGTACAGTACGATTGGCTGAAAAAAGACCCAAACCCAAACATTCAAAACAAAAAGAAATTTTTGATGCCAAATTGTTCAATACACTGCTGAGTATACACAGTTAAAAGTTACACTAAATTGCATCATGGGTTAAGGGGGTGGCAAAGGGGGAAAAATTCAGGTTTTTTGCAAATATCTGGAAAACGTCTTGAGCACGATATTAAGTACATAAAATTAAAGCACTATGAGTGTATACCCCACCCTATGCCTCACGGCATACGCCATTTTTAAGCATGCTTCACAATAAAGTAAAAGAACTCGGTTTAAAACTTCAAACTTAAAGCTTTTTCATAAATTTTGCTTTTCTTCTCTGCTTCGATTATTGCAACAACTCAGTTATTGCAACTGCCCCAGTTTTTATTAGTTGAAATAATCGAGGTCGTACTGTACTTTGTCATACTTCCGGTGGCTCCTTTGAGGTGTTACATAAATCGTCGTAACATATACATATAATTGTAGTCTTCTTCACGTATGTTCAAAAGTTTGTACGAAAGTGTACTCTACAAGTGTCAAAAAATGTACTTGGAAGCTTAATGGTGCCAGTTCTAAGGCCATTTCCAAATATTTATATTGAGTAACCTTTAAACCTCATTTTTCGTACTTGTAAGACACGCTCTGGAAGAAAATTTTGGATATACATTCACATAACTGCAATTAACTGTTATGAGTACGTTTTAAGAGATAAATCGAGTGAAAAAAATGTAAAATTTGTTCGATTTTTGGTTCACTTTGAACGGGGGGTACCCTTCGTTTTGATCGAATGGTAATAGTTTCTTGGTGTTGAGCACCACACCAAATTTGATCTGCCTGGCTCAATTTAAAAAGAAGCTACAGGCATGCCTTTTTGAAAAATGGTAGGAGGAGTGAGGGGGATGTCAATGGTGGGAGCCATTCAACTTTTGGTTCAAATCATATGCATTTTGTTAGCAATATGTGGACAAAATTTTATGACTCTAGGTCCATTCTATCAAGAGTTACAGTGCGAAATGTAACACTCAAATGTAAATTCACTATTACACTTTTGGGTCTAGCGTATAATTTTCTGAGGAAATGTATAGAGTATTCTATATCATTACAAAAGTAATTTTATGTTTTCCATTTCGTACTCAAGACGTTTTGCGGCCAGACACACAGTTTTCGAGATATTTACAAAAAACTGAATGTTCACCCCTTTGCGAATGAATCTGAATTTTGTATCTTTGGTCTAGTGTGACGTCACAGCACGATAGCCGACTGTCAAATTCGTATCGGATGAAATAACATTCCTGCGCAATGCATGATCTAGTAGTCTATAGTTTTTGAAATTTGGCAGAATCAGTGGGTAGGGTCCCGAAACACACCGGTCGCATATGTTCCGACAACATGTTGTCCATTCTGATCCTCTAACTGCGATTTTACGAATAAGAAATTATCTCTCCGGAACTTTTCGTTTACATATTCCACATAGGTAGACATACGGAAAACACCGAAATTTTTTGCTGATCCGCAAAACCGCAGTTATAGGATCAGAATGGACAACATGTCGTGGGAACATATGCGACCGGCGCGTTTCAGAACCGCACTCAATTTTCCATCTGTGTTTTAAACAAAAAAAAAAAAACATTATTAAATTTTCTGAGTGCAAATAACAATCAAATTCCAAAAAAAAATTGAGGCAGTCATGCCTCGTATTGAACACGGGTTCGTAAATACGCGTTCTAGATAGGAATTAATCGTATAGCTTTAGTAATGAAGCAGCCGACTCCTCGCAACATTTACACATTTCACATAATTCTGTGCCTTGATTTGTTTCATTAATTAATATCGGTTGCATTTGTTGTACACGGACGGATTTTAAGCCATGGGCTCTGATGATAAACCACATACCTTAGTTATGTCAGCAGAACCACTACGTTGATTTAATTGATAATGAAATAAGAGCTTCTAGTTCATTCACAGCGGCAGAAAAAGCTTTTACAACGGCCACCAGTCGCTTCCCTTCCGTCCTCTCTAAGTTAGAAGGCGTCTCATAAACGCGAGGAACGGAACCTGGACAATATTACATGGCCAGTCACACATCCTTTAACATAATCCAAAAAAACGTTATGCATTCATTTGAAATATGCTTATGTATACATACATAGGTGCCAAAATTTGCGTGGTCGAAATGTTTCAACCGACCGTAAACAATCATAAACTGAGTATGTATTAAATAACAAAAATAAGCAATAGCGTTTGAGCTTTACTTACTTGTGAACATTTTTATAAACTCCCACGTTTACAGATTCCTTTTCCCTCGAATTTTTCACTTTTCGTCGCCTTATTACACACCACCTTTCGTTTCAAAAGTTTCAAATTCTGATTCTGCACCAGCCGTTCAGCTAATCTCTTCCCTTCCTCAATCAACATTCGTCGACAGTTGAAGAATCGAAATCGAAATCGAAATTTAAATTTAAAAAAAACTCTCAAACGTTTTTATTCGAGGCATGTTCTGCTATCCGCTTTAATAGGGGGAACTTTTGTGTTTCCGATATTTTCCGCTATATGTCCGCTATATGGCGGACGGTAAGATAAGTGTCGCTAGTGTCGGTAACAAGAACAAGAATTCTTCTTGCGAAGCTGATAGCGTAATGTTCCAGGTTATGTCGGGTCGGTTGTTGATGTTATTATCAAATGTTGCGATTGTTAATGACTATTTAGGCAATGTTTGCTTTTCAATCGACACTTAAGTTAATAAACAAAGTGTACAGATTAATTTCCATGAATGTAAGCACTAATTATGAATGCCATCGAGTTATAAATTGTTTTTTGTAAACATATTTTTGAATTCAACGGCTGTTGTGACATTTCCATATTATGCTCTCCTGAGAGCCCTCTCATAAAGCCTAGTACTGACATCGAAGGTGAAATTTTTCGCTGCTGCGATTTTTTCAATGAAAATGTATTCTTACTGTCGTGGAATATGTAGGGAATGCTGGGGAATTTCATAAGCTACAATCCGAAAACAGTTTCACAATTTTTCTCGGCCGTTTTATGTATTTTTTCCGATTCCCCGGTTATTTCATCGTGAAATGTCAAATGACCGGGGAATCGAAAAATAATACATAAAATAGCCGGGGAGAATTATGGAACCGGTCTCGGATTGTAGCTTATGGAATTCCCCACCGTTTGTGACATATTCCACGACAGTAAGTATCCATTTTTATTGATAAAATCCCTGGGCGAAAAATTTCACTCTCGATCTTAATTCAGCCCTTAACGCTCATAACTACGACAATGGTCATGCGATGACTACAGCTACGACTATAGTTAATTCCGGAACGCACTCCGAAGAGCCCTCTCACAACGCTCATAACTACGACAATAGTCATGCGATGACTACAGCTACGACTATAGTTAATTCCGGAACGCACTCCAGATCCCCTAAGCGCTTAGGGAATCTGTTTGTAGGGAGAAGTTTCTGAACCGTAACGGCCGGTTGATTTGAAATTAAAGGTAATAGCCGATGCAGACTACCGACAAATCCTGGTGGAGATTAAAATTAATCCAGTCAAAACCCTGGATACTAGATCGAATCGTATGTCACTAAATTCAAAATACATCGAATAATGTACTTTGATTATTCAAATTGCAGTACAATATGGTACAATTGTTAACCAAATCGAGGATTTAATAAATCCTGTCGGAAGTGTGAATCCCCTCTAACGTTGCGCGAACGTTGTGTTTTATAACCTCACCCAATGTAGTTCGCAGATATATTTTCCCTGGAGAGGAACTATCCTATTGGCGTTCCTGAAGAACAACCACATCGCGTTCCCATATTATTTAGCGGAGCATTCCGCGAAAGCTTGACAAACTCTCAGGAGAATAGACACGAAAAGCTCAAAGGTCATACGTGTTCAAATATGAGGGGATAATTGAAAATAATAGAAACAAATAAGAAAATTTCGTCCCGAGGTCGCATTAATTTTCACTCTGCCTTGGGTTTTTTCGCAAAACTTTGTTTTTAGGGTTGTCCATAGTGAATCCATGGATGAAGCTTCAACGCGTCTTGCTTACTTTGGAACGAGAAACTCCAGCCCTAATTTGAGAATGGTAGTGACAACGATTCCGTGAGACCGAAAATTCTGACATGAAAGTCTGGCTAAGATCAGATTGAATTACTACGAATTTCAGCAATTATTTCTATGGCCTTCTCTGTGGCTCACTTGGTTGAGTCGCACTCTACGATGCTAGTAATCTAGAGGTCCGGAAATCGAATCTCGGCGTGGTCCAAAATTTCTGTACATGTGCGTATAGGGAAATATATAGTGCTTCCAACATAATATACACTCCGAAATGATATGCAATGTAACGTTGACTCGAAATTGCCTAAAAACAGCTGAGTTAACGCACCATGGCCCCACATGGTATATACGGTACTGAGAAGAAGAATTCTATGCAATTTCAAATAGCTACGAATGAAAAATAGACAGTATGTATTGTAATGTGTCTAGGATACGTCAACCCAAATTGGCAACAGATGGCGCTACGCCAACCCAAATTGTATTCCCTACTGGGCACCAGATGGCGCTAGTATCACTAGCGAGACAACTTATTGGCCGAAGTTTCCAGAACATCGAAAATAGGTATATAAGGGCGTCGACTAGAGCCAGTCAGTCAGTCTAGTTTTAGCCGTGAATAAATAATGTCGGGTCAATAATTAGTGTAGTAATTAGTACAAATTGTAAACCGTGTATATCCGTGTGGTTGTAATAAATAGTGTTACAGTAAAGCGAGTGTTATTCATTGTCGTGTACGCGAAAATCTATCGAACCCACTGGAACGTCTAGAATAGACGAGAAACATATAACAATTGGTGTCAGAAGTGGGATTTTCAAGTACGGTGTAGTGTGACTCGTGCGGAATATACGACGTGAAACCGCGAGTGTCGAGTGAATTCGTGAATATTCGAGGACTCTTCGAGAATTATCGGTATAGTTCGCGTTGGAAAGTTCTGGATTGTGAACTTACGCGGTCGTGTTGAACTAGTGTGGACAGATTCAGTGCATGAAACTGTGTGACGAGTGTATTCGGGAATATTCGAGAATTCTACGAGAATTTTCTGGAAAATTCGCGACAGAAAATTCTGGAAAGTGAACGCAATCGTATCGGACTAGTTTGACGAGATCCGGTAAACGTGAAATCGCGTGTGTTTGTGAACATTCGAGAACTCGACGAGAATTTTCGGGAAAGTTCGTGACGGAAAGTTCTAGAAAGTGAACTTACGAACCTCGAAGCGGACTATTGTTGACAGAAAAACTTCTCGGAAGTGAATTAGTGACGTAACGTGTAGAATTCGAAAACATTCTAGAAAGTTCGATTCGTGTAAAATTGAACTGTGGACAGTTTATAGTCGAGAAATAAAATGCCGCGTAATATCTCGCAATTAACAACGGCCGAATTGAAGCGTGAGCTGGCGAAAAGGAATTTTTCGACTTCAGGAAACAAAAGCGTGTTCTGTTCGGGACGAACAGGTTTAAGGAGGGGGTAATGTAATGTGTCTAGGATACGTCAACCCAAATTGGCAACAGATGGCGCTACGCCAACCCAAATTGTATTCCCTACTGGGCACCAGATGGCGCTAGTATCACTAGCGAGACAACTTATTGGCCGAAGTTTCCAGAACATCGAAAATAGGTATATAAGGGCGTCGACTAGAGCCAGTCAGTCAGTCTAGTTTTAGCAGTGAATAATGTCGAGTCAATAATTAGTAGAAATTGTAAACCGTGTATATCCGTGTGGTTGTAATAAATAGTGTTACAGTAAAGCGAGTGTTATTCATTGTCGTGTACGCGAAAATCTATCGAACCCACTGGAACGTCTAGAATAGACGAGAAATATATAACAGTATGTATAATTTGTATAATTTGGTACCTTTTGAACATTTTTAAAAGCTGTTCAAGGAAATTCTTGGAAGTAAATTACTCTCGGTTCCTGTTGGTTGCCGTATAGTAAGCCAGTAGCATTTCTTGTGAGTCTTCCACGTGCCTTGGCGACTGTATTTCTCGGGCGTTTAAAGTTTGTGTTCGTACAACTCAAAGTTTTAAGATTCGAATTTCCATTTCAAATCTTTGGGATAAAGTCGAGTTTTAAATAATATCGCCATAGTATATTAAGGCCCGACCTGAGCTCACTTTATTCGATAAATGAACTTAATGAACTGAATTCTTACAAACTAAAAACTTATATTTATACCATAATTTCACTTGACATCTTTTCTAATTACATACATATTTGTTATTCATTTTATCTTCCGTATTTGTTACATAGAATTTGTGTATTTCATTTATAGCATTATCTTCTTTTTATTGGTTCTTATTTTATAATCTTATTGTTAAATCATTAAAGGATAATTAGTAGACATTTTACATCTTCTTATCTTAATGAAATGGGTAACTCATATATACAATATGTCCAATGATTTCCATATTTCAACTAAAGATGGAAACACTAATTATGTTTGTTTACACATATGTATGACCAGCATTAATGAGGTTTCATGATATGAGTCACAGGCTAGAGATGGTGATATAACTTCATATGATGATCGCTCAGCGATCGCAGCCAAACCACCGTTTTTAAGCATTATATCAACGCCGTCTAGATATTAAGGCCGCAATGTAGAATCTTAGACGTCAAAATCAGCTTTGGTTATGTTCGCCAATGTTGCACTGTTTTGTTTTTGCTTTTTATTACGTCACTACTTGTTTTTGTTGTTTGTTCGTGTAAATAAAAAATTTAAGAGCTAAACTATGACGGCATTGTCCAGCTGAGTTGCGGCTATGATATATCTAGATGGCGTTGATTATATGCATACATTTTCTATACAGACATGTTCCCTCATACTCGAGACAAGGAATGTAGCGACATTCAAAAAATATAAAATTGGATGCTAAACTTAAACTACAATCGGTGAGCAATAATCACATGAGTCGTCTCTACGGACACAAATCTTTACTCTCCTTTGTGCTACTACTCTAAATATGCAGGTGTCGTTTATATACCCTTCGCTCGTAGAGTGAAAGGGTATTATTAACTTTGTCATGAAGTTTTGAACGCATTGAAGGAAGGATCTCTGACCATATAAAATATGTTTATACATATATGATCAGCATGACGAGATGAGTCGATTGGGCGATGTCCGTCTGTCCATCTGTTGCGACGCGTTCTATTCGGCCAATTTAAAAGCTATGAACCTGAATTTCAAATGCTTCTGCAGGCAGTTTGTATGTTTGAATCGGTAAAATCGGAAAATGGGGTCATGGGGCTGTCATACAAATCCTCTCTCTCTAGTTCCTGTCAACCCCTTGTGGGGCATAGGACATTAACTTTACGCCTACTCTCCACCTCATTCTGTTTTGCGCAAACCGCGCTAGCTGCGACCCTTAAAGATTTTGCGTTTTCGCTTCGCTAGTTACCAATCTTCTCCATGTGTTCCTTGGCCGTCCCACACGGCGTCTTTGCCCTGGAACCCTGGGCCCTCTTCGGAAGGTGTTACCTGCTTATCATTTATTGGCCAGTTTTAGTGAGGAGATCCTCGATCGAAATGATCTCCGGCCAACGAATATACGGCATACGCCGTAGACACTGATTTACAAAAGTTTGCAACTTATCAGTAATCTCTTTAGTCACCTTCCAGTTTGAACAGCCATATATCAGCACGGATTTCACATTGGAATTGAAGACTCGCGCTTGTTCTGCTATCCGCTTTAATAGGGGGAACTTTTGTGTTTTCGATATTTTCCGCTATATGTCCGCTATATGGCGGACGGTAAGATAAGTGTCGCTAGTGTCGATAACAAGAACAAGAAAATTCTTCTTGCGAAGCTGATAGCGTAATGTTCCAAGACTCGTAGTTTGGTGCGTCTCGAAATATTGTTGTTTAGCCAGAAAGGAGCCAAATTGAAGAAAGCCGCCCTAGCCTTGTTTATCCGTGATTTTACATCAGCATCTGCTCCACCATCTGCTGTAACTACGCTCCCGAGATAGCAAAATTCATCAACTTTTTCGACTGCCTGTCCCGAAATACAAATTACGCTTTCCCCCCTGGATATGTGCTCAAGAACTTAGTCTTGGCAGCATTGATTTCCAGCCCGGCATTACGACTTGCGCAATTTAGAGCTTCTGTCATTTGAGCGACATCATCCGTATTAGTTGATAGAAGGCGAATATC
Source organism: Microchrysa polita (assembly GCA_949715475.1). Classification (NCBI taxonomy): domain Eukaryota; kingdom Metazoa; phylum Arthropoda; class Insecta; order Diptera; family Stratiomyidae; genus Microchrysa; species Microchrysa polita. Next base: position 75,272,257 of record OX454418.1, on the reverse strand, counting down.
GGCAGCGTAGTCAGGATGTTGAACGTATGATCAAACAATTTCCATCTGATACCTTTGTTACGATGTAATTGAAGTGCAGAGCCGAGTACATCACTAATGGCAAAAAGGAAGAGCGTGTTGAGATAAGAGACCAAGTGGAGTCACTAATAAATGGTCTCCTACCGCCATCCAATCGTCCTACAATTTCTTCACCACACGAAATAAATGAATCCTTAGCGAATTTCCATCTATCTTCAATTGTCGGATTCTCATTTTGTGGCCGTGCAATAGCTTTTTCGCGCAAAGCGGTGGAGAACGCGCGCTTAGCTGAGGGAAGTTTGAGCTTCTGCACATTATATCGAGGTTCAATATTTGTACGGTTGAGACGCTGGATTGCTGCCGTTCGTAAGCGCATTTTTGCGATGACAAGATGGTGATCACCGCCAATATCAGCACCACGTTTTGCCCTAACGTCCAGGACACAGTTTCTTCCCTTTTTGGAAACAGCAATATGGTCTATCTGGTTCTCAGTTCTGTCATTTAGAGAGGTCCAGGTTGATAAGTGGCAATCTTTGTGTTTAAACAGAGTTCCACCAATGACGAGCTGACGAGAGTTACGAAACTCTATAAACATCTCGCCATTCTGGTTTCTGTCGCCTAATCCTTGGTTATCTGTCCCGACTTTAGCGTTGAGATCCCTCATTATGATTTTAATGTCACTTCTGGGAGCCGTATTAAAGGTGTCGCCAAGTCTCCAAGTGGTAGAAGACGTCTTTATCAGTTTGATCAGCTGGTTCGGTTGGTGCGTAACACTGAATTATTGTGATATTTCGTACTCTGGATTTGAATCGGGCGGTGATAATACGGTCGGAAACTGATTTCAAATCGATAAGGGATCGACATGCCTACCTTGTCAAGTGGATTCCGATGCTAGTAATCTAGAGGTCTGCAGATCGAATCTCGGCGTGGTCCAGGAAATATATAGTTCTTGCAACATTATATACACTCCTCTAAATGCAATGTAACGTTTACGAAATTGCCTATAAACGGCTGAGTTAACGCACCATGGCTCCACATGGGGCTATACGGTACTGAGAAGAAGAAGGTAGGCCCAAAAAGACGTTTAGCCCGAAGAGACTGAAGGGTATCCAAATTTCGGCCGTGCCCAAATTTAGCGTCGGTCTCGTTTTCTATTCAAATCATTTATTTCTTTTCTACCTGAAATTAAACTTTTCGTATTGAAATTTCCTGATAAAGAACTCAACTCAATTAAATCCCGAGGGAGGCAAAGGATATACTTGAACGTCAATATGTCCCGTTTAAATAGTTTTCCATTCTTCATTTCAATTTCTCTTTTATCCGCATCCGCAGTATACCTATTTAAAACTTAATCTCTACTTAATGCGCGCAAATCCATTTCACTTTTCTTTTACCAAAACAGATTGCCCGTTTACAGTCTCTTTTCAGCGCGACAAACAAATCTCCGTCCCTCTTCCTGTCCTGTGCATTCCGACGCAGTTTGGCGTAAGTTAGCATTACTTTTCGCATATCTTTCATTATAGTCAGAGTCCTTGATCCAAGTCTCTTTTTATTTTTTGCTTTATTCTTTAGCTTTTTTCCATCCTGCCTGGCTGCTGCTCTTTAGACTGGAAAAGTTTCGATAATTAAATTACGACAATGAGCCTCTTACAAGTCTGGCGGACGACGACAGTTGCAGGATGATAAAATGAGAGTCAAAAGGATGATGAGCGACGTTGAAAACGCCAATTAGAGAAAAGACAGTGAGCAGTATAGTGCTAGATGATGATACGGTGCGATGCGACGAAGGAAGAGTGAGTTTGTGTAGAAGTATGGAATAAGACGTTGTATGTCTTGAGGAATTTAAGCTTCTCAAAATGATGGAGATGATTGCCCTTTTTCGGACTAACTTTTGCACATATTTAATAATGTCGTTATTTGGCTGGTTTCTTTTAAGTTGGTCGGTTATTTGAAGGGATATCGTCTCGTGTTTTCCTTCAGCATAGTCTCTTATAGATTTTTTTGTTAGGTGTAACAAATTGAAAGACAGTCAAATCTTTAAACAGTAAGAACAAAGTGAATCGGAAATTATGACGGCGATAGGATTAAACTGCCAATCTTAAAAGCCGAGCAATTCATTAGATTGGTATTGTTTTAAGTTATTGTGATGAGGCGAGGAGGTAATTTATCATCTGTTTTTCTTACTGGGGCTGCTTTGCAGTGGAAGTCTCATATGTGAATACATATCTTCTATTCCTATACCCATTTACAGACTAAGTAAGTATAGAAACACAAAAAAAACTGAAAAAACCGCAATTTAATTTGTTTTTAGGGGAAGTAGGGGTTCGATCTGCCCCTTTACTTATATTTTATGAAACCACGTTAGTACTATCACTTGACCTAAACTCGAAGTTTTTCCCAACGTTCTATTTAAAGATATGGCAGCAGGTTTGTAGGGGAGGTTTGCGATCCTTTCGTCAGCATGAAAGTTATAGAGAAGTGTCATTTGTATGACATCTAGGATAAGTCTTGGTTGGATTGGGCGCATTTTCAATACCCACCAAGTTTTTACCAAAACAATCCCACCTGACCAAAATGTCAAAACCTCGAGAGTTATCCGTTTTGTGCGATACGGAACCAGCATGGCTCATTCGAATCAGGTAACGACCGTGATAATTTTTATACATAGATAATATTGCCATTGCCATTGCCATTACAGGGCATTGAAAACCTTGTTCTACGAGCTGGTAAAAACTCCTTTCCGAATGACAAACAACAAACAGACAACAAACAATCTCAAAAACAACAACTCCAATAATCGCAAAGTGATTAATGTTCTGAATTAATTTCACTTCTTAGGGAATTTATTAGCCGCCACCCCGCATACAAACTTCATACATACTCGTACAGCCACACATGCATTCATATGCAAATTATGATAGTCGAGACAATCAGTTTAACGTGTACCTACTATTCGTACGTCCTGAATTCCAAATGAACAGTGCTAATAGTTGTGACAATTTGTTAGGGTCGCATTCCTACATATGGTGACGTTCAGTTGATATTATTCGCATACTAGCAGAATACATATTTCTGAAGGATATGTGTGTGCATGCCACAAGGACAAGACTATCTGATGCACGGTATGTTGAAACGAAGGATCACATTTATGAAAGTTTTGTAGAATTGGATGTGTTGACAGAATGATATTTCATGAAGTGAATATTGTACATGCGTGTTTAAACTAGAGAACAGAAACTAAAAGCAATTGTTTGAAAAACCGAGCAATCAAGACAATTTTTTTTTAGTGGAAATCAGTCAATTTGATCAGGAAACTCGTCAAAATCATTTTAATATTCGTCTATTTGACATGGAAATTCGTGAACATGAGTTTAAAATTCCGCAATTCGAATTGGAAATTGTTTTTTTAGACATGAAATTTCTTCAATTTGAAATAAAAATTTGTTAACCTTAGTTGAAAATTCAATTCAATTTAAGATGGAAGGAAATTCGCCGATTTTCAATGGAACAAGACTTTGAAATTAGTCAATCCCCAACAAATTCTAAAATTGAAGTTGTAATGGAAATCCGTCAATATGATTTGAAAATTCAGGCTTGTTCTGCCATCCGTTCACATAGGAAGACTTTTGTGCTTCCGATATTTTCCGCTATATGGCGGACGGTGAGATAAGTGTCGCTAGTGTCGATAAGAATAACAAGAAAATTCTTCCTACGAGACCTGATAGCGTAATGTTCCAAAATTCATCAATTGGACCTGGAAATTTGTCAATTTGTAATGAAATACGCAACATTTAATCAAAATTCGTAAACCAGATTTTTAAATTCGCCAATTTATAATGTGAATCCGTCAACATGATTTCGAAATTTATCAATTCGAAATGGAAATTCGTATGATAAATTTGATCTAGTAATACGGTATTTTTAAATGGAAATTCATCAATTTGAAATTAGATATTGAAGTTTGAGAACATTAATATTTTTACTTTAGAGTATAACTTTAAACTTTAACTTAATGGATAAATCAGCGGTTTTAGCTCAGGACTTCTGATATTGTGGCTTAACTACTTTTTTTCGACCTTTGACCAATGAACGTTTTTGAAACAAATATGCCTCTCGGCATTTGGGGACCATTTTCACTTGGGGGCCCGTGTTCCGATGATCACAGGAAGCACCGTCGCCACAAATAATAACTAAAGCAAAAGATTCGAAAATTCGCTCATGATTCTCATGGCGGCCAAAATATTAAAAATTGGTACAAAATAAAAATTGTTTTGAATTTTTAACAAATTTTTTATTGTGCACAATGTTTTTAGTAGTACATACATTAATAAACTTATCATATCCAAAAATATAACAAAGAGTTGCATCATAATGTTCAGTGGGATGGGTGCACTTGATGGGACGATATGAGTTTGTTGATGTCGGGTTCCATGTTTGTTAATAAACGCCTCAAGTCCCACGAGCACTTATGTCTAATCGGTTTCTGTTTTTAGTTACAAGCCTCATAACGGCGCGGCGCTAAGACCACGTTCAACTAAATACGATGAGAGAAAAGGGATCACAGGAAACTCAACCGTGGAATTCAGGATACAGACTTGGTATGGTTTCTTGACGTCAACATATTGCTGATACCCTTCCTCGAATTTAGGTTTCAACTCTTCATTCGTTAACAACTCAATAAGTGGCCCCTGCTTGAGGATGTCTCCTTCTTGACTATATGAAAACGGATTCAACACTCAATCAGGAATATTGAGTTTAAGAATAGCTTTGAACCTTCTTTTAAAATCTGAATGAAGTTCCTCAAGGTGCTCGCAGGAAACTGCGAGCGTTTGCCTCTCCCTATGTTCTGCTTGAACAATACAAGCTTCGTCACAAACGGGGATAAAATACTTTTAGTTTGAATTAAATTTAACTTATCACCATGCAGTTGTAAATTCAATTAATTCACCGAATATGTCGGTCATGTAAGCTATATTGAGCTAAATACTTAATAAATTGAGTTTTAAGTCATAATAGTCTCCTTCTAAAAATGTTTACAGTTACAGAAGCTACAAATTCGTCATATACGAGCATACACCCCCATTACAGGGATATTCACGAAAAAAAAACCCAAAAATTCTCGTTTTTCTAAAGTTTGAAACCCCATAGCACCCTTAAGGGTGTACTGTACATTGATGAGAAATTTTGCGACTTTCTTCAGAACCATACTTGCTACGAATTAGCCATACATCTTATAGCCAGAGTTACCGTTATAGAGATTTTCGTGAAACCTTTTCAAAAATATCGTTTGACCTGCTGGCATCGTTAGGAATGCTCGAATCAAAATTGAATTTTGACATTTTATTCTGGAACCACAAGAGCTACACATTTTTGAAATAGAATACAAATGGTTAGTAAATATTTTATTTTATCGAAATCTTTCGCGGATACCCTAATGGGCTTCATGGACCCCCAAATTTGCTCACACCTCCCGTGGACCTCCAGCATAGCTTCGCGGATCCCAAAGGGGCCGTATGGACCACTTTGAGAATGCATGCTCTAGCTTATCGAAACTCTATTTCCGGTCTTTTTAATAAAACATATCAAAAATTAACAAATAGGAGATATGCCCGTGCCGTAGATAGTATGCAAGAAGGAAGGGTTTTATATTTGTTGTCACAGCTTATTTTTTGAGCACACATAGGTTAGGTATATGGGTCGCTAAGTGATCAAACACTTAGCACACTTAGACCCAAAATACATTGTCCATTGTGATACCACCGATTGAAACGTCCTTACAGTTGACACCTAAGCCGAGAACCAGCCCGTGCTGGCAATATATTTGTTTAGCAATAGTGGGCTCACATCACGCAGATCATCTGTATCGTGAAAATACATTGAGCCTAGAAAACGTATGCGTTTTTCGGCCAGGGCCGGGCAATGACAGAGAAAATGATGTACACTTTCCTCCTCTTCTTCGTCATCGCAACTACGACAGAAGTCGTTATGGGGAATTTTGAGCCTCCTGGCGTGCTCCCCGATAGGCCAGTGTCCCGTTATGGTCCCGACAACCTTGCCGATATGTTTCCTGTCTATTGACAGTAGAATAATAGACCTGGCTGCGTCAAGTCGTGGCAAAATCAATCTTGTTGTAGTACATGTAGTACCGCTAGACCATCTTGCATTAGCTCTGTGCATCACGGTTTTTTGTATTGCCAGTTTACAAGAAGCGATTGGGGCTTTCAGCTTGTTTCGGTCGGTTATAGGAGTCGCATTACGCATTAGGCCAGTGTCCCGTTATGGTCCCGACAACCTTGCCGATATGTTTCCTGTCTATTCAGGGACGTAGCCAGGGGAGGGGTCCATGGGGTCCGGACCCCTCCCGAAATGTTTTCAATGGGCTTTGAAATTTTAGTGATGATAACATAAAAACTTTTAAAATGAACATGTCAAAACGTTCGTGTAGCTGGAAATGCTTTTTCTAAGAGATATTGGCTATGAATCACGTTAGAAGCGATAGCTGCAAAGAAGTCAACGTGTGTTAAAAACTAGGAATGAGTTTATTTGAGTCACCGCGCAGTTAACATTAGATTTTCTTGTCCTAATTGGTTCTATCAATAACTTACCCCGTTTTTGAAAGTAACCTCTTCTCTCAATTCTCTTACAGCTAATTTAACATTGAATCCGATTTTGCTGAAAGTATTGGTTTTCAAGAACAGCTTCATGTTTTATCACTCAAGGTGTTTGATCGACCGCTGTTCTTTCTAACCAACTGAAATGAAAACGTTATGTATGTTATTAATGTTTTGCTGATATAATTTTTCTCCAATTTGTTTGGTTCTCAAGTCTCCCAGTTTTTCCCCTCTGATTAATTGAAAAAAGACCAAGATTCTAAAAAAATATATAAAATAATTTGACATTTTTAATGACACCAGCCCAGATGATTTTTCTTCGATTTGTTTAAATAAATTTGCGCAGAAAAAAAATAAGGTATCCACTTTCATTACTTATTTAACCAATCACTCTATTCTCAACACTGGAATTTAAGCTATGTCTTGCCTCGTGCCAACACCTAAAAATGGCAACAAAGCTGAGACTGAAAATTATCTACGAACTAGCAATCCTCCAATTATTTGAACTGGAGGATGACCAGGGTTACATCATTTACACCTCTAGTTCGACCACTAATAATTTTGATTTTTCAGAGGTAAATCTACTACTATAAATCTTATATTAAAATTACACATTAAAGTCTCTCAAAAATTGGTCCCACTTTACCAAACCGATTCAAAAATCTAAATCTAACCTTTTGCTATAGTTTAACTAAAAAACGTTCACTTCGGTGGCCCCTCATTAACAGAATAACCAGACAATACCGTTCCGTGATTGTAACCATAACTTTAACTATGTAGTTCAAATCAATTTCCGCCAACATCAGGCATTCCTCGGGGATCATATACGTTGATCCACTTTTGTTTTCAAGCGGATGAAATCAATCGGTATACATTGAATAAAAAGGCATGAATGTCAACAAATTTTTTTAGTAATGTATTTTGTTCTGTATCATCAAAAACACAGTAAAACAGTTCTTCACTAGCAACACAAAAAAAAAATGATTTAGAATTAAATTTCTGAAATCGAAATTTGGACCCCTCCCGAAACAAATTCCTGGCTACGTCCCTGTGTCTATTGACAGTAGAATAATAGACCTGGCTGCGTCAAGTCGTGGCAAAATCAATCTTGTTGTAGTACATGTAGTACCGCTAGACCATCTTACATTAGCTCTGTGCATCACGGTTTTTTGTATTGCCAGTTTACAAGAAGCGATTGGGGCTTTCAGCTTGTTTCGGTCGGTTATAGGAGTCGCATTACGAGCGAGACGGTCCGCATTAAAGTTCCCTTCAAATCCACTGTGACTGGGTATCCAGCAGAGAACGATGTTGAAAAATTGGCCCATCACTCTTACAGCTGAGCGGCAACTATCAACAGTTTTGGATGTAGTCAGGACAGATTCGAGTGATCGGATTGCCGCCTGACTGTCAGTGTATATGATGACATCCCCCATCGTGACTATATGATTTTCCAACGGTTAGGACTTCCATAATTGCAGGAATTTCCGCTTGAAGGACACTACAGTGGCCAGGTAGACAGTGTGTTAAGTTAATGTCCAGTCCGTCCGAGTGGACTCCAATACTGACTCTTTCATCCGTCTTAGAACCATCAGTGTAAAAAACCAACGACCCCGTAGCCAGGGGTGTATTGTTATTCCAGTGATCCCTCGACTGAATCAGACAAACATAGTTTTTGTCAAAAGCATACTTGGGACTAGTGTACTCAGTCTCAGAAGGGAGGTTAACATTTTGTAGAATCGTTGAGTGACCGTACTTCAGGGCAAGGCAGGCTGTATGTATGTATCTTCTCGCGAGATAGAATAGATTCACTGTCACACGGCATTGTGATACTCGAGGGATCTCCAAGTGGGGATGTTACCCAGCGCCCGCTCTAAGGGGGGGCCAGCCAGGCGGTCGCCCGGGGCGCCAAATTTTAGGGGCGGCTTTTTGGATTGCACTCAAATAAAAAAAAGGTTAAAAAAAAGCCGAAAGAAAAAAATCAATATCAACTTCGATTTAGTGGAAAGGTCTGCGGTTTCCTTTCTACAGATGAAATAAAAAGGGTGCAAAATAAAATAAAGACTAAGGGTAAAGCCGCGTTTATTGAGTTTAAAATTGTGTTTTGAAGATGCATAATCCTTGTGAGGCCATGGAGAGCCCACAATTTATAAGAAGTGCTGCATTTAGAATCCCCAAATGCTAAGTAAGAGCCTCGCAAATTTTACATCTGTGTTGCTAGAACCCGTCCTACTTTCGAAAAGAAAAGTTGGACTATTCGCTCAGTTATGTGCTGATTAAGTTATCCTTCGAAAAAGAAACAAAAAACATGCTAATTGCAGAATTACTCGTATGTGCTTATTTCGTCCTCCGATTGAACATTTAGTTCATCTTCTTTTCACTAGAATTAAGGACCTTGCATGAAATCTAGTTTTCGCCTCATTTTCAGAGGATGAAATTGCAAGAAATTTTATTGTTTCATTTATGTGCAATTTGATTTCCGGAAGATGAGATCTAAAGTTTTTGTTAAGTCTGTTGAGTAACAGGAGAGCAAATCCTCTAATAAATATTGAACTCCCGAAGAAATCCATATGAAATGAGAAATAGGGAGTCGAATAAACGCTGAAAGCATTAAGGCGTTTACAACAGACTTCTCTGTGAGAATTGTTATCCACAAAGGCAATAATTGTTTGGAGTTGTTTTCCAAAATTTCGCCATTTCGCAGCATAATTTAACTTACTTATGTTGGTACCGATTGCATTGATTCATCTAGCATTGGAGGGTAAACTGCGAAGACGGTGGTTAATATTTTAGCAACATGAGGTATTGAACCACAGAACAAATTGCCAAAGCTTCCTAATTTGTGTTCGGACATGCTGATATCGGAGTTTGGCTAGGTTCCCCCGATTCAACTAGCTCTGACAGGCCAAATACACCTGCAACTTGGTTGCCAACCTAAGTTGGCAACACGCAAAAAAACCGGAAATTAAGTAATTTGTAGGCATGTTGCAGGTTGCAGTACCAGGTTGCAAGAACGTGAATGGCGTGGTTGCCGGAATGTTGCAAGTGTGTAGTAACGTACCTGCAACCTAGGTTGGCAACCAAGTTGCAGGTGTATTTGGCCTGTGACCTTATTCTCTTTTAAAATTCTCGAGATGGCGCATTTATGAAAATAAGTTATGCACATTGAAAAGCCTGAAGCAATCCGGCTAATTGAAGTTTTTAAGGAATTTATGGTAAACAACTGCAGGAGGTTAGTAATCAAAGCGAGCACAATTTTTTGGCCCAACATTTTTAAGGACAAAGTTTTCTAAAAATGTATTTAGTGTTTTAGTGGAAAACAAAATTTCGTTTAAAAATGTGCTCGTAGGTCACCTGGTTTCACTACGTAAATTGTGTTGGAGCAACGACCATGAGAACAAGCACTTGATTCAAGAGAAAAAAAAACCCCTTTGAATCGATTCTACAACAACAATTCTATACATCTAGATCAGTGCACAACTCTAATGTTAATGCTGTTTGTGAATTAAGGTTTCTTTCAACACCAACCATTCGAGTTTCTTTCGAAACTCATCAGGGATAATCCGTTGTTGCAAAACGGTGCAAATTGCCAACAATTTTATTTTCTTCGATTAAAAGAAAATCGCTGCTACTAAATTCGTTTGATGGCCACAGCTGGTGATATGGCTGATTGAAATTGATAAAGAACCGCACCAGTCAGCTACTTTTTGTATGGATAGAATTAATCTTTGGTAAAAATCATGCGAATTTTGGTCTGTTGGTATCACTGAAGCCATGGTAACGGCCGAACTCACGACGAAATTCAGCATGCGGAGATCAAGAAATTTTAATACGTCTCAAACAGTTCAGTAGTTTAATATATGGGCTGCACTTACAAAAAAATGTTTAAACAATTTAACATGCGAAAATAGATACTGAACTTACATATAAAATTTAACGTCAACGGCCATTTTTGCACACCTATTTTCTTGTAGGGCGCCAGGATCAGCAGACCTCACAAGGGGCACGGACTGAAAATATTGGGAACCACTGATCTAGATAGTATGGATACCTACTATCAATCTGGTGCAGTACCGAAGGGGCGGCAATTTGTCGACTTGCCCGGGGCGACGTAAGAGCTAGAGCGGGCGCTGATGTTACCGAACATCCCGGGAAATGAGCGTCCAGCAAACACTCAATAGTTTCAATGCTCGAGGACGTCCACGATCCGTCTTCCTTTTGAAGAAAGCTGGGCATAGATGGATTTGATGCCATCATTTTCCTAAATCTAGAGGTCTCGGAGGCCCTTCGATACTTTGACAGAAGTTTTTTCATGCATTGCGTTTAGCTGATCTTACCTCTTTTTTTAAAGAATTGAGATGTTTTTTATAGGAGTTCCAGTCTGACTCCATCCTTGAAGCTTTGGCTTTGTTAAAGCTTCTTCTGCACACGACTCTTAGCTCGGAGATCTTGCTGCTCCACCATGTTGTTGTTGTTATTGTAGCGATTCAAGAGATTTTTTTTTTCTCTTGAATCGAAGAGGGTCTTGGCAGCTCTTGGCCGTTTTAACAACGGGTAGCTCCGGGACGATTTACATCGAAGAACCGGCTGCCGTAGGAGCATTTTATGGACAACAAACATACATGGGTCACAGTGGGATTCGAACCCACGCACCGGCAACTCAGAGATATAGAGTGACATCTCTGCCACTGAGCCACCGAATGCCCCCTGCTCCACCATGATGGCTTTCGCTTGCCAGGAAAAGAAGTGACAGTATACGAGTCAGATACAGCTGCTCTCATAGCTGCCGTAAAAGTATTTACCATTTCATCCAGCTGTTGTTCATTGTCTGGCATGTTAGGTAGGGATGGCAACTCTTCAACGAGAGCAGTTCGAAACCTAGACCAGTCGGTCCTTCTGCGATTCACTGTGTTCGGGATCGCGTCCAGGCACACATAAGAATTGTATTTATTCTGAAGTAGGTATTTTTTTACATCCAATTAATTTTAAGTTTGGATGTAGTAGTCAAGAAACTGGTTGAAATAAAATTCGCACAACAATATCATATCGCTGGGATTTTTATGGTGCTGTTGACTAGTTGGTCAAGTGTTTCACTTAAATTTTTAATGTGTTAGTCATGAATTATCCACTTTGATCCCGTTTTATGTATACACCAGTTAAAAAAAAGGAAACAAATTTTAAAGCGGTAAATTTATAATCTTAGGAAAATTATTTTCAAGGTATGAAAACCTTTTAAAGTCCAGTATGCAAGCTAGTATAGTTTTTAAAATAAGGCGGTAGTCACCCTGTATACTTCAATATCACATTACTAACGTGTCAGTCAGTAGCAATACTTTTCTTTTCTCTCAGACCATCAAAATTTAAAACCACAGTCTAGACGTAAATCGTGACAAGAAACCTCAACAAGATACATACTTGAAAACTTACTGTCGATATTACAGTAAAATTACTCACAATGACTTTGTTGTACGATACGTTCGTACGAACTTCCATATCGCTGTGATCTCTTGGGAGTTTTTCCCTAAAATCCAGTCAACTTGTTTTCGTACGCTACACATACTTATATCTGGAACGGGATTCTGTTTGTTGTTGACATCATTTTCTTCTTTAATGCAATCTTCTTCTCGGCTACTTTATATTTGTATCATACACCCAAACCAAGTGTGGCACGTTTGTAATCTGAACCACCCCATTCGCACCGCTGTTGTTGCCCAAAAACACCGTCTACTTCGATTCCTTCCTTCCTTCCTTATTTCCAATAAATCCAATTTGACGCATATTTCTTACATTATACACGAGTCTAGCATTCTTCGTCTTCTTCTCATTGTTTTCCTTCGTCCTCGCTAACTCAACAAATAAGACAATTTCTAGGATACTCCAAACAATCATCCCCCGCACCAAATATCCTACTCATCTTGGAGGGAAAAAAAAATTATGTGGCTCTGTGGCTAATTGTGACTGGCAACAAAGGACGCGAAGGGCGACCTGCAAAAAGACGCACACAACAATCTTCTTGCAGTGAAAACTTTCCATCAGTCCGGGGTTTTTTTTTCTTGTCGGCGCTCATCGTCTATTTGATTCCGTTTCCTTGGGCTTCGCAGGATTTTCCCGTTGATAAAAGCTTATTACCGGGACACTTGACATTCTGTCGAGTATAAAAGTAAATTAAGTGGTTCTTAGGGAATCAGTAAATCCGGCAAAATAATTTGATAATACTTTGGAGCTGTATATACGACGATACAAAATCGAGCGAAACTTTTTGTTGTTGTTGTTGTCGTTGGGAAGTGACGTGGAAACACAACGATTGGCGGAACGTTAACGTTGAAATAATCAAAGGACAAAGACAAGTCGAACGTCTTCGGGAAGGAAGCAAGGTCGAAGACACTCAGCTGAATCATGCCTGAAGCAACATGTTGACAAGAATAAGTTTCACTGTAATTAACAAAATTTGCCAAGTTTCAGATTAGATGTTTTGAGGCTTTTGTGAAAATACGGATAAATTCTGAAGTGTATTGGTAAAGTTGATACTACCCGGTCTACTGTGTCGCGACATTATAATCTCTTTCAGACGATGGGGGTGAGAGTGAGAGTGTATTCATTACGTTGGAAATCACTTCTGGGAATTGCGAATTGTCTGTCTATATTAATACTCGTATAGTTGTAGCGAAGTGTAGTAATCAGAAAATCAATAGACACATATCATATTTGAGGTGGTTAGGTGTCCTTTTTAGAGACAAACCCTGCTATTCCACACTGCACATTTTGAACGTAAAGCCTCGCATTCATTTTAAAAATCAAGGTAGTCACTTTTAGGCCGTTTTCATTAATTTTTTTGTTTAATTCTTAAGGTTAAGGTTGATATCAAGGCGAACTTTCTGGATGATGTTTAAAGGCGTTCAGAATGTTATTTACTTTATTTAATACTAAAATTCCGCGCAGTCCCTTTGTTATGTAGTGCCTTGTTTCACCAGTCTTATTTCCTACGATAACATACAAAAAAAAAAAAAATAATCTGCGAACCCTACCACCTTTACACGCCTAGAGATGGGAAGTTCCATAATGTTATTATCCATTATGATCCACAAAGGCGGATCAAAAACAGGCCATTGTGAAAAGCCAGCCTTAGGTTAGAGGGGAATTCAGGGGTTACACACGGCTCCCGCGATTCTTCTTCTAGAAACAATTATGTTATTTGCAACACGCTCTGTGGCTCATTTGGTTGAGTCTTACTCTACGATGCTATAGTAATCTAGAGGTCCGGAGATCGAATCTCGGAGTGGTCCAAAATTTCCGTACATATGCGGATAGGAAATATATAGTGCTTGCAACATTATATACACTCCGAAATGATATGCAATGTAACGTTAATTCGAAATTACCTATAAACGGCTGAGTTAACGCACCATGGCCCCAAATGGCGATATACGGTACTGAGAAGAAGAATGTCATTTGCATACAATTACTTGTAGTTTCTACAGCAGTCGCCTTTTCCACGATACTAGAGATTATGAGACTTATGATCAATTTTCGTCGTCGTCATTTTCTGTGAAGATGACAAACGAAAGAACAGAGGTGCATAGTGCATCTGTTCGGATTACGATAACCATAGCCAGGGGTTACACACGGCTCCCGCGATTCTTCTTCTAGAAACAATTATGTTATTTGCAACACGCTCTGTGGCTCATTTGGTTGAGTCTTACTCTACGATGCTATAGTAATCTAGAGGTCCGGAGATCGAATCTCGGAGTGGTCCAAAATTTCCGTACATATGCGGATAGGAAATATATAGTGCTTGCAACATTATATACACTCCGAAATGATATGCAATGTAACGTTAATTCGAAATTACCTATAAACGGCTGAGTTAACGCACCATGGCCCCAAATGGCGATATACGGTACTGAGAAGAAGAATGTCATTTGCATACAATTACTTGTAGTTTCTACAGCAGTCGCCTTTTCCACGATACTAGAGATTATGAGACTTATGATCAATTTTCGTCGTCGTCATTTTCTGTGAAGATGACAAACGAAAGAACAGAGGTGCATAGTGCATCTGTTCGGATTACGATAACCATAGCCAGAGAGAACAAAATATCCTTGTTAGCATGAGACATACATAACTGATACATATCACAAGTCACAAACATCAATCCGCTCTATCAGAGGACAGATTGCTACAGTCCTCTGTTTCATTTACTGGACGAGCTCCTGGAGAGAAAACAAATTCTAGCACCCAAATATGTAGGTTACGATCACTGCCGCGTCCCATACCCCCATGGTGGTAAGGGTAGCCTTTCTACGGTCAGAAATGATGAAGGTTGCCATATGAGACATTCGAATACGCGAAAATTGGTAAAAGGCGAAGGAGCTGTGAAATTCTATCGAGAATAGTTGTATTCGTCTCTTTGAACCCATTTTCGCCAAAAAGGCTATTTACCCCAGGAAAATTGACATTTCACTTCGGAAAAATTAGGGGAAAGCTGGATTTTTGCATTAGCTTTCGTTTTGAGGTCCTAAACAAGACCCCAAAAGTCCTCGTCTGTACGACTGCCGCTATAGAGGTGACCCTCAAAAACAGTTTTTTTTTCGAATATCTCGATAACGGTAATAGGTATGTGTTGAAAAGTGGTGTATGGCAATTGTTTAGCTCTTGTGCGGTTTCAGAATAAAGTGTCAAAAGCCAATTTTAATTTGAGCATTCTTAACGGTGCCAGATGGTCTAACGGTATTTTTAACAAGGTTTTGCGAAAATATCTATAACGGAAACTCTGGCTAAAAGATGTTGTATGGGTAATTCGTAGCAAATACGGTTCTGAAGAAAGTGGCCAAATTCCTCATCAATATATACACTCTTGAGGGTGCTATGGGGGTTCAAATTCAAACCTTAGAAAAATGAGAATTTTTGGATTTTTCGTGAATGCCTCTGTAACGGTGGTGTACGCTATAAAGTCATCTATGACATATTTGTAGCTTCTGCGGCTGCAAATAGAATGCCAAAAGTCTTCATCGACGGGTTGGCACCCAAGGAAGTTATGAGGGATCAAACGTCAAAATTTATCATTTTCGGGGAATATCTCTACAATGAGTTCACTAGAAAGTGTTATATCACGAATTTGTACCTTGTACAACGCCTAAATTAATACCAAAAATTTCAGATCGATACGTTCAATCCTAAGGGCGCTATGAGGGTTCAATCCATACAAAAACGCAATTTTTTGTTAATTTCATGAATATCTTAGTAACGGTAACTTATGCGAGAAAGTGGTCTGCAATTAATATGTTTCATCAATATATCTAAATACAAAGCCAAAACACCCGATATGTACCTGCCCCCCAATGGGAGCTACGTGGGGTCAAACTGAAAAAAAAAAACAACCTTTTCCCAGTAATCGTTCTATCTATAAGTGTAGCATGTACTCTTATCGTCCGGAAACTACCACATAAACGCACCAAAAAATTATTCCTCATGTGATTTCAAGCAAAAAAGGGTATCGAACACACTCCGATTCTTATAGTACGGGAGCCAGGTACCCAACTACCTTCCTCATAAGGTAACCGGCTGAAAATGTGTACAGGTGATAGTTCATCACCGCTTCTGTGCAAAACTGCTGGTCAGCCCAAAATATAGCGGTTCCTTGTTAGGGAAATTATGCAATATGTGTGCTAATTTTGAGGTTCAATCTTCCTCATAAGGTAACCGGCTGAATTTAAGTGCATGTGTTAGATCTCGACTTCCAGATGCCGAAAGTGCCGGTCAGCCCAATTTTTAGCGGTTCCTTCACCTATGCTGACCGCCTCAAAGCTGCAAAAAAATGACCCCTACCTTCCTCATAAGGTAACCGGCTGAATTTATGTTCAAACGATAGATCTCGCTTAACCATATCGAAACATAGTGGGCTGACCGCTCTGAACCGGTTCCTTGACCGGTTTTAACCGGTTTAAAGTATTTAAAATACCCTCGTTAAAAATGGATTTTTGATCATGCATGATTAGGTAACCAGGCTGGATTTGTATTCAAATGGTAGATCTCAATTCGCCCCTGTCGAAAGTACTGGTCAGCCCAGACCAAACCGGTTCCTTGATGCATTTTTACCGATTCAAAATAAGCAAAAATACACCAAGTACACAATATAAAATACTTAATTTTGGGGGGATATGAAGCATTCACCCGATTAAATTTATGTTCGTATGATAGACCTCAATTCGCCTGTGTCGAGAGTACTGGTCAGCCCAAACCGAACCGGTTCCTTGACGCATTTTTACCGATTGAAAATAAGTAAAAATACACCAAGTGCACAATATAATCTACTTAATTTTGGGGAGATATGAATTGATCACCCAATTAAATTTATGTTCGTATGACAGATCCTGATGCGCCAGTCTCGAAAGTACCGGTCAGCCCAGACTAAACCTGTTCCTTAACGCATTTTTACCGATTCGAAATAGGCCAATTTTCACCAAGTACACAATATAATCTACTTAATTTTGGGGGGATATTAAGTATTCACCAAATTAAATTTATGTTCGTATGACAGATCCTAATGCGCCAGTCTCGAAAGTACCGGTCAGCCCAGACCAAACCGGTTCCTTGACGCATTTTTACCGATTCGAAATATGCGAAAATACACCAAGTACACAATACAAACTGCGTAATTTTGGAAAAACTTAGGCCCAATTTCTCAAAACTCTTATCGAATGGTTAGTCTTATCGTATTTAGAAGACACACAAGCTTTTCTTTTAAACTGAATTGAATTTTTGTTTATTTTGCATAGTTATTCCATATTTTGCTTGGTTACACCATCATCTTAGATTGAAAACATCATTGCACACTGGTCTAGTGACTCTGTCGTCCCTATCTTTAAAGATAAAATTGTGTTTCTCACCGTAGAGGAAAAATGCTTTTCTTATAGAGTTTTCAATAATAAGGTGTTGAGAAAAGAAAAACGTGGATATGTATGTTATCATGAAGAAGCAGACACAAGGATAATTTACCATGCATCCAAAATTGCAGAAGAAAACCCTACCGCAAAAGTTCTCATCAAAGCGAATGACACAGATATTTTAATTATTACATTATGTAATAAACATAATTTCCCCTATTTAGAGATATGGATGGCTGAGGCTGGCAAACATGAAATGGAAAACATCAATTGTACCGAACTATCAAAGGTACTTGGGCCAAATTTATGTAAGGATTTGCCTGCACTACATGCCTTTACAGGTAGCCACTACACTGCGGCATTCTATAGAAAGGGGAAAATCGGACCCTGTAAGATATTAGAAAATAATGTTATATTTCAAAATATATTTTTTTCACTTTCGATCGAGTCTGACGTGGATGATGAAGACAAAATTAGTGGCATTCAAGAGTTTACCGCGTTAATGTACTCTGTTAGAAATTGCGATAGCGTAGACAAAGCTCACGGAGAAATTTTTGAGAAAATGTATGCTAGCAAAAAAAATTCAGAGCAATTTCTAAAAAAATAAGGGGCTTTGATTCAACTTTGATTCCTCCTTGCTGGAAATCATTGAAGCAAAAAATATTGAGGACAATATACGTTTCAACAATGTGGCGAAATGCCACAAAGGCAACATGTACAGTTTTACCTCCTATAAGGTACGGATGGAAAACCACAACTGCGAATGATTCGGTAAGGCTGGAGCTCCATTGGTTTGACGGCGAACAAACCCCTTTGAAAATTGAAGACATCGTAGAACCAACGCCACACGACGATATTGACGACAATGACGATATTGCTAGTAATATCTATAGCTCCGACTCCGACAGTGATTAGTCACTTTAAGATAAATATGTAATATAATCAATAGAACTGAAGTAATTGTTTATTTAATAATTTAATTTGATTTAAACATTAAATATATTTATATGCATACTTAATTTTTGCCTACTTTGAATCGGTAAAAATGCGTCAAGGAACCGGTTTGGTCTGGGCTGATCGGTACTTTCGAGACTGGCGCATTAGGATCTGTCATACGAACATAAATTTAATTGGGTGAATACTTAATATCCCCCCAAAATTAAGTAGATTATATTGTGTACTTGGTGTAAATTGGCCTATTTCGAATCGGTAAAAATGCGTTAAGGAACAGGTTTAGTCTGGGCTGACCGGTACTTTCGAGACTGGCGCATCAGGATCTGTCATACGAACATAAATTTAATTGGGTGATTAATTCATATCTCCCCAAAATTAGTAGATTATATTGTGCACTTGGTGTATTTTTACTTATTTTCAATCGGTAAAAATGCGTCAAGGAACCGGTTCGGTTTGGGCTGACCAGTACTTTCGACACAGGCGAATTGAGGTCTATCATACGAACATAAATTTAATCGGGTGAATGCTTCATATCTCCCCAAAATTAAGTATTTTTTATTGTGTACTTGGTGTATTTTTGCTTTTTTTGAATCGGTAAAAATGCATCAAGGAACCGGTTTGGTCTGGGCTGACCAGTACTTTCGACAGGGGCGAATTGAGATCTACCATTTGAATACAAATCCAGCCTGGTTACTTAATCAGGTATGGTCAAAAATCCATTTTTAACGAGGGTATTTTCAATACTTTAAACCGGTTAAAACCGGTCAAGGAACCGGTTCAGAGCGGTCAGCCCACTATGTTTCGATACGGTTAAGCGAGATCTATCGTTTGAACATAAATTCAGCCGGTTACCTTATGAGGAAGGTAGGGGTCATTTTTTTGCAGCTTTGAGGCGGTCAGCATAGGTGAAGGAACCGCTAAAAATTGGGCTGACCGGCACTTTCGGCATCTGGAAGTCGTGATCTAACACATGCACTTAAAATCAGCCGGTTACCTTATGAGGAAGATTGAACCTCAAAATTAGCACACATATTGCGTAATTTCCCTAACAAGGAACCGCTATATTTTGGGCTGACCAGCAGTTTTGCACAGAAGCGGTGACGAACTACCACCTGTACACATTTTCAGCCGGTTACCTTATGAGGAAGGTAGTTGGGTACCTGGCTCCTAGACTATTAACCCTTTAGCTGCCACAGGCATTAAAGGATTTTTCAAAAATTCATTTTCTTACTCGACCTAAACCTTAATATCTCCAAAACTAGACTAGCAAGAATAGCGAAATATTATCGCAGCCAACTTATTCACCTAAACAACAAAACTAACTGCACTAAAATTGGATGAGTGGTTTGGTTTTTACTGATCTGCAAAGTACAATTTTTGTGATTTCATCCAAAAACAAATGATTTTTTCATCTCAATTTGTTTTCCAACTTTTACTAAGGTGAGGTGCATGTACGATTCTTTTAAAAATTAAACTTGTCATAGACAACTTTACAGCATACTCCTCCGTTACGAAAAAGCCGAAAAATCCCGTTTATCGAAGTTTTGAGCTCTCGTAGCACCCTTGAGGGTGTACATATTGATAAAAAATTTGGCCACTTTCTTCGTAACCGTATGGGCTACAAATTCGCCATACAATTTTTTTTGCCGGAGTTACCTTTATAAGAATTTTCCTGGAACTTTGTAAAAAATACCGTTAGACCCCCTGGTATCGTTAGAAGTAGTCAAATCAAAATATACCTTTGACATTTTATTCAAAAACCACAAGAGCTATAAATTTTCCGTACACCACATTTTAGTACATATTACCGTTATCAGGATATTCAGGAAAACCTGTTTTTGAGAGTCTTCGACCCTCTCTACAACCGCTAGCGACACTCGTACAGACGGGGACTTTTGGGGTCTTGTGTAGGACCTCGAAAGGAAGGCTCATGCAAAAATTCAGTTTTTCTTTAGTTTTTCAGAAGTGTGCCCAAATTTTTGTTTAAATTTCCTGGGGTAGTTAGGGTAATAAAGAAAAGAAAGTCAAGCTATGCTCAATTATATCCAATGCATGAGGAACTCTCGTTGGCAAGAACAGCTGTTACTGCTAGCTGGTTTTTCTTACCAACTGCGTCATACAACACCAAACAAACATACAAACTGTTTTTTGTTATTATTTCAAATATTAACATTTGATTTTCGACAGGATATGCATTTCTATGAAGTCTGCCTGTTGCATTAAACAGACGTGTCAAATTCGCGGCCCGCGGGCCGCATGCGGCTCTTCTCGCGGTTCTGTGCGGCCCGCGGCCATGTCAAAGCAGCACAATCTGTATCAACACAAAAATAGTGAAATTGGCAAAGTGAACAAATTCAGAAGTTGAACTCAAGTCTACAAAAGTTACTAAAACTCGTCAGTGGCTTATGCAAGATTTGTTCTCCAAATACTACCAACAATTTGAGGCTGGTTATTTGATTTTATAAGACAGCTCACCTTTTTTGTAGACAATACTAAGTCTCTTCATGAAACTGTTCTGTCCCGAAACTCAATTAATAAGAAATTGGTTGGCTCTAACCAAACATGAAATGAGATTTATTTGAAAAAAAATGACAAAGCTTTAAAAATTACGGAAATCTTGGAATTGGCGACTAAATCACCTGGATGTGAAATTCCAACATAATAATTAGGACCCAAGTGTAAGATTTTTTGACCCAATTATCAACCTGTATTGGTGCATGAGTTTGTTTAAAACCATATCACAATCAACTTTTTGTCTCCTTTAGCCACCTTTCTGCTGAAATTAATTTATTTTGCCTCCAAATGTTTTTTTGGGCGACCTCGGATGACTGGTGCTAAACATTTTTTATCTTCTGTCCAAAATTTGTCGCAAATCTTGTAATTGTGGTTACTTGAAGATCAATCATGTTTTCACGTTTTTGCTGCTTGTCTTAATTTTTTAATTTTTTAATCGACTTTCGTAATACGATTACATAAAAGTTTTTTAAATTTTCCTTCTGCGGCCCACCTAAACCTGAGGAGAGTCTTATTTGGCCCGCGCCAGGTTTTGAGTTTGACACCCCTGCATTAGGGTATACACACACACAGACACTTTCCTTAGTATCTACTTTGCTATAATAGGCATTAAGCCAATCAGTGGCGCAGATAGCTTTTCTGAGAGGGAGGGGATCATTTGGCAAGATTGTTTATACTTTTACGGTTATCAAATTTTGAATTTTAGAATAACAATGTCTGCATTTATTACACTTCAAATTAGCAGTGTTTTTCAGCAAACTTTTTTATTTGCAAAATAGAGAGCAATTTCGGCACTACTTCGTTAATTTAGCTTTTTTACTACGGTAAGCGAATCCACAGTATTCCAATTTTCGTGCAAATTTTTGCTATTGTGATTGGAGTATCAGAGCTTTATATTGGGATAGATCAGTGGTTCTCAAACTTTTTGGAGTCACGGGACATCTCAAAACAAATATTAAAATAAATCATATAATTAAATCTCCAGAAAAGGAAAATTTTTGAAGCGCATAGCTCATTGAGAATGCCCAGTATATGTGGATAAAATACAGCTTCTGTGTTTTTAAATCGAAATTCTCCGATAGCACTTGTAGATTACTTCAGTAATGCTTGCCTGTTCGAAACTCCAGATCCAATGTGAAAAAATAAATGAACGTAAAGCCCTGTGCTGTAAGGTTTCTATTCTATCGATACGCTTCAATTTCACAAATGAAACAATTGAAATTTGAGTAGGTAAGTGCTGAATTTTCTATTGCAGTTCTGAAAATGGTCTCACGTTTTTATGAACACTACACACGTTGAATAATTCCAGCTAAAAGTGTACTTTTGCTTTGTTTTACGTATCTAAAGTAATAATAGAAAATGTGTGACCAAAGGGGGGGGGGGGGATTGATCCCCTTGATCCCCCCCCCTTATCTACGCCACTGAAGCCAACAACAATGCACGCCTAGCTTCCAGACTCCTGCAGTTCCAGAGCTATTAAAATAAAAATTCATAACTTAATTCATACATCCAATTATCACAAAGTGTTAGTAATCGGCTTACAACCAACAATCGTATGTAGGGCAGACACATTTAACTGTTCATTTGATATAAAGTAAACATGGAATCACGTGACCATTAATCACAAAGCTCTAAATCCAATGGTCAATATAATGGATATCAGGTTACGTATATCAAATGGCCTGGCAGGGATTATTACTACCTTAAGTCGATAATCGCCTCGTGACCCTGAGCAACTAGTGAAAGTTCCCTAATAATACAAAAGTTATATAGGGAATAGGGTATTAATTGAAATATACTTGATGTAGGTTCAGGACGTGGCAATCATCATATATCACTTCAATTATTATTGACCAACTACTCGCTATATATAGAACGAAACGACCATATAAAACTACTTTGCGCCGAGAAAAGTCCTAATTCCATATACGAGAACACCTGCAGCAGGAACAAGAAGTACCTATACACAATATACCTACAGTGGATTTAATTTCCCATTTTCGTATATTACATCAGCATATTTTCGCAATGGTTGCTAACAGTTCGTTTCGTGTGCCAAAGAAAAAATCGTTTCTCCTCGGTGAATCTCCCAGGGAAAAATGAAACATAATAGCCGAAAAAGTCGGTCCGAAGAACAAACGGGAGAAACAACAATGGTTGAATGGAGAATAAATTGATTTCTTTCGTCGTCATTTGTCTCTTTTTCCGGTCGGCACAGTGCTTTTTTCTCACCTTTACATGCTGTTCTGCCACGTCGTCAGCTGAACTTGACAATCTAGTGCGACGACAGAAAAACACGCTACATTCTGTCAAAGGACCTAAATTACATTTACATTGCTGCTCTGTTGTGTAATTCAAACGGTCGTCGTTGTAGTCGGCAAATTAAGCAAATAAGTAGCTTAAAGGTTAACGTAATGAAAAATTCATTGGGCTGGTATAGTGGCACAATTACTGTGCGGAGAATGCAGGACGAAAGATTTGATAAATGAAATAGGATACGATTTAAATGGTGATGAGCTGATGAGTCTCAAGTTAGATAAATAGGGAAATCAAGTTGGTAATGTCAGATTTGTTGTAAGGAATTGATGATGTGTGTAACGGGCTTTTCTTCTGGTGCCTTCACATGGGTCCAGCGATGGAATGATCGAGGACGAAGCAGTTTGTTGTCGAAACAAATTATGTATTCAGTTTTGTTTTTTGTGTTGCCGGAATCGTGCATTGAATTAGGTGCAATTTTTGTATTTCCTCCAGTGCGATTCACGAGTTTCAAATAAAAGTTAATTTTCGTTTAATGAAACCAATATATTTCGGGCGAAATGCCCATCATCAGGGTTTACTATAAGATAAACAAAAATTATATAACTTTAACATTTTCTTTACATTAAAAATAAATAAATTCAAACATTTACCTATTTTCTATTTTAATTTTTAAAAATCTAATCCAAACAAAGAATTTTTTCGAACAAAGAATGACAATTAGCTAGTTGACAGAACATTTAGATGTTACGTTTTTTGGACGATATTTAGCCATGCGTCCACACCTAAAAAACAAGACTATATTCACCAACCTTAAGTCAAAAATTCCTAAAGAAGAGCTAGGGGGCAGAAGCTAGGAACTCGTTTATCACAACATGAGAATGATACGAAAAAGACCCTTAATAATAATTTGTCGGCCTTAGCCAAACATGCGATTAAGAACAAACACCAATTCAATTTCAAGGAGGCCAAAGTTTTATCCAGCGATAAAAATAAAACCAAACTACAAATTAAAGAGGTCAATCAAATAATTAAATTCGAAGAAACAGCGTGCAATGAAAAAAGTGACAAAAAAGATTATTCCAATACTTATTTTAATTTAATTCAATTTGGACTGAACGATAATTATACTTTTTGGTTGTACTACATTATATACCACCTACACCTAGTACTTACACATGTCACATATCGTCCAAAAAACGTAACATCTAAATTTTCTGTCAACTAGCTAATTGTCATTGTTCGAAAAAATTCTTTGTTTGGATTAGATTTAAAAAAAATAGAAAATAGGTAAATGTTTGAATTTATTTATTTTTAATGTAAAGAAAATGCTGTTATATAATATTATATATATAATATAATATAGTATTTCCCAATTGAATTAATCCTTATCCGAAATGAAAAAATCCTTATCCCAAATGAAAAAATCCTTATCCCAAATGAAAAAATCCATATCCCAAATGAAACAATCCATATCCCAAATGAAAAAATCCCAATCCCCAATGAAAAACTCCTTATCCCAAAAGAAAAAATCCTTATCCCAAAAGAAAAAATCCTTATCCCAAATGAAAAATCCTTGCGTGTGAATTAAAATCAAATTAATTTAGGGGTGTTTTAAGTTGTTTCTTGCATTGAATTATGAGGTGGCCGTGGTTGGACATTTATGTAACTTTCGATTCGTACGTTAAGTTCCTTGGTTTGATATTCATCACATACGCATACCGATCGTCATAAAATTTGGTAGGAATGTAGAATAGTAACAGTCTTTGGCACGAAATACTTAGAAGTTGGTAGGACAAGGATAACAGGGTGTCACGGAGATTAGAAAATTTGTTCACTAAATAACTCGCGAACGGCCCAACCGATCGTCATGAAATTTGGTAGGAATGTGTAGAATGGTAGCAGTCTTTGGCACAAAATACTTAGAAGTTGGTAGGGCAAAGATAACAAGGTGTCCCGTAGATTTGAAAATTTCTTCACTAAATAAGTCGCGAAAGGCTGAACCGATCGTCATGAAATTTGGTAGGAATGTGTAGAATGGTAACAGTCTTTGGCACAAAATACTTAGAAGTTGGTAGGGCAAAGATAACAAGGTACCCCGAAGACCTCTGTAAACACCACCAAATTTAAATTGAAAAGGAAAAGGAATCATATAATTTTTAATGAACATTTCTTGGCTCTGTTTCTGCATATTTGTTTTAGCGAATCAGCCGTTGGGTCCTTGAAGATATAAGAGAAAGTAATAACACGGTTTTTAGGACATAACATAAGGACATAATTTAAAAAATATTCAAACATCTTAAAATCAATATCCAAATGCACTTTCTATACGGCAACCAATTGCTAATTATTTAATTTAACTTGGTTTTGGAAAAAGGTTGGTCCTTGCTGCGGGAGAATGTGCTAAACATAGGCGAAGCGCTTACGCAACGTTGGGAGTTTCCCGGTACAGTAACACTGGGGCAAACGCATAAAGAGCAAAATATTTTCTTGCTATGTAACGCAGGTTTTGCATCAGCGATATCTTAAAATGAGTTCTAAATTCCTCACTATCTACGAGACACATTTGACTCATGGTATTCATATCCAGTACTCTTTTGTGAGTCACATGTGTCTCATTGAAGAAAGGAAAACGATAAAAGAAGTTGCGGGACAATGACAGCTAGATAATTGTCAGTTAGTCTAAAGCAATTTTTCAAATGCAAATTTCATGATGGTGTCGAGATATCGAAATATGTTTTAAGGATTTTCACATTGAGTAAAGGGGGCCTTTGTAGTGAATGTATATGTACCCTGAAAAGTCTATGGAATTATTGGTACAGTCTTCACTCCACAGTATGGTCTGAAGTCAACAAGTATGGGATCAGAAACCTTTTCTGTTCCATTTAGAACAGACCTACTAAGTAATTGTTTGCTAAGCTTTTCTGTAGTAAATTTTTCTCTTGCACTGGGCGCAAGAACATATTTATTCCTAGTCAAATTACTATTTACTTTTGTCACAAGGAATTGTGAAACAATCCCGAATCGCTAAACGGTTGTAAGACAGACTTCCCGGCGATAATTGTGGCTAGCAGTCTACATTTTGAGCAGTTCTCGAGTTCTTTGATTTGGCTTCTCATGCGTCCATGTCCAATAAAAACTAAAAACGTCAACTTTGACTTCAAACCTTCGGGGCACCCTGTTATCTTAGCCCTACCAACTTCTAAGTATCTCGTGCCAAAGACTGTTACCATTCTACATCCCTACCAAATTTGATGACGACTGGTATGCGTATGTGATTAAAATCAAAAGCCAGCCACAACCAAGGAACTTTACGTGCGAGTCGAAACTTGCATAAATGTTCAACCACGGCAATTGCATTAGCCAACCCCACGTAGCCGATCCTATTCATATCCTCAATAACATCAACCACACCTCATAATTCAATGCAAGAAACAACTTAAAACACCCCTAAATTCATTTTATTTTAATTCACACACAAGGATTTTTCATTTGGGATAAGGATTTTTTCTTTTGGGATAAGGAGTTTTTCATTTGGGATAGAGATTTTTTCATTTGGGATATGGATTGTTTCATTTGGGATATGGATTTTTTCATTTGGGATAGGGATTTTTTCATTTGGGATAAGGAGTTTTTCATTTGGGATAAGGATTTTTTCATTTAGGATATGGATTTTTTCATTAGGAAAAAGGATTTATTCAATTGGGAAATGCTATATATAATTTTTGTTTTTATCTTATAGTAAACCCTGATGATGGGCATTTCGCCCGAAATATATTGGTTTCATTAAACGAAAATTAACTTTTATTTGAAACTCGTGAATCGCACTGGAGGAAATACAAAAATTGCACCTAATTCAAATTATGTATTTTTTTATATATACAGTAGAGCGTCGATTATCCGAACTAATGTCGAGAAGTTCGGTTAATCGAGCTTCCATAGAAAAATTAGAAAATGGCGCAAATATGTAATTAAGCGACAAACTGAAAACATTTAAAAGACTAGAACTGAAGAAAAATAAAAAAATTCCAGGTAATTAAGCGATGCAGATGAGAAATTGCTTCCTTCAAACCCTTGATTTTTCATTTAATTTGATGTCTGTCATATGAAAAAATGCTGATTGCCTGGTTCGGTTAATCGAATGTTCGGATAATCGACGTTCGGATAATCGACGCTCTACTGTAGATGTCAAGGCTTTAGGAGATAACCCTTTAGTGCAACCACAGCCTTGGCGGAAGGGAAATTAGGGTAAGGATCGAGAGGCGGACAACACAAACATTCATGTTCACAGTGGGACTCGAACCCACGTTCCGGCAATCACTGAGACTGAGCTACCGAATGATATCTACTACTGAATGAGATAGATTATTTCAATATATCGACAATATTTTTACAAAAAAACAGGTAAAATGTCATCCTTGATTTTATGTATTAATTTATTATGAATTTCAACAATTCAATATTGTCGACGTGAACGGACACTCATTTTCACAAAAGTCTGAAACGCACACATCCAGACGAAAATTTCCTCAAATTTATTATCGTCATTGCCCCGAAATGTATACCACAAACTAGGGATGTCAAAAACCGGCCCATAACCCGGTTTTCGGTTTTTTCGGTTTTTTCGGTTTTTTCGCAAAGCCGGTTAGACCGTCCGGTTTTAACCGGGCTCAAAGTACCGGTTTTCGGTTAACCGGTTTTTCATTGAATTGCTTAGAATTTTAGCAAAATAATTTAGCAAAATAATGCATACACACTCGTTAAGCTGATGTTCGTATAGAAATATGACTGTGTAATGGAGCCCTAAAAGAGAAACATGTTGAACAAAAAAGATAATCAAATAAAATTGTCAGAAGTATTCATAATGTTTCAAAATTAGTTAACTGAGTTTTATTGCTAGACAATGTATAATAGTGCAGTCAAAATATCCCATTTCAGGCCTCCAAATAGAAAAAAATAGAGTAAGGCTATTTTTTGTGGTTTTTGAATCAACGAGCTCCCAAAAATCTAAAACTCATTTTACTGAAAAAAATTTTGATCGGAAAGGTCCCAAAAAGGGCAAAAAAGGATACTCTTTAATCCTTGGCCGCAAGTCAGCATGTGGGGTATCAAATCAAAGGGGACGTTGAGTACATTACATATCCGGTGTTTGTTTCCTGTTTCAAGGACCCTCAACGGAATAAATCGAGATTAAATCGAAAATCGATCTGCTACACTCGATTGATTGATTAGTCACTTACGTACGCATAGTAAGTAAAGTGCTGCCGAGAAGCCCTGTCCCGGGGCAGAAGCTTCTGTGAGGCAAAAAAAAAAATTATTGTGTTTTCCGTGTATCTTTTCAAAGCCATAACTACGAGAATAATCCAAGTTGTCACTACGTTTCTCACTTTTCCGAATCTATGATAGGTTAGCATTCTACCATTAAATTTGCTAAGAAAAAAATTATCGGAAAGCTCTGAAAAAGGACATTAAAGGACACTAATTACAAACCTTGATTGAAAGTGAGCATGCGGGGTGTCATGTCAAAGAGGACGTCGAGTGCATTGCATAGCCGGTGTTTGTTTCCTGTTTCAAGGACACTAAATTGAAAAATTCGGGTTAAAACGAAAAATTACGGCTTTGGAAAGAGAAGATACATATACGAGAAACATGAAAATTTTCCATTGGATCCCAATTTTCTCCTGTGAGGGTCCTTCAAACAAGTAATAAACGCCAGACATGGAATGTACTCTACGTCCTCTTTGATATGACACCCCGCATGCCCACGTTCGATCAAGGTTTGTAATTAGTGTCCTTTAATGTCCTTTTTCAGAGCTTTCCGATAATTTTTTTCTTAGCAAATTTAATGGTAGAATCTTTAGCTATTATAGATTCGGAAAAGTGAGAAGGGTAGTGACAATTTGAATTACTCTCGTAATTAGGGCTTCGGAAAAATACACGGGAAACACAATAATTCTCCATTTAATCTCGATTTATTCCGTTGAGGGTCCTTGAAACATGGAACAAACACCGGATATGTAATGTACTTGACGTCCCCTTTGATTTGATACCCCACATGCCGACCTCCGGTCAAGGATTAAAGAGTATCCTTTTTTGTCCTTTTTGGGACCTTTCCGATCAAAATTTAGATTTCTGGGACCACTGATTCAAAAACCACAAGAATTAACCTTACTCTATTTTTTCTATTTGAAATGCTAATATGACTGCACTATGATGTAGATGTTGAAGTCTTTGTGGTCACCACGGATGTTGAAGTGGACGCGGATATCGATGTGGACGCGGACGTCGTAGCAACTGCCGTTCGTCTTCCTATAACAATGAACTCTAAATGCACTGATCTGATACACATATGCATTCACGACGCACAAAAGATACACGTGTGACACGCAACGTAAACAATATCTGCCTTGGAAAGGAAAAATGCAAGGAGCGGTAGTTTGACGAAGCGATGGTTCTTGGAATAATAGCACTAAGGAGAGTCTTCGGAAATACGAAATTTGTCATAGAAGACAAGCAATAGAATTACAGACTGACAAATCAAGAAAATATAAAAATTTTATGAATTTGGAAAGTTTTTTTTCGGTTTTAACCGGATAGGCAAACAACCGTCCGGGTTAAAACCGGGAGGATGAAAAAACCGAAAAAAACCGGTTAACCGTTTTGAAAGTACCGGTTTTCGGACTAACCGTCCGGTTTTTGACATCCCTACCACAAACGTATAATTTGGCAATTTTGAGGATGCATTTCATTTATTATTATTGTGTGTATTGCTTCATGAACGTTTGGATTGGACCACAAAATTGAATGCATCATGAGAAGAGAAATGCAATTGTGTCAAGCGAAATATTTAACATTATGCAGGCAAATGGGCACACATTGTGGGCACTGAAAACGTATACGACGAAATCATTAGAATATTTTACCCGATATGTATTCTGATTATAATATGCGCTTGTATTTAAGTTTATTGTGTTATTAATTCAAACGCACACATGGACCTATCCTATCCTTAATTAGAACATCATAATTATTTGATGGTCCAGTTGGACGCATGCTAAAAATAGAAACGTGGCGAGTTTAGATGACAACCGTTCCCAGGATTGTATTAATAATATCGTGATAATTCATTAATAATAATATCAGAACGAATATTATAGCAAGCTCCTCTGAACTTCTTTCTACACTGAGAGAGAAAAGTAAACCGATCATCTACCCAAGTAGCACAAACGAGTTGTAAAACGGTTATATATTGAAAACTTAAGGTCTCCTTGAGTTTCGCCTTAAATCAAGGATGCATTGACTCCTGAATAAAAATGATTTCTATGAAAAAGTATGGGAAATTACATTTACTTTATTGAATTTCGGCATCCTTGACTCAAGGTCTCCTTGAGTTAAGGAATGTTCATAAATACGGGCCTTATTATTCAACTAACATGTAACCAAAAATAGGGTTGTATATCTAACCAAGGTTATTTTGTGCGGCTTGCAAAAAAGTAGTTGATATCGGCTTAAGTTCGTTGTTATCACGCTCTGTGGCTCACTTGGTTGAGTCGCACTCTACGTTGCTAGTAATCTAGAGGTCCGGAGATCGAATCTCGGTGTGGTCCAAGAAATATATAGTGCTTGCAACATTATATACACTCCACTATATGCAATGTAAAGTTGACTCGAAGTAGGCTATAAACGGCTGAGTGAACGCACCATGCCCCACAAGGGGATACGGTACACAAAAAAAGAAAGAAGAAAGTCCGTTGTTGATTTTCAGCTTATGATTCTTTGTAATTGAAACAGCTACGGCGAAATTGGTTATTTTTCTATTAGTTAAAACATCAATTAAATTTTCAAACTCAATTAATTCATTTGTAAAGATAGCTATTTATTGTGTATAAATTGACCAATATTAAATAGTTAAATAGTTTCTAAGAAAAGTTTTACTACTTGACAGGTATGTCAACGATTATTTGTAGTTAATTAATTTAACTTAGAATTAAAAACTTCAGTGGAAGAATTCACAAAACGTTTTTCTCTAATCCTGTGTGGCTAAATGAACTGATTTAATAGTATTTTCAGCTGCGAAGATTAGAGAAATTTACTTATTTTTTCATTAGAGCTATCTAAATTCAAATCCGCTACTTCACTTTATATTAAGGTGACCAGACTCCCGAAGGCCCAAAGCTGTGCACATACTAGCTAATTTAGTTTTCAGACAAATCCTCAACCATACAACCCCCCGCCCCTCCCCATTTCATGCCGATTTGGAGAAAGCTTAATACCACTATGGTGCATGCCATAATAATACGACCTCGTATCAGGGACGTAGCCAGGGGAAAATTCCAGGGGCCGGGCCTAGGTTTGCTGCTTCGTACTGATACCATGCCCCACAAGCACTTCGATAAATAATTGTACATGAACAGTGGGAGAGAAGGCATGTGCTGCAATGGGGCAACGTCGAAACAAGTTTCCACAGTTAAAATTCTAATTTCTAATAATGTAAAAATTTCTGAAACTGAGCGCCGGACCTCTCCAGAAACAAAATCCTGGCTACGTCCCTGCCTCATATTATACTACCTTCATTTCTGTAAACATAATTGAGCCAAAATTCTGGGAAATATGTGGTGAACCTTGACAAGGCAAGGCTCTGTTGTACTAAACTGGACCCATAAGAGAGCCCTAAAGTCCTGCATGTTCATTTGGAAATTTCTACCAAATATGGGCAGTACGGTGCTCTTCAAGTCTGCGCTCACGAATTCCCGACTTATGGACATGGACATTTTCAATTAGAAAAGACAAAACTGGGATTTGGGCAGCTGTAACTTATGAACGCTGATATGTAGGACCTTCAAATTATTGAAAAATGTGAGCGCCAAGTAGCTCTAGGAGCGTGCCAAATTACAGAAAGATCGGTTAAAGGGTTCCCAAGCTATCGAAAATTAGCGATTGTCAAACATAAAAAGTGCTATTTACCAAGCTAAATATCGATAGTATGGAGGTCAAACTTTACTGGCTAAAAGCAAACAAGGCTGATCACAGTCTTCACCAGCTTATTATGTTGTGCTGTGGCAGAAGAGCCAAACTTGAGAATTTACCCTGTAGTATTCATTGAAGTCGGCATTCGGTTGTCTGGCTGGTGTAGCGGTTAGTGCGCGCACCTTCAGTGCACAGGGTCATGAGTTCGAATCTCACCGTGGATCATGGTGTTTTTCGAGTACCCATTTATGGGGATAAATAACACTGCTGAGCGTGATGCTGATCTCATTACCTCAACAAAAAAGCAGATAAGATCTTGGAAATAGGATGTCACTAACTCATCCTGCGGCCTTAGTCCAATGCTGGATTGTCGCGCCTGTTATTTATTTATTTTATTCATTGAAAGAAACAATTTTTTTTTCATAACGGTACGTATTATCTGGGGAAAGCTATAGGGCTATGACTTTGTAGAGCTTCAGGATGAACTTTTCGAAACACAACAGTGCATAGGAGACACAATTTTCTTCTGGAAAATGAATGACTCAATATAATATAACGGTAAGTTCTAGTATGATAATTTTTCGCGCTGGATAATTTGAAATCGGTTAAAGGAGTGTTCAGAATTTTTTAGTTTATGTTGTATCTGAAACCACCACCCTTACTGACCAAAATAAATTCCACCAAGTATCACAAATTACAACGCCTAACCTACATGGGCGGGCATAATACATTTTTGTTACAAGGCGTATTCGCGGGTCAGATCTCATAGGTGCTTTTTGACTTGTAGTTCAGTAATATCGTGTCGATTTAGTACCATTCCGTGAAAAAAATACAGAAGTTTTTTTCTCACTGTTTCTTTATGTATTATGGGGCGCTGATTCCGAATATGAACTTTGCACCCTAAAAAAAGTGCCGCAACCTTTAAAAAAGGGGGGAAAGGGGGGCATTTTTTCGTTTTTTTGCGATTATTTCAAAAACGATAAGAGATACAGAAAAATGGTCTGAGGACGAAAAAAACTACATAAAATTATCTTTGCAATGATATATAGCACATTAGAGTTTAATTGAATATTTCGGCGTTAGAATAGAACATAAATTAGAATATTTTCATTTTAGACCTTTTTTAAAAGCTCCATAACTTTTGAAAGAATGTTAGTTCAGCCGTTAAATTTTGTATAAGTACTCATAATAAGTTCAAGATCATTTTAAGGTAAACATTGAGTCGCTCCGGTCAAGGACCCCCATTATCCCCCCATTTAAATTTTTCAAAACGGCATGTCCATAACTCCCCCCAAAATTGGAGCAGAGTGGTAAATTTTGGTTTGCTGCGATTGGAGGTCATAGTCACCCCACCCACCAAAAATCAGCTGATTCGGATGAAAACTAACGGTACCTCCCATACAAAGTGACCCAAGACAACTTTGTTCTACAGTTTATAAAATGAGTACTACCTACTCGTACGTAGAACAAATTCTTGATGGGTCACTTTGTATGGGAGGTACCCTTAGTTTTTATCCGAATGAGCTGATTTTTGGTGGGTGGGGTCACTTCACTATGAGCTCCAATTTCAACAAACCAAAATTTAGTACTCTGCTCCAATTTTGGGGGGAGTTATGGATATGCCGTTTTGAAAAATTTAAATGGGGGGATACTGGGGGTCCTTGACCGGAGCGACTCAATGTTTACGTTAAAATTATCCTAAACTTGTTGTGAATACTTATACAAAACTTTACGGCTGAACTAACATTCTTTGAAAAGTTATGGAGCTTTTAAAAAAGGTCTAAAATGAAAATATTCTAATTTATGTGCTATTCTAACGCCGAAATATGCAATTAAACTCTAATGTGTTATATATCATTGCAAAGATAATTTTATGTAGTTTTTTCCGTTCTCAGACCATTTTTCTGTATCTTTTACCGTTTTGGAAATAATCGCAAAAAACCGAAAAAATGCCCCCCTTTCCCCCCTTTTTTAAAGGTTGCGGCACGTATTTTAGGGTGCAAAGTTGATATTCGGAATCAGCGCCCCAAAATACATATAACAAAATTGAGAAATAAACTTCTGTATTTTTTTCCTGACGAAAATACGATATTATTGGACTATTGGTGGATCATTTCCATATGTATTTATTGGAAATCCCGGAAATCCCATACAAAATGATAATCTGGAAAATTGAATCAGGCTATGGCATGCATCATGCCCACCCTCAGATGGCTCCGCGAACAATTTCCCGTATGACATTTTCTCTATCTGCTTATTAAGTGTCTAATCTTTATTAAAGTTAATCATTTTAAAATTTCCTGAGACATTTTCATTTAAATTGCATCAAATGCAATGTCCAATTCAGAATATCGCGTTAGGGACTGATGACACAATAGTCAGCTGTTACCGAAGGAGGAAGTTTTGATTCGTTTGCCTTTTACTATTTTTCGAAATTTGTTTATAGAGCGGAGATAAAACGGTCGATGTAGAGGTTTTTGGGGCGCACATTTGATGAAAATTTCAGAGTCCTAGCCGTCTCGGTTCAAAAGTTACAGCCATTCAAAACTGCGACCCAAGACCAATAAAATTCCATAGGGGGTATCAGGGGCAATGGGGGTCTATTTTTCGAAATTTGTTTATAGAGCGGGGATGAAACGGCCGATATAGAGGACGTTGGGACGGAGTGACATGTTTTTTAGTTTTTTTTTTTCAACAAATTGCCTGGCTCGATCGATTCCAGTGGAAAAAATCACAAGGACCGCTACAGCAGAAGCAAAATTGGATCATGCGTTATTTTTAACATTTAGTTTTTAATGGGCGGCCTTACAAAACAACACGGAAAGCAGCTGCTAAAATTCATACATATTTTGAAATCGTACTTTTTGATGCCGATTCGAAACTTTAACTACGCCTTTGTGAGTTACTTGATTCTGTGAATTTCTACCAAAAAAAACAAAAACAAACAGATAGTGGAACATGAGCTACGACTTTTATACCACTATTATCATTCAGGGCTATATATTTTAAGCAGATAACGGTACATATTTTTTTTAGAATAATTTGTGCGAGAATTTGAAAATGCCTTTTGCCATTAAAGGGCACTAAGTACGAGACGCCCTTTGTCGACCGCTGATGTAGTGAATTAGGTTTCATTGTGTGGCATTGGGAATGCTGTACAGTTTGCTGTATATTTCCCAATGCTGTACGACAGGTCAAAATGCTGTACGTCTGGTCATGGTAGGCTTACTTTAGCTAAAAAGTCTAAATCATTTTTCTCAGTGTAAGACACGGAGAAACTGTTTCTGTCATAACAAAACATGGTGCTGCAGTGACCACCATCTTCATCATCATCATCATAATGTGGCACGATAGCCCGACATCGGGCTTTCGCCTCTTGAATCGTTGACCTCCAATTGTCGTGGTTACGTGACCTTGTCCTCCGGAAGCCTAGCAGCTGATGGGTGTCTTCGCCTACAGAGTTCTACCAGCAAGCTCTCTGTCTTCCACGCAACATCGCTCCTTCAATTCGTTGTGCGTTCATCACCTTCTTTGGCATGTGATTATCGTTCATTCGTTGTACATGCCCTGCCCATTGCATACCATTGATTGCATTGCGTACCATTGATACAACTCATTGTTGTGCCGGATGCGCCATTGATCTCACTCGCGAACGGCCCCGAAAATTTGCCGAAGTACCTTTCTTTAGAATCTGTCTAGCAAAATTTCGGAGGCTTGGGTGACGGTCCATGTTTAGCACAGCACGGGTCGGATAATCGCTTTATAGTCGCTCGCTCGTGTTCCAGTCCGCATGCTTTGAATAATTTAATAATTGGGAGGACTGAGAAATATGTCTTATTGGCTAGTTGCATCCATCGCTTAATTTCGTGGGCGTCCTTTGATAAGTTACAACCGACTCATAAGGATGACGATGACCAATACTGTCTCGCGGGTCAGAGTGCAGAACAGACTCACTGGCCTATTTGAGACTCGCACTGGACTCAAGCCGGGCGAAGGGCTGGCGCCGACCTTTCTCTGGAGTATGTAATTTGAGCCATGAATATGGGCAGCAGCGGAACACTACTCATCAAGTCGACTCAATTAGTAGCGTACGCCGACGACATCAACATCATGTCTCGAAGATTATGTGATGCAGAAAGAAAGCCTTCTGCATAATCTCAATAACGCCGCAAAAAAAGTTGGACTACATATCAACCAACACAAAGGCCAACTTCAACTACCTGAATTGAGGTCCCCCACTGTGATGCTTGAATTTGCTGGCGTCATTGTTTTTGGTTGCATCATGGCCTTCATCAGAAGTTATGATGCAAACTGTAACTGTCAAAAAAATGAAAAACCAGTTTGGTCCTCGGCACGTTTTCTTGTAACAATTTTTGCAATAATGAAGAACCCTATTTTTTATTTATTTATTTGATGGTAATTCCAAAAACAATTTTATATCCTTGTTGACTAAAACAACATTTATTTTCTCTTTCAGTTTTCGATGCTTATGTAAATAATTCGATAGTCACTATGTACAAGGCAAGGCTTGCTTTAGTTCTCTAGGACTCAGGACTTTAAGTATGAACCAACTATCAAAAATTCAACTCTTTAAAACTGATCCATTTTGTGTTCGATGAACTCATAACTCACTTCACCTTGTTATCACTCAAATTATCGCGTCGAAGTCTCTCAAAAAGATTAATGATGATTTTCCGCATTCAGTACAAACAAAAGGTACGTAAGAAACTGCTTAAATAACAAAACAACCAACCCAAAAAACCATCAAAAGATCCATAGCAACCCATCGAAACTTCCAACTAAACGCAATAACACAAGAGTAGTATAGACAGGGCCCGTTACTATGAAACTTACTCCAAAGAAAAACATACTTAAACCGCAGGGAAACGAAATCAAAGAAACTTGATCCAAGCTTGCCGTGTTATTTGATTTTCACTTTGGCAAACCGAAAAAAAGTTGAAACTGTAACTTCACTTCCCTTCAGGACTTTCTTGTTTTTTGTTCCTTTCTTTTCGCTACCGCTCGTCCTTCCACTTTAGGGCTTATCTGTACATATTTCCCCGTTGGACAAAAAGATAGATATACAGATACGAGATACATAAATTTTACGAAAAACGCTCACGTATTTTTACGATAGTATTTGTCAGAGGAATTCCTTTAATTTTTTTCCGGGGTTTGTTTGTTCCACTTTACTTTTCCCTGGTATATAGTGAAAACAAAGAACATTCGTAACACGACGACTATATGCTCAGGTTCCCAAATGAGAGTCGAAAGGATACAAGCACACACTGAATGGAAAAAGGTAGACCGCTTCATACAATCAGCCTAGAAGCGAGACTTAGCTCTAGCGTGGCTGAATGTTAAGGACATATTGCCGTACATGGCGGAACGACGATGAATTTCACAACCTCTCCGGGGAGTATGTGCGGTGACGATGAGAAGATGGGATGTTGGGATATGGGATGCATGACGTCCTGCCGCCATGCCAGAGAGTTGCCGTTGGCATGATGCCGTGGTGCCGGCTGACTGTAAAAAGGCAAACACAACAGCAACCGGCTGTGTTGTGTTGGGCATCATAGAACAAAAGTGAGGATGGAAAAGAGCACACAGTCGAGAGGATAAATTCTTTGCCAGAAGTGTCCGCCGGGGAAATTTAACGCTACACTGATCTTAGAGTTTATTTTTGTCATGTTCCCATATACCCGCCATTGTGCATTTTTTTTCTCGCCCAACGAGGATTAAGACAAGACTCATACAGCTGGAACGATGGCTGCGGAGTACGGATAAATATAGAAGGAAGATTTCAATCGGTTGTTGGGCACCAGGATGCCGTTCAAGTTGCTTATCGGGATTAAAATGTTTTTTTTTTTGTTCCTGTATAGTTTTGTATTGATTAATTCTGTTTGAACTTTACTATTCGTTTTGAAATGAAAAATAGAAAGGCTCTATAGGGATTAAAAAAGGAGCATCGGGAGAAGGGTGTACTATTATGCGAAAAAAGTTAGATACATCATTGGTATAGTCAACAAGGGTAGTAGATAAATGGTTCTGTCATATGAAAAGCAACAGCAGTCCATTGGTCTCAGCGATGACACAGACATATGATTTAGAAAGAACAAGAGTTGCCTGTAGAAATAAAAATTTAGATAGTACCTCCAGGGGCGAACCCAGGAATTTATTTCGGGGGGAGATTTGTTTATGCAAGTGACCTTAACCTTAAAATAATCGTTTTTATATATTATAATTTCATAAAAATTTAATTCAAAATATTTAAGGTTGATTTTCATCAAATAAATAAATTAAGGTTATTTTTTTAAAATACTCCCTTTAGGAAAGAACTGGTTTTGGCAACCAATTGTTACAAAAATTTTTAGACGGAATTACCTTATTGCATTTCTTGCAAATTAATTTAGTTTTTTTACATCCATTTTGGTCCTACAAAATGAAGACATGTTTAACCCATTTTTAAACGGTCACTATGTGTCATATTCTTTTAAATTACTTTATTTCGCATTAATTAAAACTTTAAAAAATAATAATATCAAAACTAATAAAATTAATTAATTAATTAAATATTTTTGTTATTACACTTAAACTTAATTTTCAATGTCATATTTTTTATTAGTAGTGTAGTAACCAGGTGATAAACCTAGTACATGAGATTGCAAAATGTGGTGGAGAAATTATTTTTTTTGTTTCTTATGTTTTTTGGGGTGCTGAGCACGAATCCGGAGCTTCCCACCAAAACTTCGATGCGGAAAACCCAAAATATTCGCTGTTTTTCCGTTTTTTGGCTCCTGACTCTGAAACTATTCATGTCAGCGAAATGTTAGAGAGAACATGATTACGCGTCTAAAGAGACATAAATATTATTAATCCGTTGAGCGGTATTACTACATTTAATAATTTAAGTTTGCCATTTTTAACATGGTTCCATATTATGAATTAAATTTTGAGGATTAAGGGGTCGCAAAAGTTGCATTTCGTTCCGAAAAAAGATGACTATCAATTGTAGCGATACCGCATAACGCATTTTAAAGAATAATATCGCGTTGGACCAGCAATCAGGTTTTTATTTCTCTAAAATTTTTATGAACAGGTTTTCGGAGAAATGGATAGTTCGAAGTTTTAAGCCAAAAAACGGGAAACTCCGAAAATTTTTCGGGTTTTCTGCGGTTTTGGCCCTGTTTTGCAACGAAATTTTGGTGGGAAATTCCAAATTCAAGCTCAGAACCCTAAAAACAGACAAGCAAAAACAAAATTTTTTCCACCACATTTTGCAATCTGAAATCACCTACTGACTACACTATTGATCCTCAGTTTCAAAATCATCACTTTTTTGTTATGTCAATATTAGTTATGGTGTGTCAATTTTGTTTAAACTAATACTTTTGAAAAATCGGTTTCATAATTTCGGGGGGTGTTTCATCCCCCTAATCCCCCCCTTGGGTTCGCCCCTGAGTACCTCCAAAATGGGCGACGTTCCAACGTCACGAATGGAGAGGAGACTTAATGGTGAGGTTTTTACAGATCAGCCTTCACCATTCAAAGGCAACATCAGCTGCTCTCATGTGTCGTCTATCCTAGACTGATGGATAATTTAGTGGCAAAAGATCTCGTCAAGGATCTGATATGTTTCGGTGGTGTGTTATGACATGGTACACCATTGCAGCAGCAAAGGCTTCAGAAATTAGTGCAATGCTCGGATGCGACTCGAATGCGACTCGAATGCGACTCGAATGCGCATCAGATAGTCTGTGGCAGCTTGGACCCTAATGAGCGAAGTGAACTGCTTCTCGAGTGCTTTCTGCATGTGAGTTGTGACCCTACCATGTGAGTTGTGACCCTACTTTCTAAAAAAAAAAGACAAGTGGTTTTGGAAATCACTCTAGCATGAGAGGACATAATCCATCTAATCAAAGATTGGTAAGTGTCGTCACTCTAATCATCGTTATCTTCAACTCAGCCTAGCAGAACGTCCTGAAGCGATTCTGCAATCTGTGAATCGCGAAGGACCAACTGGCCTAGGTTTTGAAATGCTCTTGCTGAAGCGTCACCATCTTTACCTAATTTTCCAGACAATGAACAACAGCAGAATGAGATGGTAAATACCAGCGAAAATCATCATGCTAGAGTAGCAAGATCTCCGAGTTGAGGGTCGGTGTGGAGGAGAAGCTTCAATAAAGCGAAAGCTTGGATGGATGGAGTTAGACTGGATCTCCTATAAAAACATCTTAATTCCTTGAAAGTGTAGGTAAGATCAGCTAAAATTAATGGGTGGAAACTTC
Organism: Microchrysa polita; assembly: GCA_949715475.1. Lineage (NCBI taxonomy): Eukaryota > Metazoa > Arthropoda > Insecta > Diptera > Stratiomyidae > Microchrysa > Microchrysa polita. The sequence goes on along the minus strand of OX454418.1, from coordinate 75,231,769 downwards.
TATGAAAGAATCTAAGGCTCGCCCTAGATCTCCAGATTTAGGAAAATGATCATCATATTTTATCTCCCCTACTCTGGAATATAACAATCAATCAATTGCTTGTGGATCTCAAAAGGATTGAATGCAAGGTCCCTGCATATGTCGACGATGTCGTCATTGCTTGGACAGGTAAGTTCCCGGAAATTCACAGTGTACTATTGAATTAATCCAGCTAAAACAGAGTTGGTGCTCCTTACTAGATGACGTTTGATCCCATGCTACAGAATAGGCGATTTACTTTTGCTCAAAAGTCTAAATTTCTTGGACTATTGCTGGACGGAGGGCTGAGCACTTAGCTGGAACCTAACATTTAACAAATGTATAAGAATAATGCAACTGTAGGACTTTGTTCGTTCAGGAAAGCCATAGAAAAAAAGTTGGGCCTGCAACCAAAAGCACTGTATTGGATTTACACTGCTAGCGTGCGATTTATTCTAATGTACTGGAGCCCCTTCTAAAATCCCTTCGGCCGCACTTGATACGGTGCTCAACCTGCTCCCGTTGGGTCTATTCAGCCTACGACTACCGTGCGTAGTCGATTCAAAACCAACTAAATTCGGAGTTTGATACGAATGTCAGCCATACCACTTCCGAGCCACATTGTTAGTAAATTATTCTACGATAAGAATATTTCTTATCAGCTTCTGAATAATACCTACCCCTACTCGTTTCTCTATGAATCTCTATTTCACAGAGTGGCGACCGAACAATCACGGCAACAAAGAACAACAACAACGCACCATGCTCCACTAGGAGTTAGAGTAAATCAAGAAAGAGAGAAACACTAGATTAAGGTCAATCAGAAACAATACTTAACTATAACCTCCACTTTGAGACTAACTACACTACTTCTAAGTACCCTTATGGCAAAAACCACGATAGTTCGACCATAACGGGACACGGTCCTATCAGAGAGCACGTCAGCAGGCTCCTATTTCCTCATAACGACTTCGGTCGTTCGTTGTGATAACGAAGAAGAGGAAGAAAGAGTACATAATTTTCTCTGCTATTGTGCAGCCTGGGTTGGCTACGTTATCTCTCCCATCATATTCCCGTTTTTCAAAATCCGGACGTTCATTATCCCGCCAGTTAAAAATCCTGCCTAATCAAAAGCCCGCAAACTTAATATCCCGCCGTCGGCCGACAGGTATGGCAGGGGGATCAGTAGATAAGCTGATGATCATCTGCCCGTAACTGTCCTGCCCTTGGCAGTACGACCTTTACCCCCTTACATGGTGGCGAGTGGAAGCAGGCTTATGATATTTGGGGACCTTTTACTCGGACATTTACTTAGAGGGCGCTTTCGGTTGTAGCCATCTGTAACCATCACTCAAACTACGTTTTCTCTTTTCTTTCGTACTCAAAACTTGCTTTGGAGTGATGGTGGGATGCTTCAGTTGAGGCGTTCTTTGGGAATGTACGTGTTAATGATAAAGTAAATAAAGTCATAAGTGCTGACCAAATTTGGTCGGGCGGGAGCGATATCTCCTTATAAACGTTACCCTAACTGCAAGGTGGAACATCATACGCCGAGAGATGCATGGTCAAGAGGGTGCTTACCAGTCGACCTTCAGTTTCAATTTAGACTTCCAGCGGCAATCGGGTGAAGTCGTCGGTGACGTTTTTCCCGGACACTCGTGGGAGTCCTATGAATACCAGCAACAAAAAAAAAAAACAAAACTTTCGGATGTTGCTCCTAGCACATCCTCCCCGCAACTTCTATGTTACAGCACTCTTCAGGGAAGACTGTAGAGCGAGGCCTGGACGAGAACACATCTGTGGATATGAGTGGCGTGCAGCAGAGCACAGCCATTCTACCAGAGAGTCGGAGGCAGTCTCCATTTGTTTCGTCATATGACTGCAGCAGACGCCGAAACAGTTACCTAGTGTCTGACTCGGACGTTTATGGAGGGGACTCTGATAATTCCAGTCCGTGGGGCTGTTAGACTAGATTATATTGTAGAGGGGCGTGAACTCGAGGGGATTCGCAGCACCAAGCTAACCATCTACAGGTATACCGTCAGGGGAGCACCTAGCCTTTCGGCCTTTATCTCCCGGTCCCGCTCAATGTTTGGACCTTCGGCTTTTTACTGACAAGGTGTTGTTGTCAGATGGGGATTTCTCCATCCGGCGCATGCACACACCATCAGGAATCCAACCCCGGGATTGCATCACTAGCTGGATGACTTGGGTAACAACCTCCAGCCACTACGAGTCCAACACCTTGATGGGCATGGACCATGGTCCCCTGGGCACACCCATCCCCGTAGTTCACTATTCGCCATAGACTTCTCTATAGCAGGTGTGATCCTCCTTCGGCCCCCTATTGGTTAAGCCTTACGTCGAATTCGGACATGCACATCCCAGGCTCGTTGGACCTGTGACTACGAGCCTGTGTAGACACGTAGCGCTGCTTTTCACATCCAGGTGGCCCCTTCAGTTTACTAGTCAGCAATGCGACTCGGGCAGTGTGATCATCAATCCACAAACTAGTTAGATATAGGCGCGTAGGCATTTACCACCAAGGCCGTTCTCCCTAACTAGCCCCTTCTGGACTCGGGTTATGCGAAGCCGTCAACCCCGAAGCTCACACGATTTCCATAAGATGCACTCCCCCACCAGAGGACATCACAATCGTGCTTGGCATTTTGTGCTTCCCTCCCGCAATCTATGGGGGGAGGTAGGTACGCCGAGAGTCACCCGTACATAACTCAGGAGCACGGGACCGTTACCGCCCGAATGGTCTTTGTACAGATCCTCGCCATGGTGTATCAACTGTACCAGGGGCCCCCTTGCGCTACTAGGTCCGTGGTGTCGTAGCTCACCAAAGATCTTTGTCCAACTACAAACAGCCTTCCTTGGCTGAGTGTTACATGGACACCGACCCCCCTGCGGGGGATTCGCAGCACCAGTGGATCTATTGTGCTATATATGGTCGCATGAACCTTAGCAAAGATCCGAGATTCCTGCGTTTTTCTACTGCCCAAAATCGCATTGCCGAAGATGCCACCAAGGAAGAGGCTGTAGAGTCTGCCTTGGCTGGCGATGCTCCTAGGTTACGTTAGGTTAGGTAAAGGGGCCACCTGACAAGCGGCCATTGGTCCAGTTGGTCCATTGTGATACCACCATAATTCCTACGTTCCGTTTAAAACCAGCCAGTGCCAACAATGCATTTGTTGAGCAATATAGGGCTAACATCTTGAAGATTGTGGGGACACGACGATGACAGAAACGACATCTGCATGTAGAATAATTCGAAATTCATCATGTAAGCCGGTCCTTACTCTCAGCTGTTTTCATGTAGCTGAGCGCGTCACTTCACTTGGTCTAATTTTCTCGTCGTGTCCGCACATGCCTCGAAAAGCACTTCGACGCAATAAATTGTGAAATACAAATCAGCCGTGTATTTTTGTATTAGGGGCCTTGAAACGCCCTAAAGTGGTGACCCCGGCTGAAAAAATACCAGTTTCACGCAAAAACAATATTTTCGCCAGCTAGTCGCAGTCGTAGCTGTATAATTCGTTCGTGGCGACGGTGACAGCGTGCGCATTGAGACCAGCAACGTAACCTCATTTGGAAGTACACACTGCAAAGTTCGTTAGTCAGGTAACAAATTTTCCTATTTCGACTTGCATGATGGCGACGGCGGAGTCCAGCACCAAAGACACGCCGCCCGGGGGCGAAGCACCAATTTCACAACCTGCCGTTCCGAAAACTTCGACCACGCCAACTACTCCAACTACCCCATACAAATCGTTGACCGACACCCGTACGTACTATCCGCCAAGCTATCCTTTCATCGAATCTATCCAGGCAAAGCTAACGCCGTTCTGGAAACAACGGCCAAAATTATGGTTTCGTCATATCGAATCTCAATTCGTGACCGGGAGAATTACATCCGACACGACAAAATTCAACTCGGTGATCGGCGCTTTGGACATGTCGGCACTAGACGAGGTAGCCGATATCATCGATAGTCCGCCAGCGGAAAACAAATATATGGAGCTTAAAAACAAGCTAATAGCCCGTTTTTCCGAATCCCCTGAGGACGGGCTTGCAAAGGCCCTGTCTGACCTTGAACTTGGTGATCTCAAGCCGTCACAACTGCTCCGCCGTATGCGGTATTTGGTGGGTGAGCAACTCGCAGAAGATACCCTCAAAATGTTTTGGCTAAAGAAGTTGCCTTCACGTGTTAGGGAAATTCTTAGCATCACCGCGGAAGTCAAACTCGAGGCCTTGGCAGAATTGGCCGACAAGATCCTGAAGGCGAAAGACGACTCGCCGGCCATTGCAACCATTTCATCAAGCGAAAGTTCCATGGTTCAACCCGACCAAAACGACCTAGCCAAAGAGATCGCGAGTATCAGCGAACGTTTGGCCAGATTCGAGGCTCGACTCACTTCGGATGATGCGAGAAACCGCAGACGATCGCGTTCACGCACACTTGGACGCAATAAACGCGGAAACAGCCCGAAACCCGCAGTCTGTTTTTACCATCGACGATTTGGGAAGGAGGCGCGCAAATGTACCAAGCCATGCGCGTTCTCGGAAAACTAGTAGCCCCGCCGCCTGTAAACGCGATTGGCAGCGACGGGGCTGCTACAAATCGCCTACTTATAAGAGATAAACGCGAAGGGATCCTCTTTCTCATCGACACGGGAGCCGATGTATCGGTCATCCCGCCAAATAAAAATAAACGAAATAGCCCCGACGATGTCAAGCTATTCGCAGCAAACGGGTCCGTGATTAACACTTACGGCGAACAACTCTTGTCACTAGATTTCGGACTTCGCAGAGCGTTCAAGTGGCCGTTCCGTGTAGCGGATGTATCTCGTCCTATCCTCGGAGCGGATTTTATCCGACACTATGGATTATTAGTAGACTTGCGACGCAAGAAACTAATCGACCCAATATCGAACATTATGTCGGACGCACAGACCTTCGGCGGGACAGCGGAGACAATATCTACCGTGAACAGGAACAACCAGTTCCACGGAATTCTTGCAGAGTACCCACAACTCACGGCGACTGCACTCTCCAGCGTACCGATCATGCATGAGGTTAGACATAACATAGAGACACGGGGACCACCTGTCGCAGACCGCCCGAGACGATTGCCACCGGATAAATTCAAAGCAGCGCGCGCTGAATTTGAGTACATGCTCGAACAGGGGATATGCAGGCCTTCCAAGAGCCCGTGGGCCAGCCCTTTACTTTTGAAGGAAAAGAAAGGTGGTTGGCGCCCATGTGGAGACTACCGACGTTTAAATGCGGTAACGGTAGCGGATAAATACCCAATTCCGCACATTCACGACGTGACCCAACACTTACACGGCAAAAGCATATTTTCCAAACTGGATTTAACGCGCGCTTACCATCAAATACCCGTGGCCGAGGAGGACATCGAGAAAACGGCAGTCATTACACCTTTCGGCCTTTACGAATTTAAGGTCATGACGTTTGGCCTGAAAAACGCTGCACAGACGTTCCAACGGGTTTTGGATTCCGTACTGCGAGGGTTGGATTGCTGCTACAATTACTTGGATGACATACTTGTTGCGTCCACGTCGCGCGAGGAACATCATCAACATCTCCGTGCGATCTTCAAACGATTAAGCGACCACGGACTCCGAATCAACCCCGACAAGTGCGTATTCGGGGTGGAGGAAGTGGAATACCTCGGGCATATGGTGTCGAGCCGGGGTATCAAGCCGCTACCAAGCAAGGTGGAAGCTATATTAAACTTCCCTCAACCTAAGACCGTGCGTGATCTAAGACGATATTTGGGCACCGTAAACTTTTACAGACGGTTCCTCAAAAATGCAGCTTCGATCTTGATTCCGCTCAACGAGTATCTACAAGGTAGCAAGCGGAATGACAAGTCGGTTATCAATTGGACAGCGGAAGCTTTGGACGCTTTCGAGAAAAGCAAGCAGCTTATCGCTGATATAACGCTCTTAGCGTACCCAGTCAATGTTGCACCTCTTCGAATTTCCACAGACGCGTCGGACACAGCTGCAGGCGCCGTGTTAGAGCAGTTCACCAGTGGCGACTGGCATCCAATCGGTTTCTTCTCCAAGAAATTTTCACCGGCACAAAGACGGTACAGTGCATACGACAGGGAGTTGTTGGCAATTTATTTGGCGGTGAAGTTCTTCAAATTTATGGTCGAGGGTCGTCATTTCCATATTATGACTGATCATAAGCCGCTCACTTACGCCTTCCGGCAAAAAGCGGAACGTGCTTCACCCATTCAGAGCCGCTACTTACAGTTTATCTCGCAATTCACCACCGAGATATTACACATATCTGGCGAACGCAACATTATCGCTGACACGCTATCTCGTGGAAATGTCGATGCAATCCACCTACCAACCGCGATGGATTTCCAGCAATTGGCTGAAGCTCAAAAACAAGATCCTGGTCTGCGCGATATTTTGGCTGGAGGGCCAACATCACTAGAGCTCAAACAGATATCGGTCGATGGTTCTTCGAATGCTGTGTATTGTGACGTCTCACAAAAGCGGATTCGACCGTACATCCCTGAACAACTGAGGAAAAAAGTATTCGACATCATCCATAACCCTGCACACCCTGGAGGAAAAGCAACAAGCCAACAAATTCGGAACAAGTACGTGTGGCCGGGAATGGATCGCGACGTACGGACATGGGCCAAGAACTGCATACAATGTCAACGAGCCAAAGTGGGTAGACACGTCCGGAATCAACCGATGCATTTTGATCTACCGAGCAGGCGTTTCATGGAAGTACATATGGACATCGTCGGCCCATTGCCACCATCAAACGGGTCCAGATATCTCCTCACGATGATTGATCGATTCACCAGGTGGCCAGAGGCGGTCCCTATCGACGACGTGACAGCTGAAACCGTAGCCACAGCCTTTTACGCTACATGGGTTGCTCGTTTTGGCGTACCAAATACCATCGTGACGGATCAGGGTTCGCAGTTCGAATCCACACTTTTCCGGAAATTCATCGAATTGACGGGTTGTCGGAAAGCTAAAACGTACAGCGGACCTAAAAGCAAACGCGTAACATTCAATATTTAGATTTTTTTAATTTTCTTTTTCTTCTTATCATTAACGTAACTTCCTGACAGTTCAACATGTTAAATTGTTTTCTTGTTTTTATTAAAATTGTGCATTAACGTAACATCAACATTTGTTTACAAACAGACCAATCAAATGTAAAGCCAATTGTCAATGTTACTCCAAGGGGGGTACTGTGGGGACACGACGATGACAGAAACGACATCTGCATGTAGAATAATTCGAAATTCATCATGTAAGCCGGTCCTTACTCTCAGCTGTTTTCATGTAGCTGAGCGCGTCACTTCACTTGGTCTAATTTTCTCGTCGTGTCCGCACATGCCTCGAAAAGCACTTCGACGCAATAAATTGTGAAATACAAATCAGCCGTGTATTTTTGTATTAGGGGCCTTGAAACGCCCTAAAAGATCATCTAGCAGGGCCATCTAGCGTTGGTCGTACGTTCAGAAGCGGCTTCAATTATCGATGCACAAACGGCAATAGGTGTTTTAATCTTCCCGTGGTCGCCTTCAGCAATACTTGCTAACGCATTCCGGGCCAAATCGTCAACGCGGCAATTTCCTGCAAAGCCATTGTGACTCGGTATTCAGCATAGTGTAATGTTGAAGAAATGATCCATTTCTCTGAGTGCATAGCGGCACCCTTCAATGGTTCTAGATGTTGTAAATGCTGGTTCAAGTGATCGAATCGCATCTTGACTATCAGTGTATATAGTGACATCCTTACCAGTGACAACGTGCCTACCTAGCCATAGAAGCGTTCCCGAAATTACAGTGATTTCTGCCTGGAGGACGCTACAAAAATTAGGGAGGCGAAAAGATAAACTGATGTCCAGTTCCTCCGAGTAAATACCAATGCCCACTCCTGCGTCCGTCTTGGAACCATCAGTGTAGGTGGAAAAGGACCTGATGGACTGGGTCGTTTCGTTGCTCCAGCTTTCCCTAGGCGATTAGGGTAGGTAAGGTAGAATAGTTCCTACCAAAAAAAGTATTTGGGAACAGTGTAGTCAGTTGCCAGTTGCAGGCTGAAATTACGAAGTATCGTTTGAGTGACCATAACCCAGCGCTCGCCACAGACTAGTTTCACGAAGGCGTAAGGCCGTGTAACATGCTGACCGTTGGCCGTATACGCCCATACCATATCTAGTCCGAATGAAGGTGTTGTTCGAAGAGCTCCTGTAATCAGACGAGAAGCCAGCCTTTGCACTTTAACAAGTGAATTATGATAGGCAGTTGTGCTGAGTGCGGTCCACCACACACTAACGCCATAAAGCAACATCATCATCATCAATGTGGCACGATAGCCCGACGTCGGGCCTTGGCCGCCTGAATCGTTGACCTCCAATTGTCCCGGTTACGTGACCTTGTCCTCCAGTTTCGGAAGCCCAGCAGCTGGTGGGCGTCTTCACCTACGGAGTTCTCCCAGCGAGCTCTCGGTCATCCACGCAACCTCGCTCCGTCAATTCGTTGTGCGTTCATAACTTTCTTTGGCATGCGATTGTCGTCCATCCGTTGTACATGCCCCGCCCATTGCAGACGTTGAAGCTTCACGATTTTCGATACTTCCAGCTCATCGTACAATTGATACAACTCATGGTTGCAAAATTTCGGAGGCTTGGGTAAGGGTCCATGTTTCGCAGCCATAACATAGAACGGGTCGGATGATCGTTTTGTACACGCGGAGCTTCGTGTTCCTGTGCGCAAGTATCGAATTAATTATAGGGAGGACCGAGAAATATGTCTTATTGGTTAGTTGTATCCGTCGCTTAATTTCGTCGGTTTCGTTGGCGTCCTTTGATAAGTTACAACCCAGATAGTTGAAGTTGTCTACATACTCGATATTAAGGTCCCCCACTGTGATGCTTGAATTTCCTTCCTTTGCGGCGTTATTGAGGTTATGCAGGAGGCTTTCTGCATCACCCATATTCCATATTCATGGCTCGAATTACATACTCCAAAGCCAGGTTGAAGAGCGTGGGCGCCAGCCCGTCGCTCTGCTTGAGTCCAGTACGAGTTTCAAATAGGTCAGTGAGTCGGTTCTGCACTTTGACCTGCGAGACGGTATTAGTCATCGTCATCCTTGTGAGTCGCACTAACTTTGCCGGTATACCAAAATTCAGCATAATGTTGTACAGTACACTTCGGTCGATACTGTCGTATGCCTGCTTGAAGTCGACAAAGATTTGGTATACGTCGATGTTGTATTCCCAGCACTTTTGGAGTAGGAGCTTCACTGTGTAAAGCTGATCGGTCGTTGATCGACCAGGTCTGAAGCCGCCTTGATACTCGCCAATGATTTGTTCTGCGTACGGATTGATTCTCTTTTCAAGAATTTTTGATAAAATCTTACAGGCCGTACAAACTAATGATATGCCTCTGTAATTCTCACACTTCAGCTTGTCACCCTTTTTGTGGATTGGGCAGATTATGCTTTTGCGCCAATCTTCGGGTATTACCTCGTCGTTCCATATTTTCAGCAGTAGCACATGTACAGCGTTGGTCAGGCACGTTCCACCATGCTTCAGCAGTTCTGCTGGGATCTCGTCAGCGCCGGGCGCTTTATTATTTTGGAGCGACTGTATGGCAAGACTCACCTCCTCTACTGTTGGGGGTAGAACGGGAGGGCCTGGTTCGGCTAACTGCTCAAGAGCTAGCTCCGCGGGGGATGTTGATGATGCATTGAGGAGCTCTTCAAAATGCGAGGCCCATCGTTTGTTGACGCTTTCGATGTCGCTGATGATGTTACCATCCTTGTCCTTACATAGGCTTGTCCTGGGTTGATATCCGTTCTTGATATTTTGTATTTATAAGTTTGTACGCCTGTCTAATGTTCTTACTGGCTAATCTTTGGTTTATTTGCTGCAACTGCTCGTCAAAATGTTTGCGTTTCTTACGTCTAATTAACCTATTAGATACTCGCCGAAGTTCGTTGTATCTTTCTTTCTTGGCTCGGGATGCGCGTTGTGTGTATTGGCGATAGGCTTCATTTTTCGCCTCAATCGAGGCCCTGCATTCGCCGTCGAACCAGTCTGCTCGTCTGCGCCGGCCTTTAAAGCCCACGACCTCTTCTGCGACCCCCTTGATGCTGTCTTTGAGCTCCTCCCAGAACTCATGGTCATGGATGCCTAGATTATTGATGTTATCAAGCATGGGCGACAGTTTTTCCTCAAGTGCTGTAGTATACGCAGCCGCCGTGGCATCATCAATCAAATTGTCAACCTCGAAGATCTTGGCAGGGTTGATTCTCGTTAGGCGCACCGAAGAGATTCTGCACCTGTAGGTCGTCTTCACCAAATAGTGATCGGTGTCGCAGTTGGCTCCTCGATATGATCGAACATCTAGGACATTAGAAGCCCATCTCTTGCTGATTAGTACGTGGTCGATCTGGTTCACGGTGTATTCATCTGGAGACTCCCAGGTCTGCTTATGGATTCGTCGATGAGGGAAACATGTAGAGCTTATGACGAAATTTCTGCCGCTCGCGAAGTCGATAAGTCGCTTGTTGTTGTTGTTGGTTTCGTCGTGGAGGCTATGACCACCAGTAGTTCCCCTATGCCAGCTTTCGTTTCCGACTTTGGCGTTAAAGTCTTCTAGCAGCAGCTTCACGTCGTTTGATGGAAGTGAGTCGAAGAGTGTTTCTAGGTCGTTGTAGAATTCGTCCTTAATCGCGTCTTCTTTTACTTCTGTAGGGGCATGCGCATTAATGAGCCAGAGATTAGCGAAACGGGTCTTAATGCGGATCGCACATAGCCGCTCGTTGATGGGTTTGAAGCCGATAACGTGGTCCTTGAGCTGCTTATTCACGATGAAAGCTACTCCAAACTCCTTGTTGCCCTCCTCTTTACCACTCGTAAAAATAGTGTGCGAATTGAGGTCGTTAATCTCGCTTTTGAGCCATTTAGTTTCCTGGATTGCAACTATGCTCAGCTTGTATTGTTCTACCTGATCCAGGAGGGCCCTTAAGGCCCCCAGTCTATTCAGGGAGCGTACATTCCAGGATCCGAAAGAGTAATCAGTTGTTCGTTTGCGGGGTCGTCGTTGTTTTGTATCCGTCCAATCCGAGGCTTTTGTTTCAGGTTTCTTGACTTGAAGTTTTTCTTAGGATGAGTTGTCGGCACATCGCTAAACCATGATAGGGTTTAATCGTTTAGTAAAGGCCATCATTGGCATGCCTCGAAGATGCTGCTTTAGTGGTTGAGTTAGACGTTTTCTGTCACCTATCACGGTAAGTAACCTGAGACGCTGCAGATGTAAATACAGCACTCAGGCGCAGCGCATAAAGCAACACAGGCCGCACAATAACTGTATACATCCAATATACAACCTTTGGTTGAAGGCCCCAGGTTTCCCTGATAGCTCTCCTGCACGAGTATAGTGCCACCGTAGCTTTGTTCACCCTTTCTTCGATGTTAGGTTTGCATCTTAGTTTCTTGTCCAAGATAAGGCTAAAAAATTGAAGTTGAATGCCTCCTAGCTTAGGGAGGTTAAAAGTGGGGGATCACACGCCTTCTAGTGAACAGGACTAACTCCGTTTTGGCTGGATTAATCCCTATCCCGCTGAGACTTGACCAGTCTGTTAGGATAGTTCTCCAAAAGTGCGTTAAGTATGTCAGGAAGCCTCTAGCGGCGGTAGCAATATCATCAGCATAAGCGATGACATCCGATTCTTTCCAAATTTAAGAGCAATTGACGTTCCAAAGTAGAGGAGCCAGAATACCTCCCTGTGGAGTGCCCCTGCAAACATATCTACTAGCAGAAGACGAACCCAACCTACTAAGAATGCGCCTAGAAGTGAGTAGCTTATTAACAAGGGTACAAACTAGGCTCATGAGAGCATCTGTTATTGCTCTGGGTTTAATATTGTTGAAGGCTCCCTCAATGTCAAGGAACTCCACCATAGTATAGGTATATTCCTTATTATGAAGAGATGCTTCAATATAACGAAACTGCTGCATAAACGCATCATCTTATCTCGCACTATTCCATAGGGAATGTAGAGCTCTATCAACCGATCTCCCTCTCCAATATGCATGTTGTGACATGGATAGTAGATTAGCAGGAATGACCGTTCGTAGCATAGTCGACGAAAGGCTAATGGGCCGGAGGTCCTTTGGACTCGCATGCGAACTTCTACTCGTTTTAGAAAAAAATGTACCTCTACCTCTCTCCAGCGATGTGGAATGTGTACCAACTTTAGGCACGCTGTAGGTATGCGCTCTATCCACGGATAAGTGATGTCCGCACATTGTTGCAGGTCCGCAGGAATAATGCCATCTGGCCCAGGCGATTTAAAGGGCTCAAAACTGTTCATGGCCCACATAACCTTCTCATGACTGAGTATGGGTTCCGTGTCGCATAGCTCTATGCGAGCTGTCTGTAGATCAGGTAAAGCAGCCGTTGAACTACCAGGGAAATGAGTGGCTCCTAAGCCCCTACGTAAAAGAGAACGCTCGAAGGAGTGATCTCCTGCTTCTGCCTTGGTTAAACGGCACAAGGAGTGCACAAGCGCGCCTAGAGCCCCCACGTTTAACCAGGCAGTTTCCTCCATAAAGCTGGTTTTATGCCCACTTGTCTTCGAAAACCCTCTTTTGAACGATCAGATCGTCCACATATAGAAAATCATAGCCATACTGCAGGTGACTATAGGAGGGAGCATAGCCCCAGGGAACACAAAATTATCTTTCTATCCTGTGTCGCAGGACGGTTAGCATAGTCCTCCCATAGACCTCCCACTGCAGAGAGGGTTAGAGTTTACAATAAATACATTCGTGCGAAATATACGTTTGAATGCGCTAGGTGTTTGACTCCTTGCGGCCCCTATACCTAAACTAACCCAAAAGAACAGATTTTCCAGAAGAAAAATCTATTCGCACCGATTTACCCAACTTAAACAGATGACTAATTTCAACCTTCATTATAATATTCTCAAATGCTTCATTCTCATGCCATGATAATCTTCCTAATTGAAAACTTTCCCACTTTTCGCCACAATTCTAGTAATTTAGCATTTCAGCATTTTCCCGGATGTCAGGTAAATTAACAAAATCAACACGCCTTCAAAAGTAGGTACCTTTCGTATGCAATCTGTCTGCAAATGTGAATTTGGCCCAAATATCCATAGTAGTGCAGTCATATTAGCATTTCAAATAGAAAAAAAGAGAGTAAGGCTAATTTTTGTTGTTTTTGAATCAGTGGGCTCCCAGGAATCTAGAACTGATTTTGCTAAAAAAAATGTTGATCGGAAAGGTCCCAAAAAGGACAAAAAAGGATACTCTTTAATCCTTGACCGGAGGTGGCCATGCGGGGTATCATATCAAAGGGGACGTCGATTACATTACATATCCGGTGTTTTTTTCCTGTTTCAAGGACCCTCAACGGAATAAATCGAGCTTAAATTGAAAATTTTCGCGTTTCCCGTGTATCTTTCCAAAGCCATAACTACGAGAATAATTCAAGTTGTCACTACTTTTATCACTTTCCAGAATCTATAATAGCTGAAGATTCTACCATTAAATTTGCTAAGAAAAAAGTTGATCGGAAAGCTCTGAAAAAGGACATCAAAGGACACTAATTGCTCACCTTAGTCGAACGTGGGCATGTGGGGTGTCATATCAAAGAGGATGTCAAGTACATTCCACATCCGGCATTTGTTACTTGTTTCAAGGACCCTCAAAGGATAAAATTGGGCTCAACTTAAAAATTTGTGTGTTTCCCGTGTCTGTATCTTTCTAAAGCCATAATTTTCCATTTAAGCCCGACTTATGATGTCCTTTTTCAGAGCTTTCCGATCAATTGTAACGGAGGACGTCGGACATCCGAAGATGTCCCAGGGAACGGAGCCAAGGCCTCTACAACCGTGCAGGTTTGGCCAAAGGAAGGGCTCCTCAACGAGCGAGCAGCGGCATGCGCTTGCTGTAGCTCAGAGCGGTAGTGTTGGGCTGGGTTTGTGCTGCCCGTTGTCCCTTGTCCTCTACATTAAAAAGGGAATATCGCATGCCTAGGGAGACCGATGATAAACAAAGGTATTAAAAATGGGAATCAAGTGGGGGAAAAAAAAAAAGAAAGGCTGGTGACGACGAGAGCGGAAGGGCGAGGCCTTCCTCACTCTTCAAAAACGATCCTCAACCGACGGAAGCACTAACGTCTTCCCGTGGTGTACAAAGGGCTCGGTTCCGCAACCCATCTTCCTAATATGGGTGCTCCACCATCCCTTGTTTCGTAGTTGAGGAGCCACCGTACGACGGTATACAACGTACACGCCAAGAGCCTGCGGGCGTTTCTTGTTGCGCTTCCTCAACGTGAATGCCATACGATGGCCAAGTTCCGGCCATCGGCACCCACCTCGGTCGACAAGTTGCATTCCCTTGCAATTTGTCCACCACAGGAAATCTATCACAGTGAGCAAAGATGAATTTGACCGCGGGAATATACAATGAGGAGGAAAGCCTCCTCATCCCGCTCTTGCTGTCACCAACCTGAAGCAAAAATTATTTAACCAAATCGAAATGCGGCCATTCAGATGCCGTTTTACAGATAGGCTCTTACGGACCTAGTCCCGGCCTACAAATTCACTACAGGCTCCATTCTCACATGCTTTTGGCAGCGCCACTTTATAATTTTTAGGTTATGGACGGTGCACGCGCCTCCGTCCATCCATCACCTACCCTGGAATGGGCTCAGGGAACATAACCTAATTTAGCCACGCATTTTTTTGTTTGCAAGGAACAAAATTCAACTTAAAACGGAAAGGCGGTCACGTTCGGAATATTTTAGAGACGAAGAATAATATTTATCTAACAAGTAAACAATACGGACATATAACTACATTTTTTCCCATCTCTAACCTCAAAAAAAATTTAAACAAAACAAAATCCTTATCTTTTTTTTTATCTTGCAGGTCCACATCACCACGTCCTATCCAGGGATTCTCCTTTCCGCCAGCGAGCACAGGGTAATTTTTTTTTCTCCTTTTTTTTCAAATTTTCAAACTCTTTCACGCACCGCGGCCACACCATCCCAAAAATTCACCCGCCAAAAACTAACTGTCATTTCGTGACCGTTTTCCACCGACCGCCGTCACCAATCCCCATTTATCGACATGTCCGCCATCTGGAATTGATCATATTTGCATATGGTAATGCAGTTCCAAATGGCCAACCTGTCAAGACAGCTGTTGCTTAAGGGCCGGTTCACACACATAAATATCAATTTTTAAATTTGGGCGGGATTTTTCCAATATCACTAATTTGAAATTAATCAAATTAATGTTATTTGAAACAAACCGTCAAAATTCAAATATTGACACTTATGTGTCAGAATCGGTCCATTACACAATGTTTTTCTTAGCAAATTTAATGGTAGAATCTCCATCTATTATAGCTTCTAAAAAGTGATAAAAGTAGGCACAAATTGAATTATTCTCGTAGTTATGGCTTTGGAAAGATACACGGGAAACTCGAAAATTTTCCATTTAAGCTCGATTTATTCCTTTCAGGGTCCTTGAAACAGGAAACAAACACCGGATATGTAATGTACTCGACGTCCCCTTTGATCTGATACCCCGCATGCCGACCTCCGGTCAAGGATTAAAGAGTATCCTTTTTTGTCCTTTTTGGGACCTTTCCGATCAAAATTTTTTTTAGCAAAATTAGTTGTAGATTCCTGGGAACCCACTGATTCAAAAACAACAAAAATTAGCCTTACTCTATTTTTTTCTATTTGGAGGCCTGAATTGGGATATTTTGACTGCACTATAGCCCTTTCTCTATTCTATACGAATGCATCCTCACGCCTGCCGTGGCGCGCCACGTTGCTTCGTGCCGCGGTATTATCAAAGCATTTTGAACCTACTTTTCTCTACAGGTATGATGCATATATCCTGTGCAGCACATACCTAACTTGTATGCAAATGTTCCGGGAGCAATCAAGGAAAGTACCCCTATAGTGACTATAGGTAGTATAGTCGTCGACAACCCGTCGAATTTTCGTCTATTTTCCATTTGCAGTTAGTGCAGTTTTCACTTTGTGTATAATATGCATTTGGAAAAGTTTTGAACTTGTTCTAGCAAATATTTCTGTTTAAAATAATTTCACATTTATTACTACTGCCGGCGTTGTATTTTGAAATGATGCACTTTGTTGGTGTGTGTGAATGTGTGGTAAAAAGGATGCTCGCACAGATTCCGGCAATAGTCACAGTTGTACGAATATATTTACCAAAGGACGGGTATTTCCATATTCTGCTCGATGTAAAAGGATTTCTGTAAATGTAGTTGTGTGAGGAATTGTTTGCGTATAAATGTCATGTAGAGTTTATTAAAACTAATTAATCATATTAAATTGAATGAGTTGGTTTATGTGGGAATGGTAGTGCGCTCGTAATGAGTATTTATATGGATGAAAAGTTTTTGTGCGCGCTAATTAAATGAATTCACGATGTTGGCAATTGAAAATGTTGAAAAGTTTTATAGCACTTTGATGTCGCATTTTCAATTTGTGACATTAACTTTGAGTGTTATCATATGGTGAAATCTTTTGTACTTATTAGTTGGCGTTCTAAGGAAACCGCGACAGTTATCAAACAATGAAAGACGTAGCTGGTTTATCGGCGAAGTCTTTTCACTAGATAAACTCCTAATACTAAGATACACGAATACATTTTACTTAAAAAATACAATAGCTGAAATTGTGTAGGTATATTCGAAGACATTACCCATGACCTAAAACTGAGTTTTCGTATTGGTCGGGGTTGGGGAAGTTGTAGCAAATTGCCTATCTAGTGCGAGTTATTTTTATCAAAATCTTTTTAGTTAGTGATCCTAAAAAGAAGTGTTGTATTCAAGTTTAATTGCTCATTAAATTATCTATGCAATGATACCAAGGTTATGGGTCAACCAGAAACGAGGTGGGGAAGATACTGCTGATGCAGTTATGCCGGATTTCTACCAGCTGAAACCAGACCACCTCTGTCGACTTGTCCCCTGCGGGACCAGCTCTCGGTATTACTTCGCAGGGTGGCTTCGGCTAATTAGCCATCATGCCGTGTTCCGTCTTTTCGAAATTCCTTGTGAATACTGCACAAAATTCACTCACTGCTTTTCAATTCTGTTGGCACTCCAGCATACGGCTCACCAGATTATGTGGGCTTAACGTTTCTCCAAATTCCACATTCAGTTGCACGCGTCGCATGCTAAATGTCGGACATTAAAAAAAAACATTCCTTGCATCTTCTGCAACTCCTTTGCAGTTAGGACACTCTGGCGAGTCATCCAGCTTGAAACGATACAAGTATTGTCGATATGCACCATGTCCCGTTAGGAATTGAGTTAAATAGTGGTTCACTTCGCCGTGCTGGCGTTCAGGCCAATATTAGGGTTGAGAGAATGAGTCCATCTAAGGGTTACAGCTTTGTCCCACTGCAGTTCCCATTGTCTCATGCTTCTTCCCAACCTTTTTCGCTTTTCGAAGTCCGCTGGCGTGTTATTACGTGGACCGCCATTTTGAATTTGAATTTGAATTTGATTTCCTATTGGGATCATTCCAGCAACATCGTAGGCAGCATCGTGCGAAGCTGTTCGATACGCAGAGCACACTCTTAATACGCATCTACGGTTCCCAAAGGAGCTTAGTGAAACAGCCCAAACCGGTGAAGCAGACATTAGTATGGAAGTAACAACCTTGGCCAGCAATAATATCCTGCTTGCTCTTGGACCGCCTATATTCGTCATAATCTTCGCTAACGCCACGGTGGCTACCGCCGCTTTTTCATATACAAACTGAAAATGCTCTCCAAACTTTAGTCTCGAATCTATCATATCCCCATATTACCTAATGGATTTTTTTGGAGGTTATGATATTGCTTCCTACTCTGATTTTTAGAGAGCACCTTTTCCTGTGCTTACTCATAAGAACACCCTCGGTTTTTTGCTCAGCAAGTTCGAGGCGAACCATTAATATCCAGAGCTTCATTGTTGGCTTCGTTGGCGTAGATTTCGACGCACTCCAGCCCCTTTGCCACCACCACAACTGCAATGTCGTCGGCAAAGCCAACCATAGTCACCCCTCTAGGAATGGGAAGTTCCAGAATACCGTTATACATTATTATCCATAGCAGCGGGCGAAGCACTGAACCCTGTGGAACTCCCGCTGTGACCTTATACTCCGTAGGTCCGTCCGTCGCTGGTATCGTATTGAAGGATACGGTTTAAGAGGTAGCTCTTGATTATAGCTACAAGATAGCCTGAAGCATTCATTCTTTCTAAAGCGGCATGAATGCAGGACCAGTTTGCAGAATTAA
Organism: Microchrysa polita; assembly: GCA_949715475.1. NCBI lineage: Eukaryota > Metazoa > Arthropoda > Insecta > Diptera > Stratiomyidae > Microchrysa > Microchrysa polita. Next base: position 75,213,365 of record OX454418.1, on the reverse strand, counting down.
CCTTCCGGCGGGCGCAATACTAATCCTAACACGATCGGGCGCAATGCATCTGACAGATTAAGTGCAGAAAATAGGATGAAACTAAGTTTCTGTATATTTTACACTCTAATTTATTGTTGCATTATCTTTTTTAAGCAGTTCTACGAAATTTTAGAATTAAATACTGTCTCACAAAGTTTGATACCCTTCACATTTTCAATTTTCTAAGAAAATTCCGCTTTCAATCGCTTCAATATTAAAAAAACCTCCAACAACTCGACCGCTTAAAAAATGTGATCTTATTTTACTAAAAACATACTACTGAACGATTTGGTGAGCCTAAAAGTCAACACAACATTATTACGCAATGTGAAGAGTATAACGAGTAGAAATTTTCATAGAAAAGAAAAAATAACACCATCGGGCGCAATACATCTGAGAGATTATTTCACCCCCTCCCGCCCCTCAAACATATGGTAGATAGAATCTGAAAACTTCTTTGGGTAGATGATCGATAAAGATTAAGCTACTGTGAGTTTCAGATCTCTCCCTTTTCATATCGCTGATTGGCGCAACAAAAACTGATCACTTAATCTGTCAGATGCATTGCGCCCGCCCGAAGGTTAAAAGCGTTATTGATGTCAAGTGTTACCACAGAATAGCATGTGCCTTTTTGAAGTGATTTCCTTGCCAAATTGGTGACCAATTCAATTGCATCCACAGTAGATCTCGCCCGTCTAAAACCGTACTCTTAATCTGACAGGCAGTCTTTTTCTTCCACTACCAATAACAGTCTGTTACAGATAATTTTCTCAAACAGTTCTCCCAAGGTGTCGAGCAGGCAGATTGGGCAATATGAGCTTGGCTCTCCAGCCGGTTTATTTGGTTTGGAAAGGAGCACCAACTTTTGTCGCTTCCATAATATTGGAAAGGTGCCTTCTGCCAAGCAAGTTTCGGAGACTTCCACGACTTTTGAGGGGCAGCACGAATTGCAGCCTTCAGCGCTTTATTATCCGATCTTGAAGCAGCTGGGCCAAGTTCCTTGTCTGTTATAGCAGGAATGTGACGAATCTGCTCTTGCGAACCTTGGCCAACGCGTTGAAGTCCCCCGCAGTTGCCACAGACAGGGCCTTTTGTACTCGCGTCGTGCACCAATCCATCCAGAAATTGTTCGAATTCTATGTCATTCCATTGTGGTGGAGCGTAACAGCTATAAATGTGTATGCCGTTGACCTTTGCTCTTTTAACTCCTCTTAGTTCTCCGTATATTTTTTGCTAGAAGGGGAAATCTCCACACGTCCTGATGGCTACTTGGTCCTTCTTATCTGCAATCCAAATTGCTCCCCCAAGTTCTTATAACGATCACATATTATTGCGACATCGATAGCTCAGTGCTGCTTTGCAATAGTTCAAAATCAGTTGTAAGAACCTCATATGGCGATTTACTTCAGCGCTTCCCGATACAGAGGACACTTTACTCCTCCGCTTTGATGGTTTCAATTCTCCTTATCAGCTTCCTGCCACAGTATACAATTAGGATCGCTATCGCAGGAAGCCGCTTTGCGACCTTCTTTTCCACATTTAAAACACATTCTCGACCTATCATTAGATTGTAGAGGGGCGTGAACCAGAAGGGACTCGCAGCACGGAAGCCAGTGGGCCTACTGTGCTATTCGACCTATCATGCTTGCTGCTGCAGTCTTTTGCAAAGTGTCCAAATGCGAAACATTTATAGCGTTTCTTAGGGATCACCGTACACCCTCCTTAGTGACTTCACCGCTTCAACCTGGAGGTCCATTTCCAGTCGTTCACGGAACGCCGCACATATATGTCCTCCTTTGTTGTCACTTCGTCAAGATCGAGGACCTCTAGCCTCCTGACGGAAAGTTTTAACGCCTGCTAGATTAATTCCTACCAATTTGGTCAAAATGGATTTGTATCCTTCACCAGGTTATTTCCATTTGTGTTTAATTAGAACAATAGTTCCCTGTTTCGCGACGAATACGGGATACATTATCCCCCATCTCTTTGAGTTCCGACTCGGATTTCACTCTTTTCCGTATACGTCATCTCTTCTGGCTGAACATTGCATCTTGTCTTAACCTGAGTTTTTTTTGTCGTACGTTTTTCTTCTTTTCCCTTTGAACTCGCTTCTTTTGTTCTACTTTTGTCCAGGGGCTAGGGTTCGTGGTTTGGTTCTTTTTTTTTTGCAGCTACCCTATCTACTTTTTCCCTGGCTTTTCCTTCCGAAGTTGTGCCCTTTTTCTCTTAGGAGTTTAGGGGAAACATGCTCGTCTACCTTACGTCTGCGTTTTGGTCGATCCTCTGTCGAAGCTCTTGGGGCTTCTGGCGAAGTATGCACTTCCTTATCCGTCTTCTTTTTGTGAATTTATTTCCCACATTGTTGCTCCTTGCCACCGTTGTACATGATGCGTATACATTTATTACCTTTTCCTTTACGGCTACCTGTATATTTAGTCTAGACTCCACGAATTCCCTATCAACTCACCCAATTTGCTGAACATGTCCATTTCGACCATCGGCTTATTCATCGTTCTCACAACCTTTTGCCAGGACTGACAGGAGCTGTTGGAGGAGAAATCTTTGTAGCTTTGCGTTTCTTCGGAAAGGGCCGTCTCCAGATGGAGAGTCCACCATTTGATCTGCACCGAATTTTTGCACGACCCTTTCTTTCAAGGTCCCAAAGAAGACCCCAAAAATCCCCGTCCGTTCGTTCCAAAAGGTCAAACAACCTCAAAAGACTGTTTTCCTAATATGTAGTAAGTAGCTCCAATTGGGGCAGGAACAGATCGGGTGTTTTGGCATTGTATTTGGATCTGTAGAAGAAATAAATTTGTTCCAGACCTTTTCGTATGCGTTACCGTTGTAAAGATATACACGAAAAAAACAGAAAATACCGTTATTGTATGGTTTGAACCCTCATATCACCCTTAGGACTGCACGCATCGATCAGAACTTTTTGACAATTATGCGTTAAATATGCTCAAATTCATTATATAATGCTTAGTGAACATTACCGTTATGGAGAAATTTCCCTAAAACGGTTTATTGATATGTTTGGCCCCTCATAGTTTTCTTAGGTGTCCATCAATGTAGACTTGTGACATTTTATTTGCAGCTGCAGAAGCTACAAGTTTATCATAGACGACCTTACAGGACAGCATACTTCTCCTTTACAGTGATATTCATGAAAACTAAAAAAAAATCTAGCCAGAGTTACCCTTGTAGTATTGTTAGAAATACCGTTTGACCTCTTGACATCGTTAGGAGTTTCATGAGGTATCAACTTTTGACAGTTTATTCAGAAACCAAAATAGCTGGAAATTTGCTATATATGGTGTATGCCAAATTTGTAGCTATTTTGGTTTATTACTTTTCAGCACATGTTACCGATACCAAAACATTCCGAAAATCCTGCTTTTGAAGGTGTTTGGCACTCTGTAGCACCGCTAGCGGCACTCGTACAAACGGGCACTTTTAGGGTCTTGTTTGGGACTTCGAAAGAAAGGATCATGCAAAAATCCAGCTTCCCCATCTTTTTCAAAGTGAAATGCTAAATTTAAAATTACCCCTCCTTGATATTTTAATTCGTCTATAACTTAGATGTTTATCTGGACAGCCTTACGTAGGAGAGGCATACCAGAGAAACTTATTGCCATCATAAAGGAATCCTATAACGGAGCCCAATGTCACGTCTTGCACAAAGGCGAATTGTCTACTCGTTTTGAGGTGAATTATGGAGTTAGACAAGGCTGTATTTTATCACCAATAGTGTTCCTTATTACCATCGACAACGTAATCTGCGACGCTCTAGGCGACCATAAAAGTAAGGGTATCGGGTGGAAATTATTTGATTACCTTCAACACCTGGACTATGCCGACGACATTTGCCTTCTTTCAAACACAGCTGATCATCTGTCTCAAATGACGGATACCTTGCATCGTGAAAGGTGCTGCTTTAAAATTAATGCCGCTAAGACAAAATACCTGAGATAGACATCGGAAAGGCAAAGAAACATTTTTATCTCCGGACAGCCGATAGAAAAAGTCGAGAGCTTTACTTACCTTGGGAGCGTAGTAGCAGCGGATGGTGGGGCTGATGCTGATGTAGAGTCGCGCATAAATAAAGCCTGAGCATTATTTTTCAGTTTGACTCCTCTCTGGCAAAACAAAAACATCTCCAGAAATACAAAACTCCGGATCTTCGAAAGCAATGTAAAATCTGTGCTTTTATGGGTGTTCCACTTGGAAGGTTACCAGTGAATTTACAACCAAACTACAAACTTTCGTGAATCAATTATCTCATAACTATGTACCCTATTTATAATTATTATATTGCAATAAATTGAATTGAATTGAATTGAAAAAATCAGTGCCTTCGACACATCCTACAAATCCGCTGGCCTGAGGTAATCTCTAACGACGACCTCCTCCAAATTACTGGCCAAAGTAGGATAGGCAACGACATCAAAAGGTGGAACTGGCAGTGGATAGGTCAGACACTTCGAAAAGAGCCAAAAAAACATTGCAAGACAGGCTATAGATTATAGAACAAGTGCGGATAGGAAATATTATAGTGCTTAAAAATAACAGGCGAGTAAGGCCGCAGGATGTGTTAGTGATATCCTATTTCCAAGATCTTATCTGCTTTTTGATGAGGTAATGAGATCAGCATCAGTGTTAGCATCCCCATAAATGGGTACTCGTTTAACATCTGAGTGAGATCATAGTCCGTCACAAGCTCGTGAGTTCGAAAAACACCATTGCTCCCGGTGAGATTCGAACTCATGACCCTGTGCACCGAAAGTGCCCGCACTAACCGCTAGAGCAGCCAGACTTAGTGCTCGCAACATTATACACACCCCGAAATGATATGCAATGTAACGTAACGTTGACTCGAAATTGCCTATAAACGGCTGAGTTAACGCACCATGGCCCCACATGGGGCTATACGGTACTGAGAAGAAATTGAAATTGATAGAAAGTGGAGTAGGTTTGCCTACTCTTACGCTTACGTCCTACCTCCCTAACGAAGCTATATTCAGCCATGTCTTTTGATAAAATGTCGCGAAAATTTTCAAACTTGTGTCAAATCGAAGCTGTTTGATGTCCTTATAAAATATTTAATGTGTCCTAGATCTGACCTATACCCCTACCTTTCCAAACTTTAAATTTGATATTTTGGGTTTAGCGTGCCTTCTAGGTGTGTACATAGGGTATACACTCATAGTGCTATTCGCAACATTAGAACTCGGTCTCGTTTTTTTGCAGATGTATTCGGAAATCAGTAGAATGGAATTGGTTTCAATTAACTTCACAACTCAATCAGTGCAATCTGACGAAAGGAAACAACTTTCATGGAATATCTTCATTCAGTCATTGCTAGTCCTTTGATAATTCAAAAATCGCATCGACCAATGCATTTAAAGTAGCATAGCCATCTTCATCGACAACACTACTACTATCTCTTAGTTAATTAAATACAACAGGGACGTTTTGTGTGCCCACTTGGAATAAGAGCTCTTTTCCTGTCTGCACTTATCCTGACATTTCTCCACTCACTACCCGTTCGCACGCCCATCTACCTTGGTCTATCTCTTCCAACTGGTTCGAAATATCTCTGTTTGTCTAGCTGGTTGAGATTCCATTCTGTTTTAATATTTACACAGCACTCGTCAAAGGCTTTTGATGAGCTCCAGCAATCAAACTAAATTAATTGTAATTATTTATAGTTGTGTGTATATGTGGCAACTTGTATACTAGTACCCGTGAATCAAGGATAGCAATTCACCAGGGATTTAGTCTGGTAAGTCAAAAGAACCCTTGCAGCACGCAGTACATACACAAGAGAAGTGTGCTCGCAGCTACGTTAAAGGCGACCGTTGCAAACTGAATCAAGTACATTTTCAAATTCCAGTCAGGACAGGATTTCGTGTATTAAAAGTCTGTTTTCTCCAATTTAGACTTTTGTGTCCCCCTGGGGGACATAAGTATTCTGATTAGTACGCAAATAACGCATTAATTGTAGAAAATGATGAGATTTAGGAAAATTGTTTTTTTTTCGGTTGTATTATACCTTACTTAAAGGGACTCAAGAAAGTGGAACGTTTGAAGTTTCATGAACGACTAAACTCACAAAAATTTGCCACTCAATACAACAACTCCACTTTTTGTTGTACAGCAATTGCATACACCGTTTACACTTATAAAACAATTGCAACCGCATTGTATGACCCATAGTGCAGCAAGTGCAACCGAGAGTTCATACTCGCCCTCTGACTGAACACTGAACTCTCGTCTCTATAGTACAACAGTGTGTACTTGATGTTTTGCCCGAGTACTTTTCAATGGTCCTTGAACTGTAGGCAACAAGTACCTCTTATTTCTCGTCATTACCAACATTAAATCGTTCCCTCTCGTTTGGTCCTCGGTGCTCCACTTATCCACGATTATTCCAAACCATTGTTTGTACCCCGCGCGTCCGACCTACCCGCAATTTGCTTTTACAGTTGCCGTCGTCATATCGAAATCGGAACAAGCCGATATGCTTTACACAAGGCTAGAGAGGATTAAGAGGAACTGCGTGTTTATGTGTATACATACTGACAGCCTAGCACACAGTACAAAGAAAGTCAATAATGTAGAGGGGATAATCATTAAGGATTGAGGAGGATGTCCAAAGAGTCTAACGCAAATCTCTTATGTTGATTTAGGCATTGATTTATGGATAATGACATCAGAATTGTCTAAATCAATTGAAAAGCTAAAGAGTTGATAGAGTGCCATCGTGAGTTAAGGTCAAAAGGATTTATCCGGTTAAAGTTGATGTTATTAGGGCCAAGTCTATGAAGATATTTGTCTTTGTTTCAGTAGCACTGTGAAAGCACATGGAGTGAGCTTTCATTTCTTCTCTGTACCATAACCCCTTGTGGGGCATAGTGAGTTCACTCAGCCGTTTATAGGCTACTTTGAGTCAACGTTACATTGCATATAGAGTTTCGGAGTGTATATAATGTTGCAAGCAATATATATTTCCTGGACCACGCCGAGATTCGATCTCCGGACCTCTAGATTACTAGCATCGTAGAGTGCGACTCAACCAAGTGAGCCACAGAGCGTGATGAGGACTGAGCTTTCATACTTATTCAATACAGTACCAACCCAATCCGTTAGAAATACTTCGAGGATCGAGAAGTGTAGTGAGAGGCAGTTTTTCCTGAAAATTGTATACCCTTCATAAAATTTGCTTATTGATACCTCAAACCAGGAACAGGAACGATAGGGTTTTCCCACAGTGACAAAGGGGAAAGATCAATGGGTGCAGCAAGGCATCGAAACAAATGACCCACTTCATGAGGCATGCCAGCTCAATTTGGGCAGATGTTTTGTATGCTCGGGTCGATACGAGATAGTTAGAAATTAAGGCGCGAACAGAAACCCGACCGAAGTTGAGCTAACGTCGCTCTGGTGGCTCTCGGGAGCCTAATCTCCTCAGGCGAGACAGGTGGTGGAAGCGCTGAGAGGACTCTACTCGTCCCTAAGCTCGCAAAAGACCGACTCATTTCTTCAGTGTGAATCACTGTGATGGCGGTCCGGTATATCTCTTCATCGTAAGGGTTCCGCACCCCTGAGCCTAGGCCTGTTCGGTACTATGATTTCAGTACCGGGTTTCGGTTTTCTTCAATACCCGGTACCGAAAGCGGTTTCCCTGACTCACAGGTTTTTTTCAGCACCGACGGTTTTACTACTCATAAGCCGTTTTTTTGAGACCGAGTTAAAACCGACGGACGAGTCGATTTTTTGGTATCGGGTTAAAACCGACCAATGAGTCGGGGTTTTGTTATCGGGTTGAAACCGACCGTTGGCGACGAGTCGGTTTTTTTTTTACCGTGTTTAAACCAACCGACGAGTTTTTAGCAATTTGACAATCAACGACACGATCAAGGTGTCGCTGGACTCTGTTACCCGGTCCCATCAACCTGAACGGAAATATCGAGGCGACTTCCGGTACGCGGAAGTTATGATAACCATTTCTTCGTTTAGATCTCGGCTCAACCGCAAGTAATGGCGGCTTTCAAGCGAGGGGATGAAAGGGGTTCGAAACTGCGGAGTCACCCTCCTTTCTTGCCCAGAGACAGAGCGAATCAAATCGCGTGATTGCGAGTCGTATCATTTTTCTCGCTAGCGATCGAGAGTCATGAGTTTGGTGACGTGAACAAAAGTGATGTTGTCTCCGTGTGTTTGCTATCAATTCGTGACCATCCAGAGCTTACCCCGAGTTGGAGAAAAGCTGCGAGTCCAGCCTACAAGCGGTGAGGACGATTTGCCAAGGGATACGAGACACGGTATTAGCTGTCGAGGATATACGCCAAGGCGGAGAGTACTGAGCCGAGAGTTAGCACGAATTGTAGGGTGATGTCGAACAAAGGCCGTGAGGAACAAGACAAGCAACTAGAGGTGAATTGAATTACGTTAAAGTTTTTTTTGAAAAGAATATATAATTACGTCCAAAATATTGTGTTTTGTGAAGCAAGGTGTGAATTCATTAATTTTACAGGTGCAGTGATTTAATAGTGCTGTCCGGACGCGGTATTTGTGCCCGTGTGTGTGTTTTGGATTGGGGCGATTATCCTCCACCCCTGGGTTTCGTGTTGGCTCGGTCGGAATTCTTTGAAACGCGTGGGGCCCACGCCCGTCTCCGCGAGATCAGCCTGTAGTAGGGTTCCGGCGTATCGGCCCCGGTCCGAAACACACCCCCAGTGTAATTACCAAGGACCGCAAGAAAAGTGTAACAACTCGCAACAAAATGCTGTAAGGGGGAGTCTGAGCATCTTCCCGCGCAGCTCACAGGGGCGCCGGAAATAATCGTCAAAGTACAATAATTTACAAAACGTGCCTATGCGCTTGTTAGTTGACAACCTATAGTAGTTGGCCACAGCAATTTTACGATCGACTTAGTATTTTTTCGGAAATCCGTCGATATCTCTGCAATCCTTTGGGGGAGCGACACGATCGAGGCGTCGCCGGACTCGCTAAAAATATCCTAAAGGGTCGTCGGAGCCCCTTATCCGTTCAGTGCACAGGAGGGTCAGAGATAACCGTCAACCTAGATGTTGGCCACAGCGATTTAACCATCAAATTTCCGCAAATATGTTTCAAAAACAGATGGAGCTTTCGTGTTTTATAACACTACCCAATGATGCAAAAAAAACTATTTGCTACACGAAAAACATCTGAAAACTAAAATAATGAAAAAAATTAAATTGAATTGAATCGGTACGCTGAAAAACCTGTCTAAAACACCGACTTGTTCGGTTTTAACCCGAAACCAAAAAACCGACTCGGCATTGAACAGGTACCAAAAAACCGGGATATGAGTACTTTAGAATATCGGTACCGGTACTGTATGAACACCGGTTTTGTACCGGAATTCCGGTTTTCGGAACAGGCCTACCTGAACCTCTCTCTCAAGATCTCGTAAACCAGGCCTGACAAGTCATAATGAAAGAATTCGGTCCATGGGATCACAATGCGGATGCTCCTTTCGATAGCAACCAACAGGAGATGTTGTTTCAAAAGTAGGCGATGTTAATCAATGCCAATATGTGCATCAATTGTGTGCTCCTGATGTAAGTGATCCTGGGCAGACATCAGGAGGCACCCTATGGCTGTGCGTAGAGCAGCCTTTTGGAAAACTTGGAAAATTGCTGCGCACAATGGTCGTATTTATTTGGCCGATACACGAATGAACCTGTATATAGAATGCAGTCGCGCGACTCTTGTTGTTTGTAGGCTTCGGGCGACGGCTGCTTGGGGTAGGAAAGATGCAGTGTACATAAGTCACGATCGCTACAGCCGCATCGAGGAAAACACCACTAGGTGATAGTCAACGGCTAGGGCCGCTTGAGTCGCTAGGGCCGCTGCGGTAGTGTCGAGGAAAATGTACCTTTAAGGTTTGTGTTCGTAGAGACGACTCATGGGATCATCGCTCAGCGATCGAAGGTAAATCACCGGTTTTGAGCACTATATGGGTATATTTTCTTTACAGAAATGTTCCTTTAGTCCATAGTCGATACTAGGAAACTAGAACCATTCAAAAAATATTTAAATACGGCTCGAAATTGGATGCAAAACTATGATCGCCGAGCGATCATCACATGAGTTGTCTCTACGAACACGTACCTTTAGAATGGCTGCCTTGAAACTTAGTCAAGGATTGCCTATTAGCTGGGTCCGCAGTGTACACAGTATGCACAGTATCAACAAATCGGTTGCACATCCGACTTCTAGTTTGCAACTTGGCCGATTTCAATTTAGACTTCCAGACTACAGGCAGGTATCTCTTGCATGAAAAATCCGTTGTGGAAACAGATAAATATCAATGTCCGTTATATGTAACATTTTCTACCGAAAAAAAAAATCTATTGCAATTATTTAATTGTTCATTGACTTCGAGAAAGCGTTCGACAGCGTTGACCGGGCTTATATCTGGACAGCCTTACGTAAGGGAGGCATTGGTTGGTTGGTTGGTAAAAGTGGCGGCTTAGACAGAGGCTAGCCAAAAGCCCAATTAGCGCATAAAGGGCCGTTTTGAAACCACAAGCTCCGTGAAGCTTAACTAGTGTATATGATGAAGGTTAGGTAATGAATTTAGGAGTGGGGAGGTGCCTTGAACCAGCCAGTGTTGTTTAGGAAGTACAGCAGCTCCCCTAGTTTCACATTAGCTGCATCCTCCAAGCCTCCCAGAAAAGCCCTACCAAGCGTCCTATACCGTGTTCTGGCAAGACCCGGGCACTCACACAGAAAGTGAATCAGGGTTTCCCTCTCATTTACATCACCGCAGCTGCGGCAATGAGCATTCTAGGGGATGCCCAGCCCGGCAGCGTGGAGCACTATTGGCCAGTGCCCCGTGATAACAGCAGTAAGCTTGGCGATATCTCTACGCGTTTTAGTCAGAATCTCAGACGTTCTTTTCCAGTCGTAGGAGGGCCACATCTTCCTTGATATAACGCAAGTCCTCAGATTTCGCCAGTTGGAATTAGCAGGCCTTGTATAGTGGGTGGAGATCTTACTCTTAACAACTGCCATAGGGACGCAAACACGCTCCGCATGAGAGCTGTCAAGAGTCGCACCCATTTTGGCTAGTTCGTCAGCCATCTTGTTACCCTCTATGTTCCTGTATCCAGGTACCCAGAGTATGGTGATTCTTTGTCGTGTACCAAGGCTGGTTAATGCTTCTTCACATACTTCAACAACCTTGGAGGTCGTCCTCACCGATTGTAAAGCCATAATAGCCGCCTGACTATCTGAGCAGATGGCGATATTCTGGTTGTTTTGTATGTCCCTGAGTGCATAACAGGCCTTCATGATTGCAAGCATTTCTGCTTGAAAAATGCTGGCATGATCAGGAAGACGGCAATATTCAGAGATACTAAGTGATCTGCAGAAGATTCCAGCACCCACGCCACAATCCATTTTTGACCCATCGGTGAAGAGTGTGATGTCAAAATCCTTGACCACCTCACTTTCTTTCCATTCACCTCTAGTTGGAAATCTGACATCAAAGTTCTTCCCAAAGCCTAGTTTGGGCACTTTGAGATCACTGCACTACATGCTGCCAGTTGGTTAATAAACAGATCGATGGGTAGAAGATGCAAGATGACATTCAGCGCATCCCTCGGGCATGTTCGCATGCCCCCTGTGAGGCTAAGGCAAGCCGATCTCTGCAGTCTACCGAGTTTTTGTTTACTGACCGCTGGCCACCAGACGAGTGACCCATATGTTAGGATGGGTACCATGATACCAGAGTACCATGTTTGGCTTGAGACCCCATTTCTTGCTAAATACTGTCTTGTAGGCGTAAAAAGCAATACAGGCTTTTTTAACGCGCTCCTCAATGTTCAACTTCCAGTTGAGCTTTGAGTCCAGAATAACGGCCAAATACTTCGAGCTGGGCGATAGTTACAGTTGATGTCCATTTAGTTTTAGGAGTGAGAAAGGCGGTATTTTTGTTTTTGTAGCGAACAGCATCAGTTTTGTCTTCCCCGGGTTTACGCCCAGGCAACCGCTTGTGGCCCATTTACTGACCAAACCAACGGCTCTTTCCATGATCTGACTAATCACGAAAGACACATTGCTGATACTATAATCGCTACATCATCATCATCATAAGGGAGGCATACCAGAGAAACTTATTTCCATCAAAAAGGAGTCCTTTAATGGAGCCCAATGTCATGTCTTGCACAAGGGTGAATTGTCCAGTCCTTTTGAGGTGAATAATGGAGTCAGACAAGGCTGTATCTTATCACCAATGCTGTTCCTAATTACCATCAACGACGTAATCTGCGATTCTCTACGCGACCATAAAAGTAAGGGTTTCAGGTGGAAGTTATTCGATTACTTTCAGCACCTGGACTACGCCGACGACATTTGCCTTCTCTCAAACACACCAGATAATCTGGCTCAAATGACGGATGCTTTGCATCGTAAAAGTCGAAGTGCTGCCTTAAACATTAATGCCGCTGAGACTAAATACATGAGCTTGTCATCAGGAGGGCAAAACACCATTTCTATCACCGGACAACCGATAGAAAAAGTCGAGGACTTTACTTACCTTGGAAGCGTAGTAACTGCGGATGGTGGGGCTGATGCCGATGTAGAGTCGCGTATAAATAAAGCCCGAGCAGTATTTTTCAGTTTGGCTCCTCTCTGGCAAAACCACAACATCTTCAGAAATACTAAACTCCGGATCTTCGAAAGCAATGTAAAATCTGTGTTCCACGTGGAAGGGTGTTCCACGTGGAAGGTGACCAGTAACATTACCACCAAACTGCAAACTTTCGTGAATCAGTGCCTACTACGCATCCTACGAATTCGCTGGCCTGAGGTTATATCTAACGACGACCTCCTCAAAATTACTCGCCAAAATAGGATAGGCATCGACATCAAAAGGCAGTGGTCACACACTTCGAAAAGAGCCAAAAAGCATTGCTAAACAGGCTCTAGATTGGAATCAACAGGGAACCAATGCTAGCCGTCGTGTGGGACGACCCAAAAATACATGGAGAAGATCTGTTGAGGCAGAGGGAAAATCTATAGGCAAATCGTGGGACCAGCTAAAGGCGATGGCTGCTAATAGGCAGAGGTGGAAAAGAGGCGTAGTCAATGCCCTATGCCCCACTAGGGGTTAAAAGGAACCAGAGAGAGAGAGAGAGAGATTTATTTAATCAATTTATCTTAAGCGTCAGAAAACGGCATATACAACTTGTAACATAATACCAGATCATGGAAATTTGTACCGCCTTTATATATAATAGGATTCCCGCGAAATATTGATATTACTATACATTCAGTCGGGTAAGAAATTAAATTAAGGGTTACTTCTTTTCCTTTTTTAATTCCTATTGAGCTTTGTACATACCGTAAAAGATAATCCATACTTTATATTTAATGTCGTTCTCCTGATCTCATGACTAATTTTAAAATACCCTATCCCTTTTTATAAAAAAAAGATAAGATTCCAAATCCCTATACAAGTATCTCTGCTGGCCATCTCAAAAGGTCAAGTTTCCTAATCCATTACGGCCATTAATCAAAAATTCCAAATTAAAATCTAAACAATGGACGATATGATCTAGAGAAAGGTTTTGTCCATTCTCAGCGAGGAGTTCGAACCATAACATTGCCAGAAGGAACAAATCCAACTGAATAAGTTGGAACAACAAACATACATTTGAAATGTGATTCGGCACAATTCTGACAGGACTCGTATATGTGTATGCTGAACAAATACAATATTTCCTTCCAGACATTAATTTACTCTGGTGCTCTGGACCCGAGACAAAGCCCCCCGAAAGACATTTCGACGTTTGCTCTATTCGTTCTTATTGCGCCGGGAATTACCGGGGATACGGTCAGTTTATAAGGACGATTGGATTATGTCCATTCTCTGATATTATTGAAGGATTGCCTTTTGTCTCTATTACATACAAATATTAGCTGCATTACACATAAATATGCCATATCGACTAAACACATAAAATATTTACCGAGTATGCCGAAGAATCATAATCCTTGTGTGATGCTGGATGACTGGCAATGGATGGATGGATGGATGGTATCTCATATGGTTTCGTATTTGATTTAGTCAAAATCTACAACTTGGCGATGAATCCCATGCAAACAGAATGAACTACGTGAGTAAATTACAAGGATAAACTTTGGCTTCCCAACTTTGATTGTACAAATGGGCGATGTATACGAAAAATATATATGATGTGAGCAATATTGAGTCGATGAACTAAGAAGAAGAATATATCAGAAGAAATACCATTCATCATTTTGTTATTTTAGTATGTATTTCTGAAGAATTTACTCAGGGAATGAAATGAATAATGTGAACAATCAATAAATTTTCTTATGCGAGTAGTCAAGAAATTCATCACGATTATATATGCAGCACTCTTGATGACTTAATCCAAGATTTGATTTCAGTTTCAGAAACTACATAAAATTTCACAAAAACTGAAGTTTTTCCTGTTTCCAACATTATCGGCACTTTCAAGATACAGTAACTCAAACTTAATAGAAATTTTAAAATAGATTTTTCATCGAAAATTCAAACAGTAATTTCATAACGGTGCTTTATACGTACAACTCTGCAAAGTTGATAAAAGTTGCTTCAACATGTTGGCTTTGCAACGGTATATCACTTTTCATATTTACATTACGGGATTTTGGAATTACACATATTGAATGTAAAAAAATACCGGCGTACAGAGGGCTGCGCCCGCAATACGAGGGTTTTTTAGATTTTGAATGCATGCATAGTGAATCATTTTGCACATATATTTTATAGGTAATAAATAAGAATTATGCACAATGTTAATGAAATGCTTCTCGTAAATCTATTTTTGGATTGGTCTAAATAAACGCGTTCCAGAATGAAAGGCTAACGCCTTTCATTCTGTAACACTTTTTAATTAGATGTAATTGCATATTCCAATCCAAAAATAGATTTACCATATATTATGGCTCCACATATTAACTGGATTTATTAGCTGTAATGCCGTTACTATTACTCCAAACTGGAAAAAAGCGACTGATATGAAATGTACCCATCGAGTTCTTTGATTTGATAAAAACTAAAAAATTCAAATTTTCAAATCTCCGGGACACCCTTTTTGCTTTGTCCTACCAACGTCTAAGTATTTCGTGCTAAAGACTGTTACGATTATACACATTCCAACCAAATTTCATTACGATCGGTTAGTGAACAAATTTGTAAATATCCGGGACACCCTGTTATCTTGGTCCTACCAATTTTTAAGTATTTCATGCCAAAGGCTGTTACCATTCTACACATTCCTACCAAATTTCATGACGATCCGTTAAGCCGATCGCGAGTTATTTAGTGAACAAATTTTCAAATGTCCGGGACACCCTGTAATTTTTGTTCTACCAACTTTTAAGTATTTCGTGCCAAAGACTGTTACCATTCTACACATTCCTACCAAATTTCGTGACGATCCGTTAAGCCGTTCGCGAGTTATTTAGTGAACAAATTTTCAAATGTCCGGGACATCCTGTAATTTTTGTTCTACCAACTTTTAAGTATTTCGTGCCAAAGACTGTTACCATTCTACACATTCCTACCAAATTTCATGACGATCCGTTTAGCCGTTCGCGAGTTATTTAGTGAACAAATTTTCAAATGTCCGGGACACCCTGTAATTTTTGTTCTACCAACTTTTAAGTATTTCGTGCCAAAGACTGTTACCATTCTACACATTCCTACCAAATTTCATGACGATCGGTTAAGCCGTTCGCGAGTTATTTAGTGAACAGACGGACGGACAGACGGACAGACGGACGGACAAAATCGATTCCATAAGGGTTTTTTTGAAAAATCTAAAAAACCCTAAAAACGAGGTAATTATTTTGTTATCGGATTATTTAAACTGAAATTTTATTCATTTATTTTTTATATTTTACTATCGCAATTTTGAAAATTTGTTAAATAAAAATGAAACCAAAGTTTTGAATATGAGATAGAACCAATAACCTAAAAATATTAACTAATGATTAAATGGGTCTGTTTGATGAATTGGAATAATGCTGCTGGAATTGGCCTCCTGCATTTTGTATGCAGACGACACCTTCGGCGCATGGAAGAAACGTCCCGAAGGATTTCAGGAGGGGTTTCCTTAATGTTATCACAAGCATCATTAATTCGCTGCAGCAGCTGTTCCCGGGAGGTAATCGGCTCGGAATAGACATAGCTTTTTAAGTTACCCCATAAATAAAAATCTGGGGGAGTAAGGTCGGGACTTCTCGCAGGCCACGCAACTGTCCCAAATCTGCCAATCCACTTTCCGGGAAATTCGTTTTCCAAATATTCTTTGATAGGTCTCGCATTATGAGCGGGCACCCGTCTATCTGCCATAAATAGCAAATATTAAATTTTAACTGTTATAAGTACCGTTGCATTTGCCAAACAATGTACCAAATTTCAAATATCTTACAGTTCTGGTCAAAGTAATGTAGCGAGATTCTATCCCGAATTATAATAGCCTTTGTATGTCTTTTTTCGAGTCAAGGGAAAATTGTTAACGATTCCACTGAAGCCATGAGTTTTACCATTCAATGCGTGTTTACCTAAAATTCTGCAATGTAAATAAGAAAAGTGATATACCGTTGGAAAGCCAACATGTTGAAGCAACTTTTATCAACTTTGCAGAATTGTACGTATAAAGCACCGTTATGCAATTACTGTTTGAATTTTCGATGAAATTCCATTTTAAAATTTCTGTTAAGTTTGAGTAACTGTATCTTGAAAGTGCCGATAATGTTGGCAACAGGAAAATCTTCAGTTTTTGTGAAATTTTATGTAGTTTCTGAAACTGAAATCAAATCTTGGATTAAGTCATCAGGAGTGCTGCAAATTACGATTTTGCGTGACAAGTCACGATTTTCGATGACTTTCACAAAAAGAGCGATAGCAAGGTAACGGTAAAAAAAATTCCGATTGTATTGGTAATTTTCTTGCTGAAACAAGTTGCGCTATCAACCCTTACAGTATTGACCACCCAATGCGGGACACCCTGTATACTTTAATGCTGAAAATAGATATGATGCAGCAACGATAATGCATTGGGCCGCTGTGTGTGGCTGTCACTGCATCATATCTATATCAAGCATAACTCCTCGCACTCGGATTTTTTAGTGGGTTCAAAATGTGTGGTTTATTTTGATGAATGCGTCATCTAAAAAAATCTTAGAGAATAAAAAAGAACTATGTAATTAAATCGGGGGAGTCTCGCCGAATCCCGATAATTGCGACGGACCATGCCGAGTTTCAAGAATTCGTTTCTCTATGAATGAGTTATGTCACAGAGAGTCGACCGAACGGTCACGATAAAATTTTTCACAGGAGAGTTTTTTTAAACGGTTTTTTTTTTTTGGGAGATTTCAGTATCTGCGGCGCCAAATTTTGATGATGGCATTTCATTAATATTGGCCTGAAACGACCGAATCTGCAATCTTTTTCGCGAAATCGTAACGGCTCTCCAGATATTCAATGTCATAGTTTGAATTTTCTATATGAAGCCAGTTACGGAATTTGATAAGAAAAGGAGGATATTTCCGCTTTACACATTGGGTGTTCGATGCCATCAAATTGACGTTTTAATTTTAATCAGTCCCACTAGAATAATAAGTTTTACCAATTTGGCAATGGTATTCATAATATGAAATGTCAAAATATATTTGCGAGCAAGAATTGTAAAATTTACTGGACAGCGAAGCCAATCAAATTGAAAATGTTATTTTCGGTACAATACTATTGATTCACATCAATTTGTAATAAAAATATCCCCAATTTCCCTTTAAAAACTGAACTACCCCCATATAAAAGTCAAACTTTGACATTGAATATCTAGAGAACCGTTACGATTTCGCGGAAAAGGATTGCAGTTTCAGTCGTTTCAGGCGAATATTAATAGGATATATCAGATGCAATAATAATTACTTGCTAAAGCTTCGTACTCTATTTGCAAATTTACCTACGCACTCTTCAGCAAAAATTAGGAATCATGCAAGCACAGGTCTAAATTGTAAAAATAAGAGGAAATATATTTTTAATTGGGGGATGACATTAGCATCTAGTAATGTTCCAATGCGTTTCTTTGAAAAAAAAAAAAAACGAGACATAGCTAATTTCGATCCCGGCCAAAATTTGGATACCCTTCGCTTCCCTCGGACTAAAAGTTTTTTCGGGCGTACCTACGACTTGTATATAATCCCCCCTCCCCCATACTTTTCCTTCTGTCTTCACAAAAATTCCGTTGCGTCGACAAAACAATATTTATGTGAGGTTACGTTGGAATAAGTGGGCAAAAAAAAAAATTTACTCAGAAAATGTTATTGGGGGATGCGGGAGAATGGCTCCATAATACGATTCCATGTGTTTTGATCTTTTTAGTTGCTTTCATAAGGGCACATTAATTCAAGGTTTTGTGAAATTGGTGTAAAAATGTTTCTTAGAAGAACCTTATTTGGGGGGTTGGGTTTGTATGGCACCCCCATGACCCCATGGTCCGATTTGATTCAGATATGTTTTGTGTCATCGAGAGAAACACATTTGTGTGTAATTTTGTTGAAATTGGTGCACAAATCAAAAAGTTTTTCTTAGAAGAACCTAATTTGGGGATTGGGTTTGTATGGCAGCCCCATGACCCCATTGTTTCTTCTTCTTCATTACCGTAACTCCTAGTGGAGCATGGTACGTTGATGACTACCGTGTGTAGTCATCAACGTTACAAAGACAACTGAATTCGGAGTGTGATACGGTTGTCAACCATACCACTTCCTAGTCGCATTGTTAGTTTATATTCTACGATAAGAATATTTCTTATCATCTTTTTTTTTTTTGATTTGATCTATTCTTACATATGTTTTGTGTTATCAATAGAAATACATTTGTGAGAAATTTCGTTGAAATTGGTTCGCAAATGAAAGTTTTTCTTAGAAGAACCTAATTTGAGGAATTGGGTTTGTACGGCGCGGCGGTACGACCCCATTGTGTAGGGTGGCCAGATGCCCCGTATTTTACGGGTTACCTCGTTTTTCGGGCATCGAAAGTCCAAAAACCCGTAATCCATAAAAATCAAATACGGGGCAAACGATGGATAATTTAAGAAAATGGGGATTAAGAGGAATTTTGTGTAACTTCGCCTCTAATTAATAAATATGTTCAGGAGATGAAGAGATGCCGATGAAGTGAAGCTATCAATAATAGCAGCAAAATATGATTCGATTTTTGAAACTGGACTTTTCTATCCTTTAGCGTATTTAGGAACCCTTGTTCAGTTTGTCCAGACGCAGGTGACGAAATCGATCATCTTTTCTAGTGGCTAAGTACCAAAAAACCCTTATCGATTTCGTTTCCTGAAGTGGACGAGCTCGCATAGGGTTTTATGTCGAAAACAGGCAAAAACTTGTTCGAGCTGAAAAAGGGTTTTTCTTTGCTGTTTTTGACGTAAAATGTACTCGACGTACAGAGGACGAAATCGATAAGGTTTTTGGGTAGTTTTGCCACTAGAAAGCTCATCGATTTCGTCCCCAAGCAGGTAACGTAAAATAAACAAGGTTTCCTATAAATACTCGTCCTGGCAATTAATTCACCGATCGAGAGAATATTCTCGCTTTGCGGTAACGCATGGACAGATAGCCGGAACTGACTAAATATTTACACTGTCAAGGGTGAGCCTAAAATAAAATGCAATTTTCAAATAACATGTAAAAATAACGGCATAAAAAATTGTTTTTTAATTTTTGCCCCGTAAAAAAATTGAAAACCCGTATTTTATACGCTAGTGACCCGTAAATCGAAGGCAGGCAGGTGGTAACCCTACCATTGTGTGATTTTACCGATTCAAACATACAAACTGCCTTCAGCAAAAAAAAGTATTTGTGAAAAATTTAAGCTTCATAGCTTTTAAATTTGCCGAGTAAAACCACCGCCGTCTATATATTAAGGCCGCAATGTAGACTCGTAAACGTCAAATCCGCAGTTGAAATTGCATTGCATTGTTGTTGCCTCTTATGACATTGTTGTTGTTTGCCCGTGTTCGACGAACAATTCAATACGGATCCATGACGTCATTGTACAGCTGAGTTGCGGCTATGATATATCTAGATGGCGTTGGTAAAACGCGTCGCAACAGACAGACAGACGGACATCGCCCAATCGACTCCCCAAGTCATGCTGATCAGAGATATGTGTACTTTTTGTATGGTCGGAGATGCTTCCTTCAATGCGTTACAAACTTCATGACAAAGTTAATATACCCTTTCACCAGGGGCGGCGCATAAGGGCCCGCAGGGCCCGCGTGGCGGGGAGGCCCACGAGATTTAGGGGCCCAAAAACCACATGAAAGATTTTTCGAACCATAAAAACAGCACGATTGCGAAAAACAACACTGCGACGTAGATATTTTTTGTAGACAAGAGGAGATATACACTTTTCAAAAAATTTAAATGCGTAAGTTATTGTTCTTCTTTCACCATGTCCCCTAGATAAATAAATTAATTATTGTCCTAAAATTTTTGAAACTGCATGAGACAATCCGGATCCCCAAACGGCATGGCTGTGCTATTTGCTGTAACTGTAGACGCGGTTTATAATCCGATCCACCCGTTTCCTTTCCAAGTACCATATCGGCAAAACAGATTATTTAGGTCCCTCTGCAAATAAACTACATATCTTAAAATATTTTTAGTCGTATAGTACCTTTTCTAAGCATTCGGACTAAATTCCAATCCACTATGTCATGAACTGTCGAAAACGAACAAAATTATTTGAGAGTGGTTCTAAACTTAATTCAAAGTTAGTACGGCATGTGTGTATGCCGTTGAAAACTAAAATATTTTATCTTGCTTGCGGTATCGGGTATATACACGGTCAGGGCTGTGGTGCAGAGGCCACATTTGGTTTGAAAAGAGTATTGTCAAGATTGCTGTATAATACTAATTACAAATGTTCTTAAAATTGAAGGATACTCGTATAAATTAGAGCGCACACATTTAAAGCTGGAACAAGGAATAGACTTGGATCATGATAACGTGTCACTTTTTTCAATTGTCTAGCAAGCTACAAATTTAGGCCGCCGACACAGGAAGCGCCCGAATCTATTTTTTAGATTCTTCGTTCTGGAAAATTAATTCATTTTCTTAGATTTTTACAGAATGAAAATTTAAAAAAATGGATTGACCGTGTGTGCGGCATTAGGCTAGATAGGGCGCTCGTCTTCAAATCATAAGTTCACGGTAGCCAGTCTCATTGTTGGCGCAAGTAATTTACTATGCTTAAATATAACCAACACCTTTAGAAGTCAATGCTGCGCTGCGTGACCATTTAAAAACGTTACAACAAGAAGGCTATTCTTAATACAAAAATAAAAAGGGTCAAAAAAGCTCTTAGAAGTACGACGTTCTTAATTTTAGTAGAAACACTTAACGTCAAAACCATGTTTCAAAAGAGTTGGTTTAACCCTCATCCAGCGGGATAGGTACAGGTGTACCTTTTTCGTTTTTAAAACACCGTAACTTGTTTGCTATGGGTCCGATCGGTCTGAAATTTTCTGACATCTCTACGATTTTAGTTTAAAATATGTATTCCAAATTTCAGAAATGTATGACCACCCATCCCCAAGTTAGGGAGCAAAATTAATCTTACACCCTTTAACGGCGGCAAAGGTACATTTGTACCTTCATATATTTTGTATGAAAGAAAATTTACAAAAGACGAAAATAAAATATTTTTGGTGAATGCTCATGCTTAGAGAGACTTATTATAGCATCAATAAGTTGAGAATCGAGTGATGTATAAAAGTATTTGATTTACGATTTTTATTTGTAATGATCAAGGTCCTTGGAGATATCGATATATAAGGACTAGGCTAACTCATACAGCGGTTTTTGGTTATTTTACATCAATCTGAAGACTTTTACTGGCATACCAAACTTTTTGAAGTATGTAATGGCTTGGGGCAACCAATACAATGTATAACGCCTTCTTTCTCCCCATAACATCTAGTGAAAATTAGGTTTGTAAAAAATGCTAAAATTGTGGATGCCAAAATTTTGGATTTTAGCGGTTGATTTTCTTTACAACAAATTCCCATAATTTGTATTCCATCACCTAATATTTATGATTTGTGTAATTCGGGACGTCCACCCGAGTTCCTTTTGAAGTTTCAGCTGAAAACCAGCAGAAGCCTCCAACCAAATTTCTAAATGGATGTTTGGGTGGTACATAAACTTGGTTGAATTGTACGTCGGTACCATATATAGATACCAATAACTGCTATAGTATTCTATAGCACATGTCTTCGGTTTCGTGTCTTAATTTTTCAATCGATCCTTGGATTTAATTACATATACGAGAAAAAAAAATTACAATTAACCAACAACAATCACAATTAAAATTTTAGATATTTTTCTACTACAGGAATTGGCCTGAGTTTAGATTTACAAAGATTAGAGACTGAAAATTATACTAGCCGATTCTACTTGCTTGTTGCTTGACAGGACCTTTCTTTCGTATAATAACACATTTACTCATTTTTCCAATATATTTATCGCTTCAAATATTGTTGTTTTATGGAAACGAGAATGTGATAATTTTTGACGTTTTTTTTGTTAGCGATAACGGGTTCTAGTAATAGAATAATATATTGGGGGCAGGGGGGTAAATTGTAACCAAAGACTCCACAATTCGCAAATCAAACATACCAAATTCTTCTAAAATCATTAATGACTTAATTTGAACCGTTTTCTACTTTTCATTTGTAAATCAATTTTAGATTTCCTCAAATTCAAATTCCAAGCAACCCATTTTTTCAATTTTCTTTTTAAAATTTTGCCTATTTTCTAAATTTACCCACTCCAAAAATTAAATCCACATAAACCCAACTTCTTAAAACATTCACTTAGGCAAAAACAGTTACTAATTTGTGACTAGTCAACATAATATAACGGTTTTACGGTCAAAATTCATACAAATAGTGAAGATTTTCATACAAAATGTATTAAGGTACAGGTGTACCTTTGCCGCCGGCAAGCGTTGTAAAAATCTGCCGCTGGATGAGGGTTAAGCTTTAAGGTCAAAACTCTTTAGTCATCAGTCACAGTCATTTCCTATACATATTGACAGATTGTCAGTCAATCAGTTAACTGGCAATCTGTCAACTTGTATGGAAAATGACTGTGACTGAAAAGTGTCGATCGACCTTAAGAGTGTTTTCGATCGATTTCAGTGATAGGGGGGCCCACTCAAGAAGTTGGCGGGAGGGCCCCGAGTGAAGTTATTCCGCCACTGCCTTTCACTCTATGAGCCAAGGGTATACAAAAATAGCTCATGACTGAGTGAATTGCACCACGAATTGCTTTTCGAGAGTGGGGTGAGTGCTACCACCAGAGACGTAAAATTTGGGCATCTTTTACTAAGCATTTTTGGATTCTAAATACAAGAGACAAGACCTCGTATTGTGGATGCTTCAAAGCCCCGCTAGAACTTTGCATCTTAAAAAATAAAAGATTCAGTTGATAAATAAAAAAAAACTTTATTTTTTACAAGGTATAACTTTACCCAAAACAACACTATTCCGCTGTTTCTAAAAAAATTGGGCACAACGATTGTAAAATGCTTCTTGCATCCGCATCAGTTTCACGCCTTGCAGCATTTTACTTCGATGTAGTGTCTATGCTTCACTTTCCACTAAATCGAAATTTATAATGAATTTTTCGTTTTGGCTTTATACATTTTTTTTATTTGAGTACTAGCCAAAAAGCCGCCTCTAAAATTTGGCGCTCCGGGCGACCGCCCGGCTTGCCCACCCCCCCTAGGAGCGGGCGCTGCTTACATGATGATCTTAAGTTTCATTTTAGATCTTTAATTTATTTTAAGTTTAAGAATGAAATGTTGGAGAGAGCCGTCCGTAACTTTCAGGAGAGGATCCAAATTTGTATCCAGCAAGAAGGAAGTCATCTCCAAGACATTATTTTTCGAACTTAATTAAAGTATGTATATTTCAAAAGTGCATTTAAAATCTACTACTTGTTTGTTTTTATTAATTTTATCGCACCGTTTCCCAGTCGTTCAATAGTGAAAAACATGCGTTTCCTCTGCTCCACCTTATAGTACAGCAAGCGAATATACATTTTCCCCTAATATCACACGGATGGCCCTCGGCAACAATTCCTTTTGAATGGGATATCATATAAAACACCGTGCTGAGTATTTATTTCTAAGGGCAGACAAAAACCTTTAAAAGGGCGATCAGCAGACGAGCCCAAAGTTGCTAAAAAAGCGGCGAAAATTTAAATTTTGCGATTATCAAATATCATTTCTCGCGGCAGAATTTTACTCTTATAGCACATTGCTGCCTGAGCAGCATTTCTTTTTGAACGGCATAAATCATTCAGGACACCATGCTTAGTATATATTTCAAAAGGACTTTTTCACTTTTCATCAGCTTAAAGTATTTATTTATTTTAAGATACTGTTGAAGGTATAGCCTTATTACAGGGGTTCTGGTGTAATTTACATATTGTTATATTGTTGTGTTTTATAATATTTCAAAAGTAATTCATCAAAATTCTACATTAATTCATAAAAATAATTCAGCAGGATATATGAAAATGTAAGTTAAAAATTAAGTTAAAAAAAAAAATTCATAAAAAACAAAAAAGAAATGTTCTATTCATTCAAACAAAAACTTCTTAATTTGACTGATTCTAATGTGAATAAGTACAATTTTCTTATTTCTTCATTGTTTCTAGAATTAAGGACTTCGATAAGTGTAGCTAGTGTACTCAAGTTAGGTAGGTAGTATTTCCTTAATTGGCAATTTATTGGGCATTGAATCATCAGATGTTCGATGGTGTCTCGTTGCCGGTGATTGCAGAGTGTACATATGTTGCTCATGCTAAACGTATAAGTATTCCCAGCAATGCAAATTCGTTGGTTATACTTGTTGCACATCCGGATTTGCGCTATGCAGCGTTTCTGGTGAGCAGGAATGTTTTGAAGAAGATACCACGCTGATCTCGCTACTTCTTCCCTTGAAAATTGGTACCAACATGTTGAGGTGCTGGCTATGGCTCTACTGTAGTCACTGGTTAGCGATTTCGCACTTAGAATATTTATTATTTCGTCGATATTTCGTTGTTCTGCGCAGTTCTCCATCAGGTGCAGATAGTCACGAAGTTCAATCGAAAGTTCAGCTTTCAGTTTACCAAGCCAATTGGTGGTATTCCCTCTCTCTACCTCGTTCTGTTGCTGGCTCAGACATAATTTGGGATATCGTTCATTTGGTAGTCTTGATACTCTACTCAACCATCTTAATGTTTTCATCATGATTTTGACTTTCAGATGTACTCGTCCGCATTCTGTT
Source organism: Microchrysa polita (assembly GCA_949715475.1). Classification (NCBI taxonomy): domain Eukaryota; kingdom Metazoa; phylum Arthropoda; class Insecta; order Diptera; family Stratiomyidae; genus Microchrysa; species Microchrysa polita. The sequence continues at coordinate 75,187,908 of OX454418.1, read as the reverse complement.
CTCACTATATGGGCTGATGTGTTTCTCGGTAAATAAAGTAACCACTTTATGTAATCTTGTTGAACCTTTTCAATTTTCTGAAATCCATCGACTCCCCATACTTCAGCGCCGTACAATGCAACTGCTTCTATCATGGAATCAAATAATTTAATTTGGGCTTTCCATCCAATTTGTTGGCTGTATAATAAGCTATTCATGCTGGATATTGCAGCAGCTGCTGATTTCTTCCTGTTATTAATTTCATTACGCCAGTTACCAGTTCGATAAAGTGTACTGCCAAGGTATGTGAATTCAGATTTTATCTCGATTTCTTTTTGTTGGTAATAAAATTTCTTCCTTATTTTCGTTTATATTTTCTTCTCGAAAATCATAATTTTTGTTTTCTCAACATTGACAGTTAGCTTTTTGCGACAACAGTAAGTTTCTAGGTGGTTTATTTTATCTTGTAGATCTACAGTCGAGTTTGCAAAGATAACAATATCATCGGCATATGCAAGCATCATTATATCTTTTTTATATGTGATATTAATTCCTTTGAAGCCATTCTGTCTTAAGAATATTTCGATGTCATTGATATACAGGTTAAATAATAAAGCGCTTAATGGATCGCCTTGAAGTACGCCTTTTGTAACTCTAACGTTTTGTGAGTAATCTTGGCCGTTTTTAACACTCACTGTAGCTGAGCTGTATATTCTCCGAATTAGATCTACTATTCTTGTACTAATTTTATTTGATGCTAGGTGTAGCCACAACAGGTTATGGTCGATACTATCGAATGCACCCTTAAAATCGATGAATATTGCATATAATGGAATTTTCTTTTCTGTAATTTGTCTGTCAATTAACGATCTGATCGTAAAGAGATTGTCCATACAGCTGCGATTTTTTCTGAACCCAGATTGATGTTCAGGCAAAAGTTGTTGTGATTCAGCAAAATTGTTAAGCCTATCCGCTAGTATGCTTGTCATCAGTTTGAAGAGACCATTTTCAAGAGCGATTGGTCGGTAGTTGTTTGCATCATTTGGGTCCCATTTTTTAAATACCATTGTTAGATTAGCATTGCCAACAATTTCCACGTTTGTCTGATTCTTGATCTCATTAAAGATATTTTTGATTGTGCACAAACCGTTTTCTGGCAAGTTTCGAAGGAATTCGTTAGGTATACCGTCAGGACCTGGAGTTTTATTCATACCCAGTCTTTGTATTGCCCTTTTTACCTCGTCTGTGCTAATATCTTCTTCTAAATTGGTATCAACTATGAAAGGGAGAGCTTCAGCAGTAAAATTTATGGGTGTATATATAGATTTCAGGTGTTTGGTCCACATGTCAGTATTTATTACTGGTTCATTGACAGTTTTTCTTCTTAATTTTTTTTATTTCAGCCCAGAATGTTGTGCTGCTTTTTAGGTCGTTCAGATTCTTCATAGCAAGCTGATTATATTGGTTTTTGGCGTTTTTGATTTGCTGGTTGTACTCATTTCTGGCAATTTGATAGGCCTTCACATTGACGGAAGAGTAACATTTTTTCATACTTTTATATGCAATTTTCACTTTTTGTTTTTTCTCCAAGCAGTCAGCTGTATACCAGTTATTTTTATGCATTTGATTGTTATTTTCATGAGATGTTACGACATTTTTGATCATATTCAGTGATTCAGCTGCCTTGTAGATTTCATCAACGAATTGACTCCATGATATGCGTGTCGGTAGCCATTCCAATTGGACCTTATATGCTTCAGTTAATTCAGGATTCCACTGCAGTTTTTCATAACTAACTTCTTGTGCTTTACTTCGGCGGTTAATCGTCAAGTTTCGCAATTTTAACGTACACGGTAGGTGATCTGATAAGTGGACAAAATCATTCACGACAAAATCCGTAATTTTTTCAGTAATATCTGGGCTAGTCCATACCAGATCGACAGTGCTGCTGCCGTTTGACTTTATACATGTATACTCGCCTTCCTTATCAGTTTTTATTCGACCATTTATTAATGTTAAACCAAACGAATGAAATAAATTTGATAGCAGTTTACCTCTTTTGTTCGTTGTTCGATCTTTATTGTTGCGACAATCGGCAAGATCCAGATTCACCCAAGGAATCTCTTCGCATTCCCAATCTGCTTTACCAACTCTTGCGTTGAAGTCGCCCAGTAAAATAACATTATTGTGTTGATGTATGATCGGTGTAATATCGTCTTCTAATAAATCAATGAGAGCAGAGTCGTTGAGAGACGGTGAGAGGTAAAAGCAACCCAATAATTAGCTTAAAGTATGTATATGTCATAATAAGGCATTAATTAAAATTTGAGGTCGCTAGCGATATTTTGTCGAAAGTTATGGCCGAATGAAATTATCAAGGAGGAGTCATTTGTATGGGGGGTAGGGGAACCCTTATTCCGATTTTTCCCATTTTCAATACCGTTCAAGATGTGGTCAAAAGAAACATCTGACCAAAATTTCAAAGCGCTAGCTTCATTATTTCGGGAGTTATCGTGCGAACCGACAGACACGGACAGACAGACAGACAGATAGACATACAGACAGACAGACAGATAGACAGACAGACATGGCTCATTCGAATCAGTAACCGACCCTGATCATTTATCAGTGGCGTAATGTACGGTGTTCCATGTGTTCAGTGGAACACGGGCCCCCAAGCCAAAGGGGCCCCAAATCCGAAATCATAACGAAATTTTGTTTGTGTAAGTGAGCTATAGAATTTTGGGTATGGTCAAGCTTGGATCTCTAAGTATTATACACTGTTTGCACCGGAGACGCGCAACTTAACTCAACAGTCATCAGAACAATCCATAAATTATAAAGGTTTTTGCTCATAATAATATTGAAAATTAATAAGGGTTCAACTTCAGACGGGGTGCCACTCTTTGAAGGTTCTTGCGTAAAATTGGGCCAATAATCAGCGCCCGCTCTAGGGAGGGGTGGTATTTTGGGTAGTACTTCATAGACGGAAAACTACATGAAAGCTGAAACTTATTTCCGGTAAAAAAGACTAAAACACTAGTAAATTAATGGTAATTAGCTCGAGGGCGTTACTGACAAAGGACTGCAACTCCATAAATTGCAGGGATAAAACCGTTACTTAATTTTAGATTCCACACTGAAAAAATCATTTGCTTAAAATAAGAACAAAATACAATAAAAAACAGCCAAGAAATTATTTTTCCTGATTTAAGATGTATTTTCTTGTTCCAAGAAAAGTTTTTGCTTAAAATAATGCTTATTTTTTTATTTTAAGCAAAAACTTTTCTTGGAACAAGAAAAAACTTCTTAAATCAGAAAAACTTTTCTTGGAACAAGAAAATACATCTTAAATCAGGAAAAATTATTCCTTGGCTGTTTTTTATTGTATTTTTTATTGTTTTAAGCAAATGATTTTGTTCAGTGCATGATAATGAAATTGCTTTTTAAAACGCGTTTTTTGCTCTCGCACGAAAATTGTTAGGTGCACAGTTTTTTTTAAGTTGTGTTTAATGGCCTTCGAAAAATTTACCAAAATCAAAAATCAGCACCAAACGTTTTTAGTAAAGCAAACAAAGCACACGAAGGAAGTAACTGTGTGATTGTATCGTAACCTCAACTAGTCGTTAAGAACCTCAGGAAACAGATAAAATTTCAAGAAGCTAGAGTCTGAAGTGAGCATTTGTCCAGGATTTATCAACAAGATTGGTTGACTTAGAGTCTGCTTCTTGACATATCCTGGTTTCTCGTCTCAGTTCATTTCGCTCAGTAGTATTCCGTGAGATTACCGATATTGAGGCACTATAGGGGGATCAAATTGGCATTACTGAAACCTTAGGGACGTAAGCTGTCCTTAGATTACCTTTTGGATTTGTCAGTAATATTTCGCATTTCTTAACGACTACTCCAATACGTCTTTCTCGGGAAATTGCAGTCTAGATTGACGTTCTCAAGTTCATAATGATGAAAAAGGATACATTCAGCACTCGATGAGCATAAAGGTTGAGTTGGATAGGAACGACTCTTCTTTTCCGGTTTCTTTTCTGTTTTCGTATGGAATCTTAGGAATGGAAAACTTATTTCTAGGTGGGATTCAAATAACTCAAAATGTGTCAGAAAAGCATCCTTCCTGGTCAAATAGAGTCGACGCATCCCATGAATATTTAAAAAAAAAAATCTTAGGTGCGGCAGTTTTGCCCGGGGCGGCGTAGGTGCAAGAGCGGGCGCTGCCCATAATCCAGTTATTGGAGATTATTTAAATATCGATTGATTGCTCAGCAAAGAAAAATATGTTCACAATGTGATGATATAGGATGAACTATTGATCAACCACAGCTAACCACAGGTACTAAGAACATTGAAAAAGGTTTAAGTGAGAAAACCTTTACTTTTTTAACTCGGACTCAAGAAATCAAGTAACAGATGTCTGTCGACAAACTAGCGAGTCAAGATACGTAAATCATTTGCATTTGGAGCATCTCTACCATGAATTTTGTTTCAGTCGATTTAGTTTTCCTTGGTTATGGATGTGATCCACATATAGTCTGTCAGCGACTCTTACGAGGTAGAAGGGCACTCCTAAAGGTTGCCTATCGCCGCGTCTCTTGGATTTTGTGATAAATAGATGATTAAATTATTCTAAATTCAATTTTGTCTCAAAAAATGAAAATTTTTTTTTAGAAAATTACGTTCGTTGCTTTTGTTTATAATGTAGACTGCTTTAAATGTAGGTTATGTTCTTTAATTTTTTTTTTGTGAAAAAAAATCGAGCGTGAGGGGCCCCCATTTCGATCTCGAACACAAGAAAATTGGGAAACGTTACGCCACTGTCATTTATACTTTGTCATACTTCCGGTGGCTCCTTTGAGATGTTATATAATATCGGCGTAACAAAAACAATATACCCTATACCATCTTATGTGTATAGTGTAGGGTATAAAAAACCAAACATGTAGTGAAACCTCTCCGTGAATTTGAATTTGAATGAGAAACCTATTTATATTTACCTCTGTGCATACCTATATTTCAATTTGATTCAATTAGTTTACCTGTTAAAAAATTCACCATATGCAATTTTTTAATCAAAAAATAAAAATTTAAAAATTCAAATCATTTGGAATTCAATTCATTTTTTTTTATTCTTTTTCATCCCCCTAATTTAAAAGTGAGCAAAATTCCAAAATTTTCATCAATCAATAGATTGAAAATATTTACTTTTTCGCTTGTATTCCACGCATTGTTTCATCCAATCATTCATTTATTCGTTTATTTGAAAAATCTTTTTTCCCTCGCCTCGTCATATTTTCCATAACGGAATCCATCTCCTCCGAATACCAGAAACCAGTAGTGTTCATTTACAGTATACCTATACTCATTCATTCCATGGGCGCCATATTCAAATCGAACAATTGCCAATTGTCGAACACGCGTGTACAATGTGTACGTCAAACCAACGCCAGAAGGCTCTACAAAAGGAGAACACCACAGAAGAAAAAAAAAAAACGAATTTCGAAATATAAAACAATTCAAATTTATTTTGGCATTCCCTCATCGGAATGTATTGAATTAATAAACGAAATCTGAAACTTGCCGAAAGGAAAAGCACTTCAATTTAATAACAATACAATTATACGTTTCGTCTTTTTTTTGCATATAAAAATCTGCGGAAAAAATATGTGAAATTGAATATTCTCGTATGACTGATCCTTGTAGATTGTGTGATACGCGTATATTCGTTGAATTTCGGAATACATGAACTTTCCGAATGGAAAAAATATGGATATTTACACAGACCTTTGGAGTAGAATTGTAGGCATGTAAGAATGTACATATGAACATATATATGTTACGCAAATATATTACAAATATGGCTTTATACATGCTGAGACTGAGACAATGTCCTTTGAAATGATACCTTTGCGAAAAATTTGATATTGCATCGTTCTTGATTCTGAGAGATGGCATACAGCCTGTTGAGTGTAAAGATTAAGCTAATATCACTGAGCAAATCGAGTTATTGGATTTAGTAAGGACAAGGACAACTTTCATTTTGTTTGACTGGGGTATCAAGTATCGCTATAATGTTTATTTTCTTTATCAAATATGCATTCATTTATGCAAGAATTGAACATAAATTTCTACTCAAAATTGAGCTTATTAAAATATATCTTCATGCTCGCGAGTGTACGGGAAATTCCGTTGAATAACCAAGCCCCAAGCCGTCGGACTATCACGACCCCAGGATAGAAAAATCACTAAGGCAGCTCATAGCCACCGGTTGTTGTTTTTGCTTTCGTCACAAGATTACACTAAAATATTCATGAATTCAATTTTTGCATACATAAAGAAGGAATGTCTTTCCACTTGTTTCATATTTTCGCTCCCATTCGCTCTAATGTATGAGTTTTTGTGCTTGTTTTTGTTGTTGTCTGTGCATTGCCGTTTATTATCGTTTCCCTTTCCAGGCATATACGAACACCGCAACCCCTCAACTGCTCTTCATAGGATCGTATTGTTTGTTGACAAGGAAAAGTGCCAAAAAGTCAAAACACCCCATCATATCATACTATAAATCCTGCTTGGTGGGCGGTATGTAGTTGTTTAAGTTGGGTGGCGAATATATAAAAAAAAATCGTCGCTTCATTGCAGGGAAAACACCTTCGTACTCACGCTTTTAATATCATTTATAAATTTAAATAACTGGAGAAAAAATTCAAAATATTAGTCCTATGCGACAACGCTAGCTGCTGCAGCCCTTTTGTTGGCATTAGACTCGATAAAAGCCAATTGGAAAACATGCTCCTTGAAAGAATGGCAAACAATAGATAGACGTCTCCAAATACTAACATTGCCGGGAGGGCGTTTGCATAGGTAACCTGCGATGATACCTCTGTGTCGTACCTGCTGTAAGCAAACAATAAGGATCTTATCATATGCTCTCATATATGACAAACATTTATTACTCTGGGAAATAGGTTCTTTCGTGTTTGTCTTCTTGAAGATTGCTTGACATCGTTACATGAAAGAAAAAATGGAATTTGCATGCATATCTTTTGCTTACCATCTTTACCGTCACCATTTACTATTCTGCCAATTTTCACGCTTTTAGAGCACAACATAGATGAATTATATTTTTTTATTAGGGCGACAGGATCAATTATTTATGTATGTATTTTAGAAAATGGAAAAACATGCATAAGCATACATAAATTGTTGTATTTAATATGTACATATTTGCTGGGCTAGATTTTCCATATGGGCAACATGAGCAACTTTCCGGGGCGGCAAATTTTTGGAACTTTCTTTTGGTTTGAATTCCGTAAAATGTGCATTTTAAAATCGCAAGGATCAGTTGTCATAATTAGAAAAATGTTAATTCATTTTAGCTATGTTTACTCCAAGGCGCTCAATAGCACGCATCGAATTGTAATCTAACTCCATCATTAGGTGTGTTTTTTTGGTTATCCAGCTGACGCACCTGTCATTTTTTTTATATGAAGTTTCGTTACCCAAACCTGCACGGGATAACCAAAAAAACACACCTATTGTAAGTTGGGATTTATCCATGATGAAAAATTCTGCTAGAAGCATTCACTGCGAATGGTCTACTCGTGGCACATGTGTTTTTTCTGATATGGGAGGTGCTCTTAGTTTTAATCCAATTGAGCTGATTTTTGGTGAGTAGTATGATGGCGCCCTCTAATGGCGATATACTAGAATTTGGCTTTGTGCTCCAACTTTGGGAGTGTTATGGACATGTCATTTTGCAAAATTCAAATTGGGGGATAAAGGGGGTAATTTATCGGAGCAACTCAATTTTCAGCAAAATCATCTTCGACATAATATGAATACCAAATTTCATGGCTCATGGTAATTTTTTATCAGAATATCGTTTGCGTTTATATATGTATAATATAAATCCGAATGCTTATTTTTCGTAGATATTTTCCCAAAACAATTAAATAAATTAATATACTTGGCCAAATATTTCTAGCCCAATCCTGGGCAATCTCCGCTGAAATTGAAGCATTTTCACGACTATCTTTGTTGCTACATATGTTGTGGATTTTTTTCAACCAATCCAATCCAACAGAACTTCCATTTATGCTGCTTTCTAGTCTTCCGAAGTCCTCAGTTTTCTGCTGCAAAATTGATCCAGTAACTGAAGCAATTTCGCTCCTTAAAGGTACATTTTCCTCGACACGACTGCACGACAGCGACTCGCTCATTCCATATAAAAACTCGTTTTAAAATGAGAGAGAAACGAGTTTTTATAATGAGCGAGTCGCTGTCGTGCGGCCGCGTCGAGGACAACGTACCTTTAGATTGCAAACCACTTCAATGGAGCTTCATCCGTGCACCCAGCTCTTTTCTTTCCGGTAGTCACAATTTTTTCACCGGAAGTGTACACTATGACTGGGTATTAAAAATTTACTCCTTCGATACTAAATTGTGGATATGGTTGACTTCGAAAGTCCGCAAATTCGGTAAATTTGCGAATTGCACAACCATTTTCCATTTTTATACCCTTCGCTCATAGAGTGAAAGGGTATATTAACTTTGTCATGAAGTTTGTAACGCATTGAAGGAAGAATCTCCGAACATATAAAACGTATGCATATATTACGATCAGCATGACTTGGGGAGCCGATTGGGCGATGTCCGTCTGCCTGTCAGTTGCGAGTTTTGACAAACGCTATAGCGCATTAAATGTCGCGGTTTTGTTGTAATTCAATGGAAAAAAAATTATCGCGCCCCTTCTTTCCCTTAAAAACTACTGAAGTGCATTTGAGCCTCAGTTCGCCAAACTCGAGTTCCAAGAATAGCCCCAATACTAAAAGTGTCCAGTAAATTCTCACAACGGCTGCTTAAGAGATTTCGACCCTTGAAAAATTCGACGCGCCCCTCATTCCCTTAAAAACTACCCCCGTCAAGTTAGCATTACCACCCCGGTAGCGGCGAATTCAAGAATTTTCGTAAAACAAAAAATATCCAATTAATTGTCGCAGGAGCGGAAACGCATACTGCATCCTTAAAAAAATTGGTCGCGCAAACTACCCTTATCTTAATGGACAATTTTAGTATTGGGGCGATTCTTGCAACTCGAGTTTGGCAATGCCCTCAATGGTAGTTTTTAAAGGGTAGAAGGGGCGCGACAAATTGTTAGAAGGGTGGATGGATGGATGGATGGATATGGCGCTGAGATAGGTTGGGCTGGTTGCGCCCAATACTGCAGCCTGCTGGCTTATTGTATTTCCCATCTAAGCGAGAAAGTTTCAGGTTATGAGCTCTGTCCTTCGTATGAGTCTTAGAAGAAAGTTAACCAGGTTTACTTTGGGTGCACCCATTATGGTAGCTTGAGCCCCAATGAAATTTTGTCTCCAGCTCATAAGAGAGCGGGGCATTCGAAAATAACGTGCGATGCTGATTCCTCGTCTTCGTTGCAAAGGCGGCAAAGTGGGTCTTGAGAGTAGATCCCTATTGTATGCAGATGTTTCCGTAGGGTACAATGACCGGTTATAAGGTCTGTCCCTGCCCTGAGGTTCGTTTTTGTTGTTTTAGCACGGAGAAATAAATTAACACGTCCGAACAGTTCAAAGCTATAGTCGACAAGACTTGTTTATTGCAAAGAGATAAAGGTAGTACAACATTAGAAAAATATAGTAGTAGAACAAAGTTAAAGGAAGTACAATATTATTACAATATATTTCATTGTGCTATGTTCTCAATTCAACAGTTTTACTTAGACTGAGGGCTTCGGTGCAGCTGGTGTGCCAGTTAAATTTCAGCATACGCTTGCTGTGCCTGAGCGCTTCAGCGAGTCTCCATCGATCTTGGAATTTATCCTCGGTCCATCGTCTTGCAACGGTTCTGGCAGTACATTTACTGATTCCGATTGCAGGTTCAGGACCAGTTAAGGGTAGTTCGGAACCCTGTCTTGCAAGGGCATCCGTTTTCTCATTTCCTTCGATCCCCTTATGTCCTTTCACCCATTTCAGAGTAACTTTGTTTCGGGTAGCTAGGTTTTTGAGATTTTGTTGGCATTCCCAAACTAATTTAGAGTTTGTTTTGGGATTTGCAATGGCTTTTATAGCAGCTTGACTGTCGAGAATATATATGGTCTTATATATCCCTTTCGAGTACTCTCCCCTGCTGCAGGGTTTATGGCTATAAGTTCTGCCTGGAAGACAGTGGTATATTGACCTAGGGGTTTGGAGATACTATAGTTGTTCGTTTTAGTATAAACTCCTGCCCCTGTTCCTTCGTCTGTCTTCGACCCATCCGTGTACCACACGATGTGATTTGATAGATGATTGTCGTTCCATTAACTCCAGTCTTCCCTAACCGTTGAGGTTTGGATATTGGAGTCGAAGGTGTACATGGCCGGGGTATAATCGCTACCCATATCTAGGATTGGGTTTGCAATGGTTTCTGTAATCGTACAGTGACACCCTTTGTGGTGTCCACATGTTCGATGAGTCTGTACGCTGCGAGTCTTGCCTCTTCTGTGATTGTGAGGTCCAGTGGTGGCAGGTCTAGTAGTCTATCTAGAGTTAAAGTTGGTGCACTGCGCATGGCGCCGGTTATGCTTGCCCAGGCCAGTCTCTGTACTGATCCCAACTTCGCTGCTGCTGTTTTTTGCTTTATTTTGGTCCACCAGACTATCGAGCCATTGGTCAGACGGGATTTGACCACAGCTTCGTAGATCCAGTGTATCATTCGTGGTTTTAACCCCCACGTTTTCCCTATTGCTCTTTTTGTTGCATATAGGGTCTGTCTGTTTGCCTTTGGCAATTGTGTTTTGCAGCTGCTTGTTCCACGTGAATTTGTTATCAAGGGTGATTCCCGGATACTTTACCTCCGTGGTAAACTGCAGTTGTTGGGTGAATAATGTTGGAGCGTTGAGCCCTTCCAAGTTGTGTTTGCGACTGAAGGCTATTAGTGTTGTTTTGGCGGGATTGACCGATAGGCCTACCCTCCTACACCAATCCTCCACTTGGGTCAGAGCTTGTTGCATGAGTTCAGAAAGAACTCCTGGAAATTTTCCCCTTATCAGGATACTGATGTCATCGGCGTATCCTAGGGTATAAAAGCCTGTGTTATTTAGCTGGACCAGTAGGCTGCCCACTACAAAGTTCCACAGGAGGGGTGAAAGTATACCCCCCTGTGGGCACCCTTTGAGGACAGCTGTATACATGGTTTCACCGAATAATTTTGCAAGTACTTGTCGTCTTTGAAGCATTGATTTTATCCACCGACATAGGGTGCTTTGAACTCCATGCCACGAGGCGCAAGAAGGGTGCAATATGCCTTTCCGTTCCTGCGACAATTAATTGGAAACTTTTTGTTTTAGGGAAATGCTTGAATTGGCCGCTACCGGGGTGGTAGTGCTTGACGGGGGTATTTTTTAAGGGAAGTAGGGGCGCGACAATTTTTTTCTGGGTGGAAATCTCTTAAGCAGCCGTTGTGAGAATTTACTGGACACTTTTAGTATTGGGGCGATTCTTGGAACTCGAGTTTGGCGAACTAAGGCTCAAATGCACTTAAGGGTAGTTTTTAAGGGGAAAAAGGCGCGCGACAACTTTTTTTCTGTTTTCATTGAATTACGACAAAATCGCGACATTTAATGCGCTATAGCGTTTATCGAAATTTTGAAGTCGTAGTGCTAACTTGACAGACGTATTTAAAAGCTATGGAGCTGAAATTTTGCAGAAATTCTACTTTTTGCTGCAGGCAGTTTGTATGTTTGAATCGGTAAAATCGGACAGTGGGGTCATGGGGCTGCCATACACACCTACCTCCCCCCCCTAATTAGGTTCTTCTAAGAAAAACTTTTTTATTTGTGCACCAATTTCAACCCAATTGCACACAAATATGTTTCTATTGATGACACAAAACATATGTAAGAATCGATCAAATCGGATAGTGGGGTCATGGGGCTGCCATACACACCTACCCCCCCCCCCCCCCAAATTAGGTTCTTCTAAGAAACACTTTTTTATTTGTGCACCAATTTCAATCAAATTTCACACAAATGTGTATCTATTGATGACACAAAACATATAAGAGTCGATTAATTCGGACCATGGGGCATGGGGCTGCCATACAAACCTAACCTCCCATGTTGGTTCTTCTCTAAAAAACATTTTTTACGACAATTTCACAAAATCTTGAATGAACGTGTCTTTATCAAAGCAAAAAAAAGCTCAAAACAAATGGTATCGTACTAAAGGGAGCCATGCTCCCGCATCTCCCAATACATTTTTTTGAGTAAATATTTTAATTTGCCCACTTATTCCAACCAAATCCCACACAAATATACCTTCGGCGACGCAACGGAACTTTTGTAAAGACGGAACGAAAGGAATGGGGGGGGGGGGGCGGTGAATTAAATACAAGTCGTAGGTACACACGAAAAAACTTTTAGCCCGAGGAGAGCGAAGGGTATCCAAATTTCGGCCGCGCCCGAAATTAGCATCGGTCTCGTTTTTTATAATTTTAGTTTTGTCCCAAATTAATACATTTAATTTTTAATGTATCCATTATACCCAGCGATTCCTTATCAATGCCGTACTTACACAAAACTACGACTTTTAAAAGAAAAAGTTCCTCAAACTTCGTTTGAATTTAGCCGAAAAAATTCGACATTTAAAACTTAAATAACATGTATTAGCAATTCTTACACCCCGTTCGCATTAAAAGCGATGCGATAAGAAGCGAAAAGCTTCCCATCACAAGAAAAAAACGCTTAGCATTGAAATGGGAAATACTGTTTGCGATGCGACGTCGGGTTGTGCGATGAGGAACTTTTTCAAGACGAAAAAGCGTGCTTTTTCAGCAGTTGGAATGCGCGATATCATTCGGAACGGCTTCGTAGACTGTTATAGTCACGGACAAAGAAGAAGAAGGAATCAGCGACCTAAAATTACATTAACGTTTCTGCCACTGCGAATAGACAAGTATTTCCGGAGAAATTCAAGTGAAAACTCTGGTAGTACGAACATTTTTTGCGCTACAAACCGGGTTGTACTGCACTGTAGGTTTCCACAAATGTGTAATCTTTGATCTCCAGCTATAGGTACCATAATTCGTACCTAAATTTAATATCACCCGAAATTGTCACGAAGCCGATCTAAAATCATGCCTATACCAGCAGCAAATAGCGGCGAACCTCATGCACCAGTGCCGTATAAAATCCCCTTGAAAATCAGGTTTTCTTGCCATCGAAACAAATCGCATCGTCTCGCAACAAATCACATCGCCCCGCCCGGAAAAGCTTGGCGTCGCAATGTATGATTAGGAAGGTACTTAACCGTTAAATAATTACTAGCAGAAGACACACCAGATCGATAATTCGTTAAAGCTGAGCAAGCGCAAGTCTTGGAGTCATGAAATGGGTACATTATAGCCAAGTGTTCGTTATAGCCGAATTCGTTATATCCGAATACAAATGTATTGAGTTTCGAATCGAAAAATTTGAAACTGAATTCGTTTGTTATAACCGAGTTTTCGTTATATCCCGTTATATTCGTTATAGCCGAGTTTGACAGTATACTTTAAATATGTTGGATAGCAACAGCTTCGGGAGGGGTCCCACTCTCGATATTAGAAATGATGAGGCTTTCAGATTTTTCAGTAACATGATTCCGTCGTATGAATAGGTCTGAAATGAAATTTCCAATTTTTTTTTAAATAGAAAAAACGGTTAATTCTACCTATACGACCTAAAATCATTAAGAGTAAATAAAATCAAATTTTGTTTAGGTTATCTTTTCATCGGAAATAAAATAAAACTTTCATAAACTGCAAAAATGCTACACACTTTGAAATAGGTACATAATGTATGACGTCCAGGGGAAATTAGAGTATCTGTCGCGCCAAATTTTGAAGACGGGATTCCATTAATGTTAATCTGAAACGATGGAGTTTGCAATCCTTTTTCGCGAAATCGTAATCCTCTGGCTACCTCCCTTGGATACAACATATTTTCAAGCGAACAAAATATGCTTGTTAAAAACGCCGACTAATGTTTTCCACACCATTTGTGTGCGTGCGTACTATACATAATGTACTTCAAAGGGCGCGGAGGCGGCAATTTGTGCACTGACGCCATAGAGGCTACGCATTCCTTTACACTAAATCGGTTTACAAGTTTGTAGTGTATTTTATTCATTTTGTCGAGCTAGCTACGCAATTTCCATACCTTCTGGCCAACTCTCAAATCTCCCCCTATCGGGTCTTAACTGATCTATAGAAATTCTCTCGATTCGTTAACAAAAGCCTTAGCCTTCATTTTCTAGCAACTCCTTCTGTAGCTTTTTGCGAGACCACATTCAATGTTTGTATAGTAATTAACATCCCCAAAGAATTTCGTGGTTTTGCTTATGAGTTCGCTCTATTTAGGTTTAAGCATAATAAGGATGACGTCTACCGAAAATATTTCAAATATTTCTCTTAAATGTGTAGATGAGTACATATTGAATTTCAGTGTATAAACTATACTGAAAACAAGAAGTTAATTTGAAAGTCCTTTGAAAAAGCCGACCGCATGGAAGCGCTTTCAATTCACCGTTTGTATATGGTAAACATGTTGTATCCTCGTGCGGATATGTGGTGGAATGTTTCAGACAGAATTATGTAGTGAATCCTCTTACGGATAATCCTCTGTTACGAATAATGTGGTTATAATGCTCCCGGGTTATAATTTCCTAATTTCGACAAAAACATTCTGAGGAGTTGTTATTATATCGAGCTTTTGATGATTTTGAGACGATTTTTCAGTGTTGTAGATTTTGTGTGTTTTTCTATTTCCTAATATGTGTTATTTATTTTTATTTAATAATATCTCCCAAAAGAACTCTTCATATTAATAAATTGTTTATAAAATTATTCATTAAACACAATCTTCTCATGTCACTATTAATAGTTTCATTGCACTCATTTTACTTACTTTTTACGTCCTTGCTGTAACAATCGCGTTGGTTTTCTATTAACTTTTCGTATATAAAAAAGAAATACGTACAAGCATAGGGAATTCCCTAAAGCTCCCAGAAGTTTTGCATGTTACTTATCGCTGCACGGAAATGTTCATGAACATGTTTATTGCCCGAATATGGAAGATTTTCGACATCAAAGAATAGCTTAAGGATAACGTTATGGTAATATCAAATGCCCATAACGACAATTTAACCAAGATAAGAGGAAAAAGTTACATACAGCCTAACAACATAGAACGTAGAGTAGCGTAGGAACTTGATTATATGTGTAACGAAGATGTGTATGTATAAATTGTATAGATTTTGTTTATACATTTGTATACATATATGTAACTAGCTGAGAGAGCTTGCTTCGCTGGCGTTGTTCGCTTCGCTCACAATTTGACACAACTTTTAATTTATGACTCCCAATCAACCTGCTAACCTATATACCTACAAATATTCGCCTCGCTCAAATTCAACGCCTTTAAATAAACCCTACAGTGGTAATAAAACACAGATAGTGCAATTTTCAGTGTGATTTGTTTGAATGGAATCAAAATCAGTAGAGAGCGATATTATAAAAAGTGTTTTTCGTTTTGTTTTCTGGCGAAAAAAAAAACAAACAACGAAGACGGTTTGCCAACACGCGAACAGGCAACATACAGCTGACCGTGCGAAAAACATGGAAATTCGAGATTAAGCCCACAGACTTCCAACGATTGGCCTTGCGATTTATTGATTGTCATTGCAAAAGCCATTTGAATGGGGAACTGAATCCACTTGAATTGGAATGGAAGATCAGTTGGAATAATCGGAATTCGTAGGATAAGTTCTTCCTCTCCTTTGAATTTTCCCTTGATGATCGTCGCTTGAATCACATTGTTCATCAGTTTCATGACGGACAACCGCAAATCGTTGCACAATTTCGGATGATTCAGATTCCGTAACATGTTTATGATCTATCCCACCTTCAGCTGTAAATTATGCGGCGGGGCTCCTGGCACATCAGGCGAGTTCAAAAATTCTGTCGAATAGTTGGTCGCTTCATCCTCGTCGATCACGGTGTCAACGGATTCGTACGAATTTTTGAAAATTCAGCAGCCGACGGGTCGTTCTGCAATGCGACCTCTCTCAACTTCTTGACATGCCGCCACAAAGATGACAATTTTCGGCATGCATTAAGTTCATCCGCAGCAGTAGAAGAGACGAAAATCTCTGGAGAGTAATATCAGAGCCCCACCAAATCGTCTCGAATCACCTGGTTAGTCCTTCATCGTTCGGTCAACTGCCTCCAAAGCTCGTTTATGCGCCATCGTACATTCATCCCAAATGATGATTTTGCATTCTCGCATCAATTTCGCTGTTGCCGAACTGAGCGAACATAAGCGAATCGGCATTCAAAAGCGGCACATTTATTCGAACTCGTTCGGCCAGCTCTTCTCGATCATAATTTTGCTCCCGTTCCAAGTCGCGATTAATTGGATCGTCCATCAAACGATTTGGCGCTGGCATTCCCAATTTCGACAGCAGACTGTCGCGCATGAGCACGGTCATGTCTTCGATCAGAACTAACGCCTCGTTGCGCATATCGTCGTTAATTTCAAGGTCGAAATTCGAAGTTTTTATGCGAACTCTATGCAAAATGTCGTCAGCCATCTCGTCCTTGTATTTGTTCCACAATGCGGTCGGGATACGCCAATATGAACAGAAGAAGATGAAGATGAGAAAATGCACTGTCCTCATAATTTTGTGCGTGTTTGATAGTTTTACACAGCACAGCAATCATTTATCTCGTTTGCTTCTCCACCCAAAATTTAACGCAAAACGTCTTTTATCACAATGAATTATCTAATTATCAAAAGCTTCATAACGAACTTTCCACATTTGCATCGTCTAAAATCATCAAATGCAAAACTTTCTTCATGATTTTTCTGAGTTTTCTACTAAGAATTTTATATTTCTTCATTCGAAAAGCTATTGTGGAAAAATTGCAAGCAAACAAAAATCATTTTCAAGTTTTCCGATTTTCCGACTTTTTTCCGGAGTGTTTTTCCAAAATTTTCTTTCGTAAAAACCTTCTCCTGGTAATTGCAAACATCTGAAAAAACCAAATCGCTCCTGCCGTTCTCAATTGATTAATAACTTCGATTTTCCCAATTTTCTGACTTTTCCGGAGTGTTTTTCCAAAATTTTCTTTCGTAAAAACCTACTCCTGGCAATTGCAAACAACTGAAAAATTTTTTGAACCAAATCGGTCCAGCCGTTCTCAATCGATGAATTACTATACATTTTTTTCGCTCCATTTTTATATATATATACAGGGTGTCCCATTCATGGTGGAGAATATTTTAATGGTAGGTAGTGTGGCTCATTTGGAGAAAATTAATGTATAACGGTACCCCTCTATTTTTAACCGTTACAATGTTATAGCATTTTTTGTCAAAATGCACGACTAAATCAACATTTGCCACACCACCAATCATTTCATCCGAGATATGACTTCACTTTCTGAAACTACATAAAATTTCCCATAAAACGACACCTTGCCACACCACCAACGAAAACGACACCTTGCCACACCACCAATCATTTCATCCGAGATATGACTTCACTTTCTGAAACTACATAAAATTTCCCATAAAACGACACCTTGCCCGTTACGAAGTTGCTCGTATCTTCCGAGATCCACCCGTTCAAACTTTAAAGAAAAGCGAAACTTTAAAGGCCAACGAAAGCGAAACCATTAACCGTTGATCAACGAAAACGAGGAAGCTTTCATTCTCCTTGTCAGAAAACCGTGTCGACGGTAGAGGATCTCACAGTAAAATTGGGCTGTCATGCTGAAGATTTCGATATTGTTGATCTTCGATCGCAATTAACTCTTTTGAAAAATATAGCTTCACCTACATGTTGCGCCGAAATAGCTGATTACTTTGGAAGTATATCGAGCACAGCAAGGTAATTCGGCTAGTAACATTACTGCTGTTGGTTCCAGTATCAGCACATCATCAGTGCTTTGCGACGTCTTAAAACATCTGACACATCTTATCCTTCTCCATGTTCAAAGGGATCGAACAGGGAATTTAAATATGTCAAAAATCATTAAAGAACTCGTTTCCCGTGGAAACCGGAAAACAACCTTTGGGAAAATCGTTTGACTTTTAATTTTATAAGACCATACAAAATAAAAACTATTTTTATAATCTTCAATTCTTCGGAATTACAATTAGTTCAAAATAGGTAAGAAAAAAAAACTTAAAAGTTATTCACATCTTGGAAACTATTCTAGTCGGTTTCTGATCGCTGTTGCTCTCTTAAATGTTTCATAATCCTTTTTTGGTATTGTCTGTTTCATAGGATATTAAAGTAGTAGAAAAAAAAATCTTGCCACCCACCAATAAAAAAATCATTCCGGCACCACTCGAATATGCCATCGTTAATAGTGGAAATATGGGTATGCTTTGTCGGAGCAGCTTGAGTCTCCGTGTGAACCATCTATATGTTGATAGGAATAGTTATCCCAATAACCATGGCTCAAATTGAATTACTTCAAGAGCTAGAGCGCCCAATTACATATCAACTCATATTTGCGCCTCCTGCGGAGAAATTTAAATCACTTAAATTAATTTAAATTATAAGTCGTGACGTCATATGATAATGAAGAGCGTAGGCTTTTTTAAACAAACGGGGGAGCGACCGCGGACTACGTTCCTTTACTTATTCCTGCTTCGCCTCAGTGTCAAAAGAAATCGGTTGTCGAAATGGCCCTTTCACTTCTACAATTAAAATAAATATTTTTTGCGATTCTTTTGGTACATTGCCATTTTTACAGGTATTTATTTTTTGAAACCATTTTTAAGGTTTTTTAGAATTAAAAAAAAAAACCTTATGAAATCGATTTTGTCTGTCCGTCCGTCTGTTCACTAAATCAACCGATCGTCATGGAATTTGGTAGGAATGTGTAGAATAGTAACAGTCTTTAGCACGAATACCTTAGAAGTTGGTAGGGGAAAGGTAGTCTTGCGCAGTTTTTGCACTAAATAAGCCACATGTTCATTCCATTTAAGAAATTTATCTATAGTTATGCCGAGATATTTTATTTTATCTACACGTGTTATTTGGGGACAATTGCATGTAGCACCTTGAAGTTTCCCTGTCGACAAACAGTTTTTAGGCAGGGTCAGAGTATTCAATAAAGGTTGACCAGAACTATTTAACAAGAAAGCCATGGCTTTTGTTTATGTTAAGCTGGAGAGAATTTTTGTCAAGCCATCTCTTGATTGATTCGAGGTTATCTTCTGCACATAGAAATGTTTGCGACCAAGTTTCACTCGATGTGAAAAGGACTGTTTCTGTTTCCAAGATTCATCGTGCATAAATCGTTGACATATAGAAGATACAATAGGGTGGATAAAACGGTATCTTGCGGTAACCTACAGGTGCCATTGTGCTGCCATTTACTATAGCTATTTTCAATTTTCATACATTGCTTTCGATTTGCTTATTAACTAGAGATTAGTTTCAAAGCATTGCCACAGCACCCATATTATCGTAATTTCCCTATCAAAGGATAATGAGGTATTGCATCAAAAGCCTTTGAGAGATTCATGAATACAGCAAGAGGTTTTCTATTACATTCGATTTCAGAGTGTAGAAAGTCACAAATTTCAGAGCGTCGATTATCCGAACTAATGTCGACAAGGATGGTTCGGATAAACGAAAGTTCGGTTAATCGAGCTTTCATAGAAAAATTAGAAAATAGCCCAAATGCGAAATTAAACAAACTGAAAACGTGTATAACGACTAGAACTGAACAAGAATACAAAATTCGAAGTAACTGAGCGATGGAGATTATAAGTTGACTCCTTCAGAAACTTTATTTTTCATTTTATTCGATGCCTTTCACAAGAAAAGAAACTGAGTGCCAGTTCGGTTAATCGAATGTTCGGATAATCGACGTTCGGATAATCGACGCTCTACTGTAATTGCGTTCTCAGTTGAGATGCTGTTTCTAAAACCAAATTGATTTGATGCCAGTATGTTGTTTTCGTGACCCACTAGAGAGTGGGCTTCTTGATTATTTCAGTGTTGTACCCGTTCTTCGTCGCTGTGTCGAGGATATATTCTTTCTCCTTCGTGAAGCTGGTTTTTGATAGTGGGTAAGTATAAATATGATCATACATAATCATTGAATTAATTGCCGCGAGCTTTTGCGATGATGTCGCCATTATCGTCCTTTGAGTTGCTGTCGTTTTCCTATACACTTCGAATTCGAGCTTACCTGTATTGTTGATGATCCGTACGTCCAAAAATGGCAGTGAGCCTTGCTGTTTCATCTCCATAGTAAATTTTATTTTTGGGTGGATCTTGTTAATGTTCTGAAGTATGTTGATGGCATCCTCCTTCCGGACTATGGCGAGGACGTCATCCACATAGAGAAGGCAAGTGTACGCCAACCTCGCATACTTGTGTATGGCTGAGAACTACTTCGTATTACGAGGCAAGTTTTATAAAACAACATCCGGCGTTTCGATGGGTAACCCAATGTCACCACTGTTGGCCACCCATCAAAATCTCCCTATAACTGAAATCACCATAAGTATCGATTTTGCAATGCACTCTCTAACAATCACGTGCAATTATACCAAAATGTAAAATAGTCCTTTCTGTCACCTGCACCATAAATCTGCATTCAATTTCCTTGTATACCGGGTGCTGTTGACAATATTGTACATAGTACTTCTCGTCGTATGCCACTTAACATGAAACTCGGAGACTTCAAAGCTTTAGTCCTTAGCCAAGAACATGCTAAACACGAACATTTTGATATTGAAGCGAGCTACCACCTTATATGCACCTCTACACTCTTCTCTACAACATAAGGGCCGTTTTGTTGAATTTGACAACGAGCAGAGCTCGCGTAACGAAAACCGTTTATATCCTCGTAACTGGTATATTTCCAATGTAATAGCGCTTCGACATCGAAAATGAACGGACGAACGGATGAAATCATGTTGCATGTTTTAACAAAACCAACCAGCATGTAAATTTGCAATAAAGTATACAAGCGAAGCGGATGGAGAATGCCGCCAACTTCATTTTGTTAGAACAGGAACAGTTCGCTGTTTTTGCAAAGGACATAGTGTGTCCCCGAGTGTCTGTTGTGTTGTATCCTGTTTGAAAACTTCTGGCCAGTTTAGCTGGCTTTCTTCCATCTCATCTAATGGTCAGCGTAGCGGTAGCGCGTCAAGCATAACAAATGGACGCGGATATTTTGTCGCACATATCCGTAAATGCACGTATGTAAGTCCGTACGTGTGTTCAGCGTGTAGGCGGACGGGATAGTAGAAAAACTAGTGGCAATTGACGTTACGGTAACAAACCAACCGGATAAATAACAGAAAGACCGTCTGTCCAATTGTTTGCAAATGAATCACACGTTTGGCTAATTCGCATGGTTGCTGTTAGGTGGTGCCAATCGTGCATTTAGTTACTTGAGTTAAATAGCAATCCTTCCCCGTTAAACAAACTAACTGACGCAGCTGCGAAATTTGAATCTAAAAGATGATTCAGACTATCGACGAGATTTACTAAGTCCTTGATTTCCTTATAACTGAAAATAAAGGCGACAATTTGCTTTTATTAATAGTTAGCGGCCGCGTAGGGACTTTAGTGTTTGGGGAATGGTTTAATATTTTTTGGCTTTTTCATTGGTTAGACTATCCAGCCGCAACGCAATGCACTGAAATACACACTATTCAATCAGACGATTAAGGGCATAACTCGATTTGGCAACACTCTCGGAACATTCCCAATCGCTTAACCCATATTATCCCAAGGTATGATCCAGACACCGGAATGAGTTTTCCTTTTCAGAATTTGGAAGTTAGGGTCTAACTAAGAAAATTCCGACGAGATTTTTTTTTTGTGTAAATCAGGGGAGGTTGGGGACACTGGTGCATTTTTGCACCAATGGGATGATATGTGAACAAAATAAACAATTCAGAAAATTTTTTTTGAATGAAGAAAAAAGCGTAGAAAATACAATAGATGCATAATAAGTTAATTCAAATAGAATGCACAATTTGGTAACACTTGGGATGTAGATGTAGTTCACATTTATTGCTAATAAAGAACGTATGTTTATGGCATTTCCGGCACCTTCTCCGTGTTTGATGGCTTCTTTGATTTATGTGATCAACTTGATCACCTCTAACAGCATTAGGCACATGGACAGTGGCTGAGGTATGTATGTAGTTTCGGCTGCAGATTTATTTCTCATATCTACTATAATGGAAAATGACTTTCTCGTCGATAAATTGCTCCAACAACTCGATTGGTGATTTTGGTCTTAACAAATTAGATAACTTTAGCAAAAGAAAACACTATTGGCTAATAAAAAAAACACGCCGAATTGATTCCAACTTCTCTAGCGGCACATGCACTGGTTGCCTGGAATACGTTGGTTCTTTCTTTGTCCAACGATGGGTCTTTTTACTGCCTGCGGGACGCCTAAACGATTTTTTCTAGCTTCAGCTGCTTTTGGTGGTGCATAATCAACGTTTCCATCATCGTAATTGCACGATAATTGAAATTCGCCTTATAATTCCGGTAGACTGATTGGAAGAGTATTTCCAAGAAGCTTGTTGTTGTTATCGATCTCTTCCTTATCACTAAGATTATCTACTCGCGATGGTGGCAAACAAACTATTTGAAGGTGATCTGCGCGTTTTACTTCTATCATTATTGTCACTTTTTGTAAAATAGCTTCTATTTCAGCTACCGTCACAAACTGTTTACGGTACATTTTGCAATTTCACGGAGATACTAGAGCAACAAACTGATCTCTCGCAAATTTTAGGTGTAATTACCATCCGAACACAATTTCAAATGTCTTTTTGTTACATTTTCGCAATAGTGGAAAAATAATATGTATCAATTTATTAGTACCCATATCATCCCATTGGTGCAAAAATGCACCAATGTTTTTCTTATCAAAACCATTGCTACAAAAATAACAAAATGTTATTGAATCTATTTTTTATGTAAACTATTGACACTTTAGCCTCTGCACTGAAAGTTTTATCAGTTTTGCCGGTGGCTAAATATTTTTAACTTTTTTTGTTAAACTCGTTCAAAAAACTTGCTTTTCAAAATTGTTCATTAAACCAACCAAATATCAAAATCAGGATGTGGTAAAATCTAGTTATATCAACTACATGCCAAACAATATTATAACATCAAAAAATTAAATATTTGTTATCATAGTATGTTTAAAAAAAAGGCCAAAGTTGCTGGTGCATTTTTGCACCAGTGGGATGATATGGGTTAACCACAATGCAGAGAAAATATACTGCAAGGCAATAATATGTGAACGTTTCGTCTAGCCTTGCAAGAGTTATTGTTTCAGGCCGTGTAGCTACTATACCGCCCGTGTCCCAACTATTCGGTCGGAAAAACGTTACAAACTGTCCACCATCTAGCCACAAATTCGTAGGTCGCTTAATTAATTCGGAACCACCCGTTCGATGTATGTACATATTTGATTTTTGCAGGAAAATTAACCCTTACCGCCAGTCCTTTATTCGTTGAAAATTGACCGTATTCGTGTGGCCGTTTAGTTGAGCAGTAATTCCGGTTGCATAAATATGTACGCCCATTTTGGTGGGTGCATATTTATCACCATGGATAATTCAGAATGCTCGTACAATTCGGAAACTACTATGGCCGGAAGTGCCTAATGTTTTACTTACTTGATAGACAGTTGTAAAGTGGACAAAATGCATAGATTTAAAGGGGAATTAGTATTAGAAGATTTAGTTAAATTGCTTTAAATTTTATATTAAGAATTGTAGTATGCATGGTCGTGCTCTGTAGCCGTCATCGTTCGGTCGCCACTCTGTGATATAGAGATAAATAGATAGACGAGTTTTCAGTACTCGGCATGGCTCGTCGCGTACGTTTATTATTCAGAAGAAGATAAGAAATGTTTCTATCATAGAATAATAAATAAAAGTGCGACTAGGAAGTGGTATGGCTGACAACCGTATCACACTTCGAACTCAGTTGTCGTTGAAACGTTTACCACCTTACACGGTATTGAGTTCCGCGAGATGCCCTTCTACCACCTGTTGAAGTCGACAGTGTGCCCAATTTAGGCGCGATGGTTTTGGCAACAATACAATGCCAGACACTTATTTCAGGTCTGTACTGTGCACGTGAACGAGGGGCTATGCATGATCTGGAAAACCGGCTCTTGCAATCTCTTACTGCAGGAGCCTTACTTACCTGGTTTTTGGACAGGTAAGGGGCCTGCCGTCTGGCATGAGAGTGTTTACGTCAGGCTGAGAGAAAGCTGGTTGTATTGTTTTTCACCCGAGTTTTTAATGTGTTTTTGATGAAGTTCTCAGCGATGAATGGTGTCTGCATGAACATATTGGCCCCTTCGATGAGATCTTCCTAGTTAGGATGTTTTCTCTGGCTCGAGTCTCTGCGGACGCATATCTGCACCATTTGGATAGGGTACTGCGAAAGTTGAGCAGTGTACCACTTATCCTAGGTGCAGATGTGAATGGAACCTCTCCTCTCTGGCTCAGCAAAGTGCGCAGATACAGAGCTGCATATCCGCGGAACCAGAGAGGTGCTGATTGGGCTCGACGCCGTCTTTCTAATTGTATGTCTATCCTTAATGTGCCGTCTGAAGTGTATACGATCTAATCGTCCAGGGGTTGTTCTGATATTAATGTCATGTGTGTTGTATGAGTGATCACAGCATCATTGAAGTTCGTACGACCTTCAATGATGCTTAGAGTCACTCGGG
This sequence comes from Microchrysa polita, assembly GCA_949715475.1. Taxonomy (NCBI): domain Eukaryota; kingdom Metazoa; phylum Arthropoda; class Insecta; order Diptera; family Stratiomyidae; genus Microchrysa; species Microchrysa polita. The sequence continues at coordinate 75,163,131 of OX454418.1, read as the reverse complement.
TGATGGTTCGCAGGATATAGTCGAGGCAAATCCTTAGTTTAGGCGTTAGTCTCAAGCTGGGTGTAATCGGGCAGTCTATGAGGCTCGAAAGAGGGAAGCGTTCGATCGCTTTCCCTTATGGTCGAGTTCCCATTGGCTCCCCTAAATGTTAAGTGTAATTTAGTAATCGAGCCTATGGCTACCGTAAATGACGAGGTGCTTGGGGTTCATAATGTTGATTTTCTTGACTATAGTACCGCCCACCGGCGGGCTATTTTCGGGTATCGCGGGATGTGCAAGCGCATCTGGCATCCCGTCCTGAAATACTTGGAGTGACTCTTCACAGATTGCTTCCGAATGCGTCTTTTCCCGACGAGTTGGAAGTCTGGCCGCATGGTTGCACTGCTGAAGGATCCTGACATAGACAAGTCAAACTCTCAGTCATATCGGGGCATTAGATTAGCCTTCTTGCAGTACTTCGTAAAGTGCTGAAAGGGATTCTTGTCCGGAGGATGGCGGAAAGGCGTCTGACAGCCAGTATGGATTTTGTGCTGGCAGATGTACTGATGATGCGTGGCTCTTTATCAGGGAGTCAGTATCACGAAGCTCGTCCTAATACGTCCTTGAGCTCTTTATTGACTTCAAGGGTGCTTTTGATAACTTGCTGTGGGATGTGGTCCAGCGCAAGCTCGAAGGAGTTGTCTCTTCGAAGGAGTTACTTCTCCAACAGAGAGTCCTTTATCTTTGGGGCCTACGACATGGTGCGCAAACGTGCATCTCGTGGATTCCTAAGGGCTCCATCCTAGGCCCATTCATTTGGGACCTAGTTGTGCAAGTGATGCACCTATGCCGATGGTTTACTCATCCTTGTTGAAGGTAGCTCGATTGTCATACATGGACGTTGTCCATCAATGGGGATCCCAGATGGTAGTTGAAGGCTCGTCCTCTAAGACTGTGACGATGTTGCTCAAGGACAGCTTCGACCGCAGTCACCATTTAGTGGTAACTGGGGGAAGTTAGGCTCAAGTAAGAAGCGGTCCAGGTTAAATACTTGGGCATAACTATGGAGGAGAGAATGAATTGGTTCCACTTCACAGTTGTCACCGAAAAAATCGTAGATATATGTATGTAAGTGTTTCACACGCGTTGTTAGGAAGGATTGGGGTCTCGGTAGGGCCGCAATCCAGAGGATCTACGAATCCTTGTTTGTTCGCTGTGCAGCATATGGATCCGCAGCTCTGGGTTACGTCCTTACCGTTGGTGGTAGGGAACTGTGTGAACCGTGTCCGGAGTATGTAAGAAGGTATCTATCGTGGCTCTGTAGGTCCTGATATGTGCACCCCCTCTTGAATTGGAGATCTTGCGTCGTGGAACGGTGTTTTACATAAGAAAAGGGCTTGCGTTACCCCAAATTAGCTTGTTATCCCCCAAAAGTGTCCCTGGGAGATCCTGGCGAGAAATCCCTGGCCTCCTAGAGAAATGCGCCCTATCTAGATGGCAATATAGGTGGGAGACAGCGTCCCATGGGAGAACTACATACGAGTGCGTTAGGCAGGTTAGTGACGTGAGAGGAAATGCTGACTTAGACTTCAATCTAAGTCTAGGATTCCTCATCACTGGTCACGAATCGCTCAATGGCATGGCTTCATCACACATGACATGCATCCTGCATGTTCCATGTGTGATCATCTCGGCGAAGATTGGACACATGTAAGTCATTTCCCGGCGTACGCGGATATCCGGAATCTTGACGCGTTCGGCGTCACTTTCGAGGATGGTTCTCTGAATGTCCCTCGCTGTCTCTTTAGCCAAGAATATGTTCTGGCTCTAAATGCCTTCACTAAGGAGGCATTTAGTCGTCGCTACATGCTACAAGCTTTTTCACTCAATAAAAAGTTTGGCAGTCCAGATAGGGTAGATTGTCCACAGAAGATGGTAATTCATGTGGACTCCCCTCCCACCCATATCCGTTCCCTCTCATCCCTACCCCATTTGCCACTACACTACCCTTTAATCCTATACTTATATTCCCTTACCCCTTGCCAACACGCAACGAGACAGCGTGGCAAGGTATTGTCTCACTACCCCCAATGCAAGAACAGAAACAACAACAGCCCTCATTCTCCGTAAGCTTGCGTGGCCCTGGAATAGGTAGCAACCGGGAACTAGCCGCAAGAGCAGAGGGTGTCAAGAATCCGCGGAGGTTAAACCGCTACCAAAAACACCTATCAACAATGTATATAGCAACATACAATTGCAGAACACTGTCAAACCAAGCAAGACTAACCGAGCTAGAAGAAGAAGCATCAAATATAAAATGGGACATCATAGGCCTTAGCGAAGTCAGACGAATGGAAGAAAACCTAACTACACTTGATTCGGGTAACATCCTATACCACCTAGGGACCGAATCTGGTAGAACAAGCGGAGTGGGATTCCTTATTAATAAGAAGTGGAAAAACAGAATAGTAAGTGTTACCGGTATATCAGACCGAGTAGCCAGTATTACACTAACGCTATCTCAAAGATACACAATGCAAATTGTACAAATCTACGCACCTACATAGGCCCACACGGATGATGAGATCGAGGAATTCTACAATGAAATTAACGAGGTCTGGCTCAACAACAACAGTCATTTCAAATACCTGATAGGCGACTTCAATGCCATAACAGGGTCTAGGAAAGATCAAGAAGTACTAGTGGGTACATTCGGAACAAATTCAGAACTGGAAGTGACCACCGAATGGTAAGGGCAAAAATTATCCTAGATCTTAAGGCGGAAAGACTCCGATTAGTGAGAAGGCCAACAAAACCAGGTTTTAACACACATAACATTAAAAATAACATAAGTCTATACCAATCAAGATTGAACGAGGAACTAAATAACAGCAATAATAATAATAACGCGCAACTTACAGATACAATATTAAAATGTGCACAAGAAATTGGAGGACCGCGTATAGATAATCGACACCAGAAACTTTCTAACGAAACGAAGCAACTCGTTCAAAAGCGAAGAGAAATGAAATCAACATCAAGCCTTCAAAGAATTGAATATACTGAAACTTGCAAAACCATTCGGAAAAAGATCAAGGAAGACATTATGAAGTACAATGAGAATCTGGTGAAAAGTGCCATCGAAAACAACAGAAGCCTCAAGAAAGCAAAGAGAGGACTAATGATAGGAACAAAACAAGTAATTGCTCTACAACATGACAGCATAAGAGTAACAGATAGACAGCAAATAATAGATATTGTTACGAACTTCTATCGAGATCTATATAAAGCTCCTGAAATAACATATCACTACGAAAACTTATCGAAAACACCAGATGAGGATATACCAGAAATATTAGCTGATGAGGTGGAACTAGCGGTAAAGTCAATGAAAAATGACAAAACTGCTGGCAATGACGGTATCACATCGGAGCTATTGAAATTTGCAGGTGAGAAGGTCTGGAAAATACTATCAGATATTTATACAAATTGCATAAGAACGAGACAAATCCCCGAAGAATGGAACACTGCGAACATAATTCTCATACACAAAAAGGGTAACAAGGAGGATATTAAGAATTACCGACCAATCAGTCTTCTTCCTGTCTTCTACAAAGTATTCACAAAAATAATTAACAACAGAATACATGCGACACTCGATACCGCTCAACCACGAGAACAAGCTGGATTTCGAAGTGGATATAGCAAAACCGATCATATTCACACAATTAGCGAAGTTATGAGCAGAGCTAAAGAATATCAACAACCTCTAGCAATGGCATTCATCGATTTCGAAAAGGCATTTGATTCTATATATCTGGAAGCAATCATAAGTGCACTAAGAAGCCAAGGAATTGATAGACCATATGTCGAAACACTTACTAATATATACAGAAATTCCAAAGCCAAAGTCAGAATATTTGAGACAACACCTGAATTTCCGACACAATATCTCCAAGACTCTTTAATGCAACCTTAGAAGAAATATTCCGAGATCTGGACTGGAACGATAAAGGTTTGAGTATTAATGGTGAACACCTTAACCACCTCCGATTTGCAGATGATATAATCATTATCGCACAGAGCACGGATGAACTACAGTCAATGATCAACGAACTCACTGAGGCCAGTTTAAGAAGAGGTCTGAAAATGAACCTGAATAAGACCAAGATTATGTATAACGAATTCATCACAGATTTAGAAGAAATAATGATCAATAACACCAGATTAGAAACCGTTGAAGAATACATATATCTAGGTCAAACATTACACATGTCAGGTTCTCTAATACCCGAAATAAATAGACGAATAAAATTGGCCTGGAGCTCATTTGGTCGAAACTCTATAATATTCAAGTCGAAAATGCCTTTTCGTCTAAAGAAGAAAGCATTTAACCAATGCATTCTTCCAGTGATGACCTACGGCTGCGAAACTTGGGCATTGACATCATCTATCACTAGAAAACTTCAGGTTGCACAAAGAGCAATGGAAAGATGTATGCTAGGGATCACAAGAAGAGACCGCAAGCGATTAACTTGGATTAGAGCGAAAACTCAGGTCACGGATGTCATTACCAGAATTAGAACTCTAAAATGGCAATGGGCTGGGCACCTAGCGAGGAGAACAGACAATAGATGGACCACACAGGTAACAGAATGGTACCCAAGAGGTGTCAAGAGACCAAGAGGACGCCCGAATATCAGATGGGACTATGATATCCGAAAGCTAGCCGGTACAACCTGGAATCGCATTGCACAAGATAGAACAACTTGGAAATCTATGGGAGATCAATACATAGGGGAGGCTACACCATAATAATAAAATATGGTAGAATAAGCTGAAAATGATGATGATGATGTTGACACGCGCTTGCATCCGGACGTTGTATAACAGTCCAGCACTGGTCTGTCTGGCATTGCCTTTGGCACTGTCGCTGTTTTTTTGGGCTATACTGTCTGGCCTGATTTCGGCTTCACGCCGGCCGGCGGGTATGAGCAGGGAGGACCCCCACTGACAGAAAGAAATTGCGTCGATTCCAGTAGGACCTTCGAGAAAGAACTATCCCGCTCTACCCGATTAGTTAGGCCACCAGTCTTACGTGGGTGTGCAAGGCGCCTACACTGAAGAAATGGCGGTATACCACTGCCAGTCCGCAGCAGAGGTGCTAGAAATGGGAAAATGGTCGATTTGAGTCTCGGCTCGGTGCCGATCAACAGACGTACAGGTGAGCTTATGGCAATTCCTATGCTCAAACATAGTTCCTCCGATGAGGAGGCGGTGAAGTAGTAGTAGTAAAGTAGTTTCAGTACTCTATAAACCTCTCCCCCTTATCGTTCCGGGTACCCAGACTCTGTGTCTCCCTATCACGTGCCTCATTCTTTCGTTGTCGGTACCAACCTTAGCATTTAAATTTCCCATCCCCACTACAATGTCGACCTCGACCTTGAGGTTCAGTCGGAGCGTAATATTGAATTATATTGTTACGTTTTTCTCAATTTAGTACGGACCCTGGTGGTCATAATACCTATAATATCAGAAACTCGTCCCCTACTAATCAGACTGCTATGAGCTGCTCTGGTTAATAGGAGCCTGATTTCCGAACACTAACAGAAGATTTTCCGGAATACAATAACATCGTCCTACGTGTAGGAAGAAAATATTCCCTACTATTCCACCATCTAATTTCCCTCAGCCCCAAAATGTTGAGTTTGTATCGTCTAAAATCACTCTCCAGTTGAAGAAATCGTTTTGTGCGCCCTCTGAAGCATCGTCCAAGAGAGTACACACGTTCCAGAATCCAATCTTTGTCATGGTGCGATAGCCAAAAGTTGAAACCGGTAAGTCAGTCCTAATAATAATACGAGGACTAGTAGATGATTCGTTAGCATAATTCGATTTTAGATGCGCAAGATGCTGGCATACATATCCTTTTTGTCGCCTTATACGACGAGCCATGATCACTGAGGTTTATTTTGTCCCCACACCATAGGGGCTTTACTCAGATAATGCGGGAAAGTAACGCCCCGTGGAGAACATAGAAATTGGCCGGAGCTGTTCAGCCTATGAAACTCCTCCTGCAGAGCTGATTAAAGAATAAAGCTAGATTTGGGTAAATCTTGAGTTTAATTTTGACTGATGCGCTAGCCCTATAGTTTTTTTATTTAATAGGAAAATAAGCAAGATTTGAAAAATCACTTCGAAATTAAGACGCCGAACGAAAATACCTAAACCATGAGGATAAAACCATATACAAATAAGACATATATGTCCAAATTGGTACAAAATGTTGTTCCTATGAAAATGTATCTGAAATTTCCTAGAGCTTTCAAGCGAATCGCATGAGCCTGTGTGCGTGTCAATTTGAGAGAACGTTTTCCAGTTCGAGAGAGTCAAGAGACTCTTTTTATAGTATCTTTTAAGAATCACTCATCGCTTGCCATTGCCTGCGACTTCCGTGGTGTGTGATGGAGATGGATATCTCCGTACTCCGTGACGCATGACAAGTGGACCGAGTGGGTCCGAGGAAGAGAGCAATTTGCCGTTGCGGACAATATGTTATGTTATGAACACAGAAATGATTATGAAATTCATTCACTGCCACGTCCCGCCCGCTTCTTGTGTGGTGTGCGATGTATGGCACCGCGGCGCGGCGCGAAGGAAACGACACGAGTACACGTTGTGCATGCGCCTACGAAATTTATAATTCGTCTGTGGCGTGTGTATCTATATTTTGAGGTTCAGATTATCTGAGCCGATATTTAAATATGATATTTGAGAGTCAATTCCAAGCAACCCAAGCGATGCGACAAGTCTAAGAAAAATGGCATATTTGGTCGGCAAAAATCCTAGATGGAATTTTTTTTGAATTATGGTTGGAGATGGTCCCCAGATTATGGCAATAAAAGTCCCAACCGATTAGTGATCCGCAACCTTAAAAAAAGGGGGAAAGGGGGACTCTTTTCGTTTTTTTGCGATTATTTCAAAAAAGGTAAGAGATACAGAAAAATTGTCTGCCTTCTCCTCTTTTTATACACTGCGTGAGGAGAAGTCTATTCTTAAATTTACCTTATTTTAGTGAAATATGCATTAATTATTACATTTAACTCTGTTCAATAAACTATTAAAATAAAAAGTAAATAATCAGAAATTACAAAAATATTAGCACAAACATATCAATATTTTTTATATAATCAGAAAAGGGAGATATTTAGCAGGCTATAAAGGCTTTGGTGTCAAAAAGAAAAGTCTAATGGAGACGATAATAATTAATATAAATGTAGGTATGAGTTTTAGGGTCATAGACATGGAGTTTCTGAAAAAATACCTTCTTTGTTATTCAGTTCGGGCATTTTACTCACTCCATAACTTCTGACAGAATAAAGGAAGTTCAAATTTTGCACATATGATTTTTGTAAGAAGCTCTTCCTGCATGCTGCGACCAATTTATTCAATACTTTCTCTAAATTTGCATTTATGCATTCCCGTCTAGACAGCTGTAGATTTTTTAATTTATAGTATACATAGTATTGTTTCTTGACCGGCCGTGGCAACAATCATAGCAAAAATTAGCCAAAACTAACGCCCGTATTTTTAAACATACCTTACCTTCAAATATAAATGCCATTTCCAGTAGTTTTTCATTGAAATAATTTAATTTCTCGAGTCAATGCATCCTTGACTTAAGGCGATTTCAAGGAAACTTTGAAATTTTGCAATAGTCCACCTCACTTGAAGTCAATGTAGCTAGTTACCTACCAAATTTGTGTGATTTGACCCAAAAACAAAATATTTTTCCATCTCAATTTTCTGCAACTTCTGCCAAGGTGAGGTGTTCGTACGATTCTTCACAAAATTGGCGAATAGTCCAAAGATCATTTCTTTCTTACATCATTTTATTCTATCTTCCGTATTTCTTACAGTTTTAATGCCGTAAAAACAGAAAACTGTGGTTAATTTTAGCTCTATTTCAATTCAATTCAACTAAAACTGCCCCTAAAGATCTGCAATTTGGTAAAATTTATTCAAATTATATCAAAATCGATCCAAAATTGAAACTCATATATTCGTTGCTCTCTAATAGAGACTTTTGCGTTTTGAGACTTCTGATACAAATTTCGTTAACCAACTTTCATACAAAAGTGGGCATTCTCACTTGTTTCAAACAATTAAATCAATATGATTTTATTATAGCCGAAGAAAAAAAATATGGTCATCGAACGACAAAAATCTTACATCCATGGATTTTTGCAGGATTTTTAGGGATGGCCTTCTGATTATGGGAAAAAAGTCCCAATAGATTAGAGGTTTGCAGCCTTGAAAAGGGAGGAGGGGTACTTGCGTTTTCAGAGCTATGGAGGTTTTTAAAAGAGTCTAAAATGAAAATATTCTAATTTATTTTTTAGTCTAGCGCCAAATTTTTCACTAAAATCCTAATGTATTATATACAATATACAATTACAAGGGTAATTTTATGTATTTTTTTTTCGTTCTCAGACCATTTTTCTGTATATTTGGTCGGTTTTGAAATGTTTGCTAAAAAGTAAAAAAATACTCCCTTATCCCCTTTTTTCAAGGTTGCCCTCTAATCGTTGGGGACTTTTTTTCCATAATCAGGACGCCATCAGCATCTCCAACAATCCTGCAAAAATACAGCGATATAGGATTTTTGCTGATCAAATATCGTATTTTTTTATCAATACTCTACAACTCACTCTCGTACTCATATCCCTCCAATTGAATCGAGTACAGAACAGGACAGAACAACTTGCATACAAATTTTCAGTTGATGTTCTGTATAGAAATATATCTTTTTTGAAATATCTATGGAAGTTGTGTTGCCTTGTCCTGCACTAAATCCACTCACTCTACCGCATGCTACCACTACATTGCATTAACAGCGCGGCATGCACCTTACGAAATGCACTAATGAGGTCAATGAACGCATGGCAACCTGTTCCGCAACCTCAAGAAATGCATTGTCATCAAATCATCTTTCATGTTTTTTCAATACGCAGTTTTCGCAGGCGCAGATACTTTTGCGTAAGCCACCCCGACCCATGGCATGGGACAGTGGAAGAAGATACACTCATGAAGTCGACAAATGCACGAAAACCTGCTCTGGCAGAGTATCTAAACTCTCTTCAACATGAACTGTGTAGCAAAAGAGCAAATAGCTTTAATAGCCTGTATACGTGTATCTGTATGGTCGTATTTGTGACATTGGGTGCAGATCAGACTACATGGCCAAAAAAATGTGTACCCGATTTTGAGTGAGCTTTGGACATATATGTTTTATTTGTATATGATAAAACCATCCAACGCCTGTTGTGAAAAAGGAATGATATTTTGCCTAACAATCCTTTCAATATAACTTTCGGCCGTAATTGTCCCGTTATTTCAGGTCAGTTTTGCCTTGCAAGCTAATTCCGGCCCAGACCATCACACTGGGACCGCCTTGCCTCTAAATTTGATTAATGCAAGGATCCAAAAATGCTTCTCTGGTTCTCCGCCAGACTCTTATGCGTCGGTCGTACTCAAAAATTTTACTTTGCACCTTGCGTCATTTTTGCATGTACCATTGGATTTGTCGACGAGCAAATCTTAAACGATTCGTACGATGCGTCCTGGTCAGTTGTGTTCTGGTAACATGTCTCCTTGACCGTTATTGGTCTTCGTGCAAACTATTTCTGATTGTTTGGGTGCTAACAATGGCCCCAGTCGTCCTTAACAGCCTACTTTGTAGTCCACGAGCACTAATGGTATACCCTCCCGTCGCGCACAAAGTCTCACATATCGGTCTTCTGCGAGGGTGGTTATTCGAACTCGGTCGGAACCATAACGACGGGAGACACTTCCTGTCTCCTGGTAATTTAATTTTTAATGGATCTTCGCGAATACCCTAATTGCAGGGCCACAGAATGTCGCAAACGACTTTCCTCCGGCATTGCTAAGGCTCTGGACGAAGCATTTAAATTTAAATGGCGCCGAATTGCTGGCATTTTGTATTTTACAGATTGTCCTTAACTTAAAAGAGCAAAAACTAATGTTGCAGTTAAAGAACTTGGCGAAAACTAATCCTAAATCAAAATGAGAAATAAACAAAACTTTCCAATGTATGACTCGTGACCCCAAAATAACTGTTAAACCCGGTTCCGTTAAAGCTAATGTTGACGAATCATACTGTGATAATTCACATAACATTCAGGTACAGAATGGCATTAATTAATTATCCACTAAAAATTCGGCAAAAGACGTTGTTAAAGTCAACGGACATTAGTGGTCCTTATTTTGTTGTGATCAGTATATATGAAAACTATGGAAAAGTTACTGAACGCTCATATTAGGAGTACACTTCTGAAGACGCGGCCGCTGCACCCAAAACAATTATGCTTATCAACCGGGCAAACCGACGGAATCGGCACCCCAAACCTTAGTGGAACAGATCGAGGAGGCCATGTCTAATAAAGATATGGCACTATGTGTATTTTTAGACATAGAGGGCGCCTTTGACAATACGCAATATGATTCCATAGGAACGGCATTAAGATCCAAAGGGGCCGACAGTACTACCATAATGTGGGTGCAACGCATGCTGTCGTCCAGAATTATATTTACCAGTGTAGGCAAGACTACTCTCACTACCTAAGCCACACGTGGCTGCCCCCAAGGAGGTGTACTGTCTCCCCTCCTGTGGTGTTTGGTAGTTGATGGATTGATGTGGACAATTAACTCAGCTAGGTTCTCCACCCAGGGGTATGCGGACGATTTGGTAATCACGGTTAACCCTCGAGTAGGTAAGATTGCCTTGAGGCGGGTTTTACTTTGTATCCCCAAAACTATAAATCTGGAGATCATTTTTTGTTCGTAGTTATAGTCCAGTACAATTGGTTCAAAATAGCCCCAAACCTAAACATCCAAAAAGAAAAGAAATTTTTGATGCCAAATTGTTGAATACACTGCCTAATATACGCAGTAAAAAGTTACACTAATTTGCGCCATGGGTTAAGGGGGGAAAGGGTGGCAAAGGGGTGAAAATTCAGTTTCTTGCAAATATCTGGAAAACTATGAGTCTCACCTTAAAATGAGCTGAGGACAAAACAAACAACATAAAATTGCCTTTGTAATGGTATGTAACACTCTAGACATTTTCTCAGAAAATTATACCCTAGACCCAAAAGTATTATAGTGAATTTGGATTTTTCGAGTTTTACATTTCGCACTGTAACTCTTGATAGAATAGACCTACTGTCATAAAATCTTGTCCATATATTGATAACAAAATTTATTTGATTCGTACCAAAAATTGGAGTGCTCCGACCATTGACGCCCCCCTTACTCCTCTTTACACATTTCAAAAAGGCATGCCTGTAGCTTCTTTTTAAACTGAGCCAGGCAGATCAAATTTGGTGGGGTGCCTAGCGTAAGCTCCATTATGCTCCCCACCAAAAATTATTACCATCCGATCAAAACTAAGGGTGCCCCCATAGAAAGTGAACGAAAATTCTAACAAATTTCACATTTTTTCATTTCTAAATTCTATCTAAAACGGAAAAATAAAATTTATCTCTTAGAACGTCATTATAACAGTTAATTGTAGTCCTCTGAATGTATGTTCAAAATTTTGCATCAAAGCGTACACTACAAGTATCAACAAATTGTGTTTGAAAGTCATTGGTACTAGTTCAAAGGCTAGTTCCGAATAAATCGAGTAACGTGTACTAGCAACCTTCAAACCACATTTTTCGTACTTGTAAAGCACGCTCCGGTACAAACTTTTGAATATACATTTACAAGACTACAATTAACTGTTATAATGACGTTCTAAGAAATAAATTTTATTTTTTCATTTTAGATAGAATTTAGAAGTGAAAAAATGTGATTTTTTTTAGAATTTTGGTTTACTTTGTATGGGGAGTACCCTTAGTTTTGATCGGATGGTAACAATTTTTGGTGAGAGGCATAATGAGGCTTAGACTAGGCACCTCACCAAATTTTATCTGCCTGGCTGAATTTGAAAAGAAGCTACAGGCATGCCTTTTTGAAAAATGTTAGGAGGAGTGAGGGAGGCGTCAATGGTCGGAGCACCTCAATATTTGGTACAAACCAAATAAATTTTGTTTGTAATAGAATGAACAAGATTTCGTCACCTTAGGTTCTTTCTATCAAGAGTTACAGTCCGAAATGTAAAACTCAAAAAATGTAAATTCTCTATAATACTATTGGGTCTAGGGTATAATTTTCCGAAAAAAACGTCTAGAGTGTTATATATCATTACAAAGGCAATTTTGTGTAGTTTGTGTCGTCCTCAGAAGATTTTAAGGTCAGATTCATAGTTTTCCAGTTATTTGTAAAAAAGTAAATTTTCACCCCTTTGGGACCCCTTCCCCCCTTAACCCATGGCGCAAATTGGTGTAACTTTTTATTGCGTATATTGGGCAGTGTATTCAACAATTTGGCATCAAAAATTTCTTTTTCTTTTGGATGTTTGGGTTTTGAGCTATCTGTACTAGACTATAGCTTTTTCGTGCAAAGCGGTGGAGAACGCACGCTTGGTTGATGGAATTTTGAGCTTCTGCACATTATACCTAGGGCAAATATTTGCACGGTTAGGACGCTGGATTGCTGCCGTTCGTAAGCGCATTTTTGCGTGGACAAGATGGTGGTCACTGCCAATATCAGCACCACGTTTCGCCCTAACGTCCAGGACACAGTTTCTCCACGTTTTGGAAACAACAATATGGTCTATCTGGTTCTCAGTTCTGCCATTAGCCCAGGTTGATAAGTGGCAATCTTTGTGTTTAAACAGAGTTCCACCAATGACGAGCTGACGAGAGTTACAAAACTCTATAAACATCTCGTCATTCTGGTTTCTGTCGCTTAACCCATGATTTCCCATAAGATGTTCCAATCCTTGGTTATCTGACCCAACTTTGCCGTTGAGATCCCCCATTATGGGAGCCCTATCAAAGGTGTCGCCAAGTCGTTGGTAGAAGACGTCTTTATCATCTTGATCAGCTGGTTCGGTTGGTGCGTAACACTGAATTATCGTGATATTTCGTATTCTGGATTTGAATCGGGCGGTGATAATACGGTCGGAAACTGGTTTCCAATCGATAAGGGATCGACGTGCATCCCTTGTCAAGGGGATTCCGACGCCTGCCTGCCGAAGAGCATTTTGGTCATCATTTCCAGAGTACAATAAAACAGTATGAGAGCTTGGTGATAAAGTCGCTCCCGATCCGAGCCATCTTGTTTCGCTCAGTCCTAATATAGCGATGTTATACGCGGTCATTTCCCGTTCGACTTCAGTGAGTCTCATGTTGTTGCACTCGCCCCACATCGTTAGAACGTTCCAAAACCCAATCGTGGTCCGTTGTTTATAGCCAAAAGTCGTTGCGGATGAATCAGTCCGAGGTATCCGAGGCTCGTTAAATGTTTCGAGTGTAAAGAAAATTTCAAGTACGCGGGTTACAAGCCTACGTACCTTATCCCTCAAGTCGCCTTTTACGACAAGCCGGGAACGCTGTGGCATAATTCTAACCCCAAAAACCACAGGGGTCAATTTTTTGTTAAGTTTCGAACATATCTGAACCCTTGAGCGCACAAAATAGAGTCGCTGCGCGCACAATTGTAGAGATGATGTTCGAAACTCAGGAGAGTTTTATTCTCTCCTGTCCCTTTAATCGCCTCTTACGACACGTCGGGATAGACGGACTAGCGACTTCGCTCCCTGCTTGCTACGCTCGCCAACCCCCGAGGCCGAGGCTAATTTCGGGCGCGGCCCAAATTTTGATACCCTTCGCTCTCCTTGGGCTAGAAGTTTTTTTCGGGCGTACCTATGACTTGTATTTAATACCCCTCCTCATTCTTTTTCTTCCGTCTTGACAAAAGTTTTGGGCTTGGTTGAAATAAGTGGGCAAATGAAAATATTTACTCAGAAAATTTTATTGAGGTTACGGGACCATGACGATTCCATTCGTTTTGAGCTTTTTTGTTGCTTTGGTAAAGACACATTAATTCAAGGTTTTGTGAAATTGGTGCAAGAAATGTTTATTAGAAGAACCAAAATGGGGGTTGGATTTGTATGGCCACCCCATGACCCCATGGTCCAATTTGATCCATTCTTAGATATGTTTTGTGTCATCAAGAGAAACACATTTGTGGGAAATTTGGTTGAAATTGATGCACAAATAATAAGCACGTGCAACAATAATAAGCATGTGTGCAAAATTTCAGCTCCGTAGCTTTTATAGTGGTCGAGAAAAACGCGCTGCAACAGACGGATAGACAGACGGACATCGTCCAATCGACTCATCTCGTCATGCTGATCATATTTGTATACTTTTTATATGGTCGGAGATGCTTCCTTCAATGCGTTACAAACTTCATGACAAAGTTGATATGCCCTTCCACTCTATGAGCGAAGGGTATAAAAAACAAACATTTTTCAACTATCCATCCTTCAAAAAGACAACTAATTAACAATACTATATTGGTTTTATTTATAATATATTGCTCTTTAAAAATTACTCGTAGTTTAGCCCACAATTGACGTTATTACTCTCGGTGGTAGTGCAGCTGGGGCAACTAGAAATAAAATTTAATGTCACATCAGAAACAGAGAAAATACAAATAGCCCATCATTATCCAACTTACTTGGAGCCGGCATTAAAACATTAAATCCGTATTCTTCATCGCCTAAAAACTCCAGGTTCAAAGTACTATTCTTGTAGGATCCGTCAATGCTAATCTTAGGAACACCCTTCACTTCTTTTATTGTACCATGAATGCGAATCACTGTCCGTCCTTTTTCAAGTCTAGAATGCATACGTAAAATATTAAAAATAAAACAAAAATCACAATTCAACTATTAGTGTAGTATCCAGGTGATAAACCTAGTACATCAGATTGCAAAATGTGGTGGAGACAAATTGTTTTTTGTTTCTTATGTTTTTTGGGGTGCTGAGCTCGAATCCGGAGCTTCCCACCAAAATTTCGTTGCAGAACAGGGTCAAAATCACGAAAAACCCTAAAATTTTTTGCTGTTTTTCCATTATTTGTCCCCTAACTCTGAAACTATATATTTCTACGAAAAACTCTCCATGAACATTTTGGAAAGAACATAATTGCGCGTCCAAAGAAACATAAATATTACAAATCCGTTGAGCGGTATTACTGCAATTGATAATTGAAATTTGCCATTTTTAACATAGTTCCATATTATGAATAAAATTTTGAGATTGAACGTTTTTTCATTTTTGGTCGAAAAGTTGCATTTTTCTTGTACATTATGTATTTTGGGGCGCAGAACCTGAATCCGCAACTTCCCACCATAATTTCGATGCAAAACAGGGTCAAAATGGCAAAAAACACTAAAAAATTACGTATCAATTGTAGCTATACCGCTTAACACATTTTGGCCGGGTTTCTGATAGCTCTTATTCAGTACCTGTCGGCTGATTAGTCTTATCGCGTAGAGAAGACACACACCATATTCAGAAAGCTTTTCCATTCTATTGAATGGAATTTTTGTTTATTTTGCATAGCTATGCCATATTTTGCTTGGTTAAGTCATCATCTTAGATTGAGAAAATCATTGCGCACTTTCATCCAGCAGCGTAAATAAGCAAAAGATAACATAAGTATGCAAAATTAACAAAAAATCAATTCAATATAATGGAGAAGCTTTTTGGATATTGTGTGTCTTCTCTAGGCGATAAGACTAACCATTCTATAAGATCTACGAGAGAATGGGCCTTTAATGAATAAGGGCGCGTTAGACCCGCAATTGTGTTTTCTCTAATATGTTCATGGACAGGTTTTCGGAGAAATGTACACTTTCGGAATTATAAGCAAAAAACGGAAAACTGCGAAAATTTTGGGTTTTTTTCGCCGTTTTGACCCTGTTCCGCAACGAAATTTTGGTAGGAAGCTCCGGATTCGAGCTCAGCACCCCAACAAATATAAGAAAAAAAAAAAATCTCCACCACACTTTGCAATCTGAAATCACCTAGTAACTGCACTATATTAGTAATAAATTAAATTAATATTAATAAATTTTTGATTGCTTATAAATACCTGAATTCAAAACTGCCATCGCTATTCAAAACACTTGAACTCATGAAAGTCTCATCAATTCGGGCTTCAATTTCCTGAATATTTGGTGGAATCAGCAGTGATGGGTCTTGGGAATCGCTACTTGGAGATTCGACTGGCTGGCTTTCAGGACTTTGTACCGGGCTATCACTTTCAGGAATTGGTGGAGGAATGTTGTCGGATGAATTCACTTCGGTATTTTCTGAATTTTCGAGTTGTGAACTATTTTGTGGACCACTCTTGAAATCGCCAGCCCCGTTTCTCCATTTACCACCCCGAGCTTGGGTTCCGTGTTTACACACTGTACACAATATTAGAAATGCTACTAAATAGTTCCACTTACACATTTTGATTATCTGAGACAAACTAACACCTTGGTGAAGCGAGTCGACGGTTTTATATTTGTAAAATTTTGCTTGGTTTGTTAGCATATGTAGGAGTAGCTTTTCTCTTTTTATGCATACGTAACTATCAAGTCACGAAAAAATCATTATTTTATTACAAGTTACTAAATTATGATAATGAAGACACTTTTCACGATGATCATTGAAAAAATAATGAACAGTGTGTCAGTAAATGGCTATAGATGATGCTAAGATGCAGCGTTCAAGCGGTCATTGTTCTAGATCTAGAAAGACGGGTCTCTGAAGCTGTAACAGAAATTAGCAAAAAACCAGTAGAATAATATTTTTTTGCGAATTTAGAAGGGGATTTTAGTACAGTAGAGCGTCGATTATCCGAACTAATATTGACAAGGGTGGTTCGGATAAACGAAAGTTCGGTTAATCGAGCTTCCATAGAAAAATTAGAAAATAGCCCAAATGTGCAATTAGGCGACAAACTGAAAACATTTAAAACGACTAGCACTGAACAAAAATAAAAAATTCGAGGTAATTAACCGATGCAGATGAGAGATTGCTTCCTTCAAACCCTTGATTTTTCATTTAATTCGATGGCTGTCATATGAAAAGAAGCCTGGTTCAGTTAATCGAATGTTCGGATAATCGACGTTCGGATAATCGACGCTCTACTGTATATGTAATCTATTCTTTTTTCTTAAGGTTGTATATGATATAAACACAAAGTGCATTTTAACTCATCAACGGTATTTAGAATTTATAGATGTCGTTTCGCTAAGTGATGATAATAATAAATCAAAACAGAAGGCAACATCTATTTTCATGATACGTACAAGATTCTTTTTAGAGGTACGGAAATTTCGTAAATAAAAAACAGGAATTCGCATGAAAACATGAGATGTCTCTATCTTTCTGCAGATTCTGGAGATTCACAATAAAACACAATGTTCAAAGCTCAGCACGACAAAAAAGCGTTTTCATTATTCAAAAATATGTATTTGAAATTAATAGGCATTAAATAAATTTGGAGGTATGTAGTAAAGTAGACATTCAAAAATCTTAATTTCAGAAAACTTAATTCTTTGGAAAACTTAGCCTACTAGTTTCATCCAACACACGGCGCATTTTGCATTGGTTAATTGTAGGTTCCAAACCTGTTTAGAAATATTTTTGGCTCACTTCCTTTACGTTCCATTGTCACTTCCTTCTTTTTGATAGACGTGCGTTTAATAATAAGGAGATATTCATTCGGAAAAAGCTGCGTTCAGCAGATGTGTAGTATGCTGAGTAGACCCTGCCTTAAGACGGTTGGCAAATTGGATGTTTTTTTTTTTGTTGGTTACCTTTCAAGGTGAACAGCTACATAGAGTCAACATGAAGAAGGCTCTCAAAGTCTTGTTGATACGAGATTGTACATTAGCATCTGTGCTGTCGTCTACTGTAACTATGCTCCTATGGGGTAGTAAAATTTGTCAACTTCGACTGCGTCGCCCGAAATACAAATTCCACTTTGTCCTTCTGTATCCAAGCTCAACAAATTCTAACCCAGCATAATGCAGAGCATCAGCCATTAAAGCTGCCTATGGTTTCCTTTTGATATAACGACAAATATCGTCAGTTTCCATCAGATACCACTGCTGTGACAGAAAAAGAATAGGTGACAAAATGCAGCCTTGTGTTCCTTAGAATGGATTATGGATGGGAATTATTATTAATCATTAGATTCCACTTTTAATAAAGTCAACCTTCTTCTTCTTTATGGCACGATAGCCCGACGTTGGACCTTGGCCGCCTGGATTGAAAACCTCCAATTGTCGCGGTCACGCGTCCTTGTCCTCCAGTTCCGAAAGCCTAGCATCTGGTGGGCGTCCTCACATACAGAATGCTTCCATCGGGCTCTCGGTCGTCCACGCAATCTGGCTCCGTCCACTCGTTGCGCGTTCATCACCTTTTTGGGCATGCGATCGTCGTTCATCCTTTGTGCATGTCCCGCCCATTGCAATCGCTGCAATTTCACGATATTCGACACCTGTAGCTCATCATACAGCTGATACAACTCAAGGTTGTACCGGATGCGCCATTCACCTCGTTCACGAGCGGCCCCGAAGATTCTTCGGAGAACCTTTCGCTCGAATGTGTCCAACAGGTGTTCAGAGTTTTGGGTTAGGGTCCATGCCTCGCAGCCATAACATAGCACAGGTCGGATGATGGTTTTATACACGTGGAGCTTCGTGTTCCTGTGCACCAGCTTCGAATTCATAATTTGGAGGACCGCAAAGTAACACTTATTAGCTAGTTGTATCCGTCGCTTTATCTCATCTGTTTCGTTGGAGTCCTTTGACAAATTGCAACCCAGGTAAGTGAAGTTGTCTACATATTCTATATTGAGGTCCCCCACTGTGATGCTTGAATTTACTGGCGTTCTAGTTCTTGATTGCATCATGACCTTGATTTTAGATTCCTTGATACTTCCTTCCAACTTCTTTGGCGGCGTTAATGAGATTATGCAGAAGGCTTTCTGCATCACCTAATCTTCGAGACATGATGTTGATGTCATCGGCGTAGGCTACTAGTTGAGTCGATTTAATGAGTAGCGTTCCGCTGCTGTCCAGATTTATGGCTCGAATCACATACTCCAGAGCCAGATTGAAGAGCGTCGGCGCCAGCCCGTTGCCTTGCTTGAGTCCAGTACGAGTTTCAAATAGGTCAGTGAGTCTGTTCTGAACTCTGACCTGCGAGATGGTATTAGTCATCGTCATCCTTATGAGTCGCACTAGCTTAGCCGGTATACCGAAATACAGCAGAATGTTGTACAGTACGCTTCGATCGATACTGTCGTATGCCTGCTTGAAGTCAACAAATATTTGATATACGTCGATGTTGTATTCCCAGCACTTCTGGAGTAAAAGCTTCACTGTAAAAAGCTGATCTGTCGTCGAACGACCAGGTCTAAAGCCGCCTTGGTACTCGCCAATGATTTCTTCTGCGTACGGATTAATTCTATTTTCCAGAATCTTAAATAAGATCTTATAAGTCGTACAAACTAATGAGATGCCTCTGTAGTTCTCACATTTCATTTTATCTCTTTTTTTGTGGATTGGCAAATGATACTTTTACGCCAATCTTCCGGGATTATTTCGTCGTTCCATACTTTAACGACGATAAGTGTGTGTATAGCCTTAACAAGGCTCTCCCCACCATGCTTCAGCAGTTCAGCTGAAATCTCGTCAGCGCCCGGGGCTTTATTATGTTTTAGTGATTGCATGGCGAGGTCAACTTCTTCTACTGTTAGGGGTTGAACGGGAGGGCCTGTTTCAGCCATCAGCTCCGGAGCTTCTTGTGTGGTTTTGTTCGGTTGAACATTGAGGAGCTCTTCAAAATGTGAGGCCCAGCGTTTATCAACGCTATCGGTGTCGCTAATGATATTGCCATCCTTATCCTTACAGAGGCTGGTCCTGGGTTGGTATCCACTTTTAATTGAATTAATCAGCTTGTACGCTTGTCTACTGTTCCTACTAGCTAGTCTTTGGTTTAGTTGCATCAACTGCTCGTCAAGATGCTTACGTTTCTTACTCCTAATTAACCTATTCGAAAATCGTCGAAGCTCGAATAAAGTCAACCGAATTGATGGAATAATGGAGCCCTCCTGGCGTTCATTGATTCAGTAATCGGCTTTTCTTTTTCTTTAACTATATATAGTTGAGCCCTTTCTTTATTCTTTACAGGATGTTCAGTAGTAAACGACTTGTCAATTAATGGTTTGATAACGTTGAATAGCGTACCACCCTAAGGTGCCCTAAGTGCCTTACGTTCCGTCTTCGTTGAAGTGTTCATATAAGTATGCTTGTTATGGTTCACACTTCTCCCATTTGAGGTGTGTTCTTAGAACGTGCGCGCGTTCTAAGATCACACCTCAAATGGGGATTTTTATTTTTGGGATTTCAATTTGGGGATTTTGGCTTGGGGATTTTGTGATTGGGCATATCGTATCCAAAACACCAATGATGATTCGTTTGTGAAAAAGTTTGTGAAAAACGACTGTCTGGATAATTTTGCTAATTGTGCATTTTTATTTTTGGAGTAGAGACCGATTCGGCGTAGCATTTTTACCGAAATCTGCCTATCCGTTCAGGAGATAGATGCAAAAGTGTGTAAAAAAGAACTGCCTCCATAATTTTGTTCATTGTAAATTGTGTGCTTGTGTCAATTCCGCTATTAAGGTCGGAGCCCAATCATTGTTCTTCCTTACTTCTTACTGCGCTCCATTGCGTCGCGTTGTTTGGTCGGCAGTGTAGGTGTGTTGCTCGTTCTAGCGGTATTTCTACAGGCCGCAACATGTTCAAGCAATTCAGACTGAAGTCTGTGACTCGTTGTGAATGTTGCTCATTGTGAATTGCGAGGCAGGACTATTCAAACAAAAAACATAAAATTATTAACCCCTTGACGACTACGGATCTTACAGTAGCATGACTTCTTTAAAGAAGAAATGGGAAAAATAACTTTGATCAAAATGCTCTTCCCAATTTTTCCGTTATTTCTATACTTCTAATCGTATTAAGCACAGAAATAAATACGGTGCAGCAAATTTACTAAAATCCCCTTGTCCGTTCAAAGTGGCCAAGGGATAGGAAAAGAGCTCCCTTGAAAATTTTGCTCATCCCTTCAGTCGATTCTGCATTTTTCAGTGGTTCTTCAGCTATTTTAGGTGTAAAAGGGGGAAAATTTACAAAAATATTCTAACCAATACGAAAAGTGACCAAAGGATCTTTTTAAATTTAATGCATATTTCAATAGTTATTCTGGTGTTTTGGGGTAGAGAACAATATGGTCAATTGAAATAAACTTTTTCACTAAGGAGATATAGGCAAAGGTTTGCTCATGAGCTCAAATTTGCTCATTTTCATTTTGTTGCAAGTTTACGTAGCCAAAAGTAGAAACTAATCCGGTGGTGTAAATTTGCCAAATACACTAAACCGTTCCAGAATGGTAGTCAAAGGATCAGAAAAACAGCTGCCTTGAACATTTTTCCCATTTTGAATTTTAAAATTCTGTTGTTTTTAGAATGCGGCGGCGTAGCAAATTTACCGGAGTCCGCTTATTCATTTAGGAGATGAATGCAAATTATGTGAAAAGAACGGTTTTCATAATCTTGTACATTGTGAATTTTGTGCATGTTTTAATGCTTATTCCGTTCTCCGAAGAGCAGTCTAATTTGGTTTGACATATTTACTCAAATCTGCGATTTTGATGAGGAGATATAAACAAAAGTATTTGAAAAATAACTGTTTTTATAATTTTCCCCATTATAAATTTTCGCGTGTTTCTCCGGGTGTAGATCAATCCTCTGGAATCAGTAGACTAAAATCTGACAACTAGTTCAATGAATACAGAAAGAAATATACGAGAAACAAATCTTCATAATTTTGCTCATTGTTCTTGTGATATTCACGGAGAGGACCTATCCGGCAGGAAAATCTTCCAAAAATCCGCAATCAAGAAACATAAACAAAAATATGCGAAAAAAAACTCGAACGAAAAATTGTGAATTGTTGCTCATTGTGAATTTTCTGCTTATTTCAATGGTTATAATGTCATTCCGGTCGGAGCCTTGTGTAGACCACTTAGGTGGGGTAAACTTACTGAAATCCTGTAATTCGCTAAAGAAAGACAGAAAGAAGTATAAGAAAAAGAATTGTCTTCATAATTGTGCCCCATTGTGAATTTTTCATATGTCTCGATAGTTTTCCTGTTGCATTGGGAAGAGTGAAATCCTTTGGAAGACATTTATTGATATCCGCTCATATGCTAAAGAAATACACGCAGAAATAGGTGAAAAAGAACCCATTGGGAATTTAAGCTCATTGTGATTTGCATATTTCAATAGTTATTATGCTATTCTGGGCAGAGCCTAATCCAGCAAATCTAAAATCATGAAAATCTGTCCAGCCGTTCTCGACTTTCTTTTACGAGTATATACATAATATAGATTTACGGTATTAGTGTAGTAACCAGGTGATAAACTTAGTATACATGAATAGCAAAATATGGTGGTGAAATTTTGTTTTTTTTTTTTAAGTTTGTTCGGGGTGCTGAGCACGTGTCCGGAGCTTCCAACCAAAATTTTGTTGCGGAACATAGGGTCAAAATCGCAAAAAATGCCAAAAAATGATGTATCAATTGTAGCGTTACCGCTTAAGGGCGCGTGCACATACGCTGAGCTTTGCTACGCTGAGCGGTGCTTTGCTGTGCTATGTGCACATACAATGCGAAGTTGGGGTGGGCGAAGCTAGACGATGCGATTTGTTTCGATGGCAAGGAAACCTGTTTATTTAAGGGGATTTTCTACGACGCTGGTTCATGCTGTTTCGCGATGTTTGGCGATGTACCTATTATGCTGGTAGTCTCAGAAATTGGAATGATTTCTGCTTTAATATGGCGCTATGTGTTTTATGTTTTACCATTGGGATTTTCCATATTCATATGCACATGCACACCTGTCGGATGATTATGAAGTACATGTAGTTGTAGGGTATTTATCTTTTCTTCTTCCTTGCCTCGTTCTTTATACCGCTCCATGGTTTCGCGTTGCTCGACCTGCGGTGTAGTTACATCGCCCGTTTTGGCGGTTATATCTCAGCATATTTCTACAGGCAGCTTTATCTTGAATCGTGTCATCGCCGAGACCAATGCGTTGTTGTTGCTTTTTCATTTGACACATCCAGGTGTTCTTCGGTCTGCCTCTGGCCTTGGGTCCATCAAGTGGAACTTCCATTGATATCGCTTTCTTTGCGGGGTTCTCAGGCGGACGCCTTTGAACATGGCAATACCAATCCATTTGTCGGTCTTCGAGCTTTTCGGTGTAGGGTATTTATCTATGGATCGTAATGATGAATGGGTGAAAGAGGTTATACCTTTATGCAAACTTGCAGTGCACTTCAAACCATAGTGTACCGAAAAAAATAATTCTGAGTGCGGCTTAGATTTTAAAGGAATTATTGTGGGTACCGATGAATATGTCAACGACGAAGCAACCTTTGTAGAAGAGTAGTGCAGTGTTGTTTGTAGCGTACGCGTAACAAAAAAATATTCGGGCAACATTTGTATTTGGTATGAAACCCTACGAAAATCGATTCCACATCTAAATGTGTCTTTAAGCAGCGCACACCGATATATAAAACAATTCATTCCAAATGTAAACACCACCAGAATATTTTTTGGATACGCATTCGCTACAAACTGTAAGTTACAGTGACGTAACGTTTCAAAAGTAGCTTGTGTTCCAAAACGAAATAAGATCTCCTACTCAATATAAAATACTATTAGCCAATATTTTTGCACTGCCGTTTACCAAAAAGCCAAAACCAAAATACTTTTAACTGGATAAAGCTGAATTCGGACAAATAAAATGTTTAGGAAACCTTTGAACCTAAACTTTTCAAATTAGCTATTACATATTTTCACTGCGTATCCACTTCTTCTTTGATAGGAGCAGTGGCGTAGATAGCTTTTCGGAGAGGGTCATCAGTGACTAGATTTTGTCCTTACAAGGGAATTCTTACACTAACTAGTTTTTGTACAAATATTGGGGATACAAATTTTTCACAAAATTTAGGCCTGCAACACATTGTGCAAACAAAAATATTGTTTAAAAAAACAAAGTCTGATATATTTGTTTTTGCGGCCTGAGTTTATGTAGTTTAATAAATCGATAGTTCTGAATTTTAGTTACAAAGATTTGAAACTGAATTGTTGTCCAAAATGCGAGTGCATTCAAATTTGTGTGGGGTTCCTGAACCATATTTTATTGCTGCGAAATTCTTCTTCTCTAAATATCGCATCAATGAGGCTAAATTTACTCGCATTGCTTTCATCTCTTACAAGAAATACCAACCAACCATTATAGCATCTAAAATTTGAGGAATCGTTTTTTATGTTTATCAGTGTTGAAATACATAATTACCCTTTTTGTCAAACACGATATGACGATCGCAAGAGCGAGATGTGAAACCTAAGCCGGGAGGATTGATTCTTTTGATCCACCCCTTATCTACGCCACTGGATAGGAGAGTACCGACAACAAATATACATATAATTTCCAGAAAGTGAAACATTTTTACACAATTATAAAAATTTTATAGGTACCTCCAGTAGTTGAAAAAATATTCAATAACAGTTTTTAAGAAAAATAAGTAGTCAAACGTAACCGCCAATGCTTATTATATTATTCGCAGCTGTATGAATTTTTCAAAGTTTTGGTCCTCGGCTCATTTAAAGATCGGCATGCCAGTGTGATGTGTTTTTTTTTAACTTTTTTGAAAGTACAAAATTCTTAGGGGTCAACCTTATCAAATTCCACCTTTTCAACTAGTGAAATTCATGAATGAAACAGCACGAAACCAACCCATCCATTATACGTAGGTACATACAATGGTAACAACCCAGCCAGCATTTAACACATTTGTAATCATTATTTCATGCAACACGCGTAAGCACATATTGCTTATTCATTCATCACGTTTTCATACAAGCAGTATATGACGATGTCCCCCTATTTATATGTATATACGCATTTGCGGCTTATTACGGATAATCATTATAAAATCGTTATTCGTAAGCATTAGGTAATAGTTAAGTATCATATATATTCAATGCATCAAAGAATAATTAAAAAAAAAAGAGCACGGGCGATGGAGAGTCTCGAACTCATAACCCTATGCACCGAAGGTGCGCGCCCTAACCACTGCTCTAGCCAGACTATATGAATGATTATGTTTTATTCGTAAATCTAATCACCCCAGCAACAAAAATCACACTTGAGGAGAAAACCATTATATTTCCTATATGCATGATCCGTCGACATTCCTTCAGCTGACCATCATGTATCTAACTTTCAATGCGTCCTATCGATACATAATGCCGATTCGTGATTCATGAAGTAAAGCTTATTTGTGGCTATGTTCACGGTATATGACGCCGATGCTGGCTGGGAACTTCCATTCAAAATTCAATATGAGCGCCATGCCACCACTAAGCCTGTCTATCTAAACACAAATCATGCATTTCATGTCGATCTCTCAGCGCTGGTTGAAGATTTCAGCTGCGATTATGCCATTTTAGCAGCTGAAAAAGCATGCTTTTTTGCGATGAAAAGTTTATCATCGCCCATACCGGCGCAGAGGGAACGGCACAAGCAGTCTCAAGTCATTTAAATGTTAAGAATTTTTATCATGCGATCAGCAGCTTTCACTGTTCACGGGCACTAACACATTTTACAGATTAATGTCGCGCTGGACCCGCAATCATGTTTTTCTAACATGTCCATGGACAGGTTTTCGTAGAAATGTACAGTTTCGGAGTTATTAGCCACAAAAACGGAAAAAACTCCGAACAGTTTGTTTTTTTTTTTTGTAGTTTTGGCCCTGTTCCGCAACGAAATTTTGGTGGGAAGCTCCGGATTCAAGCTCAGCACCCCAAAAAACATAAGAAACAAAAAAATTTCCACACCACATTTTGCAATCTGAAACCACCTAATGAAATCATTGTTTTTGATACTCACAGTAAATTGCAATGCTTCAATTTAATAAGAAACTTTCAACAAGAGTAATAATGATTTTCATACATACAAATGCTGAATGTCCTGACCGATCCGCAAGTCAATTTAAGTATTGGGGTTGAGCTTTAGCTTTCATCACTCATTGATTTTCTTCTCAAAACCAAAACCTTTCCAATTTATTAATCAGAGACTTCTTCAACGAAGTGCTAAGTTTCTCTAAATGTGCACTCATTTTCAGCCACACAAATTTCATACCTACTCGGCATCCTTTCGTGCAAGCTTTTCTGCCAAAGGACTGAATTGAATGTCTGTGGCATATACCCAGGGGTAGAGTTGGTGATTGGATTTCAGCTTGCGGGTCTAATCTTCATTTCGGCTAGGTATGAATCAATAAGAAGAGGCGAACCCTCACTACAATCGTAACATCGTAAATATTTAATAATAGCAGATGAACGGGATTCAGACAGACGAAAGATGGAGAGAGTTTACTCTGGAAATTAGACACATTTGTTATATTGGTATATTCCAATGCGTACCTACAAAACACGTCAGAGTCGACTAGGGTCAATGGTCAACTATACCACTAGTCTGCAAGGTATTTTGAGTGTGTATCTAGAAATGAATGTGCGGGGGTGGGTGAAATGTGTCTCAAGGGATGCGTCAAATCCCGTCCAATATACCAGTGCTTATAATGTTCTTGAGTTGTTGTCTACTTTACGGTGATTTTGAATGTTAAGAGCTGTACGTCAAGTAGACATTTAACATTAAAGAAGTCTACAAAATATAGGACTATGAAATAAGCATTTTATTAGTTTAAACGCTGGCAGTATAATGGACATATAAAAACGAGACCGAGTTCTAATCGTGCGAATAGCACCATGAGTGTATACTCCATACAGACCTAGAAGTCACGCAAAACCCAAAATATTGGATTTCAACTTTTTCTGTAGTGGAGGAAAAGGGGTAGATGGGTCGGATCTCGCACACCTTGAATATTTTAAACGGACATCCATCAGCCACCATTTGGCACAAATTTGAAGTTTTTCGGAACAGCACTGAAAAGTGTACAGCGAAATGTACAGCACTTGTTAACTCTGGGATGGGTCAGGTATAGTTTTTACATACGTAAATGGTTGGGTGGGTCAAAAGTCTTTCTAAAAGGTTAGTTTGCGGGGTTTTTGATACTTTTGTTTTGTTATTCGAGCATACTGTGAGGCCTTTGAATGAAGTTGCAATAAAAATAAGTGAAACTCAAAAAAATTTCAACTCATCACAAACGAATCAATGCAAATTTTTAATGTTTGAAACAATTTATCTTTTCTAATCGGAAATGTAGTTACTACCGATGAATAAATGCGGTAACATATAAATTTAGTTGCTTATGATGTTTTTTTCTTAAATCGGGATCCAAAGTTGATATATTTTTAGAGCGAATTTTCACAAGCATCTCCTTGATAATTTTAGCAAATAGCCCAGTTGCTCCTGTTAAATCAGAACTTTGAGTTTCAGTCTCTTTGGCATGGGCACAGAAAAGGTTTTTGGTTAAGGAGGGGGAGGATGTTGAGCGAGGAGGGGGTATCTACTATGCCCTGCTTAGAACGGGCCTTATTCCCGCTACTGCGGGAACGTTTTGAATTAAGTTCGCCTAGAAAACTGCATGAAAAGATATTTAGAAAAAATCACCCTAATCACGCATTCTCAATTGTGCTTGACTACTATTGTAAGATTTAACCGTTTTCCAATGAATTATAACTCGAAAATTTCAAAAAATGTAAAGAGGTGGATTTGTAATAAAGACATGCGTAAATGGTTGGGTGGGGTATACCAGACCCCAGAGCAACTATAATCTGTTATAACTTTTTAACTAAATCAAAAATTCAAACAAATGGATAAAAACCTCGTATGTGGCACATACTTAAATTACACATGCATCAAAATACCATGCAAAAAGTTTTTCTATAAAAATTGTGAGATTTAAATTTCTCTGGGGTCTGTCAGACCCCACCCAACCATCCGAGGGTTTCCCAAAAACTTGAAACATCGCATCGGACAGCTGGATCACCAAGCGCCACTCTAGGCAGGGGTATCTTGAATTTAAAAAAAAAGGAACTCAAAGAATTCTTCAACGTTTAAACAATTATTTCATGTTACGAATAAAACACATAATTGCAAATTTAAACCATGGAGGAATTTCCATTACTTCTGCAGATGGATTTTGTCTGTTAGCATGGCTTGGGAAAAAAATTTGGCAGTCCACCAAATTAGCGCACAATAATAATCAGGGCCTATGAGTAAGGAGGGTGAATCTGCTTAGCGAACGAAGGGATTCTTTTGCCGTTCAAACCCTCTCCGAAATTTCGCACCTAATTCGCAATGAGCTAGAGACTCAGCATCGTCGTTTTCCAGATATCAGTGACGCAAACCAATTCATAAAGTTGATAATTATTGGTCCAGCGGAGAAAGATTGAGGCAAAAGTATGTAATGTATGTCCCTCTCTGAAGTTAGACAAATGAAACTGGTAAAATCAAATTGCATTTATGCTTTACAATTTTTCTACTAACTTCAGATTGAGACTGAATTTTAGTCTTGCAGTCAGCATTATCAGTGGAGAGTAACAGCCTAACTATAGTAGATTTGAACTCCAAATCGGCTCGGAGCTAGTTTTGATTCAACCGCGAGATCACAGTAGAAATAAAAAGAGAATTAGAGTGATACTGCTCGTCATCAGATTAGCACACCCCTTCGTATGAATAGCTTCGGCTGATTTCCAACCAAACTAAAAGAGCTAAAATTTCATAATTATAACTGTTAATAGTCTATTCAATTCTAAGTTAATTAAAACAAAAAGTATTGTGTTTCCATTTTTTAATTATGTTTTATAATTGTTTTTCGAAAAAGAACACACAAAATGGCCATTTAAAATTTGTCATCAGGATAGCACATTTAATTTCTTTTTTGTCGATCTTCCACAATTGAGGACATAGAACCCCCAATTTTTTGTTGTTGTTTAAGTAATTTATTAGCTTTAATATAGATAAGAGAAAATCATTATCTGCGGAAGAGGGATCAAAAATTAAGGCTTGCAAGGAGTCAAGGCGGTCAAAAAGTGAAATTTCGAGAAAAAATTAACCCTAGTCCTACCGACAAAAGTTTATTCTTATTTCTACCGACATGGGTACACCTGTACCCAACTTCTATTTACCGCTAGATTCGATATATTGAATGAATGCACGCATGTTTTTGCAACACTCTTGATTTTTTACGCAAAGTGTCTGGTGATATGTAATAATTTCGATGTGAAAATATGTCTAGTAGTGGAAAAAAATTGGAAGTGCAAAGTATTAAAAAAAATGCTGAATGTAAGTGTATCAACATCTGCATTAGAACCAATGATGTAATACGAGCGAACCCGAGGACCATCTAATCGATTGTATGAATCAGTTTAGTTTTTTAATAATTTTATTTAATATATTTCAATGTAGATCGCCGCTGAACTCCAGCAGTAATTCATTACCATGTAACAGAAAAGGGGAAATCCACATTGAAAAGTACGCATGTCGTCTTTTTGCTTATTGCCGCCATTTGTACGTTTTTATTGATTTGTTCAGATTGACCCAAAATCAATTACATATGTTGTCACACGATAGCGACTATGACGGAGAACCTTTCTTTCCAACTTATGATGACGATGGATGTATTTCGTCTGATGCTGAGCAAGAATGTTTCGAAATAGAAACAAGCGATATTTCTGAAAGGGATTGCGAATAAGACGAGGATATTCCCCCTGTGTCTTCAGTATTTACTGCATCCGATGGAATGCAATGGTTCGCCACTCCTCAAAGACCAGCAGCACAAAAAGCGGAATGATCGTTAATTAAATCTGCTGCATCGAACCTTCATG
This sequence comes from Microchrysa polita, assembly GCA_949715475.1. Classification (NCBI taxonomy): domain Eukaryota; kingdom Metazoa; phylum Arthropoda; class Insecta; order Diptera; family Stratiomyidae; genus Microchrysa; species Microchrysa polita. The sequence continues at coordinate 75,133,243 of OX454418.1, read as the reverse complement.
GCTCTTGCCATGGAGTCTTTTTTTTGGCAAATCTTGGCCGTTTCTTGTTGGAAACGTGTGTGGCCCGCCCCCAAGAGGCTTGTAACTCCTGTGTGGCTGCGGGGCTGCCATCGGGAATGGTCGCCAGGAGGACCACGTCGAATACGTAGTCGACAAAATGCACAGTAGAAACAACGTCCTAAGGGCAAGGACAAGCTCCTGTGGCAAGGACAAGGAAACTATATTGGTCACCTTCAAAGCGATAGGTAGAGTAATTCCCAGCTATGCAGGACCGGTGTGGTTTCAAACCATTTGTGACACAAACTGGAATAAAATCCGGGCATGTCAGAACGCTGGTCGACGTATCGCTGTCACGTTATGTCGTCCCAGGATCATTTTCATCAAGAAACCAGCATGTTACCAGTGCGTGATCACAATCTCCTTCTGCCTTTACAATATCTGGTCGGTTGCTCACGAGAGGATCACCCAAACCATCGTCTCATGGACAATACTCCTCCTCTACGAAATTTCACGAGTTGAGTCAGAGATCTGGAATGATACGTCCAGAGATACAAGCGAGTACCTGCGAAAATCCTGTATTGTATTTCACTCAATTCATTGAAAAAGTTAAGTGGGTACAGGTGTACCCGTGCCGGTAAATATGTCATATCACAATTTTTTTCTTTTTTCTCTTAAGTATATCGAACCAAAAATCTAAAAAGTAGTTAAAATAACCAAAAACCCTTTACTTTAGGATGTCAGAGTGTTTCAACGTATTTGGTTTTGGCAAGTCGAAAATATTTAAATTTAAAGTGAAAAAGGTACACCTGTACCCCTGTTAGTAGGACTAGGGTTAATAAAAGTCGATAAGTTGATTCCGAATTCGTGTGTAAAGCAGCATTAGGGTAAAAATAATAGAGGCGATAAAAATTGAGTACTTTGTCAATCCTTATGAGAGAGTAATTTTGAGAGAAGCATCGAGCCCTCATGACTCGGTCGCAAGAATTTGGGTAAATTTTCACATTAAGGCGAGCCTATATTGTTCAAACAGTCCACATCTTAAGAAAATAATGCTACAGGAAGATGCGTTTAAATTAAGCACGAAAACAATTGACACGGAACAAAGAATGACGCTATGTTGTCTTTTCGAATAAAAAGAAAAGTCATCTTACAGTACCAGTTGGCCCTCGAGACCATTACACCATCTATTCCACAGCGGAGGCGATCCTAATGGTGTCCTTCCTAGCAAAGATCCTGGAAGTAGACATTATAACTGTGTTAGTATTCTAAAGTGAATTTATTTTTATTCGAAAAGATAACATATCGCCATTCTTTGTTCCATGTCAAGTGGACTCATGCTTAATTTAACCGTATTTTCCTTCGGGCAAAGTTAAGTTGGGGGTTGCTCTTCAATTTTAGTTTCTTTAACTGTGGAGCATTTCTTATCACTGTTTGAACAATGTAGGTTCGCCTTAATGTAAAAATTTACCCTAATCTTTGCGACCGAGACATGAGGGCTCGATGCTACTCTCAAAATTACTCTCTCGTAAGAATTGACAAGTACTCAATTTTTATCGCCTCTATTATTTTTACCTTAACGCTACCTATTACACACGAATTTGGATTCAACTTATCGACTTTTAATAATTTTTTCTCGAAATTTCACTTTTTGACCGCCTTGACTCCTTGCAAGCCTTAATTTTTGATCCCTCTTCCGCAGATAATAATTATCCATATTAAAGCTAATAAATTACTTAAACAACAACAAAAAATTGGGGGTTCTACGTTCTAAATTGTGGAAGATCGACAAAAAAGAAATTGCATGTGCTATCCTGATGACTAATTTTAAATGGCCATTTTGTGTGTTCGTTTTCGAAAAACAATTATAAAACATAATTAAAAAATGGAAACACAATACTTTTTGTTTTAATTAACTTAGAATTGAATAGACTATTAACAGTTATAATTATGAAATTTTAGCTCTTTTAGTTTGGTTGGAAATCAGCCGAAGCTATTCTTTTCTAGATATTTAAATGACAATGTATAATGAAGATTTAAATGTACCTTGGTTTCAACGAGAAAAGATGCTTGCCTGGCTAGCACACGCTTTTATTCTTTAATCTCGGGTAATTTCGTGGATCACCTAAATGGATCTCTCACCATTTGGGAAGCACGAAATGAAAGAGAACAAAAGCGAAGGTAATAAGGTGTTTTAAAAATTAAAACAACTTCAGAAAACATAGTGGACTCTCAATGATACGGTTTCAATAATTTCGGGGCAGGGCGGAAAGGCGCGGCGCGATGCGGCACGGTGCGCGACGAAATTTTTTTTCAGTGTAGTGGTCAAATCATTAGCAGAACGAAATGAAAGGGAACAAAGGCGGTGCGTTGCGGCACGAAATTTTTTTTCAACCTAGTGGTTGTTGTTGGTGTAGCAGCGGCACAAATCTAAGTTGCACATTGTCATTCGAAGATGGTGGGCATGCCATCCTCGAGGTCTAGATTTAAGAAAAAAGCTGCTTCAAAGGGTTTTGCCCATAACGCAAGTGGTGTGAAATGCGAAGGAGCAGCTGAACAATCGAAAATATGGTCCACGTCATGTGGACTTGTTCCGCAGGCCGGGCAGGTGTTGGCGACTTCATTATTTATTCGTGATAAGTAGGAGTTTAGTCGCGGGTACCAGCCGGATCGAAGTTGAGCTAGGGTGGTACGAGTTGCTCTTGGTAGTGACTCTTCATCTGGAGATATGGCAAGTCAAGTTTACCATCTACGGGTATACCTAGCCTTTCGGCCTTAACTCACGGTCCTTCCGACTGTTTGAACCTTCGGTGTTTACTGACAAGGTCGTTTTGTCAAAGGGGGATTTCTCCATCCCGCGAATGCACTCACCTTCAGGAACCCAACCCCGGGGTTGCATCACCAGCTCGATGACTCTGGTAACAACCTACTGCCACCACGAGGCCAACTCCTTGATGGGCAAAGACCATGGTCCCCTGGGCACACCCATCCCCGTGGTACACTATTCGCTAAAGACTTCTCTATAGCAGGTGTGATCTTCCTTCGGCCCCATATTGGTTAAGCCTCACGTACAATATTCAGATGTGCATATCCCAGGCTAGTTGAACCTGTGACTACCAGCCTGTGCAGACTCGTAGCGCTGCTTTTCACATCCGGGCGGCCCCTTCAGATTACTAGTCAGCAATGCGATTCGGTCATCAATCCACAAACTCAGTCAGATATTGGCGCGTAGGCATCTTCCACCAAGGCCATTCTCCCAGACTAGCCCCTTCGAGGCTCGGGTTATGCGAAGCCGCCAGCTCCGAGGCTCACACGATTAACCGTAATGGTGAACCCCTCCCCCACCAGGGAACACCGTTTACGTGCTCGGCCTTTAGTGACTTCCCTCCCGTAAGTTGTGGGAGGAGGTAGGTCACGCCAAGAGCCACCCGTACATGACTAGGGAGCTCGGGAACATCATCGCCCGAATGGTCTTTGTACAGATCCTCGCCATGGCGTATCAACTGTACCAGGGGCCTCCCTGCGCTGCTAGGTACGTGGTGTTGCAACTCACCAAAGATCTTTGTCCCACTACCTACAGCCTTTTTGGCTGATGTCGCATGGACACCGACCCCCCTGCGGGGCTGGAGATATGGCAGGAGGTTTAGTGACGAGTACACGGTTGTTCGCGAGACTTTGAGTAGCTTTATGAACTTCGGATGTGTGTAAATCTGCAATGGCCGCCTTGTAGCCGGAGTCATCGAAAGGAACTTTTTTGTAACGCTGGACTTCATGCTCTTTGTCCCTGATCGAACGTCTGATTCGACGTGGCGGTGGTGTTTTGTCCATGAGTAGGTTGTTCGGGTGGTTTGTTCGATAACATCCCAGTAAATATTGCTTAGTGAGAAGTTCATTATGGCTCCTCAAAGTCATTGTTTTTGTTTCCAGGTGTAGATGATCTTGTGAAGACATCTTAACACAGCCGGTGATGGTGCGCAGTGCTGTGGCAGGTTTGAATGTGGCTCCAGTTAGTGTTGCAGAGACCATTGGTCCACGTTGGTGCTGCGTAATTGACTAAGAGGCGACCGATCGCTTTATACGTAGCCAAGAGGGTTTCTTTGTCTGTGCCCCATGTACTTCCGGCAAGTGCTTTTAATATTTTATTCCTGATCCTGAGTTTGGAACATATATTTCAGTGTTGAATTTGCCGGAGTTGTCGAGCGTGACACCAAGGATTTTGGGGGTCCTGGTTGTTGGGATGATGTGGGTGTCAACGTAGATGAGCAGTTGTGTGTTGTACTCTTGATTGAAGCTTGTGAATAGTGTGGCGGAGGACTTGGGCGCAGATAGCTTCAGGTTTTTATTCACGAAGAAAGCGTTGAGAACCTGCAGGTTTTCGTCAATTAGATCGCACATTTCGGAAATGTTGTTACCAGTTGCCATGTTGCCATGGTGCAGTCGTCTGCGTATGAGATGATTTGTAAACCGGTTGGGGGTGTGGGTAATCCTGCCATGTAGAGGTTGAAGAGACTGGGGGATAAGACTCCACCCTGGGGAACGCCTTGTTTAATTTTCCTGAGTTTAGACTTCCCGTTTCTAAACTCTGTACAGGATTGACGACCGGCAAGGTAATTAGCGATCCATTTATGGATGTACGGTGGTGTAGTATTGCGGAGATCTGTTAGCAATAGAGTGTGGTTGGCAGTGTCAAATGCTTTTGACAGATCGAGAGCAACCAGGACGGTACGCTTGCATGGTTTCGGCTGGTTAAGTCCATTAAATATGTTGGACGTGATCGCATCGAGAGCGGTGGTAGTGCTATGCATTTTACGAAAACCATGTGTTGCGGATAGCTCTTGTAATAGTGCGCTTGAGCTTATCTTTTTCGGGATTTTCGACGAATTGTTGATTGAATTTGTGAGCGCATTTGTCGTTGTCATTGTAGGTCCTATCACCGAACTTAATTGCTACCTTACCTTTGGGTTTTGTGGTAGGGTTAGATAACGCACATACCGTTTTCCAAAGGCTGCTTACACCGGATTTTATGTGGCAGGATTTTAAATACTTGTTCCATAGTTGTCTTCTGTGGTCATTTACTTGCTGGGTTATCACATTATTTAGGTCGCTGATACGAGGATCACTGGGGTCTATTGATCTGCATTCATCCCTAAGTTTTGCCAATTCTACGGCACTAGATGGAAAGTGTGGTCTCCAAGATTGGTATGCGGCCGGAAGGGATGTATTTACTAGCATCATCTACGATAATCCGTCTCAATTTTTTTTCAGCAATACGTACGTCGATGGGAATTGGTGAGGCAGAAAACGTTTCACTGGTATATGCTTGAAAGCCGGTCCAGTCTGCTTTGCTGAAATTTGTGTACGTTTTCTTCTCGGTGTACGCGAATTGGGACGGCTTGTCAATCGTGAGGACTATTGGCAGATGGTCTCACGAGAAGGTGATGAATGGCTCCCATGTGGTGTTGTTGATGAGCCCGGAACTGGCAATTAGATATATCAGGTGAGCTCCTGCATGATCCTGTAACGCGTGTTGGTGAATCATCGTTCACAGGACAGAAATCTGAGTCATCTATTTGGCTAGCGATGAGGTTGCCTCTGGTGTCGTTGTCGAGATTCGAGTGCCATAGATCGTGATGTGCATTGAAATCACCAAGTATTAAGCGGTATTGTCCAGTGAGTAGTGGAGAAATGTTGGCCTGAAAACCAGTGGGACAACTTGAGGCTGGTGGTATATAGATATTTAGAATATCTATATCAACATTTCCCGACTTGATGGAAATTGCTTGGAGTTCGGTGGTGTTATCGGCGGCGGTGATGTTAATTTCTGAGTATGGCAACGAATTATGGATCAGGAAAACTAACAGCAGGAGCAACGCACTGAGGTTTGAACGTTGGAGTAGATCCTCTTACCACAAACGCAGCATGTCCAAGGACCAGGATTAATTTCGATGCCGGCACGTAGAAGTGGGATTTGGAGCAACTGGGCCGGCTCGGGTTGCTCCAGTGGTATAAAAACGATGGTTGTGAGTGTGCAACTTTTTCTGTGTTTCTCCGAATGTGTCGAGGGGGTTTGCGGCTCTTGGCCATGCAAAATTGCATTGGTGGTTCCGGGACAAAGACCCAGCCGCGATAGGAACCAACGTAGCGGTCAAATCCTTTGCAGAATGAAATGAAAGGGAATTATAAAAACGAAGGTAATAAGGTGTTTTGAAATTTAAAATAATTTCAGAAAACATAGTGATATGGGTTCAATCTTTTCGGGACGGTGCGGCACGAAATTTTTTTCAACGTAGTGGTCAATTACTTTGCAGAACGAAATGAAAGGGAACAAAAGTGGTGCGTTGCGGCAAGATTTTTTTTCATCGTAGTCTTCAAATCCTTTGCAGAACGAAATGAAAGGGAGCAAAACCGAAGTTAATAAGGTGTTCTGAAATTTAAAACAATTTCAGAAAACATAGTGATACGGTTTCAATAATTTCGGAACAGGGCGGAACGGCGCGGCACGATGTGGCACGAAATTTTTTTTTTTTAACGTAGTGGTCAAATCCTTTGCCGAACGAAATTAAAGGGAACAAAAGCGAAGGTAATAAGGTGTTTCGAAAACAAATTACAAAATTAAAACAATTTTAGAAAACATAGTGGAATTTCATTGATACGTTTTCAATAATTTCGGAACGGCGCGGCACGGAACGGCATGAGCTCTAAAGCGATTCAAGGTGGCTGTAGACTGCGGCTTTAGTTAACCAGCTGGAGTTATTGCGCCAGAGGTTGGATTTCTGAAGGAGAGTGCTCACGTGCATTTTCCAGACGAAGAGATTTGGACTGAATTGTCCAAACAATTCAACGGACCGGGAGGTAAGAGCGTAAAGCCTCGGAACTCCCCGGGCGGCTTTCTAGTCTATTCACCTTTGTGTAAAAGCCACTCGTAAAGTTTCATTCCGTCATAACTTGGCCAAAATTTAGCCGAAAGTATGAGGAAGGTATCGAATTAGGCAGATACATATATTTCATAGAACTTTATAGAGTAGATAAGTTGAATTCTTCAAGTGTCGTTTGTCGTTTTCCAGAATTTCTATCCATTATCCTGGAATTAAATCAACTATGTATGTATGTGTAGTCCAAGCAGTCCCAGAACTGAATCGAAGGATACATGCAACGAAATTCAATCTATATTTTTTCTTATACACATATGTACATACCTTCCTCCTTACAAAAATCCTGCACAGCTGGAGGTTGAATTTAATAATCGCCTCATGTTTTGTGCCGCACGTACAGTTGTCCTCTTTTAACCTTTATGTCTACACCCAAATAATATCGTTTCGAGCTATACCATACACACCCGGGTGTGTATATGTATTTCTGTAAGAAAATTTAACTATAAGCGTTAAAATAATTTTAATTATTTCAATATTATGCTGGAAATACTTATACTTACTACGCTTTTATCATCTTTATCAGCGTAAACTAAATTTCTGACATATTCTTCATAATCATGATGAGACATTCGCTGAAGAGCAGCTCTAGATATTATTTTCACCGTATCTTTCATATTTGTATCTATTTCGCACAATTCGACCGCACGCGATGAAATAAGCCAGCAAATTGTGTAACAAGAAAACAGAACAGAACAGAACAGGTTCCTCAAAGCAAAGTACTCGTAGCCTGCGTGCCATAGTGATTTTTTTACAGTTATTGCTTAGAAATATATACGTACACACCCGGGTGTGCTAGGTATAGACTAGTGTAAATTTTCGTTTGTCTCTGCTATTATTCAAAGGGTTCTGGTCCAATTTGCAAATATCCAAGAAGAAAAGTTTTAAAAAACATATTGCTACAGCTACTGAGATAAACAGTTCGAAACATTGCCTAGGAAAATTTTTATAGGACATTTGTACAGAGCTAACACACCCGGGTGTGCAGGTGTAGACATAAAGGTTAATCTTGTTGTTTTGTCGAAGAAATACGTAAATGTAAAGAAAACAACATGCCCAGAATAAGAAGGGAAAAACATGCATTATATGTGGGTGCGTATGTGTATGTATGTGTATGTCGAGAAAACAAACAGCTCGCGAAAGTGCAAAATAGAATTTATTGGAAATCTTTATTAGAGAGAATATGTTTTGTACCATTCAACAAAGTTAAAGACAACATGAGATTCACAATATGGAAAAAATGAACCACCCACTCTCAATCGAAACGTTTTCTCATTCATATGCGCATTAATTATTATTTATTTTCATGGCAAATCAAAAAAAAAAATTATAAAATATTAAATGCAAATTATTATTTACACCGAAATGTCCATAGTCATCATGAGTTACGTATCTTTGCGTGATTGAGCACTTTCAATAAATGAATCAATTCAGAACTTGTGAATCTCTTGAATAATATTCCGTGCTTATTATGGTAAATAGTTTGGGGATTCTAAGATGTTAAGAAACACGCATATGTGTCAATCTAGACTGGAAATGCTAATTCACCATAAATAACGTTACTCATCTTTCACTCCTCACAGTTGCAAACTTCTTCCGCTTGATTTAAATTTAAATCAATTTTAGGGCAAAAAAAAAATCATGATCCGATGAATATTATGCAAATTTGATTCTTCTCCGGCGCAACTCTTTAAAATTGAATCAAGTTTAACGTCAATCACACATCAATTTGGCTTGATATGGCTCAGTTTTAAATTACTGGCAAGGGGATGAAGTGCAATATTAGGGTACTAGAAATCTCGGTAATAAGATTAAGTGCCAATATGTACATATGTTTAAAGAATCAAAGTTTCGTAAAAATTTTGCGGTAATCGCCATCAATTCAAGTTCTTATTCGTTGCTTGCATAAAAATCCTGCGTTCTTGTTTGTTTCTGAACAAGGGCTCGATGATTTTCCACCCTCCCCATATCAAACGCTTTCTTCATGTGTGCATTTTCTATAAGGAAATATCCGTTTTGAATCTGAAATGAAATTCTTGGCCACGTTCACGAATCTCAATTGACGTAATTGACGCACGTGCAATTATTGACAAGAACTCTTTAAATCCTTTGCATTTATAAGAGGATCCTCGTGAGTTTTGAAAATGAAATAGAAAGGGGAAGTTTCAATTGAAGACGATGAAATAACCGGAAACTTTGTATACGAGTATTTACTGCGGGAAGAGGCATACAGCGTGCATTTGCTCTTGAATGAATGTGTTGAGTGTCTTTCTTGGAAGTTTGAAAAATATTTGGCTTTATTTATTGCCTCTTCACAGGCTGCCTTTTAAGATTCTTTGGCCAAGTCTAAGCTGTTACTAATTAGAGGAAGTTCAGAGGAATGAATTGCAATCTATAACGATGAGATGAGTTTGTCGGCACGTTTGCATACAATCGTGTGTTCCAATTAATTTATTTCGTGGTTGAGGGTTGCGGCACACCACGTTCGCAGGTTTATGTGTAATTTTAGCTTAGTCCCTTGTTTTGACGTGAATTTGTATTTTATGACATTTGATGACTCCGCAGATATTCTATTGGACGAAACAGAGAAAGAGACATATAAATGGAGAGGTAGGTTGCCTTTTATATTTCGGGATTAGAGAACAAAAACAAATACAGTCGACGCCGCTTAATAGAATCACGGATAATGTTATCAATCGGTTATTGTGATAATTTTCTAAAATCCCCAAATTTTCCATACATTTTCTATAAGCCGAGTTCGCTTATTGTTATCAAAGCATCGTTTAATGTTATCACTTTTTGCGGCTTCCGATATTCATTTTTCACGGTTTTCCAGGAATTTGAATTTTTTGTATATGTATTTGATTTTTACACAGCAGCAAAATAGGAGCGATTGTACTTGTATTGTCTTCTTTGATAATGCATTAGGCAGTTTTGTGAGGTGTACAAGTGCGTTTAGTCAAGTCCGAATTGTGTGTAGAATATCGTTATCGTTTTTCGTTGAACTGCATAGCAATGGAAAAAAGACGAGACTTATCACTAAAAGAGAAGAAAGACATCCTCGAGAAATATGACAAGCTAGCACCAACCAGGCAAAGGGCCGCAGCAGCTCAGCTTAAAATTTCGCAGCCTGTGCTCTGTAAAATTCTTGGAAAAAGAGATGACATCGAAAAAAGCCGTTCGTGAAAATAAAAATGTGAATAAAAAAAGAAATCGAAGTGGAAAAGATGAACAAGTGGAATCAGCACTTAACCCTCGGATGGTTCAGGTAAATGAATCAGTAAATGATAAGCAGAAAGTTGTGGAGATTATAAGTAAGATTGCACCAGATATTAAAATTGATTCTACGTGTATCAAAACATATCGCATAGGTAAACCGACTTCGAATAAGTCTAGATTAATAAAAGTCATAACATCAAGCTCATCTATTGCACTTGAAATACTTAAAGCTAAAAGGATTCTACGTGTACAACAATACCTCAAATCTAATAAGATCAAGCTTTTTTCCGATCTCACAGTGCACGAACGCCAGCATCTTGGATCGTTGAAAACCCAACTCGAGGAAGTGAAAAAGAAAGACCCCAGCGCCACTATAAAATATGTTAATAATGTGCCGCGAATTATTAATAGTAAATCCGCAAAAAACTAAATTTAACTATTTATTACCAAAATGTGCGTGGTCTCCGTTCTAAATTAAATGATCTTAGACTTTCACTTTCAACAATTATTTATGATGTTGTAATATTTACTGAAACGTGGCTTAATGATAATATTAATACATCAGAAATCGGTTTTACTAACTACACTGTTTATAGATGTGACCGTAATCCTAATACATCTACTAAAAAAGACGGCGGAGGTGTTCTTATCGCCATAAAAAATTCATTAAAATCTAAATTACTAAAATGCAACTTTATTAATATTGAACAACTTTTCGTTTGTGTTTCAACTAAACCAACACCTACAATAATTACTACGGTCTATTTACCACCCGATTCAACACCTGAAGCATACCAGTTTCATGCAGAGGATATTTTGTATACTGCTGAATCATATTCTGGGGCAAACTTCATTGTTACTGGAGACTATAACTTGAGCAACGTAAATTGGATATCTGACTCATGGTCTGTAAACAATCGAAACACTAATAGCTTAGAACTCATTGATACCTTTGCTTTTCTTAACTTTAATCAGTTTAATATTATTAAAAACATTTCAGATAATATTTTGGACCTAGTATTTTCAAACTTAGACAATATTGATGTAATTCAGTCAAATGTACCAGTAACACCAATAGATTCTTATCATCCAGCTTTAGAATTTAATGTAAATTTGCCATATCGTCATCTAAGAAATACGGATAGAACAACTTCAACTTTTCTAGATTTTAAAAAAGCGAATTATACTTCTTTAAATATTGATTTTGAATCAGTTAACTGGTCTGAATTGGAAATTATGTCACTTGATGATGCGGTATCACATTTCTATAATGTTATCAACAATTCTATAAGTTTGAATGTTCCACTTAGTCATTCTACAAATGATGGTTTTCCTAATTGGTTTTCAACTGAGCTTAACCCTAGAGAGATAATCATATTTTTTTACCCTGAAAAGATAATCATACGTCGATTCGACGTGTTGCTAGTTAACATCCTTAAAACTTCTTTGTTAAGAGTAACATGTTGTTAAAAGGTAGATATATAATCATTTGTATTTAATATTAATCTGTTAAACTCATGGTTTCGCAAAATTATCATTTGTTTGTGTATATAATATTAATTTTAAAAAAGTGGTCCTAGGAGAAAGTGGGCTGGCTTTTCAATAGATTAAAATAAAGGATATCTTTATCGGAACAGGCTTTTAGTGGTTATATCGAAGTAAATACACATCTACATTATGAAGATTTATAAAAATGTCAATTCGGGGCAATTAAAATATTTTTCAGTACAAATTTGTTCTACAGTTTTTACTGACATTAAAGATAATCATACGTCGATTCGACGTATATTTGACTTATGACCCCCCACTATCTTAGGCTGTGTGGCACCCAAGCCAATAATTTTGCCACGTAATTACGCCGACAGACATGAATTGAGTTAAATCTTGGAACCAACAAATTATGAAGCTTCACTTATGAGATATAATAAAAAGAAAAATTTCTGTACGTCGATTCGACGTAGATTATCTCTCTAGGGTTAAAAATCTTATATATGAAAAGAAAATTGTTCATTTAAATTTTAAAAAGAGTGGTGATTTAAATTTTTATAATATTTTCTCAACTTTAAGATGATGTAAAATGCAGGCGAAGCTAGATTTTCAATCTTATATATATAAGTTAGAATCTCAAATTCCTACAAATATGAAATTTTTTTGGCGACATGTGAATTCTCGTAGAATGGATAATGGATTACCGGGTATTATGCATTTGAATGGAGTTAGAAGTTCAGAACTAACTGACACCGCTAATTTGTTTGCTGATAACTTTTCGAAAGTGTATAGCATCGAAAACAGTCAATATAACCCGATTATTGAGAATAACAGCCTTAGTCTGTCTTGCTTATTGATTAATAGTGATTCACTTTTGAAAAAAATTATGGATTTAGATACTTCAAAGAGTGCGGGACCCGATGGGATTCCTCCTATGTTTTTAAAAGAGTGTGCTTCAGCTTTATTAAAACCACTTCTTCATCTCTTTAACAAATCATTGATTACTGGTCACTTTCCGTCCCTGTGGAAGGCTAGTTATGTTTTACCAATTTATAAATCCGGTGATAGAGCTGATATCAAAAACTATCGTCCAATAAATATTCTTTCATGTATTCCTGATATTTTAACTCCCCTAGTCCGTCCTCTGATTATATCTAATCAACACGGATTTTGCTCAGGGAAGTCAGCGGCTACCAATTTGGTTATTTACCAAGATTATATAAATAAATCGTTTCTTAATTACTCCCAGGTTCACTCGGTATATACAGATTTGACAAAAGCATTTGACAAAATCAACTATGAACTCCTTGTTAAAAAACTAAAATGCATTGGATTTTTTGGACCTATTATTGAATGGATAGATGACTACCTTAGAAATCGATCTGTAGTAGTTAATATTTGTGGTGTGTTATCGAAACAATTTATGCCCACTTCAGGCGTACCCCAAGGCTCTCACTTAGGTCCTCTTTTGTTTTTATTGTTTTTGTATGATATTAAGAATGTCTTCGATGGTGTGGAATTTTTACTATTTGCGGATGACTGTAAAATTTTTAAAAGAATAAATAACTTTAATGATATTTTAACACTCCAGGCCAATTTAGATAATTTTTACAGTTATTGTTCGTTGAATAATTTGGAGCTTAATCTTTCAAAATGTAAATATATTGTCTTTAATAGAAGCAAAACCAATTATCAGTTTGTATATACTTTCAATAATGTCCCACTTTCTCAAGTGAATTTAATTAAAGATTTGGGCATATTATTTGATACTTCCTTAAGTTTCGCAAATCATATAAATGATATATGTGAACAAGCTCGTAGAATGTTGGGATTCATAATCAGAAATTCATCGGAGTTTAGTAATGTACATGCTCTTAAGACGTTATACATATCTCTAGTTCGAAGTAAATTGGAATATGTTTCTGTTTTGTGGAATCCATGTTATAATACGTATACAAATAAAATTGAAAGTATCCAACACAAGTTCTTCAGATACATGGCCTTTAAGTTACATATTTCTTGTGAAAATTTAAATTATTCCAACATGCAATACCAACTAAAGTTAAACACACTTGAGACAAGGCGAAGTTACTATGATGCTATGTTTATCTATAATATTGTCAATGGGTACATTGATGCACCAGAAATTCTCCAAGAAATATCATTTAGAGTTCCTAACAGACAGACAAGATATCATGCACTTTTTCATCAGCCAACATATAGATGTAACTATATTATGAATTCTTCAATTGAAAGATTAAAAAACATCGGTAATCTAGTCTCAAATCGTTTAGATTTATTCAATACGAGCAAAGATAAACTACGCTCTTTTGTATATGATTTGTTTGAGTAAAATTCTACAGTATTGTATTTATGTTGGTTGTTGATGTTGTGTTGATTTCTTGAATAGAAAATGTGTTGATTGATAATTGGAAGCTTTTGAACATTACATATGTTAAAGATCTAACAATTGGTAAAGCAAAACTTGTTTTACATTGGTATGGAAAATTGCATTATTTATTACTTGTTGGAATGATTATTTTATATTTAATTTTAATATTATATATTTATTATCTATTTCGTCAATCGTCGTCGTCAATTGAAAATCTAGTTTCAGGTAATTCAAATTTAAAGTTTATCGTTATATTACAAATAAGTAGCATTTATATTAGTGAATACTTTATTTTTATTATTTTTTTTTATGAAGTTGAAAGTTCTATCCTATGTTATTCCTTTTATTTAAGATGTTGAAATATGTTTTTTTTTTATTCATTAGTTATTACTTTAAGACAGCAAAAATAATTTTTCTTTATAATTACTATGTATTTAAAGGACAGTAGTCCGTTTACGATTGAAATAAATAAATAAATAAATAAAATTTTACATACGTAAATGGTTCAGTGGGGTCTGACAGACCCCAAGGCAAAAATCGCTCTAAAACTTAAATTTTTGCTTTTTTGGCACAGTGGTTTGAACTAGAAGTAACTGTGAAGCCTTTTGATTAAGTGGTATATAAAAAAAAGTGGAATTCCGACAGTAGCTTTTAGTATGTGGACGAAAAAATTAGGTGGTGTCAAATTTGAGGGTAATTTGAACCTATCACAAATAAATCAATATAAAAACTAAAATTTTAACAAAATTTAATTTTTATTAGTCCAAACGTATTTAATACTAATTAAAAACGCTAAGTACATCAACATTTTTCAGCTAAGGTTAATATTTTTTCTTAAATCGGGATCCAAAGTTAGTCAATATTTAGAGCATTTTTCTTCACAGCTTTTTCCTCGATAGTCTTCGCAGATCGGCTTTTGCACTCGTTGCAATTGAATTTTGTCTTCCGATCATTTGCTCGTGGGCATCGAAAACATTTTTGCCTCTTTGGGGGACCATCTGACCACATTGGGGGACATGGGGCGTCAGCCCCCAAAGGGGGGGGGGGTCAAGCTGAACAATGCACAAAATGTCTTCAATATTTTGCACTATGCTTCGGAGAATATTGCCCGTTGATTTCCTCCTTCTTAGAAGAGGTTCGTCGAATGAATAGCCAAGTTCGCTGAGGAAGCTTTATGTATTATGTGAAAAACCCACCTAATTATTACGCTCATAAAAGGCATTAATTTATGTCTTAACTTAAAAAACATAAGGTAATGACACAACAGTGAAAGGAGATCCTCATAAATAAAAACCAGGTAAAAACGGCATAATTTTTAATGAATTGAGTAAACAATTTAAAAACCCCTAATTCAAAACACCCTAAATTTTCAATTTCTTTCAAAATTAACATATCTAATTTCCCAAATGTACTCTCATTACAAAGATTCAACCTTTCCCGACTGTTATTATTACATTTTATCGTTTTCCAAATAACATACTTTGAAAATTTCCCACAAAACGAAAAATGTACTTTTGTAAAAAAGACCTACGTAAATGGTTCGTGGGGTCTGACAGACCCCAGAGCACTTTCAAAGTGCTATAACTTATTAACAAAATCACCAATTCAAACAAATTCATGCATAAATGAATGTATGTGACACATACTTAAATTACATATGCATCAAAATACCATTCAACAAGTTTTTCTATGAAAATTTTAAGATTTAAATTTCTCTGGGGTCTGTCAGACCCCACTGAACCATCCGAGGGTTAAGATGTGGTTTTCCGAAGTCCGGGAAAAAGATGCTAGAGTTGACGATCCTACTACTATACTACGTCAAAGCGGAAGACCTAGCCGGTAAAATGGGCAGGAAAATTTTTCGGCGACAGAAGGATGGTTCCACCGATGGAAAAAACGGGAGAATATTGTGTACACAAAAATGTGTGGGGAGCAGAGAAGTACAGATTCTTCGGCGGCAGAAAATTGGATCACGCATCACGAATCAGTGGCCGAAAATTGTGTCCGAATACTGAGGAGAAAATATTTTTAATGCGGACGAGACAAGGCTATATGTTCGTGCTTTGCCTGAGAACACTTATATATGTTCGCAACTGAGAAGGCGATCGGGTGTAAAATCATCAAGGACCTAATATTGTGCTGTGTGAGCATGACAGGAAAAAAGGAACAATTGGTGGTTATTGGAAAAAGTGGAAGCTCACGTTGTTTTAGGGGCGTAATGAAGTTACCCGTTGATTATTACTCCAACAAAAATCTTTAGCAAATGGTCGATTAAATGGAACAAACAGTTAGATCACAAAATTGCGTTGCTTATCGACAATTGTCCGGCTCATATTTCTGGAATATCGTTGACCAACATTTAACTTATTTTTCTTCCGGCGAACACAACCTCTCTAATACAACCTTGCGACCAACGTATAATCCGCACATTGAAATCACATTATGGGCGATAAATGAGGTGCAGAATCCTGGACAGCTTGCAAGATTTGCAAGAAGCTAGTGCCTCGCAAATTGCCAAAAAAAAAACAAATGTTCTGGATGCAATACACCTAATAGCCCATAGCAGGGATCGAATCACAGCAAGCACGATATAGAACTGCTTCAAACACGGAGGGTTTTCCCAAGAACCACCAGATGAAGTCATCGAGGTGGAAGAAATTATTCCACCTGATATGACCCCTGAAGAGTTCGCGAATTGGATGGCAATAGATGAGGAAATTTGCGTGGCGAAAAGAACGACAGAAGAGGATGTCTGCGAGGCTGCTCTTGCGGCTCCACTATTAATCACCTGTCACGATGTCATAGACGTGTTTCGAAGCACCGCGATCATTTTTTGATCATTTCTTTCGACCAATCGACACGATCCTTTTTTTTGAGCGATTGACAAATTGTATGGGATCCAACGCGAACAAATTTTTTTTTACAGTCAAATGTTCATGCAATATTGAATGTATGCTGGTCCCACTAATGCCTCGATTGAATTCACCATACCATCGATAAACACTGGTCCTTGATGAACCTTCATCGCCAAAAATTGAATTCTTCATTCATGCACTGTTGCTGAGTTATTTCACGTCGAAAGTTGTAGAAAATAATCGCACGAAAATGTTCATGATTTAATTCCATTATTTGGCCGAGATGAATCTTTTAAGTTACTGTAAAAAAACACCAATAGCGCTCGTATGTCAAAACGTTCTGAGGACATATAACCTCAAAAATGTCAAACTTACGATAGAGCTGTCAGTTGCCAGATTGCAACACTATGGTTGTACAATCCTGAAATATAAAAGGCAACCGACCCACTTATTTTTTTTTTATTGTGTGGAGACTTGACGCACGCGGATTTGGGTCTGTTTAAAAAAAGAATACGACGTTTGTTCTTATGTTTTGTTAAGTACCTATAGGAAGGAGGGGTAGATGGTAAACTTGTATAACTGCAAATAAACAATATTTTCATCGAAGAACGGGTGGGCAAACCTTAAAAAATACCTGAGAAGGTTGCGCTTTTGCAGAAGTAATACCACATCGGAACAAATCATTTATGTTCAACAAGCTGTGAGAGCCCGCTTCGCTCGCTCTCCCATCTTGGGCTCGCTGCGCTCGCACTAACATTCCCTTTCGAATCTAATAAAATTGAACTACTAAATATAATTTTTTGAAATGCGCTACGGCTACAGAGTTCAGGAGGTATAGGCAAAAATTGGAAAAGATAATCTGCGTTAATAATTTTACTCCTGGACACTTTTCCAGATGTATCTCCTATTGGGGGTAGAACCACCGCCGTCTATATATTAAGGCCGCAATGTAGAAAAATCGCCTACTAAATTTGCACTGTTTTGTTGTTCCTTTTAATTACGTCATATGCTTGTTGTTGTTGTTTGTTCGTGTAAATCAAACATTGAGTAGGCAAACTATGACGGCATGGTACAGCTGAGTTACAGCCTTGATGTATCTAGATGGCGTTGGTAGAACTCGTTCAGATGGGTGGTTGTGGAACTTACACATATCTGCTAATCCGACAAAAGGAGGAGAAAGTGGACTGTTCCCTTAGTCAATTTTCCTTTAACTCTTATTGCTCATCGAAGGTGAAAGTGCTTCAGGTTGACGGACGGGGAAGAATTTACTGAAATATACTAAGTCCTTCAAAAAATATAGCCAAAAGGTTGGGAAAAAGAACTGCTAATATTTCATGAGCTTTACGACGAAGAGTACTGAAAGGGTGAAGTGGCGGAGTGAGATGGCGATAATTTAATTAAGTACGATAATTTGATCAACACAAATACAACTGCTTTCACAATTGTTTTCCAGGCCAATTTGAGCTTTTGAGCGTTACATTTTTCAATATAGTTATTCTGATGTTTTAGTTTAGAGTCCCATCCGGTAGGGCAGATTTACAAATTTATTTTTGGAGTAGAGTCCCATTTGGCGTAGGATTTTTACCAGAATCTGCTTATCCGCTCAGAAGATAAATGCGAAAGTGTGTAAAAAAGAACCGTCTCCATAATTTTGTTCATTGTGAATTTTGTGCTTCTTTTAATTCCGCTATTCGGGGTGAAGTCTATCTCTACAGACACCTTTATCTTGGATCGTGTCATCACTGAGACCAATGCGTTGTTGTTGCTTTTCCATTTGATACATCCAGATGGAATTCAATCCCGTGGTGCAAATTTACTCAAGATTGAATTAGTTCACGAGATATAGACAAAAGTATTTCAAAAAAGTGTTTTTATAATTTTGCTTATTGTGAATGTTTTGCATATTTCAATAGAGACATTCTGGTTGCAGACAAATCCGGTGGAATCAATTTACTGAAATACTGCAATTCGTTCAAGAAATACAGAACAAAATTATGTGAAAAAGGACAGTCTTCATAATTTTGCTTATTGTGAATTTTTTCCGATGTTTTCAAACCGCTAGCATGTTCAAGCAATTCAGACAGAAGTCGGCGAAAAAGAACTCATTATGAATTGCGACGCAGGGTTAAAAAAAAATCATAAAATTATTAACCCCTTAACGACCACGGTTCCTATAGTAGTATGACATGGGCGTAGCCAGGGGGGGCAGGGAGGGGCGGTCGCCGTAACTGACGGAGGCTGCGTACGAGCACACTCATTTCACTTGTGAGTGTCAGTGGCGGCCCGTGCCTCTTTGCACCGGATGGGCACCTCCACGGAATAAATAATAATCTCTTCGACCACCTAAAATTAACGACTTTCTACATTAAATTTGCATTGTATTAAATGGAACCACCAATTTCGGTTTCAATTTCACAGTTTTGCAACAATTTTTTAAATGCAGTGTCCTAGTACGTACGTATACATAGTATATTAGTTTGAAATTTTGATACACATAACATAATTATTAGACTGCTAAATTGACTTGTAGGAACATGCAAAACTAATGCTGTTCGCATTTACCATTTTCAATGTAAAAGTACATAGTCTAAAACAAATCGAAAATGCTAAAACTGCACAACCACAATGTTGCATGTTCCCGAAAGTCCATTTTACATTCTAATACATATTACATATATGAACACTTCAAATTTATCATGCCAATAATCATCATTAATGCACTTGAAATTACACAAGAAATCCCAAATCCACCCGAGAAACATGTTTTCCTGCATAGCATTGAGCGATAGATGATTTTTTATTAATTTTGACCAAATCATGGTACCCTCAAAAATTATACTTTTAAATTGTCTACATCACTATCATTCTCATTCTTTTTACACTGATTCCATTCGAGCAGAATGCAGAAGAAAATCATTCTCATCTCCATTTTAAAAATTTGACTCTAAAACTAGCAAAAAAAGAAATAACATGCGTGGCAGTCCACCAGTTAACCCTTCTGTCGGCACGAAGGTCTGGCCAGACCTTTGGCACTATATTTTGGTGTAAAAAGCATAGAAGATGAAATCGCAGCGACTTCATATTTCATGATATCCTAGGATAATATGTTTGGAAGCATTTTGCAAAAATTTGAAAAAATCGGTTGAGGTTTTGAGTATGTTTTTGATGATTTTCAATTTATAGTGCTTTTTGATACCCAATAGGTCTGGCCAGACCTATAGTTATTCCCCCCATTTTTCTCTTGAAGTAAGAAGTGCAAATATTAAATTCTGTTATTTATGATGTAATAATGTCATTTAAACTCAATTTGAACTATAAACGATAAAAATTTCTGAGATTTTTCTATAAAAAGCCGTGAAGTTCGGAAAATGGGTATGCCTAATTTCGTCACATTTTATAACACCACCTAATCAACTGAGATTTGATCCTAGGAAATTCAACCCAGTTTTATTTCCTTTGTAATAGTAAGGACTAAGTATGAGTGACTTGCAAACGTCTTTCTAAATAGATTTGATCAAAAAATTTACGAAAAATTTAGAATTAAATGATTTTTGCCTTGAAAATTCCCTATTTCTTCAAACTTATTTCCCTAAATCTGCAGACTAATATCGAGGTAAAATCTGCCAACAAAGTGCTTAATATTTCCCCAAAGATATTGGAATTAGAAAATTCGATCGAAATACCTACTAGATAAACACAATGCAAATAGCGAAGTAAAAACAGAAGAAAATAAGGGAGAAACACGTTTGCACTAATACCACCTCAAAATATATCTACTTAAAAACGTTTCCAGTATATCTACAAAAATTATTTTGATGCTTTTATTGTTGAAAAATTGCAGTAAAGAATGGATAGAATGATTTTACCGTTAAAAAATTTACTTTTTCTAAAAAATAAAATTTGTTTTCTCAGTAGGTCCAGCCAGACCTATTGGGTATAGAATATGCATATTGTAGTAGGTGCCGACAGAAGGGTTAACTAGGGCCGCAGATGTGTGAGTGACATCCAATTTCCAAGATCTAAACTGCTGTTTTGTTGAGGTGTTGAGATCAACAGCACGCCCAGCAATGTTATTTATCCCCATAAATGGATACTTGTTTACAATCTGAGCGACATCATAGTCCGTCACGTAGGTCGTGAGTTCGAAAAACACCATAAAATGAACTAAACTAATCGATTGATTCACTTCAATTATTCAACATCAATACCATAAAATGAATTCGTTCACGGTGAGTCCGGAATCCATGACCCTGTGCACCAATCCAACCACAAGCCAGGCTACTCTAAAATTTGCTAACAATATTTCTGCGACCGGAAATTTCAACTCGTAAGAAAATCATGATGTTAAAAAAATGTTGGGCTTGCCCCCCCCCCTGACCGAAATCCTGGCTACGCCCATGTAGTATGACTTCGTTTTTATAAGAAATGAAAAAAAAAATACTTTGATCAACATGTTCTTCCCAATTTATCCGAACTCGCTATACCTACTTCTAATCGTATTCGGTACAGACTCAAATACGGTGCAGCAAATTTAACAAAACCCCCTAATCCGTTCAAAGTGGCCAAGGAAAACAGCTTCCTCCGTCATTTTGCTCATCCGTTCCGTATATCCGACTTTGGAGATATAGACAAAAGTCTTTGAAAAGGAACTGTTTTTAATAATTCTAGGGTTGGGGGGAATAAGTGGATAAGTCGAAAAGTATAACTTTTCAGGCCAGCATTTTTAATGTTCTTAATTTTTTTTTTCATTGGTCTAAAATTAGGGGAAAAATGCATTTTGAAAACTCAAAAATAATTGTAGAAAATAAATTGCTTTTTTAATTTATTCTAGTCAGATGTACAGGTTCGTCTTAATCCAAAGCACCTAATCGCAAACTCAAATTAAAATTTTAATGTGATTCCGCCTTCAAAAATTGCGACTACGCAAAATTTTGCTCGAAGCATACACTCATTCACTCTGAATGGCGTGGCGGCCTTTAGTTCAATGAGAGTAGAAGTATAAATCATATATATTTTTGGTGATAGCCATCCTTTGGAAAGTTCGGAATATTACGCTATCAGCTCTCGTAAGAAGAATTTTCTTGTTCTTCTTATCGACACTAGCGACACTTATCTTACCGTCCGCCATATAGCGGATGCGCAGCGGAAAATATCGGAAACACAAAAGTTCCGAACAGAATAAGCCAAATTTTTAAGAGTTTTTACTCTTAAATTTTCGAATCTGCAATTTTTTGTTCATAGAAAAACCGAAAATTCCATCCAAAATAAAAAATAATTTAAAATAGTTGAAATCAGGAAAATCTAGAACTTTTCAGGCTCCGAATGATTTTCGCTGAATAACATCAGTAAGTGCTTTCGCAATTCGTTTTCGTTATATTTATCACCGAAAACATATTAGGTCAAGGTTTCCTCGATATTTACCGTAAGCTTGCTTAATTTTGTATTTTTTTTTCGGTATAACTTTTTCTGGTTAATTATGATGCTATTATAGAATATTTTATTTATTGGGGTAATTCGCAAATTATTTCCAAAACGATCGAAAGGAAAAATTTAGAAAACATCAGTGGCGCAACCACGGGAGGGGCTAAGGGAGCTAAAGCCCCTCCCAGGCCCAAACAATTGGGAAATGAAAAAAATAAAAATGAAATATGAAACAATGCACTGTGTTGCAGTTTTTATAAAATGTGAATTATTGTTCTTTTGGAGAATAATTTATGCACCAGTCTCGATTGTCTGAACAAGTTGCACCATCCTTCCTAGAATTTTAGAAAATCTTTGTGCAAAAATAATAAAATACAAATGGGCTGTTCTGATGAGATTTTTGTTGTATTTTTGGATGTTATATCGTAACATACGGAGCGGCCATCGTATTAGTTCACATCCAAAATCTATCGGTTCTTATCGAGAGGGTCCTTGTCCTTGTGGAGCTGTTAAACGACATTAGCCCAACTTCGGTCCGATCTTTGTTCTTGCCTTAATTCCTATTTTCCACGTGCAGTAACGCAGGCTATTACCGCCAAAACGGGCGATGTGCCTACACCGCAGGTCGAGCAACGCGAAACCATGGAGCGGTGTAAAGAACTAGGCAAGGGAGAAGAAGTAACGCGAGCTATCATAAATTATACCCTCCAGGACCAGATCCTGGTTGCGCCACTGGAAAACATGATACTTATATTAACGACTTTTTTACGCGAAACCCAAATTTTAAACGCTTTTTCTTCATTAAAAATTTTTTAAATTAATAATTTGGCAAACGATATGATTTTGGGTTAGCATTTGTATGAAAATTACCCCGTAGAGTATGTTACCTGTTAAAAAAAAAAAACACGGCCAATGAGTTCTGTGACATCCAGTTTTTTATCGTTTAATCGTTGAAATCTTTAGTTATTTGCGTTCGTTGAGGCTAATTTCCGATTTTAGGCCGAAATTGGGGCAACCCGAATGTAATTTTTCCGCAATTTCAATAATAATACAAGTCGACTTATCTAATTATTCCCAGCCAATGGTTTCCCTACAAAACTGTACAAGTAGACTTAACCGAGTAACCACATCAATGAGTGAGTTGTCTGAAAATGCACATTTCTGTAACTAAGAAAGCGTTGCGTTTTAAGCTTAAACACTTCTGCATATTACGCGGAACTTTTGTAAGAGTAGTTTAATGCACTTAACTCATTTTCGATATAAGTCGACTTATCCACTTATTCGCCGTGGCCCTACAATTATTCTTTGTGATTTTTCGCATATTTCAACACTTATTCTGGGTGTACACCAATTCGCTGGAATCTTTTGACTGAAATGTGGTAATTATTTCAAGGAATACGGAAAGAAATACACGGAAAACAAATCTTTATCATTTTGCTCATTGTGATTTTTTTGCATGTTTCAATATTATTTTGATATTCAGAGAAAATCCGCTAAGAAGTTCAAGAAATATAAACTCATTGTGAATTGTTGCTCATTGTGAATTTTCTGTTTACTTCAATAGCAGTATAGCTATTCCGGTCGGAGCCTTGTGTAGACCCATAAGGTGGGGTCAACTTGCTGAAATCCTATAATTCGTTCAAGAAAGACAGAAAGAAGTATAAGAAAAAGAATTGTCTTCACAATTGTGTCATTGTGAATTTTTCATATGTCTCGATGGTTGTCCTGTTACTTTGGGTAGAGACGAATCCTGCGGAAGAAATCTACTGAAATCCCGTCATATGTTCAAGAAATACACACAGAAATATGTGAAAAAGAACCCATTGTAAATTTCAGCTTATTGTGAATTTTTTGCATGTTTCAGTAGTTATTATGCTATTCTGGCCAGAGCCTAATCCAACAAACCCAAATCATGAAAATCTGTCCATCTGTCTGTTATAAATGGTGTAACTAACACGACTTTCTTTTATATAGATAGATTAATTAAGATAATCTTCTCAGTACCGTATAGCCCCATGTGGGGCCATGGAGCGTTAACACAGCCGTTTATATGCAATTTCGAGTCAACGTTACATTGCATATCATTTCGGAGTGTATATAATGTTGCAAGCACTATTATATTTCCTATCCGCACATGTACGGAAATGTTGGACCACGCCGAGATTCGATCTCCGGACCTCTAGATTACTAGCATCGTAGAGTGCCACTCAACCAAGTGAGCCACAGAGCGTGATAATAAGATAATACTAAGATATAATATAATTTATTCAGAAAAATATTTAAACATATAAAACGCACAAGATTTTATACTATGTATATCTAAACATTTATCACACAACCGGATCTACTCTGCAACACCAATTGTAGTAGTCTTCCAATCTTATTCGTTATTTTCCTCATCTTTGATATTATTTATAACAAATTGGTCTTGATTTCCAATAAAAGTCACGGCATACTCTCCAAACTTGTACGTTCCATTTATATTAAGCCATCTATCTTTGTGATCGACAGTCTCAATTGTACCATAGATTTCGATTAAATTTCCATTTTGGGCAGATCTGTTCAACAAAGTGCACGCATTAATGAAAATGATATTCCATATTAGAACAATTTTAAACCAAATTCACTTTATACAAAAAATTTTTCAAACTTACTTAAAATGAAAACTACCATCATCGTTCACTTGATTAATAGCTTCTAAACTAGTAGTTTGAAAAATACAAAAAACGAATATAAGAAACACTGCAATTTTCAACGACTGTAACAACATTTTTACGGAAAATAATGGAATTGGTAATTATGCATGGAAGGTTCACGAGATACTGACTTGCTTTATGCAAATCCAATATGCACTCCTCCAAACTGAATTTTGTTTTAATATTTTTGTTCTAAATATATAGGGTTTTCCAATTAGAGCGGGTAGATGTTTGCAGCCTGTAGCGACCTGTCTGTTTTGGTGGCGTCGTCGGTCTAATCTGTTGCTTACTATAAGTCACTCATGCCAAATCACTATGTCAAGTTACACGGCGCTATGTGCCACACAGCAGATGCCCAATGCACATTCTTCATGAACGATTTGACGGTAAGGTTATTTCCCACAGAGGTGACGCGAATTGACCACGAAGATCGTGCGGTTTGACCCCGCTAGACTTTTTCCTGTTAGGTTTCCTGAAGTCGCAGGTCGATACCAATATGCCGCAATCGCCCGATGCCCTTAAAGTCAATATCAACCAAGCCCTTGCTGAAACTCAGCAGGATCTATGCGGCAGAGTCATTGAAAATTGGACCACTCGCATCCGTGCCACCGTGACAAGCCGCGGCGATCCGATCATAATGGCATATATGGGTCTTCCAAATAAAATAAAAAAAATCATTTATACCTTACACACAAGCTTGTTTTATTCCATTTCAACATCTACCCACCCTTAATGGAAAACCCTATTCATAACTTATTCTGTTGTTTTCGCACAGGCAAAGCCGCGGTCGTTAATAAAGATTTGGGGCTTATAGGGATGGAAGACATAAATAATCACAGGTCTACAAAAATACTTCTTGTTTTTTGAATTTGATATGTGATTCTTATGTACACGGTAGAAAATCTTGGACTAAATTTTAACATTTTTTGTGTTACATATATGACAACACCAAAATAATATTAATTTTTAACACTTCATAAGTATTAAAACTAGATCTATTCCCTATTCCGACTTGCAATCTAATACTATTGAGTGTTAAATAATGTAATACTAGTAGTGTTAAAATGAATTACTTTAAGGAATACATTCTAATACGAATTGTGTTAGAAAGTATGCCAAATTAAATACTAAATTTAAACCAAATTTGATTATAATTTAAACCAAAAAAATATTACTTTTTAATATTGGCAATTAATGCAGTTTACTACATCCAGTATTACATTAAATGTGCACGTTCTGTAACCTGTAGTGAAACCTATATTAGAAATGAAAACAACACAAGATAATCGAGAAAATCCAAATTTTGTAGTTTATTATTTAAATTCATTCATTTAAAGGCTCCACTAAAACGTATAAATTATCATTTACATTATATAAGCCGGCTCATAAAAGAAGAAAGGAAATATCGTTTTGGTATCAATTGGTTCCAACTTCCAAGCACATGGCTTTTCTAAGATCCAATGTTTTTTTCAGCTTATCTTTAAGCACATTTCGCTGTTCACAAACGACACAATTTTTGAAAAAATCCAAAATCTATTGCTGATTACGTTATGCGATACAATTGGTGAATTTTCGGGAATGACCTTGGAATCGCCTTCTATTCTTATCCGCTTTGCGTTGAAGTTTTTTAACCTATCTGCAATGTATCCCGTGTTTTTTGCAGGGTTGTAGAATATTTCCTATTTTCAAAAAATCAGGTTTAAATTAAAAAAATATAAACTAGGAGCACTTGTTAATGTAAAATCCTAACTTACGATTCCTCCGGAATTTTTGATAGTCGTCGTGTACGAAGGAAACAGCTTGACGATTGCCTTCGCCAACGTAATTTTTTCGTGCTTGGTGGGGTAATATAGTAATATCGGATATGTGCCCCGTCGCAATCCTTAATTTTGAAATCGGTATTTTTATCAATTCCGGGAAAGCATCGACTACTAAATTGAAAACAACAAGAATATTAACAGTTTGAATTGTTCACAAAAATGTTAACATAAATTCTACGTCTACACGATTTGTTAATTTTTAAATTACTTCACTTACTGCAAAAGGTAATATCATTTCCAC
Source organism: Microchrysa polita (assembly GCA_949715475.1). NCBI lineage: Eukaryota > Metazoa > Arthropoda > Insecta > Diptera > Stratiomyidae > Microchrysa > Microchrysa polita. The sequence continues at coordinate 75,106,185 of OX454418.1, read as the reverse complement.
ATTTCCAGTTACTGATGATGATGATTCGTCAAGCACAATCTTCACAAATTTCACAATTTGGTTCACCTCTTGTAGTATAAATGATAGACTCGGCTTATGTATCGGAAACGTGTATTCTCTCTGTACTGACTTCTAATGACTCATGGGTTTACAATGATAGCTTATATTCTAGTACAGGCTTATCTAGTACTTTATATTCTCTAACATCTCCCCCTTCAAAATTAATATAACAATAGTATTACAATGATTGTATAAAGTTTTTTTTTTTTTTTTTACAGACGTATAAATATATATACATATATATATATAAATGAATATATATATATATTTATTACAATTTATTATTTTACATAAATTCAGAATCGCATAATTCACCTTAAACTAAGATATAAATTTAAATTTTCAGAATAATTCAATAATTCAATAATCCGTTTTATTTTTATTTTTTATTTTTTTCGATACATATACCATATTTGATTTACTTTAAACGCGGAAAGTTTTTATTTAGTAAAATTGTGGCAATTTGACAACTCTTTAGTGCATTTAATATTTCGTTTTCCGTAACCATTTACTATTTCTGCGATAGGTAGTTCCATCATTAGTTTCAATTATATACGAACGAGGCGTCCCACATTTTTTTAAGATTTTCGATAGTTCCCACTTGTTTTCTTTATTTTTCCACCACACCGACTCTCCCTTTTCAAAATTAATACTCTTTTTTGCTCTTTGATTGTAGTAATTTTCATATTTTTTTGCCCTACTCTGGAAATAGTCTGCCATATCAGGAACAGTTTTAGGTTTAAATAATTCGATTCTTCCCGGAACAATGGATCTAGTTTTTCGACTCATAAGTAATTCTGTGGGTGAGACGTCAGTTCCTTTAAGAGGCGTATTCCTATATTCTAGCAATCCTAGCCAAAATTCTTGACGCCCTTCATCACACTTTGACAGGATATTCTTAGCAATCCCTACAGCTCTTTCCACTTGCCCGTTCGACTGAGAGTGATAAGGGCTGATTGTCTTTAGCTCAATGTCATAATCCTTACAAAACTGTTTGAACTGATAAGATGAAAATGGTACATTATCAGCAATGATTACTCTTGGTATGCCAAAATGAGCAAAAAGCGGTTTAAGTTTTTCTATTATCGCATTTGCGTTTTTCTGGAGTATTTTAATTGGCTCCAAGTACTTTGTGTAATAATCTACTACAATTAAATAATTACAATTTTTATACTGAAATATATCAATACCTATTTTATAAAATGGCAAAGTGGGTATTTCATGGCATAAAAGTTCCTCCTTTGTGTTTTGACTCCTATTACGCTGACAAATGCTACAATTAGTTATCATCTTTTCAATATCTACACTTATACCTGGCCAGTAAACTAATGACCTTGCCCGAGCCCTAGTCCTTTCAATTCCAGCATGGCCATTATGCAAATTATCTAATATTGTTGTTCTTGATTTGGTTGGAACAAAAATTCTATCGTTATAGAAGATTAAATCATCCTCAACAAATAGGTCACTCCTTATTCCCCAGAAAGTTCGTATCTCCGTTTCCACTTGTTTTTTCATTTTGGGCCACCCTGACAATATACGATTTTTTAGGACCTTCAACAAATCATCCTCATTTGTAGCTGTAACTAAATCAGTTTTTCTTTCGTCGCTTACGTTAACAGAGTGTATTACTTCATTCAAATCTGCTATTTCGCTGTGTTGTGGAGTTTGATCAAAATTTCTCGACAAAAAATCAGCAATAATCATGCTTTTACCCATGAGATACTCTAAATCAATTCTATATTTCATCAGCCGCAGTTTCATCCTTTGCAATCGTGATGATGATATCTGTTCTAGTGGCTTTTTAAAAATCCCTAACAAAGGCTTATGATCTGTTAAAATTTTAACGTTCCTGCCATATATATAAAAATGAAATTTCGTCCATGCGAACACGATAGCTAACATTTCCTTTTCGATCTGTGCGTATCGTACTTCAGCATCGGACAGACTCCTTGATGCGAAACAAATTGGTTTATTATCTTGCAATAGAACGCTACCTAAGCCATACTGAGAGGCGTCAGTTTGAATAACTATATCTTTCGTTTCGTCGAATTTGCTTAGTAGTGGTATGTTTCTAATTAATAGCTTTAATTTGTTTAAACAATTTTGTTGATGGGTTGTCCATGAAAAGCAAATATTTTTTTTTAGTAAGTCCCGAAGTGGCTTTGTTATTGTAGCCAGGTTTGGAATGAAATCCCTTATGTAATTTACTAGCCCTAACAATTTTTGGAGCTCCTGTTTAGTTTTTGGCGGTTCTAAACAATCAATTGCTTTGACTCTTTCTTCATCAACACTTAAGCCATTTGCAGAAATTTTGTGTCCTAAGTAAAATACTTCTGTTAAGCGAAATTGCAATTTATCAGGATTAAATTTTATACCCCTATCTCGGGCCCTGGCCATTACTTTTTCAAAAATCGCATCGTGCTCTTCTACGGAATTAGCGGCAATCAAAACATCATCAATGTATACTGATACCCCTGGAATATCCTTAAAGTTATCTTCATTAAGCCTTTGAAATAACTCTGGAGCACAATTAATTCCAAAGGGTAACCTCAAAAATTTGAAAATTCCAAAAGGCGTACTGAACGCACACAACTTACTCGCATCATCTGATAAATGAATTTGCCAATAACCCTCTTTTAAGTCCAATACAGAGAAAAATTTCTTGCCTGCTAGCTTGCTTAATATTTCTTGAAACGTTGGTATTAAATGATTTTCGTAAAGGATAGCCTGGTTTAATTCTTTGGGATCTAAACATAGTCTCAATTGTTTATTTTTCTTTTCAACCACGACAAGGTTTGACACCCAAGAACACTGTTCATTTCCTACCTTTTGTATAACACCTCTGTCACATAAACGATTTAGTTCTTTCTCAAGCGGCTTTAATATGGAAAGAGGAACGCGACGAGCGGGTTTTATAATTGGGTTTGCATCAGCTTTTACTCTGATTGAAACATTGTTTGCAAAACATCCCAGACCTGTAAAAACGTCTTGAAAACTGCTTAAAATATCCGACTTGCTTTTAATTTCTTCAATTCTCTTCACGAGATTTAGTTTCTGACACGCATTAAAACCTAAGATTGGAGTCACGTTGTCACACACGATCGCGAATTCCAAATTGACCGTTCTGGTTCGTATGATACACGGTAACTTTACTTTTCCCAAAACATTAATAGCGGAGCCTCCGTATCCCTCCACTTTAGTTTTCATGTTTTCTAGCTTTGGCTTATGTCTAAGTTTTGCAAAATATCTTGACGGTAATGTATTTAGATCAGACGCTGTATCTAATTTGAAACTAATTATGCAACTATCTATTTGTACGTTTTCATACCAAGCGCGATTTTCACTGATATTTACTACACTATATACTGATGATGATGTATCAATTGAATCAATGAAAAATGTTTCATTTGGTTCATTGATCTGAACCTCACTCACCGATTTGGATCTGCACACTTCAGCGAAATGATTCAATTTGCCGCAATTTCCACAATGTTTCCCGTATGCTGGACAATTCCTTGGTATATGTTGTCGATTACAATAATTACATTTCACTGATTTAGTTTTAGACTGTATTGACCTAAAATTAGATTGCATGTTTCTAATGTTACTGTTCATCGATTGACCTGTGAAGTTTTTTGTACTACTTATCTTGTTTGTTCCGTGTGATTCATATTGCCTGCGATTCCCAGATGTGTTGATAGCGTCTACAGCTATTGTTGAGGAACACGTTTTCTGCATGCTTTTCGTGTGCAAGTCTGATGCTTCTGCTGCACGGCCTAGCTCTATAGTCTTTTCATAGCTCAAATCCGCGGTCTCTAAATATCGCTTTTGAAGTCGCTTGTCATGGACCCCGTATACAATGCGATCTCGAAGCATCCGATTTTGCATCTCGTTCGAAAATCCACAATTTTTAATAAGCTTCTTGAGATCCAACAGAAAATTATCAAAGGATTCTCCTTCACGCTGATTTCTGGAGTGAAAGACGAATGTTTCGTATACTTCGTTGGTTTTAGGAAGGCAAAAATCAGCAAATGATTTCCAGACTTTTTCGTATTTCTTTTCGTCTTCTTCGCTTAAATGAAACGAATTGAAAACTTCGACGGCATCGGGACCTATAGCATTAAGAAATATGGCTATTTTCACAAGCTCAGGTTTGCTTTCAATTTCGATTGCCGTCGCAAATATATCGAAGTTCTGTTTGAAGGTTCTCCAGTTTTCGGGAAGATTTCCTTCCAGTTTTAGTGCATCGGGCTGCTTTAAATAATTCATGGTTTTTTCCACCACGATAACTTGCGGATATCTTCGTGGACGACCCGGACCACGTTTCGGGGGTAAAATTTGTTCACTTGTCCGCGCAATTCCCATAAACAAGCACTTGTGATTTAAATTCACTAATAATTAAGTATATACAGCTTTTGCCACAAATTAGCACTTTACGAATTTAGGAGAACCACGACGATTTTTTTAATTTCCAGCGATTTGATTTGTCCGCAGCGCCATGTAGTATAAATGATAGACTCGGCTTATGTATCGGAAACGTGTATTCTCTCTGTACTGACTTCTAATGACTCATGGGTTTACAATGATAGCTTATATTCTAGTACAGGCTTATCTAGTACTTTATATTCTCTAACACCTCTATTTTCACATTTTTTTTAGAATCAATTACACGCGACACACTTAGCATGACAGCACATGGATGCCTTGATGAGAGTTACGTTTACACCAAAGCAGTTTCATTTTTAATACAATTTTATTAAAATGTAAACCAAAAAAAAATTGCATTTTAATACATTGGTGGGAATGAATTTTTAATTCTGGCCTTAGGAATACAATCTATTACTAGCGAGAATTATTTTTAACGTTGAAAAGATTGATTTTAACACTATCCATACTACAATCACTTTTATATTGTAAATGTATTAGAAACAATGCCATGAAATATTAAAAATCAGCCTATTATATTCCAAGTATTACTTTTTAATACCACGTAGTATTAAATATGATTCTATTCCTTGGTTTGGTTTAGAAAATAGTCCAAGATTTTCGACCGTGTAGGTAGGTATTTTGGCGTGCAGAGTGTAATGGACGTTGATCATCCAAAGATATCCAGAGGACGGAACCAATGCTCTAAAAGGATAGGAGAATGGCGTGCTTTAGCTCAGAACGAAGTGTTGGGCGGGATTGGTGCTGCCAGTTGGCCCTTTGGTCCTTTTCATAAAAAATGGATCTCACATGCACTAAGTAGAGAAATGAAAGGATGGTCGCGGAAAGAGCAAGCTTTCCGAACATTTCACTTTTTTCGCCAAAGGAATAGCCAAGGCGCACAAAACACGCAGTTCCGCAACTGCGATGCTGTCGGACCTCAGCCTTTTCACACATTTTTATGCTATATCTAACCCATTTCAATGTTCTTGGAACCGGTAAACAAAAAAGGAACTGTTGAACTCCACCAATATTTTTTTTGTAGTAAAACCATTTTAGTTACTGTCAACCCCTTGTGGGGCCTAGGGCATTAACTACGCCTTCTCTCCTCCTTGTTCTATTCTGCGCTAACGGCGCTAGCTGCGACCATTTTAGGTTTAACGTTTTTGCTTCGGTAATTACCGATCTTCTCCATGTGTTCCTTGGCCGTCCAACACGGCGCGGCGTCTTGCTCCGGAATCCTGTGAATTCCAGTTTAGGGGCTTTTTGCAACGTTTTTAGGCCCACTTCGGAAGGTGTGACCTATACATTGCCACTCTTTTTGAAGTGCCTATCTTTTCCTGGCCGGTTATAGTAAGGAGATCCTCGTTCGAAATTATCTCCGGCCAACGAATATATAGGATGCGCTTAAGACATTGATTTTGAAAAGTTTGCAATTTATCAGTAATCTTTTAAGTCACGTTCCAAGTTAAACAGCCATATATCAAGCAGCACGGATTTCAGATTAGAATTGACTCGTTGTTTGGTGCGTCTGGAAATATTGGTGTTTAGCCAGAAAGGAGTCAAATTGAAGAAAGCCGCCCTAGCCTTGTTTACCAGTGATTTTACATCAGCATCCGCTCAACCATCTGTTGTAACTACGCTTCCGAGACAGCAAAATTAATCAACATTTTCAACTGCCTAAAAAATTATTGAAAAGAGAATCAATCCGTACGCAGAACGAATCATTGGCGAGTATTAAGGCGGCTTCACACCTGATTGTTCAACGACCGATCAGCTTTTCACAGTGAAGCTACTACTTCTAAAGTGCTGGGAATACAACATCGATGTATACCAAATCTTTGTCGGCTTCAAGCAGGCATACGACAGTATCGACCTAAGTGTACTGTACAACATTATGCTGAATTTTGGTATACCGGCAAAGTTATTGCGACTCACAAGGATGACAATGCCTAATACCGTCTAACAGGTCAGAGTGCAGAACCGACTCGTACTGGACTCAAGCAGGGCGACGGGCTGGCGCCGACGCTCTTCAAACTTGCTTTGGAGTATGTAATTCGAGCCATGAATATGGACAGCAGCGGAACGCTACTCATCAAGTCGACTCAATTAGTAGCGTACGCCGACGATATCAACATCATGTCTCGAAGATTGGGTGATGCAGAAATCAATGGCGTATTCGATACAACCATGAGTTGTATCAATTGTACGATGAGCTGGAAGTAACGAAAATCGTGAAGCTTCAACGTTTGCAATGGGCGGGGCATGTACAACGGATGGACGATAATCGCATGCCAAAGAAAGTGATGAACGCACAACGAATTGACGGAGCGAGGTTGCGTGGACGACCGAGAGCTCGCTGGGAGAACTCCATAGGTGAAGCTGCTGCTGGGCTTCCGAAACTGGAGGACAAGGTCGCATAACCGCGACAATTGGATTTCAACGATTCAGGCGCCCAAGGCCCGACGTCGGGCTATCGTGCCACATTGATGATGATGATGATCCTGAAATACGAATTCCACCCCTGGATCTATGCTCAAGAACTTAGTCTTGGCAGCATTGATTTTCAGTCCCGCATTACGACTTGTGCAATTTAGAGCTTCTGTCACTTGAGAGACATCATCCGTGTTAGTTGATAGAAGGCAAATATCGTCCGGGTAGTCAATATGTTGAGTAACTCACTAATAGCAATAAGGAAGAGAATAGGTGACAAAATGTAGCCTTGCCTCACTCCACTGTGCCCCTCAAAAGGATCCGAAAGCTTACCCTTATGCAGGACTTGACATTGGGCTCCATTGTAGGATTTCTTAATGATGGAGATTATCTTATCTGGAATATTTCGTCTCAGTAAGGCATCCCAGATGTAGTGACGATCAACGCTATCGAAGGCTTTTTCAAACTCGATGAACATGAATTGTAATGGGGATCTCCACTCGGGGGATTGCTCGATGATAATCCGGAGGGTGTTAAAGTGGTCGCTAAAGGAAAAACCTTCGCGAAAGCCAGCCTGTTCATCGTTCAATGTGTTATCGATTTTTGTTCTTGATTCGCCTTAAAATAATCTTGGCCATCAACTTGAAAATAGCAGGAAGAAGACAGATCCTACGCCAATTATTGCAATTGTTCAGGTCACCTTTCGTCCGAATCTTAATAATTACGCCCTTTTTCCACTCACTGGGAAAAGTTTCAGTTACCCAACACTCTTGGATTAAGGGAAGAAGAATATCCGCTGCAGCGTTAATATCTGCTTTCAAAAATTCAGTCGGAATTCCATTAATCCCCGGGGCTTTACCGGTGTCTATTGATTTGAAAGCGTCTGTTAGTTGGATGCTGGACCGGAACTAGTGCTGTCTTTTTCTCCCAATGGAGATGCACTTGCAGGCCCGAAGTGTTTTCTCCATCTTCGTAGCTTCTTCAGTAACGAGCAAAACACCTTCCTTATCTTTCACAGGATGTCCCGTTGATAAAAATTTGCCAGTTAATGACTTGGTAAGCTTGAGGAGCGTTCCACTGTCACCGCGGGGAGCCGCATCCTCTGCCTCTTTCGCAAGCGCGTTGATGTTATTGCGCTTATCACGTCTTACACTCCGTTGAACGCCTTTTTGGAGCGAGTGGTATTCAGCTCTGTATCGTTTCTTAGCTCAGTCATCAGCAGCTGAGTTAATCTGCTCCTTAACTCTCTTGCATGCTGAGATAAGACACCAAGTAGAGTCGCTAATAGATGGTCTCCTACCGCGATCTAATCGTCCTACAATTTCTTCGCCACACAAAATAAAGGAATCCTTAGCGTAGCGACTTACCATCTATCTGATCACTGCCAATATCAGCACCACGTTTCGCCCTAACGTCTAAAGGTCTGGATAGACCTCGGGCGGAATGAAAATGAAATTTTTGTCCGCTGCGATTTTCTCAATGAAATTGCATGCTTACTGTCGTGGAACATGTCGGAAATTATTATTATCATTTCACCGTGGAAAATATCTACCGGGGAATCGAAAAATAATAACAGAAAATGGCCGAGAAAACTTATGGAACCGTTTTTGGATTGTAGCTTATGGAATTCCCCAGCATTTATTTATTTATTTCAATTTCAACGGACTTGCGTCCTTTATACATACAATAATGATAGTTACAATTCAGTGTAGTTTTAACAAAAAATAAAACTTTTTTCATTCGTTGTACGATTCGATGAGAGATTAGGTTACTCGTTCAGGTTTTCAATTTTGAGTAGATTCCTCTTATCCAGCTAAAGGCGATGGCTGCTATTAGGCAGAGGTGGAAAGGAGGCGTAGTCAATGCCGTATGCCCCACTAGGGGTTAAAAGGAAGCAAAGAGAGTATTTCTATTGATGACACAAAACAAATGTAAGAATGGATTAAATCGGACCATGGGCTCATGGGGCTGCCATACAAAACCAACCCCTTTCTATAAAATATTTTGTACACCAATTTCACACAAAACCTTGAATTAATGTGTCTTTATCAAAGCAACAAAACAAATGGAATCGTACTATGGAGCCATGCTCTCGCAGCCCCTAATAAAATCTTGTGAGTAAATATTTTTTCTTGCCCACTTATTCCAACCAAACCCCATACAAATATTGTTTTGTCGACGCAACGGAACTTTTGTGAAGACGAAAGGAAAATAATGGGAGGGAGGGATTAAATACCAGCCATCTTACGCCCGAAAAAACTTTTAGCCCGAGGAGAGCGTATCCAAATTTCGGCCGCACCCGAAATTTGTCTCGGTCTCGTTTTTCTTTAAAAATAGGGATTTCTCTGCAATTTTTCTTGTCCAGAATTATAGCGTTCCATTGTACCGTACTACATCCTCTCTTGCCTCGATTGATGTCTATTTTCATAAAATTTTCTGCTATCAAATCATACTTGTATTGAATGATGTCTGGCTCTCCCTTTTCAAATCTAAGCCAATTGATTTTTAGCCATTTGACTTTTTTATTTTGTGTATTAAATGAAGTATTTTTTAACACTTCGTTATTCAGAGAGGTGTAGTCATAAAAATCATTAAAATTGAGGCATTTAACGGGATAAGGTTTGGGATTTGTTCTTGAAGTACCGATCATGCTGTACAGCAAGTACTACGAAATTGCAATTATTTTTCATTTTAAGTAAATAAAAATTGTGGCGCTTAATTCTATTTTATTCTTTGCCACTGTATATCTATTTTTCTGGAAAGAAGCCCATAGGTAATGTACTGAACAGCCACCACGAATAACCGGCTGAATAAGCGAAACAGCAAACGAAAACGAAGCTTCCTTCCATCGGTACGTGCACTTGTCACATGTGTGCACACACATTTACTATTTTCTAAAGAGCGCAGATAGTGTAAGTGCACTTAGTACATGTGGCACTCACAAAATTTATTTCTATGCACTTAGCACGGAAGTGCATTCACGTTTGTGGCGTTTCTAATGGACAATCGCTTAAAACGTTTGTGCAGAATTATGACTATAAGTTTGATGAATTAAAAAATGAAATAAACTCATTTTCATGAAAATTGCAGTTAACACATATGCGCGCTTAGGCATCGATATATTCTCTAAATCATTATAAATCCAGTATAATTTTAATTCAATATCTATAATTATTTTCGAACAAAGATTATTTTGAAATGACGTTTTTATTTATTACTAAATGTTCATAACCTTTTTCAATGAACTAGTATTAGTGTTGAATAAATCTTTAAAACGTTCAATTGGCGAAAATTGAATATAATTTGTTCTACAGGTACTTCCCCCGTAAGGGGGAAGATAAAGGTTGAAAGGCTTCGGCTAATTCCTATATCTTCTTCAGTTGTGGCATAACTGCGGACCCTTAGCTATGCAGGAGGAGTTTCATAGGAAAAGGACTTCGGCCAATTCCTATGTCTCTCTACGGGGCGTTACTTTCCCGCATTATCCGAATAACCGCTGCGCCTAGGGGCTGCATTAACATCTGCAGCGTCTCAGGTTACTTAACGTGATAGGTGACAGAAAACATTTAAGTCAACCACTAAAGCAGCATCTTCGAAGCATGCCCATGATGGCCTTTACTCAACGATTAAACCCTATCATGGTTTAGCGATGTGCCGACAACTCATCCTAAGAAAAACTTCAAGTCAAGAAACCTGAAACAAAAGCCTCGGATTGGACGGATACAAAACAACGACGACCCCGCAAACGAACAACTGATTACTCTTTCGGATCCTGGAATGTACGCTCCCTGAATAGACCGGGGGCCTTAAGGGCCCTCCTGGATCAGGTAGAACAATACAAGCTGAGCATAGTTGCAATCCAGGAAACAAAATGGCTCAAAAGCGAGATTAACGACCTCAATTCGCACACTATTTTTACGAGTGGTAAAGAGGAGGGCAACAATGAGTTTGGAGTAGCTTTCATCGTGAATAAGCAGCTCAAGGACCACGTTATCGGCTTCAAACCCATCAACGAGCGGCTATGTGCGATCCGCATTAAGACCCGTTTCGCTAATCTCTGGCTCATTAATGCGCATGCCCCTACAGAAGTAAAAGAAGACGCGATTAAGGACGAGTTCTACAACGACCTAGAAACACTCTTCGACTCACTTCCATCAAACGACGTCAAGCTGCTGCTAGGAGACTTTAACGCCAAAGTCGGAAATGAAAGCTGGCATAGGGGAACTACTGGAGGTCATAGCCTCCACGAAGAAAACAACAACAACGGTCAGCGACTTATCGACTTCGCGAGCGGCAGAAACCTGGTAATAAGCTCTACATGCTTCCCTCATCGACGAATCCATAAGCAGACCTGGAAGTCTCCAGATGAATGCACCGTGAACCAGATCGACCACGTACTGACCAGCAAGAGATGGGCATCTAATGTCCTAGATGTTCGATCCTATCGAGGAGCCAACTGTGACACCGATCACTATTTGGTGAAGACGACCTACAGGTGCAGAATCTCTTCGGTGCACCTAACGAGAATCAACCCTGCCAAGATCTTCGAGGTTGACAATTTGATTGATGATGCCACGGCGGCTGCGTATACAACAGAACTAGAGGAAAAACTGTCGCCCATGCTTGATGACATCAACAATTTAGGCATCCATGAGTTCTGGGAGGAGCTCAAAGACAGCATCAAGGGGGTCGCAGAAGAGGTCGTGGGCTATAAAGGCCGGCGCAGACGAGCAGACTGGTTCGACGAAGAATGCAGGGCCTCGATTGAGGCGAAAAATGAAGCCTATCGCCAATACACACAACGCGCATCCCGAGCCAAGAAAGAAAGATATAACGAGCTTCGGCGAGTATCTAATAAGTTAATTAGACGTAAGAAACGCAAACATTTTGACGAGCAGTTACAGCAAATAAACCAAAGATTAGCCAGTAAGAACATTAGACAGTCGTACAAACTTATTAATAATGTTAAGAACGGATATCAACCCAGGACAAGCCTATGTAAGGACAAGGATGGTAACATCATCAGCGACATCGAAAGCGTCAACAAACGATGGGCCTCGCATTTTGAAGAGCTCCTCAATGCACCATCAACATCCCCCGCGGAGCCAGCTCTTGAGCAGTTAGCCGAACCAGGCCCTCCCGTTCTACCCCCAACAGTAGAGGAGGTGAGCCTTGCCATACAGTCGCTTCAAAATAATAAAGCGCCCGGCGCTGACGAGATCCCAGCAGAACTGCTGAAGCATGGTGGAACGTGCCTGACCAACGCAATACATGTGCTACTGCTGAAAATATGGAACGACGAGGAAATCCCCGAAGATTGGCGCAAAAGCATAATCTGCCCAATCCACAAAAAGGGTGACAAGCTGAAGTGTGAGAATTACAGGGGCATATCATTAGTTTGTACGGCCTATAAGATATTATCTAAAATTCTTGAAAAGAGAATTAATCCGTACGCAGAACGAATCATTGGCGAGTATCAAGGCGGCTTCACAGCTTTTCACAGTGAAGCTACTACTCCAAAAGTGCTGGGAATATAACATCGACGTATACCAAATCTTTGTCGACTTCAAGCAGGCATACGACAGTATCGATCGAAGTGTACTGTACAACATTATGCTGAATTTTGGTATACCGGCAAAGTTAGTGCGACTCACAAGGATGACGATGACTAATACCGTCTCGCAGGTCAGAGTGCAGAATCGACTCACTGACCTATTTGAAACTCGTACTGGACTCAAGCAGGGCGACGGGCTGGCGCCGACGCTCTTCAACCTGGCTTTGGAGTATGTAATTCGAGCCATGAATATGGACAGCAGCGGAACGCTACTCATCAAGTCGACTCAATTAGTAGCGTACGCCGACGATATCAACATTCTGTCTCGAAGGTTGGGTGATGCAGAAAGCCTTCTGCATAACCTCAATAACGCCGCAAAGGAAGTTGGAGTACATATCAACGAAAGCAAAACAAAGGCCATGATGCAATCGAAAACAAGGACGCCAGCAAATTCAAGCATCACAGTGGGGGACCTTAATATCGAGTATGTAGACAACTTCAACTATCTGGGTTGTAACTTATCAAAGGACGCCAACGAAACCGACGAAATTAAGCGACGGATACAACTAGCCAATAAGACATATTTCTCGGTCCTCCCTATAATTAATTCGAAACTTGCGCACAGGAACACGAAGCTCCGCGTGTACAAAACGATCATCCGACCCGTGCTATGTTATGGCTGCGAAACATGGACCCTCACCCAAGCCTCCGAAATTTTGCTAGACCGATTCGAACGAAGGGTCGATAATGGACGATAATCGGATGCCAAAGAAAGTGATGAACGCACAACGAATTGACGGAGCGAGGTTGCGTGGACGACCGAGAGCTCGCTGGGAGAACTCCGTAGGTGAAGACGCCCAACAGCTGCTGGGCTTCCGAAACTGGAGGACGAGGTCACGTAACCGCGACAATTGGAGGTCAACGATTCAGGCGGCCAAGGCCCGACGTCGGGCTATCGTGCCACATTGATGATGGTATGCAATTGGAAAAGAACATTACTTCTAGTGCGCTTTTGGGGAACTCTGAAAGATATTTCCGCCAAGATGTTCGGAGCGTCAATCGAACCATTTAGAAGATTATATAAGAATAATAAATCATAGTATGATCTTCTTTCTTCAAGAGTGCCAGTATTTATAAAACTTAATATATTTGCAAAGTCAATTTCATCACGCCTAATATGCAGTTTATACGCTAAATATTTTAATTATTTCCGCTGAACTTTCTCAATCAAATCTTTATAAGTTTGATAATGAGGATTCCACAACACAGCTATGTATTCCAATTTGCTCCTAACTAATGAGAAATATAACGTTTTTAGAGCATTAATATTATAGAAATGTGTTGTGTTCCTCATTATAAAACCTAGCATTCGCATTGCTTTTTCAGTAATATTGCAAATGTGAGCAGAAAATTGAAGCGATGAATCTAATGTGATACCCAAATCTTGAACTGAAGCAACTTGTTTCAAGGGAACATTATTCAGTGTGTAGGTGAAATCATAAATTAGATTTGTTCTATTGAAAACTATATATTCACACTTCTCTACATTGATCGACAACAGATTATCTTCACAGTATGATTGAAAATTTCGCAAATTCGATTGTAAGACCAATAAGTCATCTGGATTGGAAATAGCTTTGTACACCTTACAATCATCTGCGAACAATAAGAATTCAACTCGCTTAAAAACTAAGTTAATATCATTAATAAAAATGAGAAACAAGAGCGGTCCAAGATGCGAGCCTTGAGGTACACCGGAAGTAGGGGAAAAGGGTTGAGAGTAATTATTTTGAAGATTAACTATTAACGAGCGGTCACGGATATAGTCATTTAACCAATTCAACAAGGAACCATGAAAATCAAAATTCAAAAGTTTTTTAATTAAAAGATCAAAATTAATACTGTCGAATGCCTTTGTTAGATCAGTGTAAACACTGTGAACTTGTAAGAAATTGTTAAATGAATCGCTGATAAACTTGTGATACGTAATGAGATTAGTAGAAGTTGATCTCCCAGAACAAAAACCATGCTGCTGTTCAATTATTGAGGGTCTTACTAATGGCGTCAGAAAATCGGTCACAAGGCTTTCGAATACCTTCGGTATACTGGATAAAATGCAAACTGGGCGATAGTTTTTCACATCTGATTTTTCTCCTTTCTTAAATATGGGAATAACAAAGCTATTTTTCCAAATGGAAGGAAAAACTCCTGAGGATAGTGATTTGTTAAATAAAATCGACAAAGGATAAGCTAGAGCATAAGCACAGCTTTTAAGGAATAGTGAAGGAATTCCATCCGGGCCTGGGCTTTTAGTTACATCTAATTCCAATAACTTTTTCAAAAGGGAGTTGGGATCAATCGAGAAGCTAGAAATATTCAAAAGATTATTGTGTGAAGGCGGATCGTATGTGTTTAAAATATCATTGTATACTTTAGAGAAATTGTTTGCAAACATATTAGTAATTTCGGCCGTGTTAGTACTATATATATTATCTAAATGCATCATGGCAGGTATTCCAGAGTCATTTCTGTGTGAATTTATATGCTTCCAAAAATATTTCATATTAATTGGTATTTGGGACTCAATTCTACTTATATGCTTTTTAAAATCTAGCTTTGACGTTCTTTTGCATTCAGCTCTTAACTTGGAGAACAATTTATAGTCATCTAGTCTACCGGAATCTTTGAATTTGGCATGAGCAGTTTTTTTTTAATTGCGTTAAATTCTTAAGTTCATTTGAAAACCACTTTGGATATTCATCTTTAATCAAATTTACCATTGGAACATTAGAGTATATAAGGTTATTATTAACATAGTTATAAAAGAAATCAACGGCGCTATCAACTGACATATTATACAAACATTCCCAATTACAATAACTTATTCCTTCGTTAATATCAGTATAATTTGCTCTATTAAAATTTCTATAAGAAATATTTGACTCATCCATTGTTTGTTCTGCAGCCAATACAACTTGAATATCAAGGGCGGGATGATATTTGTCAATATTAACAAATGGAAAATTATTACCAGTGACAACAATATTATGAAAATTAGAGAATATTAAATCTAACAGGCTATTGTGAGAATTTTTAATTCGATTAAATTGTTTAAAATCTAATAAAGAGAAAGCTTCGATAACAGTCATACTCTTCGCATTACAATTGGTGTTCATCAGCCAAGAATCCAGATCCCAGTTTATACCTGGCAAGTTGTAATCGCCAGTAGCAATAAAGTAGGCTGTTGGATATTTTCGCATACAACTCGTAACATCGCTGCGGTGTTTATAATAGATTTCAGGTGGTACATCGGGTGGAAAATAGACCGTTGATAAATTTGTTTTGAACGGCTTAGAATCAATGCGTACCATCAGCTGTTCCACGTCGTCGTGTACACATTTTAATTTGTTTGCTTTTATGCATTTTTTGACCGCGATGAGAACACCGCCGCCCTTTTGTTTACTTGAAGTTTTTGCATCTCGGTCCCGTCTAAAAATTTGAAGGCGTCGCGTCGCCGCAGCCTCCTGGTATGTTGACATCCTTCTTGCAAATTGAGCAATCAGACAAAATCACCGCGGACATTGCAGGTTATGGTAGCAACCCAAATGAAAAATTAAGATATTCCGACTTATTCGTGATAAATTGCGGAAACTTTTTATCGGCAAACTTGCTATTAATGCTGATATTTAAATTTAGCCACTTGACTGAATTTTTAATTGATTTAATTAACCTTCGGGCGGGCGCAATGCATCTGACAGATTAAGTGGCCAGTTTTTGTTGCGCCAATCGGCGATATGAAAACGGAGAGATCTGAAACTCACAGTAGCTTAATCTTTATCGATCAACTACCCAAAGCAGTTTTCAGTTTCTATCTACCATATGTCTGAGGAGCGGGAGGGGATGAAATAATCTCTCAGATGTATTGCGCCCGATTGTGTTATTTTCTCCTTTTCTATGAAAATTTCCACATGTTATACTCTTCACATTGCGTAATAACGTTGTGTTGACTTTTAGGTTCACCAAATCGTTCAATAGTGTGTTTTTAGTAAAATAAGCTCACATTTTTTAAGCGGTCGAGTTGTTGGAGGTTTTTTAAATATTGAAGCCATTGAAAGCGGAATTATCTTAGAAAATTAAAAATGTGAAGGGTATCAAACTTTGTGAGCCAGTTTTTGTTTCTAAAATTTCGTAGAACTATTTCAAAAAGACAATGCAACAATAAATAAGAGTTTAAAATATACAGAAACTTAGTTTCATCCCTTTTTCTGCACTTAATATGTCAGATGCATTGCGCCCGATCGTGTTAGGATTAGTATTGCGCCCGCCGGAAGGTTAAACAATAATTCAAAATTTTAGGATCCAATTGTAACTATCTCACACTTTCACATGACATATATTCCATATTCCATATATTCCACGACAGTAAGTATGCATTTTCATTGAGAAAATCGCAGCGGACAAAAATTTCATTCTCATTCCACCCGAGGTCTATCCAGGCCTTAAGAGACAGTTTCGCCACGTTTTGGAAACAGCAATATGGCCAACCTGGTTCTAAGTTCTGCCATTCGGAGAGGTCCAGGTTGATAAGTGGCAGTCTTTGTGTGTAAACAGAGTTTCTCCAATGACGAGGTGACGAGAGTTACTAAACATTTCGCCATTCTGGTTTCTGTCGCCTAACCCACGATAACCCATAAGGTGTTCCAATCCTTGGTTATCTGTCCCGACTTTAGCGTTGAGATACCCCATTATGATTTTAATGTCACCTCTGGGAGCCCTATCAAAGGTCCCGCCAAGTTTTTGGTAGAAGACATCTTTATCAGCTGGTTCGGTCGGTGCGTAACACTGAATTATCGTGATATTTGGTATTTTGGATTTGAATCGGGTGGTGATAATACGGTTGAAAAGTGCTTTCCAATCGATAAAGGATCGACGTGCATTCCTAGTCAAGAGGATTCCGACGCCTACCTGCCGAAGAGCATTTTGGTCATCATTTCTAGAGTACAAAAAAAAAACAGTATGAGAGCTTGGTGATAAAGTCGCTCCTGATCCGAGCCATGTTGTCCAGCCCAGTCCTAATACATACACATATGGCCAAAGAAATAAGTACACCCATACTAATTTTTCTTATCACACTGTAGCCACGTAGTTATTTGAGGAAATAAACTCCTATGGAAAGATTTAAATACTTAATTGGTAAGGAATGAAATAATATGTAAATTAGCATATTATAATAAATAACAGCTTTCATTTACCTTGAAAAAGTACGAACTGACTAAAATAGGCTGGACAAAATAATAAGTACATGTCAGTTAATTTGATTAAAACTTGTTTTAATTAAAATATTAAGTTCTGATTCGACCAGAACTTAATTTATTTTATTATTGAAAAGTAAATGGTTCATTATTTTGAAAGAAAAAAAGGTTTTTGTTGGCCTTTTGGAGATAATCCTTATGGTATGTTCCCATACATCCATATATCCAGTTACTTCCAGGAAATTTCGTAATTGGTCCGTTTTATGAAAACTGTTTTTCTTTTTCATTGACTCAACCCCTAAACATTCCAGATTCAATTTAACTCTAGTAACAACGTGAAAAGCCACCCGACTTGGCTGAAGCGGATCCTTGACCAGTTTCTGAGGTACGGTTAGGGTTATTATCCTACTGAAATCCCCATTTAAAGTGTGTGTGTTCATCAGTGAAATATTCTAGGACTCTAAACTAACATTTCTTATATGGAAATTGCCTCATTGTAACGGATATTAGGTATATTTGAACGAAACCAAACTATGAAAATTAAACCATAGACCACGTTTTTTCGCCTCCATGGGAAATAGTCAGTAGATGTAGCATATATTATATTATTTTTTTCCTGAATGAAGAATATTACGACAAGAGTAGTTTCCAATCAAATTTATTACGATCTCATAAATAAAACAGACTATTCTGTGAGTTTTCATTGTTTGGTCTGGAACAAGAAAAACTATCCCTCCCAAATTTTCTTGAACCGTCAACACTTTTTGACGTCGCCATGGAAACTTCCAAACTTTTTGTCAAAACTGCTTTACTTCTTGTATTCTTCGATTAACTTTTCAAAGGGATTCTATATTTTAAATATTTGCGGCGAAAATCACCAAGAGAACTTTTCTCGCCATAGTGATAATGAGACCGACAGTTGTCCTTAAGGCCCTTACATGGACTTGAGACTGCTTATATTTACTTTTTAAAGAATTACACAGTAAATACAATGTTTAGCTGGTTTATTTCGTTATTGAGAGAATAATTTTTCCGCTATTTCAAAGTTTCGAACTTAAACTTCTTTTTTCGTACCTACCATGCGTTTTTCGCCCCCTTAAGTATTTTTGTTTGTTTTTAATTTAACGCTTCTGGCATAACCCAATTAATAAAAAAACAAATCCTTACGGAAAATAGCAACTTGTTGTCAAAAGATTAAAAAATCCGATGGTGTACTTATTATTTTGACCAAGCTGAAAACCCACTTCAAAGTTAATATCGGGAGGGACTAAGAAAATAGGGGGATGCCATTTAGTTTTTCGATTCCGTTGGCATTGTTGTATCCTAATTGTTGTAATGACTATCTATTTGGAGTAATTCAATTTTAAAAAGGGTATGAAAATTTGGCATAAACAGGTACATGAGGAGTGTACTTATTTTTTTGTCCATATGTGTATATAGCGATGTTATACGCGGTCATTTCCCGTTCGACATCGTTCGAACGTTCCAAAACTCAATCGTGATCCGAGCCAAAATTTGTTGCCGGCGAATCAATCCGAGGTATCCGAGGCTCGAATAATGTTTCGAGTACGCGGGTTAAAAGCCTACGTACCCTATCTCTCAATCGCCTTTTACGACAAGCCGTGAGCGCTGTGGGCATAATTCTTACCCCAAAAACCACATTATCCCCCCTGGAATGGAATTTTTAATCAGCATGGATGACCGTTATGGAAAAAATAAGCATAAGCATACCAGAGACTGTTTTGGCGGTTAACTGTTTTTGGTTTTAATTGTTTTTATTTGATGACAGAAATAGACACTCATCGCATATACAAAATAACTCAATGGCACTTTTCCTTTTTTTTGCAGATTATGCACAGCCCAATAAAATTCACAAAGTGGTGCCTCGATTACTCTTCCCATGTCATTCTCAGTTTCAGGTAAATTTTCAAATTTCAAACTTTTTTATTTAACCCTTCGTTAGGCGCGCACCCATTTGTCACGTGGTTAGGCGCGCGGGCTACAATTGTAGCCCAAATTTAAAATTATATAAAAAATATTTTTCAATTTTATTTTATTTTTCTTGCTCGGTCTGTGGATTCTTGATTACCGTACAGATTAAAAAAATATAAAATCTTTAATTTTTTATTAAAATATATATAATAAAAGAGGACAAAATGCATATAAGTCCTATTTTTAGTCTTTTTTGACATTAACTTACTTAGGTGAACAAAATAGTTAGTTTTCAAAATGAAAACCCCAAAAAAGTTTATATTCTCAGAAATCAACAAAAAATCTTCGAAATGGAACACTGAGCGGGAGAATGCAGTTAAAAATGTCCAGTTGGTGGAATTCCAAACTTAGCCCATTTTTGGGTACCCAATATTCACAATTTTTTAAACTGGGAGTACAGTTTCTTGCTAGAAAGCTAAACATATAGTGAGTCAAACTGATTGAATTTTACTCGCAATATCCATAATAACTGTTCTCGCAATATTTACGCTAGAATTGTAAAAAATTTCACCCAGAAACTAAGTAATGTTAGTAACAGGTAACATATCCACGCTGTAAGAAATGACTTTGAATTCAACTCCAGGTTTTTCATTAAAATAGTAATCTAATTTTTGTACATTTATCTTGAAATCCTTTTTTTTTGTCAAACATTTTACTGTTACTATTTTCTACAATGTTTTATAATAATATTTTTATTTTAACGGATATCCATGAGTACCAAAAAAGTAACATGATTGGGCGCACGGGCTACACTTGTAGCCCAGTGGACTTTGATCGCAAAAAAATATTACTTTCTAGGCTCAATAAATATCAAAACTATTCTTATTCGATTAAGAAGCAACATTTTAACAGCTACTGAGCAGTTCGAATGAATTCGGTTTATATCCTGAAAATTTACGCCATTTAAAAAAGTGTGGGCTACAATCGTAGCCCGCGCGCCCACTGAAGGGTTAATAAATTGCACCAAAAATGTCAAAAAAATTAAACGCACCATCGCACACCACTGTACTCCTCTGTGCCCCACGACTCAAATTAGGTCATATTACTGACAGATATAGCGTTAAGCAATAGTTCTTCACATCGGCGCTTCAGCGAATTATTCGCGGCGTCAAAATTGTAACACACTGCGTTATATGAAGTTGTTGGAAGATGTTGGTGTACCTATCCGAAAAAGATTTAGATTTTGAATGAGTTTTTTAGATATTGACGGATTGAGCATTTAAGTTTCGAATTAAATTAGGTTCTTCTAAGAAAAACTTTTATTTGTGCACCAATTTCAATTAAACTTCACTCAAATGAATGTCCATTCATGGCACAAAACATAAGTAAAAGTGGATAGAATCGCAAAGTTGGGTCATCGGGCTGAAGGGTATCCAAATTTCGGTCGCGCCCGAAATTAGCCTCATTCTCGTTTATGTTTACCGAACACCGAAGACTTTATCGGACCACCACAACGTCGGTGCCCTTTAGGAAACTATGTTCTACACATTTGCTTACTATAAGATTAACATTTGAATGTTTTCCCAAAATAATTAATCCGGACTATATCCGTGAAAATTTTATTCAAATTATTTATGATCAAATTAAAATTTAATACAAAGCAAATAAAACCTTCACCCTTGTTTTATTGCATCACTAACGTACAAACATATTGCATGTCCTTCACTCCAAATGAAAACTAGGTGAAATAATATCCCGAAGACAACTCGACAGGAAAATCTTTATTTCATGCCGTTTCCCCACACAATGCATGAATGAATGAGCACTTTCAAAGGATTTACACGCTATCTTGACATTATTTTCATCCGGAAAACAAGCAGGCAGCAATCTGCTCAGAGAAGCAAACGACCGATGCAAGTCCCGCATTCACAAGGACTCCCCGAGTCACCAATTACGAGTATATCAGTCAGTAGCAGTGGAGCTTGAGAAGCTTTACGGATGCCATCATATTGCACACGTCTCAATCATTTTCACTTTCATCCCTTCTTCACAACTATGTATAGTGCAACCATCTGCATCTCGCGCGAATATGATGCAATAGCGCAGTACATTCCTCTACATCCACGTTTTGTATAAACATGAGGATTCCCAAAGTCCGCTGACCATATGACCGGGAAACATATTCTGCGCAATCTCACCACCGTTATGTCAATATTCAACACATTGGGGAAACACCGAAAATTTTCGCTTTTCCCAACCCTGAACTTACTAACGAATTCCGCTTGAAGTTTGCCTGCTGAAATTTTCGCACACAATCCCCAAGGACACCGACAATCGCAGAATGGCGTTCGCCAACACAACTTCGACAAAGGATAAGCGGCTGGTTGTATTCCGTGAGTCAGTTGAGCCCCGAGTCCTGGCGTAATTGGATGGAAAATTTTCGTTGTCGCGTTTCGACCGTGTGAACCGTGTGCTTTTTTACACCGTGTCCTGCACTGTGCAGTAGCCAGTGCATAGCATTCTTCCTGTCTAGGGTTTTATAGAGTATACAGCCTGTGCAATGGATGCATATGGTGGAGAAAGCCTGGGTTGAATATTGTAGTGCGCTAGGTGTTTTGCAACATTTCCAAGGATCTGCTATACAGCTCAGTCCCGTGACGAGGACTTTATGCGTGTGCTGTGAATGAAACATTTTTTGAATACACGATGGTGTTATGTCCTTGCAACTTGTTCGTTTGAGCATGATGTGCTGTTGTTAGTTTGGAGTATTTTGTTGGTTTGTTGTGGTTATATATGGCGAAGTGATTGCGTTTGAAAATGTTACGCGAATTACACAGTTCGATATGAAAAGCTGAATGCAAAAAGTCCTTTTAGAGTGCAATAATAATAGTAATTGATGATAATTGAATTGGAGTGTTGTTTGCGATCATAGAACGGATTCGTGTGTCGTTTGTTTTGAGTTTGGGTTTAGTTCTTTGAGTTTTTACGGTGTGTTGAAATGGAAGTATCGATCAATTGATCCGGCATACCGGATCCGGGTGTTGAATAGGATTGTTAAATAGCGCGGTGAGCGAACGGAGACTAATGAAAATGGATTTCAATTGGATATACGTAACTTATGCTGTTCTATTGGGATTAAGCTGTGCTAAAGGTAATTATTACTGATAAACCCATTTTTTGCTTAAATGTATTTTGGGAATGTAACTACACTACCCATATTGCGATGGAAAATATCAAACCATCATCCTTACCTTCCCCATCACGAACTCTCTTACTTCCTTCCGAATTCTCTCCAATGTATCGTTATCTTCGCACCGTCAAACTGAACGTTAGAAAAAATGTTCTTTCGGATATTTTAACAACGAAGAAGGTAACTTTCCCTATCTCCCTCCATCGTTGTTAGAAAACGTACAGAATTCTTTGTGGGCCCGGTGGGTCCTTCGTCCATATACAACAATATACGAACGGAAGTATGTCTATACGCAGACCCATATAATGTATATCTAGGTAGATAAGATAGGTGGCCGCCATTCATTGTATACATGTGTTTCCGCTGAAGTGGAAAAGTTTCGCAGGCCAGCGTTGTTTCACAAAAGACAAAACATGTAGAACGTATCGTGGAAGACCTATGGGAGAGTCAACTGCGGTATGTCTTGTATTAAATCGACCAACCGACACCGACAGGAAGAAAACTTTCGGCAAACTTTAATGAAACCAAGTTGTCTTCGAGTCAGCAAGTTTTTCTACCATTAAGCTAACTACCCTTGCAAATATCGGTTTTGTTCTACATTAGGATGGGTTTTATCGGGTCGTGGGAAGTTTTGCCTACATACACGCTAGTTTAGGAATATGTAGATACTATGGTGTGAAAGGATGATGGTGTTGCCTGCAAGTAAATTAGTCCGACAAAGATGTGGTGAATGGTATGAAGGAAATTATGTGATATATGATAGTGTCGAGTGGCGACGATGATAGCTGCGAGTAAGCGTCTACGAGTAATGTTCACATTAAATTTAATGAGTAAAACAAAACTTGGTTGAGTTAGAGGAAATTAAAAAATAATTAGTGTCATCCACATACAAGTATACTAAAAATATTTACCTGACCTATTAGTGACCTAAGTAAAAGTTAATGATTAGCCCAGGGAAATTGGCATTTCGCGAACGGAAAAATTAGGGGAAAGCTGGATTTTTGCATTAGCCTTCCTTTCGAGGTCCTAAACAAGACCCTAAAATTCCCCGTTTCTACCCTCGAAAACAGGTTTTTCTGAATATCTCGATAACGGTAGCATATACAAAAAAGTGGTGTATGGCAAATTTGAAGCACTTGTGCTTTTTCAATAAACGATGGAAATATCGAATACGTTCGGGCACTCCTAACAGCGCCAGGAGGACTAACGGTATTTTTAACAATTTTTCACGAAAATCTCTATAACGGTAAGTCGTACTAAAAACTTTTGTATGGAAAATTTGTAGCCTATGGGTTTTTGAAGAAAGCGGCCAAATTTCATATCAATACGTGCAGCCTTATGGGGGTTCAAAACTTTAAAAAAGGTGTTTTTTTTTGGGGTTTTTTCGTGAATGGCACTAAGACGGGGGAGTATGCACTATGGTCTACTTGGAGAAATTTGTAGCTTCTGTGGCATTTAGTAAGACGCCAAAAGTTCCCAAAGCTGGGAGCCCCCTAACAAAGTTATGAGGGTCCTAACATTCAATTAAGCGGTTTTCGGGGAAAATCTCTATAACGATAACGTGCACCAAAAACTGTTATATGACGAATTTGTAGCTTATATAACGCTTAACTAAATATCCGAATTTCAGATCGATGCGTGCAATGCTAATGGCGCTATGAGGGTCCGAACCTTACAATAACGGTATTTTTCGGTTGTTCGTGAATTTCTTCATAACGGGAACACATTAGGGAAGGAGGCCTGTAACAATTTGTTGCTTCTGTAACCTCAACTTAAAATGCCAAAACAACTCATCTATGCGGGGACTCCCAAGGAAGCTATGACGGGTCAAAAAACCGCTACTCGGAACGGTAATAACGGTAACCTCTTGAGAGAACCAATCTGAGATAAATTTGTAGCTCCCGTGGCTGTTAGTAAGGGGCCAAAAGTCCCCAACGATGGAAGTCCCCCTAGGGAAGTTATGAGGGTCCAAACATCCAAAAATGCAATTGGATCAATTTTCAATTTTCAAGATCTTAGCTGCTTTTTTGTTGAGATCAACAGCACGCTCACCAGTGCTATTTATCCCCATATCCTCGTCACATGGGTTGTGAGCTCGAAAAACACCATAAACTGAATTCGTTCACGGTGAGTCGAAAACCCATGACCCTGTGCAACGAAGGTGCACGCATTAACCACCACACCAGCCAGACAGCATAGCTTTCAAATATTTGCCGAAGAAAAACACTTATATGCCGTTTTAATTTGCAAAAAATCAATAAATTGCATTGCCCTAACGCTTAGAGGAGCACGGTACGTTGAGAATTTCCATGAATTCGGAGTGTGATACGGTTGCCAGTCATACCACTTTCTAGTAGCACTTCTTGTTTTGTTTGTTCTTCAATATGCTTGTATTATATTAATATAAAACCGCGGCAGGTCACGCCGAATTTCGAAAACTCGTTTAGAGTGGCGACCGAACGATCATGGCCACAGGGAACGACAAAGCTGACCCAAACCAAATTATTTGCAACATAGGATCGATTTTTACGCTCTTCTTTTCGTCTCTCGCGCTTTACACGAACATTGTGGCCTTCATACCGAGACTCCGCTTGTATCCCTATTTTAACATAATTTGAATAAATTTTATTAAATTGCAGAACTTCAGGGGCAGTTTGAATTGAATTTAATTTAATTCGAGCTAAAGTTAGCCCTAGTTTTCTACACTTAACGTATAAAAACTGTTAGAGATAATGGAGCTAGAATAACATGAAGTAAGGAATATTACAGGGGTGTGAGCCGGGCGGTTGCCCGGGGCGCTAAATCTTAGGGGCGGATTTTTGGCCAAAACACGAATAAAAAAATCGAAAAACCAAAAGTAAGAACTCAATATCAACTTGGATTTAGTGTAAAGGAAGCCATGACAACTACAGATGAAGTAAAAAGGGGTGAAACAAAATAAGAAATAAGGCTCTGTTTAAGTAAAGAAGCACAACAATTGCTTCTTTAGGAAACGCGTTACTTTTTAAATTTATTAACTGTATCATTAGTTATCTTTTGAAAGTTGTGTTTTAAAGATGCAAAGTTCTTGCTAGGCTTTGAAGAGCCCATACAATTGATATATGAAGTACTGCATTTAGAATCTTAAAATGTTTAGTGAGATTTGCATAAATTTTACGTCTGTGATGCTTGCAAAGTTTTGTGCTAATTAAGTTCTTCTTTAAAAAGAAACTTATTGGAGAATGGTGTGCGGATTTCGTCCTTAAATTGAAAATTAGTTCCTATTCTTTTCATCAGAATTAAGGATTTGCTTGCATTATCCCTAATTCTTGTCAAAGGGAAGGGCTTCCTGATTTTGAAATGGCTTGGACTGCTGTCCATTCTCATAAGGAGAACTTTTGTGTTTCTGATATTTTTCGCTACTTGTTCGTTAAATGGTGCAGAAAGTGTCGCTAGTGGCGATAAAAAGAAAGAAAAATTCTTCTTTCGAGAGCTAATAGCATAAATATTCCCTATCAGTTGACCGAACCGAAAAAAATACAAAATTGATCTCCCCAAAGTCTCTAACCCTCCCGGCGTGTGTTGTCTACAACTTTGATGTTTTGTTCGCGGTTTTGCAAACCCCGATCAGTGTGGTTGCGTCCTAATATTTTTATTCAGTCTATTGCGTCAGATCTCGTCCACTAAGTAAATATTGAACCTCCGGAGAAACCATAAGAAATTAGAAAGAAGTAGTGCATATACGGTCAGCACATAAAAGCGTTAAAAAAAATCTTCTATGAGAAATTTCTTGCCCAAATGCACCGCATTCAACACAATTTCTTTTCGGATTTGGCAGCAATCCAACTTTAAATCATGTGTTCATTAGACATAATTTAATAATTAAAATGTAGCATAATGTAAATATACCTTTAAAGAATCACAAAGAAAATATTGTATTGTCAGCAGTTTTCATTTTTTCACCTGTTCATATTTCCAATTCTGCAAGCTATGCAATATTTGTAAGAATCAAATACATATAATAATGTTTGGCAATTCCGCAACTATGCAATATTTGTAAAAAATCATATCTAATAATGTACAGAATAGAATTACTTAGTCAGTAAGAATTTTGTATATAAACCCCACAATTAGGAATAAAAAGTTACTGTTAACCAGTCGACTAATACATTCGTTTCATTTCACTCCAGAACATCATGATTCATCAAGAATTGGACGGTCAAAATTAGGACAAGGTAGTTTGGATTCCAGCAAAATGAGGGATGTACACATTGCCAGAGCCGCAATAGTAGTCCTCCCTAATATGTTTCCGGACATGCTAATATCGGGATTTAGCTAGGTTCCGCCGATTTAGCTAGCTCTAGCCATATTCTCTCTAACAACTCGCGAAATGATGCCATTATGAAAATAAGCCACCCATGTTTAAACCACTGAAGAAACTCGTCCACGAACAGATCCAGCTAATTTATCCGCTCCACCATTTTTTTGGCATACCATTTTCGAGAGCGGAGTTTTCTAAAATGTGTTGTCGTGTTGAGTGTTTTTGAGCAAAACAAATGTTCCCATTAATTTTCAATCTCTTACGTCATTCTAAATTCCGCAAGGTTTGACATCTCTATATTTTTGCCGGTGGTGAATAGCATGTGCTCGGGAAATTCAATACTTAGCTTTAATTTTGGAATTTCAAACACACTCTCTAGGTCTTGCTGAACTGAGCTGAATTGCGCTTAAGAGTATGAATGATGGCGGAACAGGTTTCTTCTACATACTACAAGGGTGATCTAAATGTTGCCTCCAATTATCGCCCTATCTGCCTTTTGTCCTCCATTTCGAAATTGCTGGAGAGAATAGTTCACAACTACATCAGTCGGAACTTCGGTTCTATTATTTGTGCTTACCAACATAGTTTTTGTAAAAGCAAATCTACCACCACCAATTTGGTTGAGTTAGTAGACTTCATTGCTAAAGCGTTCAACAAACATCAATACGTACATGTACTGTATACAGATTTTTCAAAAGCTTTTGATATTGTAGACCACAGAATATTATTAGAGAAACTAGTCAGATTGAACTTTCCTCATTATCTGACTACCTGGCTTTCTTCATACCTTTCCGAAAGAACCTCTTATGTCATTTTTAATAACATTCTTTCTCCTGGTTTTTGCCCATCATCTGGGGTTCCTCAGGGATCCATATTAGGTCCTCTTCTATTCGTCTTCTTCGTGAACGATCTTCCTGATCGCCTTAAATGCAAATCTTTGCTGTATGCTGACGATTGCAAAGTATTCAGCGCCATTTCATCAATGACTGCATCTTGCTCCAATCAGATATTGACGTGTTATACAATTGGTGTGTGTCCAACGATCTACCTCTCAATGTATCCAAATGCTTTGTGATGCAATATTCCCTTAAATTCTTCCCGATTTCCTTCACCTATCTCCTAAATTGACATCCAACTGACTCCGTTTCAACTATCAAAGATCTTGGTGTCACCTTTGACACAAAACTCAACTTCTCTGAGCACGTTTCGTCGACGGTTAAAAAGCTTCAAAACTCGCTGGTTTTGTATTGCGATCAAGCCATGACTTTAAATCAGTTTCTACATCGGTGAACCTCTTCATTTCGCTCGTTCGTAGCATCCTGGAGTATGCTTCCATAGCTTGGAATCCGTCCACTTCCTGCTCGTCAGATGCAATAGAGTCAGTCCAAAGAAAATTCACTCGTGGTGTCTTCTTTAAATTCAGGCTAGATTACTTACCCTATCCCGAACGACTTAGCTTTCTTAAACTTATGTCATTAAAGAAACGTCGAGCTTATCTAGATGAGTGCTTTTTCTATAAATTGTGTTGCAATCAGATCAAATCTTCCCTTACCGAGAACATTGTTATTAGAAATCATCATAGTCACTTTACACGTAGTAGTGCAATTTTTTATCCACCTGCTGCCGAGCTCTTGATTTATCAGAATTCTCCAGTGCCTCGCATGCTAAGAAACTATGACAAACTACAGCTTGGTCCTTTACCTCCTTCGCTTACAATTTTCAAAAGAAAACTTCTTCGTCCAATTGAAACGATTGAGTTGTAATCATTAATCATTAATTTCTTTCACTTTTGTATACTTAATCCTATTAATTTTTAATTTATCTTTTTATTTAATTTTTAATTTTTTAAACTTAGATTTTTAATTTTCTTTAATATTCAAATTTATTACTTTATACTTTTTATTCCATGATATTTCCTGATACTGGTCATTGTATATTATTGTACTATGGGACTCATTCCCGTTCAATAACTTCTTTAATTAAATAAATAAATAAATACTATCTGGGCTTTCTCAGTGGGTAGACATTCTATTCTCTGAATTACTATAGCGTTGGTTCGAATCCCACTGTGACTATGAATTTTTATGTTGATATGTGATACTACGGCAGCCATTGTGGAACCGATGTGTTACAACGACCAAGAGCTGCCAAAATCACTCGATTCAAGAATAAAAAGTCTCTTAAATTGCTTCTACAACAACAACGACATAACATGTGCTATCTACTATCAATCTGCCTGGTACTTCACCTAAGGGGCGGCAATTTGTCCTCTTGCTCGGGGCGGCGTAAGTGCTAGAGCGGGCGCTGGGAATATATGATCGTAAGACTATGCGACTATACCAATTTTTAAAAGAAGATAGAAAATATATAGTGCTTGCAACATTATATACACTCCGAAATGATATGCAATGTAACGTTGATTCAAAATTGCCTATAAACGGCTGAGTTAACGCACCTATGGCCACAGTGATGTCAGCTTTAGTCACAAGTGAAATGCTGTTTTGTGGGGAGTCCGTCAACACCCCAATCGTATCGCTCGGTCGAAGAATTACAGAGATACGAGTATCGACGTTTGACAAAGTACATAGTACGAAGCTGATCGTGAAATCACGGTGGCCTACATCTAGGTTCTAGGATGACGGTTATCTCTGACCCCCCTGTGCATTGATCGAGAAAGGGGTTCCGACAACCCTTTAGACAATTTTGTGGCGAGTCCGGCGACACCTCGATCGTGTCCATCCGCCATAGGATTGCGGAGATATCGACGTATTACTAAAGAAGTACGAAGCTGATTGTGAAATTGCTGTGGCCAACATCCAGGATGTAGATATGTACGCGAAAACGTAGTCACCTTGAATAAAATTTATCGAAACTATACTGGAAATACAATGGCGTTAACAGCATCAGCAACGATAAAGCAGTCCAATCCAATTTAAATGGGCGACTTCATGTTGGCAGCAAAAGAACTACTGCACCCATTCTATTTCTTCCATTACACTGTATTTTATTCAGTGACAAGTCAATATTCGATTACATTCAAAATGCTGTCGATGAATACTTGATTGCCACAGGTGAATCTTATACAAAATAGAATTTCGATTTACAGCAACTTTCTTTGAGATTCACAAAAATTTTTCGGTCTTAAAGCCTTCAGCGTAAGACGGATTAAAAAAAGAATCACACAAACGAATATCATTATTTTCAGTCAAAGACAGAAATATATGCTAAAATTCAAAATTCATTGCGCGCCAATTTCGTCAAAAATATGAACGAGTCGAATTCTCATCAGGTAACATTTCCATTAAGATTTAAATTTTCTTTATCTGGCAATACTAAATATATATAGAAAATGTCACACATACATTGAAACTTTCTGTGCATCATGAATGGGATGGTCACTCATACTAATGATCATTCCATCGATTTGACATTTGCCGTACATACCACAGCTGATAGTGATATATGGTGGACCTTGTCGCACTAATGAAGTTTTTAAGCCCATTGCATGCCATTTCAACTCTCAGTTGGTGGATTGCATGTGTTTGTGAATTTAGTGCATCCTGCTCTAAATTTTATTTTGTTCTTAGTAGTTGATCTTTACTTCTATAATCTTTGTATCTATTTCTCAGAGTGGCGACCGAACGATCACGGCCACAGAGCACGACATTTTTGTCCTACCAACTTTTAAGTATTTCATGCCAAAGACTGTTACCATTCTACACATTCCTACTAAATTTCATGACGACCGGCTCTTAGCCAGCTTAGCGAGTTTTATAGTGAACAGACGGACGGACAGATGGACGGACAAAATCGATTTCATAAGGGTTTTTTGAAAAATCTAAAAAACCCGAAAAACTATGCTAAGCAATCTTCTTATAAACATTATTTTGTAGGTACTTATTTCTCAATACATAGTTCAGTGGCGGCTCGTGGTGGAAAATAACGGGGGTTCACAAGGAAATATACAAATTGACTTCGGGAAGAATATGATGTAAGAAAATTTTTCATAGTTTGTAAAAAAAAAATTGTCTACAAAAAAGCCAAAAATTCTACAGAAATATATTGTTTATATAGGTATACGTATTATTCTTCCGCAGACTATTTCAGACTTTCGTCAACTGGAATGTTTGTTTTCACTCCCGCACAACAAACAGGGAAACAAAAGAGTTTTCTAAGCCGCACACACATGCCGAATCCATGGATCTTATTAAATTTTCATTCTGTCAAAATCCAAATCGGCCTGGGGATAAGTTCATTGGACAGAACGAAAATCCATTAAAATCCATGAATTCCACATATGTATTCTCATAAATCTACTTGTTATTTTTTCGCGGAAAATTGCCGCTTTAAATTCACTCCAGAATTGTTCGTCAATTCAGAATTTCTCGTCAATTCAGAATTTTTCGTCACTGGCACTCTGCCCTACAGAAATTACTGGAGTGTCTTCCCGAGTTTTTATTTTATCCTATTTTCTCCAAGAAGATTTTTTAAATTTGCTTTAAAGAAATTGACCGTTGCAATTCTATTCATCGCGATTTGAACAGAACAGACGTATGCGACACAACCTTTCTTCTTTTAGAATTTAGCTCATACGATTTACAAGACGCTGTGCACAACCACTTTGTGCACAAGCTCTAGTGTAAATTTTGCACTACCCCCTTGCCCCGGAAACCGCGAAGATATCCAAAACTAGAGCGTGTGCTCCTCTACCCAAATTGTGCACCTATCGTGATTGCAGGTTGTTGGTCGCAGTGTCGTGACCATGTCGTATGTGCAGTGAGCAGTCGGCAGTACATATATGTATGTATGTACATTTATGTCTATGGGCATAGATTCAGTAGATGGAATGTAGGTTTATGTATAAATCGAATAAGGACACGATGCGGGCTAGATGTGCGATTTGAGATAACAGATTTGAAGAAGTGAATTACGTACTCTTACGATTTTTTTCTCAGGGGGTGCACGTGCACTTGTGCACATATGGGCGAGCCGCCACTGACATAGTTCCAATATTAGAGGGTTTTACAGAGAGCGGGATAGGAATCACCGAGAATATAAGCACCAGTTTTGCTATTCCGTGGAGCTCACATTTTCAATTTATTAATTTATTCATCTGGTAGTCAAAGAAAATTACGAAAGGGGCCGGTTTTTTTTTTAGTGTTTAGCGATTATTCCCAAAACGACGAAAGATACAAAAAAATAGTGTCAGAACGACTATTTAGGGGAAATTAGGTTTCTCAGTAGTGTATAGCCCCATGTGGGGCCATGGTGCGTTAACTCAGCTGTTTATAGGCGTTTTCTAGTCAACGTTACTTTGCATATCATTTCGGAGTGTATATAATGTTGCAAGCACTATATATTTCCTTTCTGCGCATGTACGGAAATTTTGGACCACGCCGAAATTCGATCTCCGGACCTCTAGATTACCTACTAGCATCGGAGAGTGCGACTCAACCAAGTAAGCCACAGAGCGTGTCAGCGGGAAAATTATTCGCTTGACTTGAAAAAATAAATTGTATAATTGTAGTTTCATTTAGGAACTTCTTTAAAAGCTGCATAGCTCTCTTAAGAACGCACGTTAGACCATGGAATTTTGTGCGTGTATTCATGCTAAGAAGAAGAAGAAGAATTTCTGAGTCGTTCCGATTAAGAACCTCCATTATGCCCCCATTTAAAATGGGAAAAACGGCTTCTCCATAACTCCCCTAAAGATGGAGGATGGGAATGGAGGTTTAATTTTGGGTTATCGCCATTTGAAGGCAATATTATACCACCCACAAAAAATCAGCTCAATCAGATTAAAACTAACGGTACCTCCCTTACAAAGTGACACACCAGGAATTTGATCTACGCACTACTCATTTTATTAATACACGAGTACTCTAGAACAAAGTTGTGTTAGGTCACTTTGAATGGGAGCTACCCTTAGTTTTGATCTGATTGAGCTGATTTTTTGTGGGTGGTATAATAGTGCCCTCGAATAGCGATAAACCAAAATTTAACCTCGTCCATCTTTGGAGGAGTTGTATACTCCTTACGATAGAGAGTTTAGAGTCGAGAAATCTGATATGTACCGCCCGAAAAAAAACGTCTTTATCCAATTCGGCACGAGAAGTCAAAACGTTGAAAACCTTTTAAAATGAATTTTTCTTAGTCTCAGCTTCTTTTCAGCTAACTGATTAAATTTTAGAGCGATGTCTATCGTATTTATGTATGATAGGCATTATCCTATTATAACAACGTTGTGGTTACGGTCATGTCGTAATAAATGGATTGAATTGTTAAAAATTTCATGTTGTATGTCATCAATTGAATCGCACTGACAAGTCCTTGCTTTTCATTCATTTATTATAGCATAGAGTAAGTTCCTTTTAATTCATGTTTTCCCACCTAAACTCACTACGAGAAATCAAATAAAAAGACAGTAATGCCTTGCGGTTTCAGCAACAACCCACAACCTGATATATCCACTTCCTCCCACAAGAGGGTGACGTGTGACGTCCATCATTGCACATGTGTGTCTGAACACAAAGTGACTTCCATCAGGAAACACAACTAACTACCAAACCAACTCCTAACTGTCTGTAATTCAGTGGGACATTGAAAGGTGCAAATTTGAAGAAAGTCGAAGTTCTGTTGACTTTTAAACGCCAGACTAGACTAGACACATTTACTAATTTCAGGACTTGGTAAACTTCTCTTCCATCCTACCAAGGACAACTTTAGAAAATTAACTGCAGGTGAGAGTCGTAGGTAAACGCTAAGCTATTAGACATTTGGGTGTTCGAAAAACACTTGGCTATACATCATCATGTCCACGTCGTACAATATTCAGCACAAGACGTTGGCTCACTGTTTTTTTGTTTGTATGTACCTCCTACGACGATGTTTAACCTGTCCAATTCTTTTTTTCGCCTCCTTCACCTATAGGATGAGGACGTCCGCTCTGGCGGCGCGGCGGGTCGATTCAAAATTATAAGAATAGGGCATTCAACTCCGCGGGGGTTTTTGGTGAAATGGCAGGCGATTGTGGATAAAACGTCAAAAAAGGACGAACGTGACTATGAGGGATTGGAAAATTGCTAGTCATCGGTAATGAACTGTTTACATTCATCGAGTGAAAATATAGAGGGAGTTGAAATTGGCGGCGGGCGCGACATCAACATTGCACGGGGATGAGGTCATCGTGACGTTCATTCAATCCACAAACCGCACTCTCCCTTTTTTTTTTGCTAGCCACAAAGTGGTTTAATATAATATTTGATACGAACCGCGTGTACTAAGCCATTAGGCCGCAAACTTTTTTGTTTTGCTTCTCCTTGGGATGTTTGGTTTCGACAGTGTATTTTTTGGTTTTGCATTGCCAGGATGGTGCGAGGAAGACCCGACGCGATGCTGGTGGAGTGTTGGATTAGTTAAACAAAGAAAAGAGGCTTTTAGCTGGCGAAAATATCCTTAAGAAGATTTTGGTTGTCAGCAATTGTTAATTTCATATTTTAGAGGGTATATTTGGTAATATGATACGAAATGGTCATATTTTTTTAGAGGGGATGGTTGTAAACAAATTTTGGGCTAATGGCGTGAAAAATTTTCGTTAATGGCATATTATGATAATTTATATGATATTCGATATTGAAGGTTAATGACTATAAGAGTTTTTTTTTTGGCTACGTTGAATGTTGCACAAAATTCGTGTTTATACTTTCGACAAATTGCTATGTAATCATTTACTACACTAACACGTTTTTATTGGTAACTTTTTAATTTCATTATTTTTTAGTTTATTTACTTCCTTTTTTTTGAATATGCTTTGAACCAATACGCCAAATGACTAATTTCATTGACCTGCTGAATTGAAGTTGTGAAAATCTGGATAAAGTGAAACCTCTACTGGCGGACACCTCCCATAACCGGACAAATTTTTGATACAAACTTTTTAGGATTCATTTCGGGAAAAAAATTACCTCTAACAACCAGATCCTCTAATAGACGGACACAGACACCATATTTGTGTACATATGATTCGAAAAGCCAAACGGACAAAAAATTTACTTTCTCGTACATCAAAAAAAAAAATAATAATTTGTGGATTTCCCTAATTTAAGGTATTGTGACCAGTCTTTGGTTGTAATCCAATAAATTGGTATTCGAATGCCATTCGTTTGTTCAGGAAAGTCGTTCCTTCTTGGGCGTTTCGATTTTATTCTGATCACTTCCGAGTTTGTGTTTTCTGTCGTTTTAAAGATGCAAGCACATGGTGAATCCATGGATTCGAATCCATAAAATGGATTTTCGTTCTGTCAAATGAGCCCATACACAGGCACACATCCAATGAAATTCATGGATTCACCATCTAGATATACAAGGCAGATTATCAGCTGATTAAATGAATCTGTAGAATCTGTGGACTCGAGTGGAACTTAGGTTTCTGCAGTTTGGCCTGTCTCTCTGGATGGCAGTGATTCTATGCGCGATAGGAACTCCAAGGTAGAGTAGGGTACAGAGCGCAGGCCTAAACATCTAGGCTGTCTCTGGAGCTGATTTATACCTTAGGCTCGATATCATCGTTCGTGGAAGAGCAAGAATTGTAGTTAGAGTGGATTCCACAGATTTATCTTACGATTGTCTATTTTGTTATTATCCTTGTTTTGTTCACGGGCATACGCACGATATTTTTAGAAGTTGTGGGCAGGTAACCGCTGCCACATTTAAGAACCTGCCCCGTTTCTCCCGATAACTGAGCGTTCTACAAGCGTGCGCACCTGACAGTCGGGTGAAGAGAGTATTTTCGG
Organism: Microchrysa polita; assembly: GCA_949715475.1. NCBI lineage: Eukaryota > Metazoa > Arthropoda > Insecta > Diptera > Stratiomyidae > Microchrysa > Microchrysa polita. The sequence goes on along the minus strand of OX454418.1, from coordinate 75,070,247 downwards.
ACTTGCTCCCTTCTTAGGTTTCGACCTTGGGCCTTCACGGCCATAACTGCCCTCGTCCTGCCTTCGCGACAGTTCTCTTCAAATTCTAGTCCATTACAGAGTCAGAATTAGGCAAAAGAAAGTTTTCTTGGAACGGAAGGAAGAAGAAGAATAGATGAAGTCTGCTTTGATTGATTTGCAAAAGCTAAAAGGCAAAACATTCCTATTTCTGGACCAATAATTAAAAATAATTAATAATAATTCTGGACTTCTGCTCCCACTGGATGGTTACAGAAGTGAAGAAAAAGGCACAATATAGCCCTAAATGTATAACTGGCGAAGATGTGTCGAAAGTAGATGTTGATCAGTTCACAGCAAAAATAACTAAATAACCCTCCATATTACATGGGTACAAGTGCGAAGACATTTACAGCACTGATGAGAGTGGCCCTTTCTTTCGTTGCAGTCGGAAAAATGTGCTGGGGGTGAACTATCTAAAGAAATGAAAGTTGCTTTGTTCACTGGTATGTTGGTTATACAATAATGACACGGTTGTTTTTCACTTTTCCAGCTTCTTTATTTTGTTATTGCACGACGTTTCGCTCTACATTATGAGCATCTTGAGGTTGACAGATCCAAACAGCAGGAAACATGGAGTAATCGTAGAAGAAATAGGACTAAATACTAACTATTTTACCTATCTGTCAACCTGAAGATGCTCATAATGTAGAGCGAAACGTCGTGCAATAACAAAATAAAGAAGCTGGAAAAGTGAAAAACAACCGTGTCATTATTATCTAAAGAAAGGCTGACAATTTTATTTTGTGTTAACATGGCAGGCGAAAGGAATTTCTTCTGGTGATCGCCACCAAGATTTTCCAGTCAATTGGAAGTCGAATCGCAAAGCGTGGATGACGAATAGATACAACAATTTGACTGTAAAATGAAAGCTCCAAATGTAAAAGTGCTTTTATTTCTTGATAATGCTGAGTCCCATCCGAGAGAATTCATTTTGACCAATGCCACCAGCGTGTTTTTTGCCAGCTAATACAACAACCTTGTGTCAACTCTTGGATCAAAGGGTAATCAACTATCGACGATTAATCCTAAAAAACATAATTTCAAAAATTGACACAACAATGTCAGCCTCAGATCTAGCAAAAAATCATCAATGTTCTTTAAGCTATGTACTTTATCAAAACCTCTTGGCACAAGGTTAATGCAACCTCCATAAAAAACAGCATTCTCGATAACAAACCTTTTTTGGTTTGACCCCGAAGACGACATACCATTGACCACCTTATTCGGTTTTCAAAATGTGTTAAGCAGTGCAAACAATTAAAGTGGAGGAATTTTAGACTATGGATAGGACGGTCTACACTGAAAATCATGAAATTGAGACTCTTTATGAAGGTTCAATAAGCGATGGCGACGATGATGACGAGGACACTCAACAAACACATCCAATTAAATCTTATGCAGAACTTTTGATATTTAAAAAATGATGAAAATCTGATACATATTATTTTTCTTCCAAGTAAATATTGTTTTTCTTCCATACTCTGTACCTACAACTATAAAATATGCAAAATGAATATAAAAACCCGTTTTTATACCAATAATACTAAATATGAAGTACATAGTATAATTTTAATGCTTTTTATATTGTAATGCAGCTCAGTGGCGTAGATAGCTTTTCGGTGAGGGGGGGGGAGATCATTTTGCAAGATTACTTATTCTTTTACGGTTGTCAAATGTTGAGTTTCAGAAAAACAATTCTGTATTTATTACACTAAATTAGCAGTTTTTTGGAGCAAATTTTGACATACGATAAAAACAGAGAAAATGTTGCTTCGATAATTTTGGCTTTCTTAATACGTTGAGTGAATCCACAGTATTCCAATTTTCGCACAAATTTTCGTTTTTTTTTTAAAAACATACCTGTTAACTTTAGACATAATTAGCTTTTCTGTTCTTACACTTTTTCTTTCGTGATCAAGAAAGCTTCTTCTTGCTTATTGGGCCGTTGTTTGAAGAATTTTCTTTTGTCAATGGCAATTAGCCTAGTTTCGTTGAGGACCTCCAAGTAGAGTTCAACGAATGTTGAAAGGATTATGGCTTTTTTTTAAAAACTAATCTGGCGGCAAACAGTTTCTGATAATTTAAGCAAACTTTTTAAATGAAGCAGATTAAAAATAGAAATGAGAAATGACTTAAAAAGCAAATTTTCAGCATACATTGTAAGTTTGATACCGAAGATCGTAGATATGAGCAAAATTGTTTATTTTTACCGAGGAACGCGCATATAATAAGTGCGCTCTTAGCTACCCAGTATAGGACAGAACTTTTTTCTTGCTAAATAGACTTATTTGAACGGGCTGGCATACATTTTTAAAACACTGCACAAATTCTAAAATACTTGCTATTGCTACAATTTTTTTCACTAAAACTCAAACATTAAAGGATTTGAGAAGACGCTGTTCGAACGTGAAGTTTTTCAGTTGTGCGTACTTAATTTTCATAAATATTTCAAGAACCGAATAAATTAAATTCAGACCTGGTTAAGTCAGGGGAAAGATTGGATCTTGATATGAACCTCCCTGTTGAAACCACGTTGCTTTTCAGTATGGTGTTACGCGAAGGAAGAGATGCATTCGAATGAATATTGAAAGGACGTCGAAGCTTTCACTGTACATACAATTGCTGTACAATGTTCAATTGTCCTCTGCTTGCCAATTAAAATGCATTCAAAAAGACAAGTGTCGCTACCGGAATCCATAGAGATTACTATGGCTATGGATTTGAATCCCTTTTTCCATCCATCGATTAGTACGAGGTTGTATTTTACTTATCCGTATCTCCTTTGATTTTAACTGAACGTTTGTTCTAAGCTTCAGCAAAAGAGTTCAGTCGTCAATTTGAAATCAACCTTTATTTTCCGCCATTCGGTGGAATTGATAAGGAAATGTATGCTTCCAAAAATTTTGTTCACCAGTTGGGCCTAATCTCTCACAGGAGCGTGGACTTTTACCTTGAGTAGAGATTCGAACTGAATTGCTCAATTTTGTGTCTTTGTTCCGAACCACCGATGAGAATTTCTTTTTCAAATATAAAACGATAAGCTCAACAAATAATATGCAGATAAGTTTCCATCACCAGTGCTTCAATAAGTTTGAGAATAAAAAGAAAATAGGCCCTAGCTCTCCCCCAGTTATGAATAAGAGATCACCAAAGAAAGATTTGAAGAATATTCAGCAAATTAGCTGCTGAGCTGAACATAATCTATACTTTACATACCTCTTGTCCTTATAAAATTGTATCATTAACTGAAAAGTGACGAATTTGGAGTGTGACCGTCTTCTTGCCTACGTGCGATATGGTTATTCGAGATGCAAAATTTTTGACTTAGGACACGTTTTCCTGGAACCAATTAGCATCCCGAGTCGTGGTATGCTTGTACTTCCTTTTCTATTTCAGATAGTAGAAAGTTGTAAAAGAAAATCGATCGAGTCTCTGATGCTTTTCAAATATTTTACAGTTAAGTTGATTCCTGGTGCAGTGTAGCAGGGAAGTTTGGGAATTTTAAAAATAACAAACATTCATTCTAGTTTTAAGCTTTATTCTAGTTTTAAGTTCTATTCTATCTAATATGAATAGGAGGTTTTAACCCGTTTTCCTTCTAAATTTTAAAATTCTGAATGTAATGATCTCTCGCAATTTGTTGATTTGTTCACTGCACATTGTGTCATTTAGAGCTGTAAGAGTATAACACTCAACCACTTACCAATATGTATTATAAGTACCTTGTAAACAACACATTCATATTTTCTGGTTGAATAAATTGAATTTGAATTTTTTTGAACAAACATTTTTTCGTATGGGTTGTTTGCTTTTTGTTGTCAAAAGCTCTTTCTACATTTTTCCTATTTTCTGTCATCTTCGCGAAACCCCTGAGCGATTTTCACGGAAAGCTAGTGTACTGCGGAACTCCGTTACCGTTTGTATGATTGTTAATTTGTTTTCGAATTACTGCATAAAACTATCTTTCAATTTCGGAAGTTTCTACAATTTTTATATACCCTTCGCTCATAGAGTGAAAGGGTATATTAACTTTGTCATGAAGTTTGTAACGCATTGAAGGAAGCATCTCCGACCATATAAAAAGTATACATATATGATCAGCATGACGAGATGAATCGAATGGACGATGTCCGTCTGTCCGTCTGTTGCAGCGCGTTTTTCTCGGCCACTATAAAAGCTACGGAGCTAAAATTTTGCACACGTGCTTCTTATGCAGGCTGTTTGTATGTTTGAATCACCGAAATTGGATCAATGGGTCATGGGGCTACCATACAAACCTAGCCCCCCAATTTAAGTTCTTCTGGGAAATACTTTTTTACTTGTGCACCAATTTCAAAATTTCAACCAAATTTCACACAAATGTGTTTCTCTTGATGGTACAAAACATATCTAAGATTCGATCAAATCGGATAATGGGGTCATGGGGCTGCCATACAAACCTAACCCGCCAAATTAGATTCTTCTAAGAAAAACTTTTTTATTTGTGCACTAATTTCAACAAAATTTCACACAAATGTGTTTCTCTTAATGAAACAAAACATTTCTAAGAATGGATCAAATCGGATGATGGGGTCATGGAGCTGCCATACAAAACTAACCCCCTAATTAGGTTCTTCTAAGAAAAACTTTTTTATTTGTGCACCAATTTCAACCAAATTTCACACAAATGTGTTTCTCTTGATGACACAAAACATACCTAAGAATTGATCAAATCTGGTCATGGGGTGGCCATACAAACCCAACCCCCATTTTGGTTCTTCTAAGAAACATTTGCACATTGCACCAATTTCACAAAGCCTTGAATTAATGCGTATTTACTAAAGCAAGAAAAAAGTTCAAAACGAATGGAATCGTACTGTGGGGTCATACTCCCGCAACTTCAATAAAATTTTCTGAGACGGAAGAAAAAGAATGAGGAGGGGAATTAAATACAAGTCATATCGGTACGCCCGAAAAGCCCAACGAGAGCGAAGGGTATCTAAATTTCGGCCACGCCCGAAATTAGCCTCGCCCTCGGGGGTTGGGGAGCGAAGCGAGCAGGGGCCGAGGCCATATACCTAAAGTAATAATAAAAAATGTGAGACCGAAGGGGGGGATTGATCCCCCCTTATCTACGCCACTGATGCAGCTTCTATACACATTTATACATTGAATTTTGTGCGATACCTCTTACAAGCGGGCACCTCCCATAACCGGACAAAAAGACTGACACCATGAGTGTCCCGGCTATGAGAGGTTTCACTGTATCCAACATTTTTTTCTGCTAAGTGTACAAAAAATGTTCTATCGTAAAACACATTTCGGGATATGTGTTTCTCTATACCATTTTTTAACAGAAATTTAATTTTTAACATAAAATCAAGCTATGTATGTAATTTTAACCATTTTCAACTCTCGTCATCCGTTCAATGACAACATGCGCTGGACTAAATAACCGCCGCCACTCGCTTGGTCCTTTCACGTACAGAAATGCTATCCATACAATATTATTGGCCTTGTCAGTCAGCCTTTTCTTTTCACCAATTTCGCCCGGCAATGACGATGTGAAATTGAATATACACGCCACTAATTCAATTACCAATTTCATTCAGTTGAACGCGCTCCTTTCTGCTCAATTGATTCCATGATGTTTCCCGACATGCTGTGCGTTGTGTAGTAGTGTAGAGCAATTTCGTGTCCTAGTGCAATGTGTTTCGGCTGTCTCTACACTCTACATACTAGACTAGAGTATAGTCTTGTTACGAATTTAATATTCGACAGTTTCATGTGCTCTTGTGTGTGATATATTTTGCATGAAAATGAAGCGTTGTTGCGTTGTCGGGCGTTGAAATAGGAAGAGAGTCATGATGAACATCATCATCGTCGTCATCATGAACATGATCATTGTCGATATTATCCTTGAGATTGCTTCGTAGAATTCTATGAGAATAGATAGTTTTTGAACAGTATGGAGATGTTTTGAAAATTTGACAGTAAAGCAAAATGCGTTTGTGTTAATTTGAATTTTACGAGTACAACATATGGTTTGAATTTCTCAGAACGGCAAGAAACCATTGTTCGTTTCATAATGCTCGTATTGCGAAGCGTACGGCATTAATTCGAATGGTTTTACAAATTGTGGGTTTCGAATAGTAGCGATTATCTATGCAAAACTTTTCATCCTTAAAAAGCAGAGCATATGTCTTCATGCAGTTATGTCGGACTCTTACCGACTAAACCTAACACCTATTTCGTCACTGCTTGACCCTGCGGAATCACCTTTCAGTATTACTTCATATAGCTACTTTCAGCCATCAGCACGGGCATCAGACTTGCTTCCCTGCTTACTGAATCCCATTTATTTGATAGCTGCATCAGACCAAGGCCTGTAGAGAGGATGGGGGGAACGGGGTGATTCCCCCCGGGCCCGGGATTTCATAGAGGGCCCGGCCTTTGAAACAAAAGTTGTGTTTCAGTGTTTTTTACATACAAATTGCTATTTTGAGGTCCTGAACTAAGAGACCTTATAAGTACTGTTTCTAGCGTCTTAACAAATATACATAACATATATACTCTGCACTAGGCTTGGGGCCCCTAGTTTATTATTTAATTTTTAGGACTAGGGGCCCGAATCATCATATTCAATCAACAAATGAACATGATCGTTTCGTTACTAAATTTCTAAATTCAATTTGCCCTCGCCTTTCGAAAGTGCATGCATGATTTTATACATAACCAATTAAGAAATTTCGACTTCTTCATTGAGTAGTGTACCGTTTTAAAAAAAATAGTATTCGAAGTAAAAAATATTAGCCCTGTAAAGCGACATTTTTTTCTAGGACTTTTCAGGACGACTATTGTTTTGTGTACGTACTGCTGCTGCTAATTAATTTTTTTTTTCAAGGTATCAACAGAACACCTAGTTGTTGATCACTTAAATTATTGAATCTTAATTACAATCTATCTTCAATACTCGCCAACTCGGTAGCAAAAAAATAAAGGTTTTTCTGTAGAGAAAACCGCGAATTGCTTACGAAATAAGTAAAATAGGAAATAGACACTTTGTAAATTCGCTGCGGTGTGCATTTCGAAAGCCAATTTTATATAGTAACGACTAACATTCTGGGCCACTGCGAGTCCCAAGCAACAATTCGTTTCGCTTTAAAGAAGCACTTCACACTGTAGCAATCATACAGTACCACGAAATGAATTTATCGTGTGACTTCGCTTAAAGAAATATTTTGATCCGATGAAACATCCTTAAAGCATTTTCAGGAAAGCCTATATCATCATTATGGAATAAATGTAAAGATGGTGGTATAAGACTTCGATAAAATTGTCTCTAAACGTTAACCTAAAAAGATACTCCTTTAAATACTCCACTCTTGTGTTTATTGGATGATACAGCACACACATGCAATAGTTTCTCTAAGTTTACTCACACACATGCATAGATTCTTCTATAGCACAGTCGGTTTCATTTTTATAGTGTGACATTCGTATGGTCATCCAATAAATTGTTCACCGTAGTTTTATAGAAGGATGGACTTTGTGATTTTTTAATGAATTGACACTTATGAAGTGCTCTGAAATACATAATTTCTTCAATAGAAATCCTTGAAATCTTGCATGAAACCCACACTCACTCACTCTTTGTTATTTTCGGAACCAATTAAGGTGATCTCTGCGCAGAAACTGACTGCATTTTATTGAGAAATGTGTGGATTTAATCAACGTCACCTGATTGATATAGGGTGCATTGCAGAAGATGCGATAAAGAATTGTCGAGCATTTCTATAGAATCAAGTAACCATTTGTAGTGTTAACGAGCAATGCTGACTATATGTATGTGAGGTTGGCTGAGTGGTAGCGTGTAGGACGGGCAATCAACCGACACGGGTTCGATGCTAGCTGCGGAAATTTTGTTTTTCTATTTTTTTTGCAAATTCGTTCAATGACAGAAAATGATGATATAAAGCTAATGACGTACGCCTTTTTTGAAGCATAATCTAGTGCTACAATAAGGTTCTATTGGATTAAAAAACGGCGCCAAATGCCATTATTAGACTATTATTCAGTGGTAATACCCTGTAAAGTGCCCCTATTAATGTTAGAAGAGAATATTTTACGAAGTATTATAGGGATAAAATTGTTACTTGGGGGTGTGCTAATAAATTACAGATTTGAGCTCCCCAAGCATTTGTTAGAACTGTGTACTGTATGCGCCTTGTTTTCCTAAACACTTTGTAAGGATTGAGGTTCATATTAAACCACAGCTGTTTCCTTTGAAAAATCTTCATCCAAAGAAAAAACAATAAGCGTAGCGAATTGACGGTAAAAAATTTCAATGCTTTCTTGAAATCAAAGTTCGAATATAGGTTGGCATCTTACTTCACCAATAGAATAGAAGTTTTCCAAATAATTTCGTTGGAACAAGGGAACCAATATTTTTTTTAAATTTTTCTCTTGAGAGAACTAAATGCTAGAAGAGTACCAGGCTACCAGTATCGTTTTATGCGTATCTTGTGTAAAGGACACGACGATTAAATAATATTTTTTTTTTATCTCAGGCAGGTTGATTTTAGTAACGAAATTTCATACTAGAAAGCTGACCCTTTAAGCAGTCGCTTTTTTGTGAAGTTTCGTTACCCAAAAATGCATAAAACGAACGAACCTTATTCTAGAATGATTTGGCTTCTGTAGTTCCTTAAAATTGGCTAATCAACTCTCGAATCTTCTTCAAAATATACTTGAAAAAATGCACACCCACAAGTGTTGAACTATCCAGTCAAACCCGTTTTTTTGTGAGTTTAGTATGTAAAAACGCTTCACGATTGAATTTAGTTTCTGTCAGTTTTTTTTTGCTTGTCCGGTATCAGTTTTTTATTATTTTTATTTTTCTACAATTCGTATTTTTCTGAAAACCCAAAATTTTTGCTCAGAACTTAAATCTCAAAATGCACTTTAATGCGCAGAAGACCGCATTAAAACACTCTTTAAATACCGATTGTACTGATGCCGGACTATTGAGGTCCCCGATTAGAAAGCCCCCGGACTACTGAGACTGAGCCGATTCAGTGAGGACGCCGGATTACTAGGTTATACAACTTCTTTAAGGACCGATATGTCAAATAACAATTTTCTTCGATTCATAATTTTTATCGCATGAAAGAGGTGCCCCCCCCCCACGGCCCTGATAAGACCCACTAGGTTCTCGCGGATATCTCCAAATCTAGGACAATAAAGACATATAATTTGCATCCTCCGCAACTCCCTTGCATCTCGGGCATTCTGGCGAGTCGTCTTACTTACAACGATGCAAATATTGTCGGTAACGTCCGTTGAGGATTGGGTCATATAAAATGAAAATCCCTGGCTTTCGGTTAACTCACATGGCTATGTAGGGGATAAGGGTATGTGTCCATCGGCCTGTAGAGGCCTCATCCCATCGGTGCTCTGGGGCCACCTATGTTTGGCATAATTCATCATTCTTGCTAGAGCCGCGCGCCGTGACGGTAGCCGTCTTATTGCCTACATACTTTAATTGCTCTCCAAAACTTAGTCTCGAGTCAATCATAATCCCCAAATACCTAACGGCCTGCTTAGAAGTTATGACATACTCTCCGGCTCTAATTTTGAGAGAACACTTTTTTCCGCGCTTGCTAATTAGGACATCTTCAGTTTTCTAATCGGCGAGCTCCAATCCAGTTTGATAGTTGTAAACATCTCGCTTGTGTACATTTCGGCCATCTCTGGTTCTCTTGCGACAGCTACGTCAGCTATGTCGTCAGCAAAACTTTCCACTGTCACTCCTTTCGGCATAGCGAGCTCCAAGATAGCATTGTACGAGTACATGGTATTCCACACAAGTGGGCCAATAACAGATCCCTGCGGTACTCCTGCAGTGATCACGTATTCCTTGTGTCCCTCCCTAGTCTCATAATATATGTAAGATGCCATGTGAGAGGTAGCTCCTTATTATCGCGGCTAGATATTCGGGCACATTCATCTTTTGCTGAGCGGCGTGAATACACGCCGAGTTCGCGGAATTAAATGCGTTTCTAACGTCCAGAGTCACAACAGAGCACCAAGTATTTTTACATAGTGATTCCATTGCTATAGTAGCTACCATGGTTATAACGACAACAAATTTTGTCCAATACCGCATTGACGGTATGATAAACGTCCCTGTTCTTCCGCCACTACTGACAACCGGTTACATCTAATTCGTTCGAACACTTTTCCCGTTATGTCGAGTAGGAAAATAGGACGATAAGCTCACCAGTAGGCTTATTTGGTCTTAGAATAAGCACCAATTTTTGTCTTCCCCATGATTGCGGGAAATTCCGTTCTTCTAGGAAAGTTTCAAAGACGTCGATTAACTTTCCGGGCATCGTCAGAATTGAGGCTTTCAACGTTTTACCATCCTCAAGCCTGGATGCTGCCTTTAAAAGTTCGGACTCTGGTAATCGGGGGTGTGATACCACTAATAGGTAAGGTTTTGTCTCGCAGGTTCCAATTCATGCTGAGGAAACAAAGTGGAAATAATATCTTTGAGCAGTGCCGGACATTTGAGTTGGGGAGCTCTCTGTCAAATTTTCTTCCTGACCACCCTATAAGCTGTTCCCTGTGGATTTGTTTCCGCATCCTCACAATTTTGTTTGGTCCTTTTAATTGCTAGTTTTGGGGATCTACGGGCGGGCTGCTTTATAAGCTTCGAGCAAATCTTTGTACGTTGGTCGTTTGTGTCGAAGGTTGGCAAAGGCGCCGAGCTTTGAAGCATTCGCCTCGCCTACTTGCAATCTTCTCGGTCCACTAGTACTTTTCTGTCCGATTAGAGATTGGTATGGAGGCGTCGCATGCTACTGATAGTTGAGCAGTTAATTGTTAATTGTCTTCTGTTCCGCTGATCCGTTAACTGTACCTACATCAGACAGAGTTTCTATAAACGGCGCCTTGTCGAAGCGTCGTTATACCCACACGCGATCTATCCGCTATCGAGAATAAAATTCTCTATTGGTCGCTGTGCGAATAATGCTCGTCAGGCGCGCACAGAGGGTGGGGCAAAAGGGGCAATTTGCCCCGGGCCCCGCGTTGGAGAGGGCCCCGCAGGGACAGTGGTCTCGTAGTGCGCATACGTCGCTAAAATTATTACACGAATTGATGTCAGATAAATTTTATTTAAATCTCTATTTATCTTGTTTTTCGATATTCAAAGCATTTCTAGAACCCTATAGGATTTCCTTTCACCTGCTTTTTTCAATTAAAATTGCTAAATCTAAAATTGGCACTGATCTTGAAATATTTTAGGTGTTGAGATCAACAGCACAACAGAAATTTATCTAATTAATCGGTATTCTCTTAAAATCTGAGTGTCCTCGAACTATACGTGTTTTATAGAGAAAGTGTTAACCAAGGAACTGAAAACGATGGAAGCCCTTTTGGATCAGTGCACACTCAGTCTTAGTAACGTTTATGAAGATACAAGAATTTCGATTTTCGCAATGCCATCAGCAGTGACGGAACAACTTCACTCTGGGCCCTCCCGCCAACTTCTTGAGTGGGCCCCCTACACTGAGAAAAAAAAAGTAGAGTGAAATCAATCGAAAACACTCTTAAAGGTCGATCCACACTTTTCAGTCATCAGTCACAGTCATTTTCCATACAAGTTAATTGATCGACTGACAATCTGTCAATTTGTATGAGAAATTACTGTGACTGCGACTGATGACTAAAAAGTGTGGATCGATCTTAACCTTCAAGCGGGCGCGCATTTTTTGTGACATTACCGGGCGCGCTGCGGTAATTTACCGCCCTCGTCTTTTCCCCTTCATTTGCGCTCAACCGTACAACTTCCATTCTCATAATTATGGCAAATTGAAAGAAGAGCGTGTCCCAAATAATTTATCATCATAAAAAGTATTATCTGGTGAACAATAAAACAAGTTCATCAGTTTTAGCGAAGCATGTCACTTCAGTGACATTACACAGAGCACACACATTTTGAGCACAACTATATACATACCAAAATATAGAGTCCCCGAAAGTTTGATGACCGCTGGAAAGGTAGGGAAGGTAAAATTTACCCAAAATTTTATTGTATCGTATCTATAACAGTATGACTTAAGAATACATACTTCTCCCACCTCGATCCGGCCAACGGGGGAAAAGCTATGCGTGTTTAGGTGATCAGGGCGGTAAATTACCGCCCGCGCGCCCGCTTGAAGGTTAAACCAAGTATGTATTTTGAAACATGATTTTGACGTTACAGTTTTTCTACTAAAATTAAGAACATCGACATCGTACTTAAAATAACTTTGCTAAGAACTACTTTGGCTCTTTGCATTCTTAAGCGTTCTTCTTGTAACGTTTATTAAATTAATGATTTCATCAATTGTTTTTTTTTTAATAAAAATGCTCACGCAGCGCAGCTTTGACCTCTATAGGTGTTAGTGATGTTTAAGCATAGAAAATTACCTGCGCCTAAAATGAGATTCGATCCCGCGAACCTAATGCCGCTCTCTCGGGTACCAGCATCCTGGCATCCTGTAGTAGGAACAACATTTATAGAGTTTCCAAGGACAAATGTTCTTTTTCTCAAAGGAGCCACTTTTATTTATATGCCCCGGGCCCCGTAAATCCTCTGTGCGCGCCTGATGCTCGTTAACTTACCACTCCATAGCTGTAACCAACGAACTGCTCACAAATGTAAGGTATGGATGATGGACCCCGTATTTCCTCTTTTAAACGTGTTATCGTTCCTCCAGTCCATTAGAAGGACGTCGAGCTGGGAGAAAGCATACAGGAGCGCCCGTTCACTCTTATTTGTTTCACGGCTGCACCAATCCCGAGCCCACATGTTGAAGTTTCCTGCAATTATCCACTCCATTTAACCCTCTCTTACCCTGTTGGAACGCACAACGTCCTCAAGTCCAAATTTTCTTACATCGTTGTCTTTATCTGCGATCCCAACCGACCTACGCAGTTTTTTACATTGGTCTCGCAGATAATTGTAGCGTCGATTCCCTTCTCTTTTACCGTCTGTGATAGCTGAGCTTTTGTGCTGCCTGGCAATGATTCAGGTTCGGATGTAAGAATCTCATTTGGGGATTAATTTAACTGCCTCCTGATACACTCCCAATCAATAGGTTAGTTCCACTTGGAAAATGGCTGTATCTCGGTAAGTGATAACGGTATTTTCTTCAAATTTGGTGACAATATTTACAGTAGCCTGCCTGTTCTTTAAATAACAGAATGTCTCAAATCTGAAGTCCCGTTAGGATTTTCTTTCGAGAATTCTTAAAAACAGTACAAATGGTGAAGTCAATAGGATAGTTGAAATAAAACATGAAATAACGGTACGAAGGGATAATTTTACTTTGAAAAATGAAGCTGGTAATAAGAAGAACTTTATTTAAATAATTTGAGCTCAAAAACTAATCTGGGATAGAATTGTATTGGTTTTAACGGTAAATTAACTTGATTTCGTCCCGAGCTCCTCTAAACGTTCGCAGAAGAGCTTCAGTGTTCTTAAACTATCGTTTAACGGTATAGATCTTCCTCGTCATTCATTCCCACACTTTTTGATGATATTTAGATCTAGGAAGTAGGAAGGTCTTTCCATAACCTTGATTAGTTGGTCTTGAAATCCTTGCCTTGCTTCATAGTTGGGGTAATTATTTTGTTAAAATCTTTTAGGAATGGCATGGAAAATGTCAGAAGTTTTAGGCAATACATTAGGAAGAATATCTTTAAAAGCCTGGGTACTCTGAGTACCCCTAATTTAAGAAAGCTGAGTAGTTCCACACCAAGATATTCAACCCCAATGGAAAAAACTGTATGGATTGGACAAACGCGTTATTTTTACTGACGGAAAAGATTAAATCTCGTCGATTCAGATGGATTTAGGTATTATTTCCACGATTTGAGCTAGAAGGAATTAATTTTGTAGACGCATCACTCAGAGTAAGAAATGTCGAAGTATGCGGTTGAATGTCTCTGTGTGGAATTATTGAGCTTTTGGAAATTAGCGGTATTCACAACGTCCAGGCTTCCAAAAATATTCTGGGTAATATAGTTCTTAAAATTACCGACATTTTCCAATCAACTTCTTTGAGATTTTATCAAGATAATGGCGTCAATCATGGAGCAAGACTGATAAAAGATTGGTTTCAAGACCAACTAATCAAGGTTTGAGAAAGACCTCCATACTTCCTAGATTTAAATACCATCAAAAATGTGTGGGGATGAATGACAACGAAGATCTACACCGTTAGAACGTTTAGAGAAGTTTGGGGGAAAATTAATTTAATTTACCGTTAAAACCTATACAATTCTATCCCAGCTTAACTTTTTGAGTTCTAATTACTTAAATAAAGTTCTACTTATTACCACCTAAATTTTTCAAAATGAAATTATCCTTTCTTACCGTTATTTGATGTTTTATTTCCACTGGAACTATCCTATTGACTTCACCATTTGTACTGTTTTTAAGAATTCTCGTAAGAAAATCCTAACGGGACTCCGGATTTGAGACCTTCTGCTATGCAAAGAACAAGCAGGCTACTGTAAATATTGTCACCAAGTTTGAAGAAAATACCGTTACCACTTACCGAAATACAGCCATTTTGCAAGTAGAACTATCCTATTGATTGGGAGTGTATGTTGGGCACTTAATGCATTCAGTTTAGTGCGTATAGTGGGCCTAGCTGCCTCCTTACACAAAATGCAATTGGGCTCTTTGCCGCAGAATGCCGCTTTGTGCCTATCCTCTCCACACTTAAGGTATACATATTTGGCCTATCATGCTGGATATTGCAGTCTCAAATCCTAAACACTTAAAGCATCTCTAGACAATTCCCATTTTTACCGACAAATCCATGCCATCTTGACTTTGCCTACTTATCACCTTGTTGGCTACGTCTGTAGGCAAGCTTATGGTTGCCATTTGGGTACCACCGTACGTTTTCCTCAGCGACTTCATGGCGTCGAGTGGAAGCTCCGCTTCCAATTTTCCTACGGAGGCCGCCCGGACATCCTCCCTCGTTGTGATCTCGTCGAGATCTAGAACCTCTACCCTCATCTCTTGCCCCAATGCTCTTATACTGGATGGATTCAGTCCTTACAGGCCCGTTACCATTGCCTTATGTATATCCATCTACCACGGGTTTTCATTTGAAACAATAGTTTTAAATTTCTTGTTTGGCAAATTCAGGAGACGTTATGAAAGATCGACCGGCCGCCACGGATGATTCTCACCCTGGAGGTGGACTTGCCTTCCTAATACACAAGTCCGTACATTACTGTGTTGCTGTGGTCTTACGGAAACTGCCTCTACGGGGCGGACCACACCCGTTTTGTTATTGCAAAACGGCCAAAAGCTGCCAATATGCCTTCCTGGCAAGAGCCCCGGCAGGAGCCCTGAAGGTTCGATGCAGGAAGGTTGTGTTTGTCTGTGTATATGTGTGGGTACGATATATGTGTTTTTTCGTCATATTGGGAGCATTACATCTCGGCGCGGCTGCTCTCAATTTTACTAATTCGCGCCGGTGTTGAAACAAATCCAGGCCCAGAGGTATGGATTTGTAGTTCGAATGCCAGATCAGTGCAGTGTAATTGCTGTTTGGAATGGGTTCACTTTAGGTGTTCAGGTTTACGAAGACAAAGGCAACACTCCTTAGCCTATGTTGCGGCAGGTTGTATAAATGCTGGGCAACCCAGGGCTGCTCTGTTTTGTAAATATATTAAATATTATAGTAACCTAATAATATAATGTCAGTCATATATTCATATTTATAGAATATAGACGTCTTTTTAATAAATAGTTAATTAATAATATTTTATTTATTTAATTATATAACATGCTCCCAGCGCACCTTCTCCACCACTGCCCCCTACACCGCCAAACAATATGATAAGGAATGCCAGACCCAGTCTTACGCATGGCCCTCCTCCTCCAGCAGTTTTCACTGCACTATCCATATAGTCCACCCTGGAGGTGGACTTGCCTTCCTAATACACAAGTCCGTACATTACTGTGTATCAGATGTAGTTACTGACGGTACGGCGGAAATTCAAGCCATCTCAGTTCCATCAGGGAGTACTAATATCGAAATTTTTAATATATATATGTACCACCTCATTCTAGCTGCCCTTCAGGCTATCGTTTCGATATTGGTCCTCTCCTTTCCGGAGAGCACAGGGTCATCCTTGGCGACTTTAATGCGCACCATGAGCTCTGGCATTCGGACCTCAACAACAATGCCAGGGGTATAACTATTGCCGAATCACTTGACGCCTCAGAATTCTGTTCACTAAATAAAGACTCGCCGACTAGAGTCGTGGGCACTTGCAGTAGTTCTCCTGACGATAACTATTGTCAGTGCCAGCCTAATCGCTGCTTCCCGATGGGAAGTACGTACCACCCTCAAATCAGATCACCTCCCAGTCATTATAAAAATTGACAAACCAGCGAACATGACTAAGTCTGAGAAGCGAACGTTTGTCAATCACAAGAAAGCCGATTGGGATGGTTTCAAAGCTTACTCGTCGGCTAAGTTCATCGTGCTACCATCACCTACCAACATTCATAAGGCCGGGAAAAATATTAGGAACGTCATTACCACAGCCGCGGCACGTTTTATTCTTGCAGGGCGTATCCCGAAAGTTCGGCCCACTAGTGTCGCCAGATTAGCCGATGAATGTGATCAGATCAGAAGCGCTCACCCTGATGATCCCAGAATTCAGGAGCTTAACTCCGAAATCGACCGACAAGTTAAAGACTATAGGAGGGCGAAATGGAATCAGCACCTCGATGAATGTAACCTCAATGAAGGTGTCAGCAAATTATGGTCTACCGTCCGCGCCCTTTCCAATCCTCGGAAAGAAAAGGGCAACAACGCCATTGAATTTGGCAACACAAAAACCTGCGATCCTCTTCAGTGTGCGAGCCTGTTCAATAAACAATTTATTGAACATCCCAAGTCGGACGGCCTCAAGCGCAAAATTAGAAGACGGATTCGCAGCCGGAATGTTGACACCATACCATCATTTACCGCGGACCAGGTTAAAAAAGTCATCGAGAATGCTAAAAACTCCAAGGCCCTCGGACCAGATGGCATTTCGATGACCATGTTGAAACATCTCGACCTTCCAGCCATTGAGTATCTCACGGCCGCCTTTAACTTGTCGATGTCCACGCTTGCCATCCCTGAAACCTGGAAAACAGGTAGAATTGTTCCCTGTCTCAAGCCAGGGAGGAGCGCAAATCTCGGGGAATCCTACCGCCCCATTACGATACTTTCTCCTGTCGCAAAGACGCTGGAGACCCTAATTCACCCCACTCTTGTTGCACATGCGAAGCTAGAACCTCAGCAGCATGGCTTGAGGAAGATGCATAGTACCACCACTGCCCTCGATGCGATCACTACACGCATTCGTGATGGGCTAAATCAACGCAGTCGTTGTCACAGAACCATTCTGGTGGCAATAGACCTATCAAATGCATTCGATAAGGTCAATCATTCAATGCTCTTAGCAAACTTGTTGAATATGCATCTTCCTGCACAAGAGATTCGTTGATTTGCCAATTATCTAGCTGGTTGGCACTCCTTCACCGAGTTTCGAGACAAACGTTCTAAGCTTAGGAAAATCAAATTAGGTGTTCCACAGGGAGGGGTACTCTCCCCCACTCTGTTTAACATCTACATGTCCGGGCTTCCCACACCACCTGAAGGAATCGAGGTGATTTCCTATGCTGACGATTGCACCGTACTCGCCACAGGGAACGATAAGGATGAAATGCGCCTCCGAATTAATCGTTATCTAGGACGATTACAGGCATTTTTTCAAAGCCGAAACCTCACCATCTCTGCGTCCAAATCCTCTGCAACTTTTCTAACCACTTGGTGGGAGGACATCAGATGGGAAATGGATATACGTATTGGCAACAATTGTGTTCCTACTGTTAAAAACCCCAAAATTCTCGGGCTTCACCTAGAGAACATGATGACGTCTGCGAATCATGCAGCTTCAGTCTGTGAAAAAATGCGCAGTAGGAACAACATCCTAAAAGCTCTAGCTGGTAGCACCTGGGGCAAAGATAAACAAACCATGCTAGCTACTTATAAAGCGGTGGGTCGAGCGGCCACTGATTATGCAGCCCCAGTTTGGACACATAGTCTATGTGACACAAACTGGTCCAAAGTTCAGGTCTGCCAAAATGCCGCTCTACGCATCGCGACAGGTTGCCTTCTGATATCTGCCCAGGATCACTTACATCAGGAGACAAAATTGATACCGAGCCGCCATTGCAGCGATCCACACTGAAGAAGTGAATCGGTCTATCGCGAGTTTAGGTGCGAATAGAGTCCTCTCAGAGCGACCACCACCAATTTCGCCTGAGGAGATTGGGCTCCCGAGAGCCACTAGAGTAACACTAGCTCAACTTCGGTTGGGCTTTTGTTCACGCCTTAATTCGTGCCTTTCTCGCATAAACCCGGATATCCAAAACATCTGTCCAAACTGCAATGGTACTCCTCATGATGTGGGTCACTTGTTTCAATGCCCCGCTGCGTCCACTGATCTTACCCCTATATCGCTGTGGGAAAACCCTATCGCAGCAGCTATGTTTTTGTCCTTAGACCTCACGGACACAAACATTGACGAACCATAAACCCACATAGATGCACAGAGGTTTCACACCTTTCTGCACCGCTAAAAGAAGAAGAATAAGGAGACGTTATCGCCCATCTCTTTCAATTGTAGTTGAGACTTCACTCTCCTTAGGATGTCAACATGGGACCTCTTCTGACTCAGAAATGATCATCGTGTCGGGTTGTGTCCTTAGCTTCTTGAATTTTGCGTTTTTCTTCTTCTCTCATTTTGTTTCCACTCTGGTCCAGGGTCACGGGTTTTCTTTTAATGGAGTCCTTCCGGTTTCAGCCACCCCTTCCTGTCGGTAAACTGTCCCCTTCTTTGGTGACTGCGCTTTCTTCCTTTTCCAGGTTCGAATAGCTGCCTTATCCTCCATGTCCGATGTCCCCCTGCGCTTTAACCGTTCGGGTGCCGGCATTTAGGAGCTCGTGGTGAAGTTTGAACTTCCTTGTCTCTTTGGAGCTTTTTGGCCTTTTTGGCGTATATCTGCTCCTTGGCTCCGTTATACATAACGCGTACGTTCCTGAGCTGCCCTTTCACTCCGCCGTGTAGGTAGGGTTTCGATTCTTCAAATTCCATCGCGTCGATAATCAGTTCGCCCGTTTGCCGAACATGTCTCGTTCGAATACTGGCGCATCTTCCGTCACGAGGCTTTTTCTAACAACGGCCAAAGGCTTTTGTTGTGAAGACCTTGAAAATTGAAAATTATACCCGATCTCAAATAATGATAAAATATTGACATACGAATCATATCAACACTAAACTAAATTAATTCATAAATCCTCTCTGATTCTCAAAACAATGTCATTAACTGTCATCATCCAGACAGA
The DNA here is from genome assembly GCA_949715475.1 of Microchrysa polita. NCBI lineage: Eukaryota > Metazoa > Arthropoda > Insecta > Diptera > Stratiomyidae > Microchrysa > Microchrysa polita. Next base: position 75,050,724 of record OX454418.1, on the reverse strand, counting down.
TTTGAATGAAACCATTTTGAAGTCTGTATAGGAACGTGAATCAATTTCCAAGTGTCCACTTTGTCCTGGCTTGCGTGCAAACATTTATTTAATTCACCACTTAATTATTTTATCTTATCTTGTTAGTCCGGGAGAGCATAAAAGCATTCCCCGGCCTTACATACATATGAAAATGCAAACGACAAATATACAAATGAGGGTAAAGTTTCCATACTACGGTACGGAACGGTTTCTCCGAGAGATGGCAAAGTACGAGCAAGTAAACCGAAGGGTACGACGACGATGACGACGTGTCCTTCAACATCCGGAGTCTCAATTTACCCAACTGAACTCTGAAATCAACCTGGGGTGGGGCGTGTATGGACGCCTCTTGAAAAATTCAATTACAAGGGGTTCGAAAACAAACCCGATGCCGTACCCGAGTGTCGACCGGTCACTGATCCTGAATGGATTCAATGTACGAAAGTGGACACACGAGTCCGACAAGACGTAGTTGACTATATATGGGATATGAGGGTGCTCTCATTTGTCGTCGGTACATGTCGCCCGCCATCGTGTACTCACATGACTCACATGCAATCAAGACAAGGACTTGCGATGAAGTCGAGCAGAAATTGCAAAAGTCAACAGAACGTACGTATATGACGTGTGTATATGAGTAGGCATGGTTCCAGCAAAACGAAAATGTTTGGTGACATTTGATTGGAGATAAGCCCTCGTCATGACAGGTTCCTTTCCATTGACCGGTTGGTCCCCAATTTAGAGTTTGCCTATTCCATTTACATAGCCCCATTAAATTGTGTGAGAAGAGTTTGCCATATCTGGCTATGACACCGAGAGCCTGTCGTCAATGTTTGTCGCATTCGAGTGTGTCTGTACCATAGCAGCAGCACTGAATAGAAATGGATTTAGGTCCTCTTTGCATTCAAAACCACGTTAGTTCGCGGAATTCGCTATATGTATAGTCAATCTTCCCACAAAATGCATCGCTCTTCGAATCCTCAATTTCAGTCACACACAATTTCAGTTTGCTGAATCAAAGTCGGAGATGGAATTATGCCGTATGCGGGAGTCTGTATGTCAGGACGACCCGCGAACAGATAACAATTTAACTGGTCGACAGTCATGAAGTCCTATCAATATAGAGCTTGCCACTCAAATCGGACTTCGAAACACTCTGTGATGTCCAGTCCATTTGCTCATTAGAAAGGAAGTGTGCACATACACAGAAAAAAAAGCCGGAGAACAGTTCAAATGAAAATGGAGTCATTTTTGTGAATAGACAGTGTTCAAATGAAAGGGCACCCCAATCGTGGACGCTACTACTGTCGACCGATGACGTGGCTTTGGCTTATCGTGATCATTTCTATAAGGACCGAAGAGTGAGATTTAATTTGGAAATCCTGCCAAATGAAAATTTTTTGAAGCTATTCAGTGATGGTAATACGATTATGTTGTCGCTATTGGAGTAATTAAAATTTGGACGGTTTCAATTTTCAAAGGAAAAGAAAAGAACAATGGTAAGCTAACTGGATAAATGGAGTCTACTCGTCATGTCGTCTGGATTTGATTGGGGAATAATCTAGAAGTGAATCTGGAAATGAATTCCTGTATGAAACTTCGTGAATTTCTATGGCATTGTGTAGGTGAAATGATAATGGTCAGTGGTATGTTGAATTCCTTATTAGCAAAGAAATGACAAAATTTATAAACTTTTATGTTGGGCACTCGAAAAAAAAAAACATATAAGTCGTTTTTTTTTCTGAGCAGGACAGGACGATATTAAAACGGGATTGTACAGGACAAGATTTGTATGAAAAGCTAGGTTATCTAGCCCCGTTCTGGACCCAAAGAAAAGAAGCTATAATGTCTTTCAAATAATTTGTTTGTCGTTTTATTGTCAAACATTAAAAACGGAAGACAAGAACAAAAAAATCCTCCAACGAAAATTAATTTCTGCCTTCTCTTCCTTTTGATTATAATAAATTTCTTTTTAGTTCTGCTTTTATTGCATTTTCATAGCCGCCGGAAATGTTTTGCGCTGTCTCTGGTGTTTTCGTCCTCCGCAGCAGGACTCGTACTACGCGTTCTTTCGCGCGACAGAACAGACTTTAACATTCCGAATAAACAAGACAGCCGTGAATGATGAAACCGACAACATCGGCCAACACAAGCAACCAACACCAACACCATTGTAGAGTATCAGGAAAAATGGGCGACAATGTCATCGTTACAAGAACAATGATAATCCACTCTCATCCGCTAGTTGACAAGGAACTAAACCAACCTGACATTATGTGGTTTTCCTGGAAAAAAATTCAGAATAAGCTTAGACAAAACCACAGCTTATTCTGCGGGGGATATATATGTGTGGGATAAGCAAGTCTGTAACTGATAGGACAACTGAAATGTTCGCTGAGGTCTGTTTGTCATCGTAAAATAGAAAGGACAAAATATAGCGCGGTTGATATATTCTGTATTCGTTTGTACCTACATAATTCTCATAGTATCATGTGACAGCTTATAGCCATCAGCATCCTGTTCTTCCACGTATTTCTCGTATTTCTTTCGTAAAACTTGTCAGGGGACGAGTCAAAACCCAAATGGACCACAATGTACATATTGTACAATTCAACGCAGCCCTTCGCTTCGTTTGAATGTGATATTTTGCAGAATAACATTGCTTTTGTTTCTGTGCTGTTCAACGGAATACAAGAAAAAAATTCTTTGCCAGAAGGCATGTTGTGAATACTCTCTACTACAGCACAATTTTATTCCAATCGCCCAGCAAAATCCAGTATACAAAAAAAAGGGAATTTTTGAAACATTTACAACCGGATGAAATATTAAAAACCAAATTGAAATAAACGGCGAATTTTTCGGACATTATTTCGAGAGAGCGGGCGCGAGCTATTATTTATTCCATGTCGATGATTGCATCCTTGATTAAAAAAAAAAGAAGGCCGGCAGATCCGATATTGGCTCGTTTCGTTTTTTAATTACCCTTATGTGGCGAATAGTGTTGCGAAATGCGAATTCGAAAAAAAAAGAAAGATTATGTTGGCAGGCGAGAATTTAAAATGTGGAAAAAAATGGAATTTTAAAAGAGGGAGAGCACTCAGTTGTACCGATTTGTTTATGGAATGCGTAATTTTACATTCAATGAGAGTCGTTTTTCGACTGTTAACTGTAATGTAAAGGCAATATGTGGAGTGGATTTGAGTGAACCGGAAAAAGTAATTTTTATCTTATTTATTTCCATTCAAAAGATCATATCAGTTTCTTTAAAAGTATTTCAAATCTTTGCTACAGGATACGTGTCGGTGACCCTGACCTAAAACGAAGTAATATCGTTAAACCCTCAACAGCTTCTCTGAATATTTAATCCTAATAGATCCGGGTCAAAAGTTTGTTGACAAAGCTAAATGACACGATCTACACAGACCCGACATCTTTGCCTGCCTTGGACTTCAGCTTGATGCTGTTCCGTCTTTGCAATTTTTTTTCGCGAAATCTAACTATTCTCCAGATAATTCATGTAAAAGTTTAACTTTTCGACAGAATACCGCTAGCGACAGTGGCGTAGATAGCCCTTGGGTTTGGGAGGGTATATGTGTCAAAATTATTCTTTACAGGGAAAGCGCTAAATGCTAAAAAAAATGTTACTAAAGGGATAAAGGAACCAGACCCGCCTCAATTAAAACAAAAATTAAAGAGGTACAAAAGGAAATTTTCTACAAAAATGTAAAGTCTGATGAGATTTTTGTATGAAAAACATTCTCTCTTGTTTTTCCCTAACTCCTTGAGGAGCATATGGTGCATTGACGATTACTGTGTTGTAAGTTGTAAGCGACAACGTTTCTTGGTTTCGTGGCAACCGAACAATCCCGGCCACAGAACACGACAAATGAAACACATTCTACACAATAATAATTGTCTGTCTCCCAGGGCCGTGAAGAGAAAATCCGGGCCCACCTCTTTCATACGATGAAAAATTATGAATCGAAGAATATTTTTATTTGACATAAACAAATTATACAGTGGAGTCTCTATAATCCGGCCTCCATCTAATCAGGAAAACCTCATAATGCGGTGTCCTCACTGAATCGGCTCAGTCTCAGTAATCCGAATAATTTCTAAACGGGAGCCTCTATAGTCCGCAGCGCCCGCTCTAGCGCTTACGCCGCCCCGGGCAAGTGGACAATTTGCCGCCCTTCTGTATTATACCAGGAAAATAGCATTTATGTCATTATTTTTGTAAAAGCCATTTAAGAGTAGCTCCGACACAAAAGATCCTGGTTACTGTGAGACTCGAACTAACGGTCTTGTAATTCAGAGAATAGCGTCTCTATCCACTGAGCCATGCAGTAGTACGTCCCGCGGCTAGGTCGAAGAAACACAATATGTATTGTAACAACCTGCAATATCACTATAAATAAAACTCGCGACAATTATAGTAAGCAACTTAATTGTACCTGCAAAATCAATCCGCACTCATCGACTGTGAGCGATCGACTGAATGGCCGTCAGACTCGACGCGTTTCTCTCCGCTCGCTTTCGAGTCCGTCGATACGGGTTGCCACATCCCTCCTTTGTATTGAAGGCGGATCTTAAGACTAGGGACCCCGGCCGCGATATCTGCGTCAGTCATCCTGCTTGGTTGCATCTGGGGAACCTGGATAGAATTGCTGGAATGCTGATGTCCGCTGCCTTCAGAAACAGGTGTTGAGATATTAGGGGCCTGGGGCAATGGAAACGAAATTTTTTTCAGATGACAGATGTTTCTTCTTATAATTTTACCCCCACCAGCTACTTTCGCCAAATTGCCTTCTCGTTCGATAACCGTATATTCTGTCATATCAAAATTCGTGGTCAGTTTATGAGGGGAAACGACATTTTTCAAAAGTACTTTGTCTCCTATATCTATGTTTACTTCCTTCGCCCCTCTCTTTCTATCTGCCAAATCCCTGCCCTTCTGTTTATTAATGCAATCTTGATCTTTCTCGGCTGAGTCGATATATGCTCCTGTTAAGTCTTCAATACCCGGGATCTTGTCTCTAATTACGCGGTTAAACATTAGTTGTGTTGGTGCGACTCCCGTGGTGCTATGTGGTGTTACTTTATACATGTGCACAAACTTTTGGATTTCTTCCAGAATATTTTTCTTCGATGCGGATGCTATCTTCAACCGATTCACTAGCGACTTGTTCATATTCTCTACTTCTCCCATTCAGCACGCAATAAGGATTTTTCCATGACTTCACATAGGAATGGCTTCATCACCGCGTCGGACATGTTCGTCACTTTTCTCTTGATTTTCTGTCGTACCTGAAAAGAAAACGCATTGATAAGCGAGACTTTGCTGGCATTCATGCCTCTGACATTTGTCAGATTCTTCATATTGTGGCTTACAGCCTCTGACATTTGTCAGATTCTCATTTCCTGGCTCTCTGCCTCTGACATTTGCCAGATAATGGAACGATTGCCTGAATCTGAGTTTTCCAGAATGTGACCTTGACGCCGGTTGTCGGCCCTGACATAGTCAGATAACAGTTTATTTCTTTTTTTTTCATTGCACGCACCTTTTCCAATTTCACTATTCTTGCTTATGTTGTGTTTTTTTCCGTTTGCTTGTTTTCTCCTCGTCGCCACTGTAACAACCTGCAATATCACTATAAATAAAACTCGCGACAATTATAGTAAGCAACTTTATTGTACCTGCAAAATCAATCCGCACTCATCGACTGTGAGCGATCGACTGACTGGCCGTCAGACTCGACGCATTTCTCTCCGCTCGCTTTCGAGTCCGTCGATACGGGTTGCCACATGTATCACCACAAAAGCGTAAAAATTTGTAGGTGTTAAACTAAAGTCTAAGATATTTACTAAAATTCTTTAAGAAGTCGGTGGCTTATTCGAGGTTAAATTATGTATTTTAGAAATCGTTCTCTCAGTTCTACAAACAATTTTCTGACGGTTATTTGAGGTTTAAGGCGGCCTTTGTGTAGAAAAATGTTAAACCTCTACGACAAATTGTTTTATCCCGAAATTCACTTTAGAAAGAAGTCCTTCACTTTGTCTAATAGTTTTCTCGCCGATTGCATTTTATTTAAATGAATTTCTTAAAAAGAAGGTCAAGCTTTACAGACCCAGTAATTCTGTATTTAGTGAGGACATCACATGGATGTGAACTATCTATCTAACTGGATGACCGATGCTACCATGCTCTGATTAGATGTACAAAATTTGGCGAAAATTAATTCATAAATAGTTGTTGATTGGTCAACCAAATTCTGGCGTTTTAACTTCTTGTTGAAAGTCTCTATACGATAAGACTAACCATTAGATAACATCAGTGGCGTAACGTACGGTGTTCCATGTGTGCAGTGGAACACGGGCCCCCAAGCCAAAGGGGCCTCCAAATCCGAAATCATAACGTAATTTTGTTTGATAGATCCTCGGGTAACTGTTCTTTCAAAAGACATGCATTTTTACTAATATGTCAGAAAAACGCGTAAGTGAGCTATATAATTTTGGGTATGGTGAAGCTTGGATTTCCAAGTATTATACTCTGTTTGCACCGAAGAGACGCAACTTAACTCAACAGTCATTAGAACAATCCATAAATTATAAAGGTTTTGGCTCATAATAATAATGAAAATTAATAAAGGTTCAACTTCAGGCGGAGTGCCTCTCTTTGAAGGTTCTTGCGTAAAATTGGGCCAATAATCAGCGCCTCCTCTAGGGAGGGGCGGTATTTAGGGTAGTACTTCATAGATGGAAAACTACATGAAAGCTGAAACTTATTTTCGGTAAAAAAAACCTAAAACACTAGTAAATTAATGGTAATTAGCTCGAAGGCGTTACTGACAAAGGACTGCAACTCTATAAATTGCAGGAATAAAACAGTTACTTAACCCTTTCCCGGACAGAACGTCTATAGACGTCCAATTTTGAGCATTTGACATACAAATCGTGTCAAATTTTGGCGTTGTGTCCGGCAATGAGTTAATTTTAAATTCTATGATAATAAAATTGCTCTTTACCTCTCCCTGTGGCATGGGTCGCGAATAATGCCACCGCCTTTCCCGGCGTGTCGTAGAAGGCGACTAAAAAGGGACCTAATCCAAGGTGGATCAGCATGCGCCGAGGGATGCATGGTCAAGAGGGTGCTTGGCCGCTAGTATGCGAAGGTCGCAGGCAACCATGACATCTGAAGCCTGAGGCACGTGTTAACATCAACAAGACCTCCCATAGGTTAGTGTGTGTGTGTATGGGTTGCCGCGTCTGGAGATAGCCGGCGGACGTAAAAGGAAAGTCCATAAATTTACTTATTTCCACACACTAGTGCCAAAAACACAACCTTTCTCCAAAAGGTGTAAAAGAATGGAAGGCCTTATGGAAATTGACGCAGATACAAGCACTACCCCGCTGGGCACTACTTCTGCTATGCGGTTGAGTGATCCCGGGGCGAACCTAGTTCGCGCCAGAGCTCGACGGTTTCCGGGGGCGAGCAATATAAGGCAGTCCAATTACATTGTGGAGAAGCTGAGGGTTGCAAGCTGGAATGTCGGTTCCATGACGTCAAAGAGCGAGGAGATTGAGGATATCATGAAGCGGAGAGGGATAGACATTATGTGCGTGCAAGAGACAAAGTGGCGAAATACCCATATCGACAGAGCCCGGTTTCTTACGAATTCCATGAAGTACAAATTGTACTACTATGGAATTACAAACCAAAGAAACGGAGTTGGCATTATTCTGGCGTCGTCTTTACTTGGCAGTATAATAAGTGTCGCGAAGAGAAGTGACCGCTTGATCAGCATCAAATTGGTTATCTGCGGAAGGGTGTGGAACGTAATAAGTGCCTACGCTCCCCAAGTGGGACTGCCACAGGAAGAAAAAGAGGCATTTTGGAACGACGTTGACACCCTAATTCAGACCATTCCAGATACCGAATTGGTGTTCTTGGGAGGAGATTTAAATGGCCATGTGGGTGAATCAAATTATGATTACGAGGATTGCCATGGTGGAAAGGGTAGCCCTTCAACGGTCAGAAATGACGAACCATGTGCAGATCGCATGGTTTGGTCATCCTAAATACATGGTTTGTGAAAAACGAGAGACACCTAATCACCTACAGTAGTGGACACGGAGATAGGAAACACGAAACGCAGATCGATTACCACCTCTGTTTCGATTTTATGAGAAGGTGGGTAAGAGACTGCAAGGTGATCTTGGGTGAATCTGTCGTCAGCCAACATCGTTTGCTCCTGTCAGAATTTATTTTGAGAGCAGGAGGAGCAAGAAATAGAAGAACTCCCAAGCCTGTCGAAAAAATCAAGTGGCACAATCTCACAAACGACAACTTTGAACCTGTAGTAACTCCATTCATTGATAAAATGACGGAGTGGTTTCAAAACAACATAAACTGCACCGAGCACAGTCCAACACAAATGTGGAATAGTTTCGCTGAAATGTCAGTAGGTGAGGCGGAAAAGGCACTTGGAGTTTCGAAAGGTCCACTCCACACGAAGAAAGAAACATGGTGGTGGAACACCGAAGCTAAGGAAGCAGTGCAAGCCAAATCGAACGCATTTAAGGCATGGACGAAATGTGAGTCAAGCAGTGAAGCCGAACGGGTTCAACTTCGCGAAAATTATATGCAATGCCGGAAGAAAGTAAAGCGCTTGGTAGCCCAAGCAAAGGCGAAGGCAGCTGAGAAATTCTACCAAGAATTAGAAACTCTAGACTGCGACGGAAGGACCGTCTTTGCGCGAGAGACCTAAGCACGACGCCAGGATATTTAGGGTCGCAGCCCAAAGGAGAAGGAACGCTCGGGAAATACAGGCGCCAAAGTACGTGGAGGACTCGCAAGGAATGTTGCTGATTGACGATACGGCCATTTGTAGCAGGATGCGAGAGTATTTTGACGAACTTCTAAATGAAGAGTTTCCTCGAGCAGCTTTTCAAGATGTTGAGCCGAATACCACAAATATTGAAGATATCTCAGAGGAAGAGGTGATGGAGGCAATGCATCAGATGAAACGCGGAAAGGCAGTCGGCCCGGACAAAATCCCCGTCCGGTTGAAAATGGAAAATGTCGGGCTTAGTTGGCTCACAGTTCTCTTCAACAAAATCAAAGGTGGGCAACCGATGCCTGATGCTTTCAGGGAAAGTTTTCTTCTTCCTTTCTATAAGAACAAGGGAGACTCACGCAAACTCAACAACTATAGGGCTATAAAGTTAACACCTCATACACTAAAGATCTACGAGCGAGTTGTCTGCAAACGATTGAGAAAGATTGTGCGGTTGAATGACAATCAATGCGGCTTTGTTGAAGGTCTATCTACAGTCGATGCGATTCAGTGCATTCGTATTGCGATGGAAAAGTATAGAGCAGCACGAAAGGACTTGTACTTTGTGTTCATCGATTTGGAGAAGGCATTCGATAGAGTACCTCGTGATCTGATATGGTTGGCCTTGAGAGCACTTAATGTCCCCAAGGCATACGTCAGGATGATACGAGACATGTATTATGGAGCTAGGACTAAGGTTAGATGCACAGCCGGTGAATCAGAAGAATTTCCGGTGAATGTCGGAGTACACCAGGGCAGTGTATTGAGTCCGTTGCTCTTCAACATCATCATGTGCTACTTATTAACACGTGTCTCCGACGGCCTAGAAATATCTCTTCTTTTTGCTGATGATATAGTCCTCAGTAGCCCAAACATCGTTGCCTTGCAAGCTGCGCTTACAAAATGGTGTGACATTCTGGAGGAGCATGGACTGAGGGTAAGTATAACAAAGACTGAGTTCTTATGCTGCCAATTCTCAGACCCAAATGCACCGATACCAGAAATGTACGTCAAAGGAGAGCAGCTTAAGTCTTGTACCAAGTTCAAGTACCTTGGCTCGATGGTGAACAGCGGAGCTACATGCGATGATGACATCAAACATCGCACAAAGGTTGGGTGGATGAGGTGGCGAGAAAACTCTGGAGTTTTCTGCGATAAGAAAATGCCTCTGAAGCTAAAGGGCAAGTTGTACAAAACGGTTGTACGTCCCGCACTCATGTATGGATCAGAATGCTGGACCATGTATGAAGGTTACGCGAAAGAAATGACAGCGACTGAAATGAAAATGTTACGCATGTCAGTTAGTGTAACCAAAAGGGACCACATCAAGAGTAGCTACATCCGAGGCAGCTTGTCCATAGACCAACCAATCACCGAAAAGCTCGAAGACCGACGAATGGATTGGTATTGCCATGTTCAACGGCGTCCGCCTGAGAACCCAGCAAAGAATGCGATATCAATGGAAGTTCCACTTGATGGACCCAAGGCCAGAGGCAGACCGAAGAACACCTGGATGTCTCAAATGAAAAAGCAACAACAACGCATTGGTCTCGGCGATGACACGATCCAAGATAGAGCTGCCTGTAGAAATATGCTGAGAAATTATCGCCAAAACGGGCGATGTGCCTACACCGCAGGTCGAGCAACGCGGAACCATGGAGCGGTATAAAGAACGAGGCAAGGAAGAAGAAGAAGAAAATTGCTCTTTAATCGGTGTTTTTGCTGTCGCGACAAAATTATTAGGTGCACATTTTTTTTTTTTAAAGTTGTGTTTAATGGCCTTCGAAAAATTTACCAAAACCAAAAATCAGCACCAAACGTTTTTAGTCAAGCAAACAAAGCACAGGAAGGAAGTAACTGTGTTATTGTATCGTACACTGTAAATCTTTTTCAACTAGATTGCAGTAATTCACAACTAGATTTTAGCTCCTAGATTTTCTAGTTGCCAATCTAGTGAAAAAAATATTACTGGAAATCTAGTTAAAGTTTTAAATGAAAATCTAGTTAAATAAACTGATATCTAGGACTTTTAACTAGAATTCTATTGAATATCTAACGTACATTTCTAGTGAGAAACAAGATATTCTAGTGATATTCACTAGATTTCTCGTTAATAATACTAAATGTAATCTAGTAGATTGCACTAGATTTAATTAAAATTCACTAGGTGATCTAGACAAATGTATTTATTTGTTTTTTTTTTTTTTTTTTATTTGATTCGCTTATTTTTCCAGCTTAAAATATAAAAATGAATAATACAGATTTGTTTGGGAAATTTTTTTTGTTTCTATTTCTATTTGGCTGTGCTGAAAAATTATTTCTTTTACAAAGTCTCAAAAATATATTATTGATAAATTACAAGTATGTATGTGTATTTTTCAAGCATAGCAGTTCCATGTCGTATTTTGAAGCATACCTTAAAAAGAGAAGAGAAAATTTGTACAATTGATTATGAAAATTCTGTCAAGATTTGTGAATAAGTAATTAAAGAAAACAACGAACAGCAGTTAAGTGTACAAAATTATGATTAACTAGAGACTATGATACATTTTATCAATTAAAACAGATGTTCTTACCAGGGTAGGTGATATGTATGTTCTCCGAGCGAAAACTTATATTTCTGTTTTCGTTGATAAATGCGTCGGGAAGTAATCTTCAGGCCTGATTTGATTTCGACTATACTTTTTCCTTTCGAAATAGAATGACACTGCTTTCTGTTCTTTCCCTATCAGCCAAACGACGATGTGGAGATTTGTGATGAATTCCAATTATGTTGCTTCCATATATAGGTAAAATGTTTGTTGCGTTATGTTAGAACCGTCACGAACACCTCCGCATATGGGAAGAAGAAAAAAAACAAAATAAATTAAAAATACAATTTGTTTTATCCCCCTATTATAAAACTTAATACTCACTGTACATATGTGACTATATGCTTACCAAATAAAACATAACTCAACTGCCAAACACATAATTTCATATTCACTTTTCACAAGACCAGCCAGATTGTCACGATCACAAATGCCAACTATTCAACTTACAAAGAATATTCAGACCAAACAGAGAAAATTGACATATTAACGATTTTCTAGCAAAATTCAATGGCTTTTCAGTAATAATTACTATTTTTCTAGGGACATACTATGTTTTCACTAGAAAATTAGTGAAATCTAACTAGACATCTAGTTTTTATATGTGATTCGGTTGATTTAACAGGTATTCTAGTTAAAATTAGTAGATACCAGTTACACTATTTTATATTAACTAGAAAGGTAGTAAATTTATTCGCTAGAATGTGTCTAGTAAAAATTTACTAGAAAAAAGACTTACTGTGTAACCTCTATTAGTCGTAAAGAACCTCAGGAAACAAATAAAATTTCAGTCTAAAGTGAGCAATTGTCCAGGATTTGCCAACAAGATTGGTTGACTTAGAGTTTGCTTCTTGACATACCCTGGGTTTCTCGTCTCAGTTCATTTAACTCAGTAGTATTCCTTGAGATTACCGATATTGGGGCACTATAGGGGGATCAAATTATCATTACTGAAACCTTAGGGACGTAAGCTGTCCTTAGATTACCTTTTGGATTTGTCAGTCATATAGTGTTTCATCGGCAGAATACTTTTCCACTAACGATTTAGTACCACAACAGTCTGGGTTGTGGAGTCCTATATGATCTAATCTAAAATTTAAATAACGTGTTTCGTCTAGTAAAGTAATATGTGTGGCTATTTATGGCAAAAACGACAGAGCGATGTTTGCGATTTTTTTTAATCTTTTTTTTAGGCGCATTTCTTAACGACTACTACATTGCAGTCTAGATTGACGTTCTCAAGTTCATAGGGATAAAAAAGGCTACATTCAGCACTTGATGAGCATAAAGGTTGAGTTGGATAGGAACGACTCTTCTTTTCCGGTTTCTCTTCTCTTTTCGTATGGAAACTTATTTCTAGGTGGGATTCAAATAACTCAAAATTTGTAAGAAAAGCATCCTTTCTGGTAAAATGAAGTCAATACATCCCATGAACATTTTCAGAAAAAAATCTTAGGTGCGGCAATTTGTCATTTTGCCCGGGGCGGCGTAAGTGCTAGAGCCGGCGCTACCCATAATCCAGTTATTGGAGAGTATTTAAATATCGAATTGATTGCTCAGCTAAGGAAAATATGTTCACAATGGTGAAAAAGGGATATAGGATGACCTATTGATCGGATTGGCTAATCACAGTTACTAAGGTTTAAATGAGAAAACCTTTCCTTTTTAACTGGAACTCAAGAAATCAAGAAACACATGTCTGTCGACAAACTTGTGACTCAAGATACGTAAATTATTTGCCTGTGGAGCATCTCACCATGAATTTTATTTCAGTCGACTTAGTTTTCCTTGGTTATGGATGACAACAAAAAATTAGTCTTACTCTATTTTTTTCTATCTGAAATGCTAATATGACTGGATTACATAGTATAACGATCATATCTTTCTTACACTGTTTTACTCTAGCTCAGTTTGAATGAATTCGAGCTAGAATTGAGCCTATTAATCTGTTAGAAATAATGGAGCTAATTTTTGAAAGAATCCTACAAGCACCTCACCTTGACAGAAGTTGCCAAAATTTTCCCATTTTTATTTGCATTTCATACGAATTTTTCACAAATTTGTCCGTTGAAGGAAGCATCTCCGACCATATAAAAAGTATACATAATGATGATGACGACTACGTCTCTTTGTGTTCGGAACTAGCTGCCTTGGAGACTGCATCTCAGCCGTCTCCAGTAATTGACTCTTTCTCATTCTACACGGATGAAGAAGAGAATGTTACAGTGGTTGAGAAGGTCTAATGGTGAAGTTCTTGCAAATTAACCTTCACCATGCAAAGGCAGCTACGGCTGCTATTACTTGTCGTCTATCGCAGGGTGTAGACGATATCGTGTTAATTCAAGAACCTTGGGTTGTGGATGATTTTGTCAGGCGCCTCAAGTGCTCTGATTTTGATACGTTTTATGTTACTGGACAGGGTATCCCGCGGTCCTGTATTCTAGTCAGAAAAACCTTTAAGGCTTTTCTTGTGCCCAATTTCAGTGATAAAGACTTTGTCTTGGTCTGCATTGAGCTACAGGGTAAGGTTTTGTCGGTTGCTTCGGCATACATGCCGTATGACGACCTCCTACCTTCTCCTAAGTTGAGAGAAGCCGTTGCAGTAGCAACGTCTTCAGGTACTAGTATAATCCTCGGGTGCGACTGAAATGCACATCATGTTGTCTGGGGTAGCACGGACACGAACGAACGAGGTGAACTGCTTCTGGAATATATCCTAGGAACAAATCTCCTTATTTGCAATGTGGGTTCCGAGCCTACTTTCGTTACCAAAAACAGGCAAGAGGTACTGGAAATTACTCTGGCATCGGAGGATATCTTGCATTTAATAACAGGCTGGAGAGTGTCGGCAGAGCACTCCCTCTCTGATCACAGGTATCTACAATTTAGTCTTGCTGCGCATTCTGAAGTGGCTCAACGCACTGTGAATCGTAGGAAGACAAACTGGACTAGATATCGAGAGTCCCTTTTAGAGGAGCTTCCGTTGATTCCTAATATTTCAAGCACTGAGCGAGAATTGGATGATATGGTAAACGTCTTCACCGAAGCGATGAAGACTGCGACTGCAGCATCCTGCCCTGTCAGTTTACGGGCCGGAAAGAAAAAACCTACTTGGTGGAATTCTACGATTTCTGAATTAAGAGTTACGAGTAGGAGAAGCTTTAATAAGGCTAAGGCCTCTAAACTCGAATCGGACTGGCATTCATACAAGAAACATCTAAATTCTTTCAAAAAAGAACTAAGAAGCGCTAAGCGTAGCGCTTGGAGCGGCTTCTGCGAAAGCATCGAGGGGGCCTCGGAGACATCCAGATTAAGGAAAGTCTTAGCATCCCACCCATCTATGCCAAGCTTTCTACAGAAAGAAGACGGATCATGGACGTCTTCTTGTATCGAAACTGTCGAGTGTTTAATCGACACACACTTCCCTGGAAACTCAGCCGTCGCTCTTCCTGATCTTCCCTTAACTCATAGAGGGTCTTGCGATACGGCTTCTATTCTCACCCGTGAGAAGATAATTTGGGCGATCACAAGCTTTGATCCCTTTAAATCAGCCGGGTCTGATGGTATTATCCCTGCTGATTTGCAAAAGTGTATAGACATCACGTACCCTTGGATAGTACGCATATTTACTGCATGCCTGAACTTAGTATACATACCTCGCTTGTGGAGAGAAGTGAAAGTCACCTTTATTCCCAAAACGGGTAGAAGTTCGCATGCAAGGCCAAAGGATCTCCGGCCTATTAGCCTTTCATCCACCATGTTGAAATCACTAGAACGGCTAATCGACATTCATGTTAGAGCGACGATCCCACAAAACCTATTATCCATGTCACAACATGCATATTGCAAAGGGAGATCTGTCGATACAGCTCTACATTCGTTAGTCAGTTTTATAGAAACATCTATGCATCACAAAGAATACACGATGGTGGTCTTCTTGGATATTGAGGGTGCTTTTAACAATATCAAGCCCACGGCGATTACGGATGCTCTTCGGAATCTACATGTTGACGATTCTATATGTACCCTCGTGAATATGCTACTTACCACGAGACGCATTCAGAGTAGTCTGGGTGCCTCCTCTGTCTGCAGATATGTTTGTAGATGCACCCCACAAGGAGGCATCCTATCTCCTTTACTCTGGAATATAGCGATTAACCAATTGCTTCTTAACCTGGAAAGTATCGGATGCAAAGTCACAGCTTATGCTGATGACGTTGCTATAGCTGTTAGGGGCAAGTTTCCTGACACTCTTAGCGGGTTAATAGAGAACGCCCTGACTATCTTAACGGACTGGGCTAACCTCAGTGGCGTGGGAATTAACCCAGCAAAAACGGACTTAGTCCTCTTTACACGCACGATTCCTACTATTACCCTGCCTAGACTAGGGGGCACACAACTAGAGTTGTCCGACACGGCCAAATTTCTTGGTCTAATTTTAGACAAGAAATTAAAATGGAAACCCAACATTGAAGAAAGGGTGAACAAAGCTACTGTGGCACTTTACTCATGCAAGAGAGCAATCGGGAAAACGTGGGGCCTGCAACCAAAAGTTGTGTATTGGTTGTATACAGCTATTGTGCGGCCTATTCTACTTTATGGAGTTAGCGTGTGGTGGACAGCACTAAGTACCGCCACCTATTATAACTTGCTCGTCAAAGTTCAAAGGCTGGCTTCTCTCCTCATAACTGGAGCTTTTCATACAACACCTTCATTGGGACTAGAGATAGTCCTGGGACTACTGCCACTGGACGTCTTCGGTCAACGGATGGCGGCATGCACGGCGTTGCGTCTTCGTGAAACTGACCTGTGGCGAGCGCTGGACTATGGGCACTCAACGATTCTTCGCAACTTCAACCTGCCCCCAGCAACTGACTACACTGTTCCCAAATACCTATTTGGAAGAAACCATTGTAGCCTGATCCCGTCAAGGGAAGCGTGGGATAATAGCATATCCCTCCCTAGTGCATCCATTGCAATTTATACTGATGGTTCGAAGACGGACGCAGGAGTGGGTATCGGAATATACTCTGAGGAACTGAACATTAACTTGTCTCTCAGTCTCCCTAACTTCTGTAGTGTTCTACAAGCAGAGGTCTCAGCGATTTTGGAGGCCCTAAATTGGTTGGGTAGGTACGTCGTCACAGGAAGGAACGTTATACTCTTCACCGATAGTCAGCCTGCTATTAGATCACTTGAATCAGTGCTAACCACATCAAAAATCATCGAGAAGTGCCGGTTAGTACTGAGAGAGATGGGTCGTTTCTTCGATATTACGCTATGCTGGATACCGGGTCATAGTGGCTTCGAAGGGAATCGACGCGCAGACGACTTGGCGCGACTTGCCTCAGCTAGTGCCGCTGACGCCGATCGTTACAACATAAAAACGCCATCTGCTGCTTGTGCAATGGTAATAAAAACCGCTGTTGAACGCAGGGCCAATGCAAGATGGACCTATGGTTGTACTTGCAATACGACGAGGTTGATATGGCCAAAGCTAGATTTTGTTCGATCAACCATATTACTGTCTTTGGACAGAAAGCATATTCGGAATGTAGTAGGGGTTATAACGGGACATTGTCCTATTGGAAATCTTGCTAGAAGGCTCCGAATTCCCCACAATGACTTCTGTAGAAGCTGTGATGACGAGGAGGAGGAAGAGAGCGTACATCACTTACTCTGTCAATGTCCTGCTTTGGCCGAGAAACGAAACCGTTATCTTGGTTCCAGGTATTTTTATGATACGGACGATCTTCGTGATGTGAGCCCAATACCGCTCAACAAATTCATTGTTAGCACTGGGTGGTTCTCAGCTTAATAGGTTATTAGATTCGAATTCTACAGAGGTATCACAACGGACCAAGTCTGGTCTAAGTGCGCTGGGGATAAACTCAGCAGCCCCTTCACCTAACCCTAACCTATACATAATGATCAGCATGACTTGGGGAGTCGATTGGGCGATGTCCGTCTGTCTGCGATGCGTTTTACTCGGCCAATTTAAAAGCTATGAAGCTGAAATTTTGCACAAATGCTTCTTATTGCTGCAGGCAGTTTGTACGTTTTAATCGGTAAAATCGGACTATGGGGTCATGGGGCTGCCATACAAACCCAACCCCCAAATTAGGTTCTTCTAAGAAAAACTTTTTTTATTTGTGCACCAATTTCAACCAAATTTCACACAAATGTATTTCTATTGATGCCACAAAATGCATGTAAGAATTGATCAAATCGGACTATGCGGGCATGGGGCTGCCATACGGACCCAACCCCCCATTTTGTTTTTTTTTAGAAACATTCTTACACCAATTTCACAAAACCTTGAATTAATGTGATTTTATCAAAGCAACTAAAAAGGTAAAAACAAATGGAAACGTACTATGAGGCCATGCTCCCGCATCCCCCAATAAAATTTTCTGAATAAATATTTTTATTTGCCCGCTTATTCCAAACCCACACAAATATTGTTTTGTCCACGCAACGGAACTTTTGTGAAGACAGCAGGAAAAGAATGGGGGGGGGGATGAAATACAAGTGGTAGGTACGCCCGAAAAAACTTTTAGCGCGAGGGGAGCGAAGGGTATGCAAATTTCGACTGCGCCCGAAATTAGCGTCGGTCTGTTTTTTTTTTAATTTTGTTAGTTTCCAATCAAGTTTTTACGAATGATTTGAAGAACTTGCGGATGTGTTTTATCACTAACAAATTGTTGAAACTACCCTGAGTCCATTACGAGTCTATTGTTATCAATAATATTACATTTCTTCTATACGAGTATTATAAACTTAAATAATTTTATTTAACGGTCTTATCTAACATTTTGTTTTCTATTTTACAGGTACGATATTATTTTTGACAATTATTCCACCAAACACAAGTAAGTTATTCTTCCTTAGACATTGTTGTATCCTTCGTCAATACGTACAACAATAAAATTATTAGAGAGTTTTAGCAAGTCGTATGGAATAAAACGACATAATTTGACATTCCATATAAAAATTCGCTTGCTTACCGTATACGAAACGAAATATCTTAATTTTGCATGTCCCAAGTAGGCATGGGTGTATTTCCGTATATTTGATTCTCTGGAAACAGTCGAAATTGGCGAAATAATTTGTCGTTTTTTACACCTATGCCTACTTAGGATATGCAAAATTAAAATATTTTGTTTCGTATACGGTAAGCAAGCGATTTTTTATATGGAATGTCAAATTATGTCGTTTTATTCCATACGACTTGCTAAAACTCTCTATTATCTTCATTTAGACAATTTGTGTACAAAAAATTACTTTGTGGTATACATAATTGAAAATGTAATTCCTTTCATAAGAGCATAAGACCGGTTGCCTTTGAGTAAAGTTGACGACTTTCCACAATTTGATTATTCCAGAATTATCCGAAATTGCTTATACATTTGTTGGAATGATTTTCCATATCAGGCTTCTCAGAAAACAAAACAAAAATACACTCCGTTTTTACTACCATATAACCTCTCATTCAAATTATGCAACATGGAGACAAGTTGATTTCAAAGTCATAAATTTTCTCCATAAATTCCCATCGTAAAATTCATATTCCAAAAGAAAAGCAAAACAGCCGAAAAAACGTTTCCGCATCCTCTTGAATATCCTTATGCTACCAACCAATATGTTAAAATATTATTGCGCGTAGGCTGGAGTAGTACTGTGTTATTCCATTTTCGCACAAAAAAAAAGAAGAAGCTACAAGCCTTCTTTATTCGATAGGCCCAACGACTGAATGACCCGATTTGCCTATGAAAGACCTTCATACAGAAACCTCATGTCGTCTAATATTTCGCCGCTCGTTTTTCGTCGAACGACTATCTGGCGAAGCGCTCTCAGCTATCATTATACCAATGGGGAAAACTTATACTCGTAATATGCTATAATATGGCCTATAGATTTCATATAGAAGAGCCGAATACCGAAAAAAAGGACGTCATCGCTGTGATTTGCATTTCAACCATATAAAATGAAACATTTTGTGCTCCTTGCTGAACGAGCAAGTCTTGGAGGTTGGAGGGAAATTCATACTTGGAACAGGACGAAGTAAAAGTGCTGTGGCATGCTATTTGGCATTTAGAGAGAGGACGGACCAGGCGAGTTTACTATCCACGAGTATACTCGTGTGTATACGCTATTGAATTGAATTTCAAAAGGTCGGCTCGTGTTTCGGATGCTTTCAGGGACTTATACATGAGCGTGGTGCTATCAATGATACCGGGCCAATATACTGTCCTCTATATACATACACAGACTACACAAAAAATCATACGAAGAAGGCCAAACTTTAGTTGAATTTTGTCCTTAAACTTGTTGAGAAAATCTACGACAAAGATTCGGAAAATGGAAACTTACTTTGGTTGCTTTCACACATATACGAAATGGAACATGTAAAAAGTATGGCGAAAGTAAGTCAAAGAAGCTTTAAAGAAGTCTTTTCTTTTTCGAAACGACTTTAACTCTGATACACGCAGTTCGGAGAAAATCTGTCAAAGGACATTCATTCGCCTTTTATAAAGAAAGTCAGGACTGAACAAAAAAGATTATCCCTTATGAGAATGTAAAGTAGTTTCCCCAGTTTATTTTTTTTACGATGTCGTCGTACGTCATAGTGTATGGAAGGGAACTAAAAATGCGATGGTCCTGACATTGGAAGGAAGCCCAAACTAAATCTCTTTTTCTTATCACTTGGCGTAATACGGTCGGCATACCTACTTTCCGTCCGTCTTTTATGTATGAGGTAAGGCGGACAAAAAAAAAAAACGGAAGATATTCATAAAGATAGGTTCGCTCAAAGACAGACTATCCAGTCGAGCCGAGCTGAGCCGAACCGACGATGACGACGACGAGCCACTATTGTTCCTTATACATAATAAAAGTAGTAATAAAATTTTTTACTTGGACTTATGAATATAAAATGGTTTTAGTCATAAATTTTGAATATGGGCGATCATGAATGGAGGGATAATATTATTGAATATTTTTTCTTTTGGAGATTTTTTTAAAGTACGACGGAGATAGTGGGTTTTATGATTTTTTTTTCTTGGATATGAGCTGAGTACGAGTAATCCGATAAAAATGTAATTTCTTGAGTGAAATTTCAGATTGAATTTTCGGAATAATTTAGGTGGGATAGAAATTGAGTAGGCGCTTCTGGTTGGAATATGGATGGAGTTGCGAGTTGCGGGACTGCAAGCCAAAGCATACAGTCCGTAGTTGTTGATCTCTGTTCGAAATGCTTTCTCTACAATACTTTAAGTGAAAAAAAAAATGAAATTGAGCTTCGGCTGCAGTTGATTGTGTCAGCTTATAATCGGGGGTTAATAAGTCTTATCTGGGTACCCTTATTCACCTGGAGGTTAGCCTTATAAATATCAGCTATCTACTATTTTTAGATAGTGTGTATTGTCTCCAGTTTCCTACACCGCCGAGCGTGCAAAAATCCACCTCGGCACATGGAGCCGAGACAGGCTGACCAAAAGTAGAGGCGTGTCGACGAGGAGATAGGGAAATTGGTCCTCTCTGGTATACGAGTTTTCTAGTTTTTATCAAAATCAATTCCACCGTAGACCGGTTGTCTATTATTATACCATTGCCCATTCTATAGGTTAGATGAACTCATCTAACCGACTTCTTTTGATAAATTGATTTAGCTGGCCCATATTCAGAGAGGCGATATCTTCCTCTAAAGGGAACGCGATGCCGAAGCATTCCAAGCGGCGCATAGCTAGCCTCTCGCACTCACAAACGATGTGCGAAGGGGTTTCGCCGTCAGCCTCGCAAAAGCGACAGCTTGCTTCGATAATAATACGCATGGCCATTTAGACGGCAGTACCCCGTGAGGAGCCCGCAAAATATCCTAACCCTGTTTCTGCTCAGGTTCATTAGACTAAGGGTACGTTTTGTGTAAGTAGTAGGCAACGAAAAATTTTGACAGCCGAAGCCCTGTAAGAGTTTTCCAATCTAAGGTTGCTTTGGCTTTTTCCCAGTGGTATCCCATAGTAGGGGTCTGGGCCAAAGAACTTGGTGGCGGATGCTCTCCTTGCAAGCTTGTCTGCCTGCTCGTTGTCTTCGATACCCGCGGAATGCCCAGGTACCCAGAAAAGGGTAAGACTGTTGGGATCCTATACCTGTTGGAGGATTTCCCGACAAATCCACATGATTTGAAAATACAGCTCGTCAGCGCATTCATTGCCGCTTGGCTGTCAGTAAATATTGCAATTTTCTTGTTTGTGTAGCCTTTTCAAGGCATTTTCTTGTGCAGACTTCAATTGCGTGTACTTTTACCTGAAACACGTCGGTTGTATTCCCATTGGGATAAGCATACTAGTATACCTGGGCCACTTATTCCTGCGACAGAGCCCGTATCGGTCCTTGAACAGTCCTTGAATTCTCCCTTGCCCAGATCACTGCGTTAAATGAGGGGTCAAAACGAAGAGTTTTAACCAGGTGGTCTGATAGCATACTTAGTACTTACTTACTTATCCATCCTTGCTCTATTCAGTGGGCACGCCACATCACATGCCTTGAGCCTGATGACGGCTAATCTTACCATTGCATCAATGTGTATGTGGAGTGGTGACAGGTTCTGCAGAACTTCCAGGGCGGCGTTGGGCCTGGAAATGAAGGCTCCAAGGACATCTAGACAGGCCTGCCTCTGAACTTTGTCTAGGTTCAGCCTACCGTTTGTAGTAGACGCCCTTTTCCACCTCACAACGACCCCGTATTCCACAATAGGTCTAGCGATTGTCTTATAGATCCACAGAATAATGTAACGCTATATATCCAATACCTTACCCGCATTGCTTCTGCAGATCCATAAGGCCTTAATTGATTTCTCTGTGACGACACCGACGACACTGACTAATTTCTTATCAGGCCCAAATACTTGACAGCCCTTGTCAGCCTCAAATACTTGCCAGTTTCTGGCATGGATAACTGTAAATTATACCTTAAGGGACACTTTAATGCTCGAAGCGTCCCCTTCCTACTGAATGGCATCACCGCGGCTTTTGTTGGATTAACACGTAGCCCATTAGCTGTGCACCATTCCTGTATTATTTGCAGAGCATTTTGCAAAACACCCGGTAAGACCTCCTTCAATTTGCCTTTAACCCTGATTATCAGGTCATCCGCATAACCCTGAGTGAAGAGCCTAGCTGAGTTAAGTCTCCATATCAATCCATCAACTACCAAACACCACAGGGGGGGGATAGTACTCTTCCTTTGAGGCAGCCACGAGTGGGTTGAGCAGAAAGAGTATGGTCTTGCCTATAGAGGTGAAGATGATTCCAAATGAAAGCATGCGCTGCACCCATATTATAGTAGTATTATCGGTCCCTTTGGCTATATATTTCGTTTCAATTGATGCGAAAGACGTATTTTTAAAGGCGCCCTCTATGTCTAGGAAACGTGAACATACCTCTCGCTGCTGCCCAGTCAGATCTATTTGCTCTGTTGGTCGGATTCATGCAGCTGTGCTCATCATTCACGTTATAGGCTAGTCTGCAGCCGGGGAAATGGGTTGCTGGGAGCAGCATGCCCATACTTTCGGCATCCCTCGTGGTGTCCTCGTTTACTCCTTTCAGAGTGTTGATCGAGCTACAGCCGTTCTTTGTCAGTACTTTGTGCTTTGTTAGTACTGTTGACGCTGTCGCAAAAGTTTGCCCAGCTCCGTGTCGCCAGGTAGGTAGGCAGATGCCACCATCAGATTGTGGTTGCCCTCGCTGGTATGGTACAGACTTGGTCACTGTTGTGGAATTCTCAAAAACAAAGCTAATTAATGCGTTTGCTGACTATGATACAGGATAGGGCAGGTAGAGCCGTTGTCATATACCAAAATTGGCATTACTTACGCTCAGTCCTTTAACGATCCCGTTATGCTGCCACGGTTCCTGGATCAGAGCTAAACTATGACCCACACTGATGAACCGCGCTGTGACTATATCTGAGGCTCTTATGGCGTGGTTCGGTAAACTGCACCGAACCAATGCTCGGGCCATTCATCTGCATCACAGCTATCCTTCATCGCCCCACTCCCAGGGTTGGAAGTGGGTGGTACGTCTGCCTCCTCCCTAGGTGCCGGTGAGTCGGAGTGGGCGTGGTGCTGTGATACTTGCTCTGTTGGCTCCGGTGGGGCAAAGAGGGCGTGGTTCAGAGGTGCCTCTTCACTGGAGCTCGCAGTTTCGGCTTCGTTGTTGGACGGGCTGTAGTGCCATGTCGGTAGTGCCATTTTTGTTCTGCTTCGCTCTGTCACTGGTCTTCTTCGCTTCTTCTTCTTAATGGGCGCCATTCCAGTTTTTCGGGTGGACCTTGGTCTTTCCGAAGCGACAGCACAGAATATCCGAGGGGTTTAACGTCCGCGCCTACCGTGATGGTTTATCAGACGGGCCTCGAATTGGCCAGATCGGATTGATTTTGTGACGTCAATCAGCGCCCACTCCAGCAGTGTGGAGGTAACAGTAATATACTGCTAGATGCGAGGGCTGCCTCTGCCGTTCTAGGGTCCCGGCACCCGGTTGAAAAAGCGCAACTCCACGCTATTCGCGAAACCACAGCCAGCACGATGAAGCGACAGGACACATGGAAGTGGCGCCTGGCGATGATCTGTATGAACATCGTGATGTAAGAAAAAAATGATCATTAGGCTATACGCCAATTTTTAAAAGAATCGTACAAGCACCTCACCTTGGCAGAAGTTGGAGAAAATTGAGATTGAAAAAAAGATTGTTTTTGGGTCAAATCACGCAAATTTGACTTTGAAGCTCTGTATAAACCAATCCTCTTATCCGATTTTAGTGTGGTCAGTTTTATTTTATAGGTAAATTTGTTGGCTGGAATAATCATTTTATTTCACTATTCTCGCTGCTAGCTTTGGAGATATTAGGCTTTAAGTCGTGCAAAAAAATGATTTTTTCAAAAATCTCTAAATGCCTGTGGCAGCTAAAGGGTTAAGCTGAGGGGGTATGTTCCGTACAACTTTTTTTGCTGGAAATCAACTGAGGAATCAAAATCCGGTGCGTTTATGCGGCAGTTTCCGGACACCCTGTATAGCAATAAACAATGTGAGACCTCCGTCGTCGCGTTGATCGCTGGTGCGCAGCTGCACTGGTGGCATCGGTACTTCGAGGCAAGTAGAGCGTCACTATTGTGGAGCGAGGAATATCGGCCACAGTAGCAGCGCGCAGCGTGGCTCCTTCGCAAGGGTTGATAGTTGGGGTAATGTTGCTTAGCCATTCGACAGTGGCCTCATTGTCGAATTCAATAAGTAGAAATCCGGGCCGGAAGCGAATGCTACCGAGCTCCGGAAAAACGGTGGTGGGCGTGTTGCTCACAATGTTATCAATAATTATGGCGTCTTGCACCATGGAACATCTGCTTGTGGATGGGTACTCCTGCTCCCAATGACTACAGGTTGACGAGTGGCACTTGATGCGACTGGAGCTCCCTTGCGGTCGCACTGTTCGCCACAGTCATAGGGGTGGACACTGATCCAGATGGGCCAACAGAGGCCACCGGAGGTGCCCTGAATCCGCGGGCTCCTGAAATGCTAGGTTTTGATTCGGCGTTCTGGAATCTCTGCAGTTCTTTGTTTCTTGGTGGAAGCGGCTTGCTTCCCGGAATTGGGAGCACCGTATTTCTCCAATCGTTGACATTTCGGAGTGGGTGCATTGCGATTAGAAACAATCGCAAATGCCCTTGCCATTTCGGGAGCATGTTCTTGGGCGGGGAAACGTATGTACCTCTTACAGGCAGCCCCTCCAAGTCTCAACGCAAGCCTCTCGGTGAATATGTGAAAGTCCAGCGTTCTGCTTCCCTTCATTTGCGGTGCGCTCGTTAGAGCCCGCTACGGCTTCCGTGCAAAAAGTATCCTGTGTTGGTCGGTGTCGCTTGTCCTCATCCGACAAATAAAGTTCCGCAGGGACGAAATCTGGGACTAGGGCCTCTTGATCCGAGTCTGAGGCTGCCTCAGTCGGATCGAAATTGAGGTTTTGGTTTTTGTTATTGTTCTTGCTCATGTGATTCTCGTGAGCAGCTAGGGAAATGAGAGTCCACCACACCAAAACCCCGCTTCATGTTGTAGGGCTAGCTAGCACCGGACATCGCCTGGTATCCGGCTTCTTCGTTGGAGATGTCTATTTGCGTCCCTGATGGATATCTTCTCTGATGGGCAATGTTGGATTAAAACCCCGGGGATTTAAGACGAATCTAACCATCCTAGAGCCAAGTCTAAAGACATGTAGTAGATGTGGTTACGTCTTGGCACGGAGGTACGGCAGTTGCTTCGAGGTTCCCGATTCGCTGGCTCTTGGATTGAGCCTTGTCTCCTTAGTGCAACCGACCCACACAGTTTAGAATTCACAAAAGACAAGTTACTAGCGGCCACCGCGGAGAGGTATTACGAGCATTTCTCGTAATGATGATACCTTCATCCTACCATCTCACGAACTGGCCACCAGTTAGGGGAAGTAATTAGGCGTTAATTGTGACGATTCGATCAGTTCCTCAAAAGTTCATGAAATTCTTCAATCTTCAGATTTTCATTTGCCATTGCGTTAGTGGGTTGCCCGGTTTTTTCAACCATGAGCCGGTCACCACCGAATGAACTGAGTTTTAGATTCTTTTGTACTGGTTTTGTGTACCCAGATTTTCTTAGGGAAATACTCGAAACACTAAAATCATTTTAGGTCGCTGGTTTCAAATTTGAGGTCAAAAGCAAGATACATTTTTTGGGGTTGCCCGCCCCAGAATGGTACCTCTGTTTTCTCTGGAAATACTCATCCAATCGGCGAGCAGAAACACTAAGCCACTAAGGTAGTTTTGGGTAGCTGATTTCAAATTTGAGGTAAACAATTTTTTTGGGTTGCCCGCCCCCATATAAGTATCCCTCTTTTCCCGCGGACATCCACGTCCAATCGGCGTGACAAGAAACACTAAAATAATTTTGGTTCCTGGTTTCAAATTGCTAAAACAAAACCTCGAAAGACCGATACTAAACAGCTGCTAAAAAAACTGAAAAGGACCGGTATTGAACAGGTGCAAAACAAAACCAGATAAAGATCGGTACTGATCAGGTGCTGAAAAAAACTGAAAAAGATCGGTACTGAACAGGTGCTGAAGAAACCAGTCATATGCTAAAAAAAACCTCAAAAAGACCGGGGTGTTGGGAAAAAACCTGCGGGTGCCTGTGCACCGGGTGTTGAAGAAAACCGGTACCCGGTACTGAAATCTGAGTACCAGTAACCAGTAAAAGGCCTAGAGAATGCGCCAAAATGTACATATGCCATAGAAAGGACTACAACTTTAAATCTGTGGTTTGAAACAGTAAAGCTTGAACTGGCTAAGCAAAATGCGGAGGTTGTTCTTATCCGTATGGGCAAGTGCATAAAAGTTTTCTCTCGGAACATTAAAGTCGCGTGTTGAGATCAGTAGCATGCTCTGCCAAGCCTTGCACATAAAGGGCTACTCATTTAGCAGCCCGTAGAAACTCCAGCAAAAAAAAACATACGACAATGTAATTAGGCAGTAACTGGTCATCGGACACGTACTCTAATCCTGGACTTCGCAAAAATACTGGAGGGGAGACTTCTACATGACCCAATTTCGCACGGTGCTTGGTGGAGCCTGGCGTATCTATTTAGGCTAGATTAAGCTGACCAGACGTACAGCATTTTGCTGTACAGTACAGCATTTTGACCTGTCGTACAGCATTGGGAAATGTACAGCAAAATGTACAGCATTTTCCATGCAACAAAATTAAACCTGATTCACTACATAATAAAATAAGTTTGTTTCGATAGATTGGGAACCCTTCTCGAATATTCTGAAATTTGACACACTTACAGAGCTTTTTGGCGCTCATATTACCTCCAATTTAAATGGTCCTAACCTATCCGCGTTTGGAAGTTTCGGCTGCCCAAATTGCAATTTTGAGTTTTCTAATTGAAAATTGTCCATCACTCGCAAATTTCGTGAGCGAAAATTTTGAAATCTAGAAAACTTGTAGAGCACAGTATTTGGTGAAAATTTCAAGGCTTTAACTACCGCAAGGTTCAGAAGTTACAGCCGTCGAAAGATGCGATTTTTATTTATTTTTCCTATCACAAAACGAAGGGAAATCATGCCACTGTACTTCATCTGATTCCCCCTGCAAAGTTTTCTAGATAAAGTTCAAATCCGTTAAAATTGGGTTAAGAGCTCAGGGGAGCGGCCTGATATCAATAATGTAACCATAAAGGAATGGATACTTTCCCTCAGAAATATCGCAAACAGGATAAGCCACCCTTCCAGCGCTCTGCTGGTTCTCCTCGGACTCCACTCCATAGCTTCATTAAAACCGTGCCTGGAAAGCCACCACCAACTT
This sequence comes from Microchrysa polita, assembly GCA_949715475.1. Classification (NCBI taxonomy): domain Eukaryota; kingdom Metazoa; phylum Arthropoda; class Insecta; order Diptera; family Stratiomyidae; genus Microchrysa; species Microchrysa polita. Next base: position 75,022,894 of record OX454418.1, on the reverse strand, counting down.
AAGCAGGGTAGGTTTTGGGCTTTTGGGAGTCCGGGGCAAATAATATCAATTCGGCCCCAAAAAATATCCGGACTGTTGAATTGATGTAACCTAACGCTTTGATTATCTCTATCTCCTGAAAAAAACCGTCGTTCTTTTGACACCTTTCTATACTTTACATTTTGTCATAGTAAAGGTATTTGTCAAGAGCTATTTTTTAGTATTATACCTAACAGCTTGCTTGCCTTTGAACTTCGATTAATGTTCAATTAGTGATTTAGATTTTCTCTTCAGCTTTATTTCAAAAGATTTTGTTTTTGCAAATCCTGCTATCCAATAATTTTTTTAAAAAAAAAAAAACGGAAATTTTTTTTTTGAATTCCGCATATTAACAGAAAAGAGATTATAGCAACTTTGGTGAGTATGAAAATAAGGAGCTTCTTCGAAACTTCCTTTGTCCTCACCATTAATAATATTGATTGATTTAATTGATATACACTGAAAAAATTATCTTTCCTATTACATCCACGAATCGCATTCGTTGACTTATTTTCATTGCCATAACGTAATAATTCCTTATGATAAGGTAGGCGTTCATAAAGGTTTACGCCACATTTCGTCACATTAAAGAAATCTGATTCGTTTATATTTTTTTTCGTCAATATCACGAATATTTACATTGACATGAAGAAAATATTAAATATTATTATATTAATATTATATTATTAAATTAATAAAAACTTCTTTCATAAAATTAATGATTATTTTCCTTGTTGTAAATTTAACGTAAAATTTCGTTAAAATTAAGGAACATGTTGAAGAATCTTTACGTTACATTCAGGCAGTTTTTCTGGTTCAACGATACGTATATTTTTTATGATATCGATATTGACGAATTGTTCATAACATTAATGAAAGCTTTTCTTAACTCTGACAAATACTTTATGTGGATCTTAGAAACCTTCAGCACGTGTAGTCTGGTTGGTGTAGTAGGTAGGGTGTAGGTCTTCAAATCATAGGGTCCCGGGCTCGAATCCCACTGTAGTCAGGTAATCTATGATTATGTATTGAGGCAAATTAAACGTCCCTTACACTTGTAGAGGTCTAGGTTCAATGCTGCGCTGCGTCATTTTTTTTTTGTATTAAAAAATAACGAAACCGAATATTTGCTTTGAAGAATCATTTCGAAATTTCTGCTTTAATATCAACGAAAGACTTTACACGAAATAATGAATGTTTTCGTTTCATTGAAGTGACGAACAAGAACATTGGAGGTTTTTTAATGAAGTTTTTCGTTGATTTGAAGATGGTTTTCATAGCATTTACGACACCTTTTGGTTCAGTGTACATCTGTCAAAGTAATAAGTAACAACAATAATGCAGAAAGAAAGTAGCTACGGAATACAAAATAATGCTGGGAAATTGATCCAGAAAAGGTTTCAAAATACGGCTAAATCCGAGCAATATGAATCACAATGAATAACAGCAATCATAGAGATTTTTGGCTTGTAGTACGATTTCTGTAAAAATACTGCCCAAAAAGTCATATCTGAGTAAATCATTAAACTTTCGCTAAAATCGGCCAAATTAGTTTACTTGGAACTTGAGAGTTAATGAAAAATGCTACATACGCACATTTTCACGTTAAGCTCCTTTCGTACGGAAACTCAAGCGTATATAATGGAAGTGCCGTGCCATGGGGGATTTGCCTGAAAACCGAATTACGCAAGTATGTGTACATACACTGAGAAAAAAATCACCACTTACATTTGGAGTGAAACATATTAAAAAAAAAATTGGAATACATCAATAAATCATTTAAAAAACAAATAGTTTTATATTAAATTTAATAGGATTCACTTTAATGATCTATTCAAAATTGACTGAAACATCGATTTAAATATGTTCAACTTTGTTTTAAAGTTGTTTCATTTTGAAGGCTGTGTCCGTCACATGTACATAAGCCCGCCGCTATTTTGTTCAGTGCTAGTAAACTCAGATAGCTTAGGTGTAGGAAGTAGGACTACAAAACGATAGGTACCCGGTTCGATTCCCAGTAGAAGCAAAGTGAGAAAACAAAGTTGTTAAAATATTGTAAAAATAAAAAAAAAATAAAAAAGGACAAAATAAAAAAAGGACATAATATTTTTTCATTTTTTTTAATCTTACAATCAAAACATTTTAAATTTAAAGTGAAACACTTTTAAAATAAAATGAAATTACTTTGAAAATAAAGTGATATTCAATTTTGATTTGACATGCAGCAATTTTAAAAGTACAATAAGCACTTTAATATTTCCACTATTGATTGAATTAAACGTCAACGTATATGGAGCCAAATCATCAAATCATATTTGAAAATTTTCATCATAGCTATTATTTTTCATTTTATAACGATTTTTTTCTGAGTGTACAGCATTGGGCCTTCGGGAGTCTGGTCACCTTAGGCTAGATGAGTCGTCTGATTGTCTACAAAACAGTTCCGGAAGACGTATTAACTAGTTGTGTGCCCTCTGTATGTCAAATCAAGCATAAGAGAAAGGCTCATATTCCATGCTTAACGCCCACATAAATTAAGTCTAACAAAAACTATTTTGTCAAATTTTATATCTATAGTCTACTAGTCATAATATTTTCCTGCATAACACCCTCCAATCCCTCATTGTCAACATAAGAAAGAGAACATCATACTCTCATAACTCATAGCACAGAATCCCAATTTGTCTCTAATCCTATTTCCCACGGAACATTTAATAACACTCCTGTAAGCCATCGAATTTTCCGAATTCCAAGCAATTTTTTTTTGCGCTCTCTGTCGAACAAAATATGGAACGCGAAAAACATTCCCAATTAGTCCTGTTTCCGGGGATAATATCCTTTGTTATCTCATCTTTATTATCGTTGTCATCCTCGTCGTCTCCAGCATCCCATCATCATCGTCATCAACAGCCACGACACGGACGTCCTTGTTGTTGTTTCTGTCGTTTGGCATCGTCCCTGACGTCCGTTTCCGTAATTTTGTCCAACAGTTCATCATAGTCGCACATCAGAGTATTATTATTAGTAGGAAGCATATTTCTTTTTTTTTCCTGTGCGCTATGTGCTGGTGCACAGGACTCTTCCTGGTACTGGTATGCGGAAAGCGTTCCCTGAGACGTATACGTATAATACTACAGAGTTGAGATACGTGGGTATCATGTCAATTATCCTTCATTTTTCCGGAAAAAAAGTAGATGAGAAATTTATGCTCTTAAGAAAAGGATATTTCAAGCTTATGATAAGGATTGAATGAGAGACGAGGAGGAAGTATTATTTTTGAGTTTTCATTGTGCTCGAGGTTTTTTTTTAAATAAATCAATTCATAGATTGGAGGGAAAAAAATATAATTTTGCTGGAAGAGTAAATAATAATAAATTGTGAAATTATAGTACCTACATGCATTCAACTATTTGTCTGGTTGTCTTTTGTATTATTCAACCCGTTACTTTGCTGATTGCATGTCATACGCAATTAATTATGAGCGATCAAAAATCTAATTATAGTTTACATAAATGTATTACCATTTCAAACAACTCGCGAAGTCACAGCAACGACCAGCAATTTCAGAATCAGGAATCAAAAATACAGCCGGCATTACCCCCCTAAACCACGCAAATATCGATCGCACATCTGAAGACCTTCCGCTTCTTCTTCCTGCATAATTCAAACCGCACCAGCTAGACAATTCTACTCAATTTTGTATTGCCAATCTTGAATTGCCCATATTTCATCGGTTGGTGCTCCTGCTCAGGCAATAACCACGAACCAGTAAATACCTTTCTTGTAGTATTCGTTATACTCCTAATATCAGGCGTTCACCCATCCGAACAAAGCAATTTCGAAAACACGAGAATTCTACGGCTCTATAAATGGGGTTGCGTTGTCAATAATATTAGAACGTACACACGAAACAAGAAACGAGAAAATGTCCTTTTGGACACGCTGCGCTGCTACGGCATTACGCTATTATATTGCGTGGCACCGTCGAAATCACGTACAACACATGAATAGAACGCAGAACTACGCTCCTTTTATTATCCTCGTGTTATATAGTCCAAAAAGGAGCACTGCAGTATGTCAGTATGTTTGCCTTGTCTATGGCATGTGGAGCGCATAGAATTGTGCGGGGGTTCGCGAAAGATATGATTCAAGCAATCTTGTTTCAGGTCCTTATAGCGTGCTTCTGGATTTCTGATGGCGTGTAAGGATGCTGGGGAACACGGCTTCAGGCATACAATATGATGCCGCATCACATCTCAACTCACTCGCAAAAATGTTTGTTCCTGCGGATAGAAGTGAAAGGAGTGCGGTGTTGTGTAGTTTGTATAAAGGAATTGTATAGCGCACCTCGCGTACCATACATAAAAATATCATGAGCCTTACTGCGAAACACTCTTAGATGTATGCCGAAGAGCTAAAGTCTGTAGAATGTAGACACGGTGGTGTTTTGCAGATAAATCACGTTGCACACTGAAATCATGACCGCAAAAGTATGAAGTGAGTAAATGCAAAACAAAACACCTCCTTAACCCATATAAATGGTGCGGTTAAAAAGGAATGCGAGAAAAAGGAAGAAAGTTCATTTAAATTTAAACTTAATGACGTGCGGCAGGATGATACTTATTCTTCTTGTTATGTGGTTGGTGAATGGTGATATTCAGGGCAGCACGGTGATAACGACTGCCTGACTGAGTGTATGACAACAAAAATGAATGAAAAGGTCGTGGGAATGAATGGTGGCTTTTCGTACGCTGAACTTAATAAAAACCTTTAAGTTGTTGAGTTTTATTCTTCATTGGAAGTTTTATGGCCTCTGATGGATTGCGGGAGGAAATATGGGCGAGCCCAGTATACTCGTGGACGAGGGTCCAACAACGGGAAAGGACGAACGAGGCGAGTGGCAAGGCAAACGTAGCAGCCTTGTAAACCGCTTCCTAAGCAATCAGACACACAGTGCCGAACTTTCGCCGCGAAAACGGCCTCGACTGCACTTATACAAGAGCTATGGATGGTCAAGGGGTCAATCGGCGATCGATGTTGAAAATCATGTCAATTTTTTGCCACTAACCAACTTCAATTCCAGATATCTAACTGGCGCAGTACGGACGTCAAAAACAAAATAAGAAACTTCTTGTCTTTTGAATGTGTAAAAACGTGTTCGTCCCCAACAAGAGATGCAAACCCGCCTTCATTACCGCAGGACGGGAAGACGGGCATGTTCGCATACCCCCTGTGATGCCAAGACATGCTGTTCTTTGCACCCTTCCCAGTTTCGTTATATTGTACTCTCTGCTATGCGCTGGCCACCACACAAGTGCTCCATACGCCAGCATGGGACGTACCACTGCTGTATAAAGCCAGAGTACTACATTTGGTTTAACGGGCTGTCCTACAGGCGTAGAAAACTACGCAGGCTTTCTTAATACGCTCTTCAATATTCAACTTCCAACTGAGCTTCGGGTCTAAAATGACTCCCAAATACTTCGAACTAGTCGATAGTGTGAGTTGCTGTCCGTTAAGTTTTGGAAGGGAAAAAGATGGTATTTTGGTTTTTGTAGTGCACAGCATCAGCTTTGTCTTGCTTGGGTTTACACCAAGGCCACAGCTTGTAGCCCACTTGCTGACTAACCCGAGCGCTCTTCCCATGATCTGACTGATCACGGAGACACATTCCTGATACTATGATCGCTACATCATCCGTATACGCCACTACTTTTATACCTTCCTCGTCGAGTTTAGTTAAGATTTTATTGATCACTACTAGTCACAGTAGCGGAGAGATGACACCACCTTGAGGTGTCCCTCTACAGACGAATTTTGTCATCTGGCTTTTTCCTAAGTCCGCATGAATTACCCTGGTCTTCAGCAGACTCACTATCCATATCCTCCACTCCCGAATCCGCAAGGGCTTCGTGAATAGATTCTATGCGGACATTGTTGACTGTACTCGATGCTGCCCACTACTTCGTGGAGAGCCGTTTCTGTGGATCTACCCCTTACGTATGCATGCTGCGACCTAGAGAGTGCTGAGCTTCCCATGCTTTGCCGAATGTAGGATTGACAGAACTCGATCCAGGCTTGGATTTTTGCTGTTCTGATGGCTTTTTTGTATATTTTCAGACAGTCTTTATATGGCTGCCAAAATTTGTGTTTGTTGCAGATATTGAGAATGACCCGAGTAAGCTTCCTAAGCTTGGATAGGTCATCGTTCCACCATGGCGGAAGAGTTTTCCTACTCCGCTTCACTGGACATGAATTTTTAAAAGCTATTTCCATAGCTTTCTCTAATGCTTCAACTCCCTTGTCCAGCTCCTCCACGGAGCTTATCGAGTGATTTGGGGGACTTGGAAGTTTGTTTTTAAAAATCTGTCGAAACTTTTCCCAGTTTGTGGTCCTTGGGTTCCTGTAAGGCTTTGGAGTCTCCATGGAAACATTTATATTAAAAAGTATCCAGTTATGATCTGAAAAAGAATTAAGGTCAGACACCCTCCATTGTTCCACCTTAAATCTCTCATTATCCGACAAAAGTGTAATATCCAATACCTCCTCCCAGCCTGCGTAATTTTGCGAGCTCGGGAAGACGAAGGTTGGATAGTTTCCCGTATTACATACTGTAAAGTTAGTATTAATGATAAAGTTAAACAGGTCCTCACCTCTTTCGTTTATTTCGGTGCTCCCGCATAAGGTATGTCGTGCGTTTGCATCGCACCCTACCAGGAGAGTAGTGCTCCTCGCAGTGGTGTAGGTTGTCAGCCGCATCAGAGCCTGTCTACCAAAGCAACCTGTAGGTGATCCCTGACCACCCCACTGTACGATTTGACCGACTTGCTTCCAGAATCGACGTACTGTTTTGTTGAAGTCGAGGGTTGGATCGCTCTAATCCTCTTAGCTGCTGGAGCGCCCTGGTCTCAACCTATTCCGCTTGGAATTCGTTTGCTCCTTCAACTTAAGGCGTTCATTATATTCGTCTACCACCCGCTGGTATTTTATTTTGTCCTCCGCATCTTTGCTGTGCGCAATACCCGTCTGTTCATTCTTAGCAATCTTGTTAAGAATGTGTAACGCCTTGTTGTATTGCGCTTTCTGATGCATTCCCGAGGATTTGTGCTTTCTGGATATTGGTTTAGTGCTACCACTTGCAACACCTGATGACGTCGGTTGCACTTTAACCGAGGCTGGAGTACTATGTCTGGTACTCTCAGCCGATGTTGATGTTTTTTCTGAGACAGGGGTACTATGTCTGGTACCCTCTGCCCATTAGCGCTAAGTCGTTAATCACATTATAACAGTCGAATTTAGACCTAAAGGCGGTTCATTCATCGAAGTGAAACTTTGACGAACTAAAGAGGATTCATCTTGACGATTTTTTTTTAACAATGAAAATTAGGAATATTCGGAATGTTAAGCTGTATCCACACTCGATAAAAATTGGCAGTTCGCAAAAAAACTAGCATCGCATCCATCTAGGCTTTTGAATTACAAGCAGGAATCTCACATAACCAAATTTGCATTTTGCAGGTTTCCGTACATTTAATTCTGAGGATTATGTGTATTTAAATTATTATTAGGTTATCCAAACAACTGCCAGTTTCCATCGCTAGCTGCGATAATTTCAAAATTTTGCTGGAAATATCGTTAGTTTGAATTTAAGGCATGATCACCGCCAAGTTGTACAAACTCAACGAATTAATTCAAACGAAAGTTTCCAGACACTGAATTTCAGAATTAAAACTCAGCTATTCCCAAATTTCACAGTGAACTATCTGAGGTTCAATTTGAATTAAGCGCCTTGTCTGAAACAATCCCCTCTTTAGTTTTTCTCTATGCAAAAAAAAAACCTGATATCAGATGGAAAAGGAGGGGTTTCCAGAAAGGTTTCAACGTCTCTAATTTCGTGAGGTTTTTTTGTACACGCTCTTGACCTGCCAAATAGGCGCCCGGAGCGTTGCGCCCTAGGTAGTCTACTTTCGCCTATTGGCGCGCCGCCGGCCCTGGTCTGACATAATTTATTAGCTTAGGTAAAGGCCGAGATCAACACACTATTGCCCAATTACATTCTCATAATTATTATTATTCTGTAGCTAAACAAATTTTTAATTTTTCGAGATCAGACATGTTTCAATACGAACCGACAAATTTGCAACCTCATTTCTAATAGACAGCTAAGCTTATCCAATCGTTGCTTGATGTTGCACCATGGCGGATCGTAAGTACATTTTGTATAAAAAATACTCAAAAACCCCACAAATGGGTAATCGTTAAACATCTGAGTCTCTCACATGGGTCGTGAGTTCCAAAAACACCAAAAACTGAATTGGTTCCCGGTGAGATTCGACCCCACGACCCTGTGCACCGTAGGTATGCACACTAACAACAACACCAGCCAGACTACACGAGTTCACAAAGCCCTTTCTAAAAGTAGCTCCAATGGATTTGGGCTTCTCAAATACCCGGACGGTTCGTTTACAGCGGGTCCCAATAAGACCCTCCAACTTATCCTTAACACACACTTCCCTGGATTTGTCTCTGCAGACAATTGCCACATACCAGGTTATACAGGAGAGCCTGCTAAACGATTAGTGAGTAATATTTGACACTGACTTAGTAAAGTGGGCTATTCAATCCTTTCCAGCGCCCGCTCTAAGGGGGGGGGGGGGCAAGTCGGGCGGTCGCCCAGGGCGCCAAATTTTTGGGGCGGCTTTTTAGCTAGCTAGAAAATATGTGAATATGTGAAAAGCCAGAAGGAAAGATTTAATATCAATTTTCATTCTGTAGTAAACCGTAGACAGGCGAAAAAAAAATGCCGCAAGGCAGGAAACAAATTGACACCGACAAAAGGAATTTCACAACCGCTGAGGCCATTTTTTTCAGAGAGACTTTTATTTGGGTAAAGAAAACGCGTTAAAGCTTACTTAATTTATGAACTGGATCATTTGTTCGCTTCCGAAAATTGTGTTTTAAGGAGGCAAAGTCCTTGCTTAGCTTTGAAGAACCCACGATTGATACAAGGCGCTGTATCAATCGTGGGATTTTGGAATCCTTAAATGCTAAAAAAAAAAGTAGAAGTAATTTTGCTAGCACCCGGTCTTCTCCAAAAATAAAACCGGGACAATTCGCTCAGTTATCCTTTAATAAACCACTAAAATTGTTGTTTATTCTGTTGAATACCAGAGAAATTAATGAATCGCACTAAACACTCAGCATATAAAAAAGTATTTAAAAAAACTCTTCTGTGAGAAATTCCATGGCCAAAGGCACCATTTTAACTACTTTTTTCGATAACTTTCATCCACCTTGCACAGCAGTTAATCTTCAATTTGCCCGATATCTTCGCAAATGCATTGATTCATCAAGCATTCAGAGGACAAATTTTGAGCTACAAATGTGGTGGGCTTCAACAAGATGAAGGCCACTGGACACAGTAACTGAGCCGCAATACAAGAACAGTTCTTCTTAATTTGTTGGTGGACATATTATTATCGGGATTTGGGTAGATTGCTCGATGTGACTAGCTCTGACTTTATTATCCAAGAATTCTCGAGTTGACGCATTTATGAAAAACACACACAAATCCGTCCGTGAAAAGATTCGGCTAATTAAAGTTTATCTATACCAAGAATTGCCGAGCACTACTCCAAACGAGCACCATTCTTTGACACGCAGTTGTACAGAGCAGGGTTTTCCAGAATGTATTTTTGTATTTTACTGGAAAAAAATCTACTCGCTGTTACAACAACCAAGCAGTGGCGTAGATAGGAGGGGAGATGATCTGGGGTCGGGACTATTTTCCCCAGTAGATGGAAAATCGAGCGCTTTCTAAAAATGTTTTTTTTTTTTAATCCTTTTTTCGTAATAATAGCAAATGATACAGTTTAAAACACACTGTTTTCCAACAGGTGGTCAGTGAAAGACCCGTAAGTAGTCCGCGAGATACTATGGGGACTACTTCTGAAAAAAAAAGTATTTAATTGGGAATAATTAAAATAATAGGCATGCGCTTTGAAAGATATTGTAGTATAGATAAAGTACTGAATAATTTCATTGCTAGGTGTGTGGTCGATCTGAAAATGCGAAGTTGCAGACCTTAAGTTAAGTTGCATAAAGCTCGGTGGCCTCAGTCTATACATTGTTCCGATGTTTAAAATTAATCCGGTGAAACCGCATCCATTGAATTATTATCTGACAAAGTTGGGCGCCTTTAATATTCTCTCGTTGATCTTTTGAGCGTGTTTCAACGAACTGTTGCGCGTGGTTCGGCCGAACTTGTTTTTGTGCGTGTTTCGACAAAGCCTTTGTAGAGTCTGCTTAAAATTAATTCAATACTCGGCACAGAGAAGGAATGTCTTGTTTTCTTCTGATATTTGCAACCATTTTTGTCATAAGTTGTCCATTTTGTTTTCTTTCAAAAAATAATAAAAAAGTCTAAAACATTGAAAAATAAAGATTGCTAAATTCCCTTCATTAAAAAATGTGATGGTCCGTAGTGATTCATGGTCAAGCAAAGTAGTCCGCAGTCATTTGCGAGTTGAGAACCACTGGTTCAAAGGAATGGTTAAAATTGTAAATGCGGTAAATGAATGACATATGCCTCCGATATTCATATTTTATTTAGGAAAATCCCATATACTCGTAACTTCGTCGGCAGGCCGCAGCCTTTGACGATAAATGAAAATTGTTCATTTCATTTAGTCACAGTAATTATGTTATCTCCGGAAAAAAGGAGCTACTCTGGAGACCATCAATGGCAGCCAATAACGTATTGTTTTGTAAAATGTAAAGTCACCTTAATTTTCCTGGAAATTTTATGACGGATTCTTGGTTTAAGAGAGTTAGTCGAGCATATGCCACGATGCCACTAAGATATGTTGAAATCTTTGTAATGGCTTGTTTTCCACAACGTTGGTTTTAACTATAATGTAAAATTAACGAATTTTTCAACTGGCCAACATTTGTATCAAGAAGTTTTTTGAAAGTGTTAAGACCAGTATACGCTGGCAGTTATCCACATTTAAGCCAAGATAGTAACATAGCACAAGACGAACATTTTAAAAAGGATCATTTTTATATATCCCTGGGGAGGCCGGAGCGCGCTTTGGTATTTTTTTACGAAATGTGTTTAATTAAATAGTAAAGAACTAAATTTATATAAGTTATTATAAAAATACGAAATAGAAAAAAATATGTGTGACCATAAAGGAGGGGGGGGGGGGGGTAATCCCATTTATGCCCTCTTATATATGCGACTGCAACCAAGAGCTGCCAAAATCACTCGATTCTATCTAATCTACTATAAATCTGTCTAGTATAGTACTGAAGGGGCGGCAAATTGTCCTCTTGCCCGGGGCGGCGTAAGCGCTAAAGCGGGCGCTGATCCTTTCACAAATCGAAGGCCGCGAGGATTGATGAAGTGAGTGGAGTATGTCATTCTCTCCTTCAAAACAGCCAGAATATTGCCAAACTTGCCACATCTCACTGCTCTGCTCAGAGCTATAGCTATTATAGCTGATATATCTCACTTACTTGGGGGAAAGTTAATGTAATATTCATCCCCAAGAAATGTAACAAACCTAAGGACTTACGAACGTCCCACCGGCCATCAGTCTAAACTCCTTTCTTCTCAAAACGATGGACTGTTTAGTTAACCTACACATCTGATGATAAGGAACAAACCCTTACATGACATTCAATTTGCCTATGTAACGAACAAGTCGACTGTGACGGCGCTTCACAACCTCGTCAATACTATTAGGAAATCTTAGATGTCTTCGTAGACATCGAGGATGCCTTTGACAACAGTATGGCTACAATTCCATTGTTAGAGTACTCGATATGAGGGGGGTTCCCTTGCAGACCATTAGGTGGATCGATACAATGCTGAAAGACAAGGAGATTCACTCATCGCTAGGAGGTCACACTGTTAACATCGACGCCATCAAGGGTTGGCCTCAAGGCGCTGGTGGTAGATTAATTGCTCAAGTAGCCAAAAGCGCAGGGTTTCTTCGCCATAGGCTACGCTGACAATATCACTATTGTGGTCAGGAGAAAATTCGAGTCCGTTATTACTGATTTGTTGTTTGTTGTAGTCTGGCTGGTCTAGCGGTTAGTGCGCGCACCTTCGGTGCACAGGGTCATGAGTTCGAATCTCATCGTGGTTCATGGTGTTTTTCGAACTCACGAGCTTGTGACGGACTATGATCTCACTCAGATGTTAAACGAGTACCCATTTATGGGGATAAATAACACTGCTGAGCGTGATGCTGATCTCATTACCTCAACAAAAAGCAGATAGGTCTTGGTAATAGGATGTCACTAACACATCCTGCGGCCTTAGTCCAATGTTGGATTGTCGCGCCTGTTTTTTATTTTTATTACTGATTTAACTGCCTCGACCCAAACGGTAGTCAACGGATGGTGCACCGTAACACGGCTTAGTATAAACCTACACAAAACAGTTATAGTGCCATTCACAAGAAACTCGGCCCTGCACGTGAACTAATCTGATAAAAGGGGCTCCTATTTTCTATTTCAAAGAGGCTAAATGCCTTGGCATCACACTCGATGGTACACAACGCAACACCACCAAAAGCTGTAATAAACTCCAACGACTTGCCTGTTTGGACATCACTGGTGCTTTTAGTACTACCTCCATCGTTTTCGTACGGAAAACTGCAGTTCTCTCTAAATCCCTGATCCGGTGAAATGGGCTAATGGCAACCAGTGTATTGATCCTAGAAGCATCATTGCTCTAAGACCGATCACGGTGTAGGTGTTGAGACGGAGTGTCTGTGGAGCACATTTCACTATTTGCACTTACAGACAGCCAGGCTGCAATCAAGGCGCACAAGTTTGGATCGAAGTTGGTCGGCGAGTGCTTTGACCTCCTTCAGGATCTCTGCCTTCGTAACTCTGTTTCAATATATTGGGTACCGGCTTACATAGACGTGTTGAGGGAAGTGAATATGCGGACAAACTAGCAAGAGTGGGTTCATCCTCTCTACTCGTCGGTCCTGAGCCCCTCTCTGGAATAAGGTAGAAAGCTGCTGGAGGCGTGATTGGTAACTAACCATCATGCCTCAGGCTGAGCTACTGGATGAACCATCCTGACCACTACCGACTTGCTAAGGAGCAGGTATTTGCCTTCAGCTATTATCCAATATTAAGTGTCTACGCAGAACAAATTGAAGACTTCTTGTAGGTTTTCTTTAAGGTCATTTTTGGCTCTGCTACCATCTTCATAAAATTGGACTATCGGAAGAAACCGTCTGTCGTCTTTACCTGGAGGAAGACGCAACCTACAATTTTATTTGTCTACCTTTTTGGTAGAAGTGCCCACCGCATTGGTTAGGTCCTAAGCATATTATTATTGTTATCTATAGAGCTTGTACACTGAACAAATCCTGGGGATTCTAGATTAAATGCATAATATATTTAGTGATTCATCTTGAATTTCACCTGAAAGTGTCTGCAATACAAAAATGTCAATATCACAGTAGAGGCCATATAGGCTTGTTCCATTTTGCCGTCAGTATACCGACTTCAATTAGAACGATGAGGATCCCTTGATAGCAATATGAAGGGATGTATTCCAAAGCTAAGGCATTTAGCCTTCCGTAGCTTATCTATGTGCGGAACACTGTTAATAATTTACGTCGATAATGATTACTCAGGACGTATTTCTTTTAATTTTCTTCAATCATATATTCAATGCTAACGAAGAGTGAAGTACATCAGTATATCCGCGAGCTTTTAGCATACTACTTCGTGGCTCCTGAGCGTTCATCAATCTTTATTATAGAACGAAATGCGATGCTAATCTGTGTGTCGACTTCAATGAGTCTCTGTTCTATTAACGTTCATCGTATAGAATTATAGTTTGATCCTCGACCTTTGTCTTTCTATTATTGATTTTTTTCTAGGTTTTACCGACCAGACCCCTGTAAGCCCCCCTTTTTGTTAAACCTTTTTCGAAAGCCTCTATAAGCGGTCTTAGTAAAATATCCACAAAATAAAAACATTAGGACAGATTCCATATTAAGTACCAACGACCTTTCACTTACATTTTATAAAATTAAACATTGTTTCTTCCAAAATGTTTCTCGAATTTTCTAATTGGAATAACCAAATGTTATTGTTTGTTCTTTAGAAAATTCGATAGTAGTACCTATGTGGGTCTAGTTAAAAATCATCCCAAATCCCAATCCCAAAATTATCTCAAAATTGATCCATTCCAAGTTTAATGTTTTAGTGGAAATAACTAAAGCGAAAACATGTTTCAAACTATCTGTAAAGGAATTGCCGTTAAGTGGAATGTTTTGGTTTTGAACATGGGTGGATTGGTTGATTGGATGGATCATAACGGTATTTTTACCAATTCTATGGATGGCGTTGTTATAGTCCCAATGCGGAACACTCTGTATAGCCGCTGCAGTTACCTGGATAGTAACGCCAGTTGATATATGGATAAGGACTATGCTGGACAATGTGCGTTATTACCCAAAAGCCTAAACTGATCAATTAATAACTTTTCGTAGGGTATAATAAAGCGCATTTCAATAATAACCTAAATATCATAAGAGTACTTCCACCATATCCATATTTGACACAGACAGGCATTATCAATTAAAAAGAACAATAATCCAGTAAAAATGAATATGTCGATAACTACCTACCTAATGTCGCTACCAATTAACGCCTCGATGCTATCTGTAATTACAATGTAACCAGAGTTGTGTTTACAATTGCGTGTTACTGTTCAAGCATTCTTCACCGCCACCATTTTACCACTCGTGTTATGCTCGGGATAATATCCCTTACACATATAGAGGCAAGGCACACACGCCTTCCCCCTTTCGTTACATATCGTAAAGTTTGAAACCCTCAGATATAACAGAACGACAAACGTCCAACGAAAAAAAAATCCGCTTTTCTAACTTCTTCATTTCCTCAACAGACCCTTCCGCCGGATATACGGCCCGGAGCGATCCACCGACTATATTTATAACGTGGACGGTCCTTTTCAGCGTTTTTGGTCGAGCGCGACTCTACGTTAACCTTTAACGCGCGTGGGAAGTGTTTACACATCGACATGTCAACCTGAACACCCCCAAAACATTAAATTTTAATGTGCACTCTTCTCTATTCGAGGACTAATGAGCTTTTATGACTCAAACCGTTTCCCAAAGCACCCCGCGCCTCGCGCTTCGGAAATTATTAAAATATTCAGGTAAACTACACTCTACAGGGGGTGAGACATGAATGTGTAGTGACTATACACGGTGAGCTAGTCCGCCTATTGACACGACCTCGAGTCCGGAGAGGAGGGTGTGGAGAGGTCATTATGTGACGAAGTGACTATATAGGGTAGGCTTGCACCACCAGGACACAAAATGGGTTGGGAGCCTGGTAGACTTCCCGTTTCCGGAATTTTCAGCCACCAGGCGTTCGACGGTAAGGCAAACATGTATAATGGGGAATTGAACCAATTACTGTAAAGTTGTAATATAATTTCGTATTACGTCGAGGCCTAAAACAATTTAAAGTTAATGCAAATGGGTTTCGAATGGAATTTGCTTATGGAAACTTACCGGGAATATACATACGCGCGAGTCCTGGCGCACAGACAGTACCCATGGCTTAATTGTATTTTGGCATGTTACGTTGTTGACACAATTGAAAGTTTTAGCGCGGGCAAAACGAACACGGAAATTGGTTGTGATCCCATTAGATCGGACTATTTTGTATACTGGTCGGATTAAATTGTGAAATAGTTTAGTGTGGAACGTATTATAAGGATTTATCGTGGGGAGTTTTTATTAAATTTGTAATTTAGCCGATTTTTTGTTGGGTTGTATTCGTTAATTTATTGTAACCGTTAATCTTATAATTTTTTGGTTTGGATTATTGTCTCTCCATAATTTCCGTATAATCATATTTTCCCGACAGAGTAGGTAGAAGCTGTTGTATGTATCGTATACGTGGATTCGAACTCCAAACGCTGTGCGCCGAAATCGAATGCGCTAATTACAACACCAACGACACTATATCAAGAGACGCGAGAACGTATCGCCCGCCAAAGGAAAAAAAACGAAAGCGAACAAGTCTATGATTACCGAAGACAGCTTGCTTTTTTGTTTGACAAGGCCACAGCCTTCCAAGCAACATCCCCCAAAAAAGTGTTATTTACCAAAATATGCCACATATCCTGTTCTAATGCCTTTCCAAAAAAAAATCTTCGGTCGGCACAATAACGGACTTAAGCGAGTAACCCAATTTCAGACTGGAGTCTACAGTTGCAGAAAGACTTGCTTCTACTGTCCCGTGATGGGATTGGAATGAATGATCCTCTGGTGGTCCTTCTAAAGAATCAATGTCTTCCATTTAGATAAGTGGATGGAATAACGGTAAAATAATAGGTAAAGTTAACAAAAGATTTTCAACAATTGCGTATTTCGGCTCATCGCATTGACAATTTCTTAAAACACACTGCGACATTGGGACACGGTGACATTGGGCTATTGGGACACTGGGAGACTAGGATCTTAGGGCAGTGGGAAATTAGGAAATTAGGAAATTGGGACATTAGGACATTAAGACATTGGCGCATTAGGCACACTGGGAAACTGGGACGTGGGCACATCGGGATATTGGGGCATTGGGACATCGGGATATTAGGACAATGGGACAGTGGGGTATTGGGACATTATGACACTGGGAGACTGGGACATTGGGGCACAGGGATGTTAGGATATTGGGATATTATTATGACCTTGGGACAATAGGACAATCGGACATAGGGAAACTGGTACATAGGAACATTGGGCCACTGAGATATCGGGATATTGTGACATTGGGACATCATGATATTGGGACATTGGGGCACTGGGATATTAGGACATTAGTGTCATTAGGACATTGGGACATTAGCACATTAGGACGGATATTGGGACATTAGGTACACTGGGGAAACTGCGACGTTGGGACATTGGGCCACTGGAACTTCGCGATATTGGGACATCGGGATATTAGGACATTGGGACATTGGAACATTGGGATATTGGAACATTGTGACATTGAAACATTGGGATATTGGGAAATTAGGACACTGGGAGACTGGGACATGGGGGCACTGGGATATTAGGACATTATGACTTTGGGACAATAGGACAATCGGATATTGGGACACTGGTACAGAGGGGCAATGGGCCACTGAGAGATCGGGATGTTGTGACATTGGGACATTGGGGCACTGGCATATAAGGACATGTGGACATTAGTGTCTTGGGTCATTAGGACATTGGGATATTAGGGCATTAACACATTAGAACATTGGGACATTAGGTGCACTGGGGTAACTGGGACGTGGTAACATTGGGCCACTGGGGGGGGGGGATATTGGGACATCCGGATATTAGAACATTGGGACATTGGGATGTTGGCACATTGGGATATTGGAACATTGGAATACAGGAACATTAGGGTTCTGAGATACAGGGACATGGGGGCACTGGGATATTAGGACGTTGGGATATTATCACCTTGGGATAATAGGACAATCGGACTTTAGGACACAGGCACATAGGGACATTGGGCTACAGAGACATCGGGATATTGGGACACCGGGATATTGAAACATTGGGGCACTGCGATATTAGGACATTGGAACATTGGAATATTGGGATATTGAAATACATATTGGGACATTGGGAAATTGGGACATTAGAATATTGAGACACTGGGACATTGGGAGATTGTGACGCTGGGACATTTGGATATTGGGACATTAGGTACACTGGGGAAATTGGGACATGGGGACATTCCCAATTAACAATTTTGCTCTGATAACACTCTACAAGAGTCTTACAAGAGCAAGCATCAAGACACCAACTCTTGAAATTTAACTCTTCAAGAGTAGAGTACTATAAGATCCTGATAAAACTCTTATAAGTATTAACTGACGCACTTTCCAAGAGTTATTTTGGTCTTGTAGCAAGAGTTAAAATCTCATTATAGGAGATTCACATGTCTTATAAGAAGGCTTTAAAGCTTCTTATTGGAGTAAATGTTTACTCTTGTAAGAGTCTCAAAACAAATACTAGACACTTGTTATAAGACGCAAGCTCTTCTAATAGATGTAGCGAAAAAGAGTGCGCATGATATTGCCACATTCGTTATCTTTTTTTGTCAAATGTAAGTAGATATAGCGAGATCGCCTATTAATTGTCATGGTGTTACCTCAACTAAAATGAAATTTTTCACCTAGATATTTGCTTCGCAAAACTTTGTTTTTTTTCCAGAAATATGGGTTGACATTTTAATGCGATTAAAATTTTATCGTTGAATATTTCTATTTTGCTTCGAAAAATGGCAAAGCCCCCTAAAAATAATCAACTTTTTTAATTTTTTTTTTTTAATTTTAGAGGAAACACAATATATTTATCTACTGCTGATAACTAGTACAACATTTTATTGACAATTCTTTTCATCTTCAAGAATAACTAAATTTCAATTTTGGCATGGATATACACATAATAACTCTTCAATTCAAATTGTTATCTTACTCAAAACCACAGCCATTGACGAAATCTTCATACAAAGCTAAAATTCTAATAACAAGAGGGCGGCTCTTTTTACTATACTTAAATTCTTATTGTAAGAGGGCGGCTCTTTTTACTAGAACGAAATTCTTATTACAAGAGGGCGGCTCTTTTTACTAGAACGTAATTCTCATTGCAAGAGAGTGACTCTTTTTATAATAACTAAAGTCTCTCTATCCTAATTTAATTCTTTTTACTAGCGCCATTTCTGCTTCGAAATTCTCCATCAGTTTTCCCACGGCACTCTGTCCTGGGGAATATGTTGGTACATATGTGAAATATACGAGGATTCTCCAACAGAACATATGAAAGAACGAATTCTGACGGAAATTTTATGTTGGTCGTCTGTGATAATCCCATTGGACAAAATTTCTTTCAGTTCATCCACATCGTATAAACTTTTCAAGAATGTTTGGTTTTCCTGGGCCACTATAAATACCGATAACCATTGGTTGGATATGTGGTTCTTCATGAAATAAGATTGGCCAAAATTCCTCGTTTGAAGTGAAAATTCACGTTTCCCATACCAAACCTTACCCCAGAATGATCAACACTCTCACTCTTTCTTATAATTTTGTTCAACCTTTCGTCGAAATGCGGACGATCGCTTATATTTTTTACAGTCGAACGACATGTTCCCTTCAAATGTCAGACTTGACAGATTATGCTTAGTTCCTTTGACATCAATCGTCTACTCACAACACTCTTCTTATAGGGGTTTAAGTATACCTTTTTTATATAAGTATTATAATAAGACGTTAAAGATTAAGTTTTTTAAAACGCTCTCATTATAAGAATCATAAGAATAAACTTCTTGAAGGAATATTTTTATAAGAGGTTAAGTCTTGAAGAGTTAAAGTCTCACTAAAAAGTCTTTGTGAGAGTTGATGACAACAAAATATGACCTTGTAACAAGAATACGACTCTTCAAGAGTAATAAACTTATAATAAATGTACTTAAAGAATTTATTTGAATCTTGCTACTAGAGCTACATTATAAGAGTGGCAAAGAACCTTACTAGAGTCTTATGAGAGCTTTTTCCAGTTCACAAGAGCTAAATTCTTAAGAGTTTGTTAGTTGGGTTGGGACAGTGGTACATTCGGATATTTGGCTATTGGGACCTTGGGACACTTGGCATACTGCGACATTGGGACACTGACCACTGGGACATTGGGATATTGGGACATCGGCATATTGGGACACCAAATTACTTTAGGAAGTGGTCCTGTACATTTCAACTTCTCCAGCATTTACACCTAAAACAAAATTACATATGAGCGGCGGATTGGAGTGATATGTATTCTTTTTGCGGCAGATGAATTTTTCTTTTCTTTCTTTTACAACTTTGTTGTTTTTGGTCAGATTTTTAATACTAGCGTTGTTATTAACTTCGGAGGCAATAATAGGCTTTTATCTTGCTTATTATAGAAACACCGAATGCAGACATTATTTTGTATTGAATTATCAAACACAATTTTGAAGTGAATGAATAATTAAGTAATCTCTTTTAATTTTTTAAGTAAGATTTAAATATTGCATACATGGTTTATAAAAAAAGCACATCATTTCTACAGTCTTTCAAAAATCACCCCAAGCTGTCTCTATATTTCAAAAATTCATCCAATTTCATTCCCGGAAGTGTTTAGTCAGTCCCTTGCCTATGTACGAGTACATCCACTTCATGGAATAAAAGAAAATCCAGACACACAATTCCACGCAGACTATTATCATTAGTAACCTTCGTGATTTCCATCATTTTTGACATTCACTTTGCGCGCCATAATGTTGTCAACAAATGAAAACGGAAATATAAAATTCCAATGGCGCGAATGAATGATGAACTTGAGACTGAATGACAAGAGAATGACACCGCCGAAAAAAAAGGAGGCAATGTGCCAGCAGACAGCAGGATGCTCTTCCTCCCCCACGTACGTACAATAATTTTGGCAGCAGCATGGCATTGAATCGACAGTGAATGGAAGCAGAATGGTTTCACATTTACGCGTAATATTTCGGAGGGATTCAGAAAAAGCGTAATTACTCTTCATTTGATTTGTTTAGTGATTCCTTCGTCTTTTGGGCTTGAATTTTTTTTCTGTCTGCTCAAGGTTGTGCTAAATTTTTCAATTGGTTTATGAAAAATGAACACGGATATTTTTTTTAGGAGGGTGGAAATTGAATGCAAGAATTTTTTTTGCGTTGGTGTGTAAGTCTGTTTATTGTTTGGTATTTTTATACCCTTCGCTCATAAAGTGAAAGGGTATATTAACTTTGTCATGAAGTTTGTAACGCATTGAAGGAAACATCTCCGACCATGTAAAAAGTATACATATGTGATCAGCATGACTTGGGGAGTCGATTGGGCGATGTCCGTCTGTCCGTCTGTTGCGACGCGTTTTACTCGGCCAATTTAAAAGCTATGAAGCTGAAATGTTGCACAAATGCTTCTTTTTGCTGCAGGCAGTTTGTATGTTTGAATCGGTAAAATAGGACAATGGGGTCATGGGGCTGCCATACAAACCTTCTTCTTTAGGTAGAGAGAAAGGAGACGTCATCGCCTCGCCAAAGTCTCTTCTTTTTTATTGAGCTGAAATAAATTGTTTCCAATTAACAATGCTTCTCTCTAGTTCCTGTCAACCCCTTGTGGGGCTGTTCTGTTTTGCGCCAACGGCGCTAGCTGCGACCATGTAAGGTTTAGCGTTTTCGCTTCGATATAGTTACCGATCTTCTCCGTCTGTTCCTTGGCCGCCCAACACGGCCAAGGACGTAGCCAGGATTTTGTTTCGGGAGGGGTCCAACGGAATTTTCAGACGCGCGACAAATTTATTGTTGAAAAAGTGGATACACTAAATATTAGACTGGTATATTGTGAAACATTGAGAATAGCTGGAACCGCGTAACCTGACTTTTTAGTGTAATTATAACCATGATGAATGAAAAGGATGTACCAGTGCCTTTTGCAGAACGCATCATTATTTGTTTTTTAGTCAAAGCAAATATAAAACCCGCGGAAACTTACCAAAAGTACTAGAGAAGTTCCAGAATGAGTGCCTCTCTAAAACCCATGTGTATGAATGTTTTGAAAACGCCGAAATGTTAAGGGAAAGTTGCCACGTGCGCGCCACCTAGTGTCACCGATGAAAACGCCACCGTTGAAAAAAACTCATTGTGGAAGACCGACAAAGTAGTGTACGCTACATGACTGGGGAGTTGGGCAGAAACGTAAGTAGTATTGGGAAAATATTCATGAGCGGCTAGGCTACCGAAAATCTCAGGCAGATGAGTGCTAAAACCTCTGAATATTAAGTATAAATTCTGGCGCTCGGAAGTTTGTACACATCTTATACAGCATTGAACGAATTGAGAAAGTTCCATTGAAAGTTTCAAAAGCAATGAAAAAGTAAAATTGTTTATGCGAGAATGGGTCCGTGAAAAGCCGCGAGATTTTTACGAAAAAGATATCCAAAAGCTTGCCGGAAGGTGGCGAAAATGCATACAGTGGTGCAGGCACGTAGCCAGGGGAGGGGTCCATGGGGTCCGGACCCCTCCCGAAATGTTTGCAGAAATTATCGGAGTCAGCGTTTTGATAACATAATTTTGAAAAATATTGACGTCTTCTTAGCTCCGCTATTTATTTAGACATCATTACTCATTCACCTAAATAGCAGTCGATTTCAGAGTTTAATCAATACCTATTTTCAAATTGTTAGCTTAGTTGAAAGTGCCACTAGTATAGTGATTCGGCTGAACACTACTAATTATGTGTAGAAAATTACTATTCGCATTCGGTACAGAATTCTCGTTATTATTTATCCTAATTTGCCTAAGAGTTTGGTGTTTTGAACTTTCCGCTGCTGATGTCCTAAATGTTGCTAAGAAATAATTTCAGAACACGATGAACAATAGTTTAGCCTGAGCATTGCTAGAAAATCCAGAATGCAACATAGTCGAGATTTCCAGCTTACACCTATGGCTAAATTAATATATTAGTCATTTGAAAATGTGCATGGGATAGGGTGGGCAGACATCTCTCTTTAGGTGGATATGTCCTGCTTTTACACTCTGTGCTCACCATTCCAGCCCAAATGCCACGAACTTAAGTTCTAATCCCAGATTTCTCCCCACGATTCCTTAATAAAAAACAACCGCAGATAGAAAAACAGCCTCGCCACATTTCGAAATATTCCAAATACAACTTTATAACTTTATTGGTGTCAGGGAAACTCGGCATTTAAATCATGCTGATGACCAACATTGTGAAACATGCAGCCACAATCAATAATTTGCCCTATTATTAGTTGGAAACGGTGGCGCAACAACGGGAGGGGTAGACCGAGAAATTGTGAAAGGAAAATATGAAAATAAGAACTATACAAGTTTGAGTTCTGCCTGCCAGTGATCCCAATGTTTTTTTTTACCTGGGAAGATATTAGCTCAACATCAGCCCAGATTTTGTTTGTGCATAAATTCCTTTTTTGCATTTTCCATGCCTTTTTTCTAAGATCCGGCTGCGCGCCTTGATCTAACTTGTAGATCGTTGTGACATACATTTAAACCCTCCCTCGTCAACCACAATGCTGTAAAGAGTGATTCTCGACTTGCATTCTTACGACGCTAAAAAAAAACGAAAATTTGCATCGAAAATTATTGTGAATGCAACGGAAACTATATAGAAACACCACCGTATAGCATAATTACTGGAAAATAGCACCATCATCAACTTGCGACAGCAGCTTCAAATGTCCAGTAACATGGGTGGCCTTAGCCATTTCCAGGATAAGATCCAAGTTGTGCCACTGGTTGGAGCTCTAATATATATATTTTTTCTAACGATGGACCCTAGTGAAATAACCATAAATTTAAATCTTCCTTTCGGTGCTCCTAACAAACCCCGAAAAAGCCTTTCCCTTCTTTTTAATTTAGAATCTTCGCTATTAAATACTGTACCGTTCTAGCAAAAGATCTCCATAAACACATATTTTACAAAATCACACTGTTCATTTCGAAAAGGACTTCCCCTTAATTTCTTTCGGGACACATGGAATCTTGTAGTCATTCTTAGTGTACTACCCTGTTAATAACCCTTTACGGCTTAGTGTTGCATATCTGCAACATAACGGAAAATCGATCCTAGAAAGTATCCTGTTAGAATTTGTTGCACTAAAATGTCTTATTCTCGTTCGGCAATAAGTGCGAAGTAGTTTTGATTTTTCTTTGGAAATATTTCTTGCATTTGAACATAAATTTTCAATAATTTATATTTGTAGATCATTACAAAAACATGATCCGAAAAAAGAGCGTTTCTGCTCTGAAAATTATTGATAAAGCTACTTTTTGGAGAATAAGAATACAGCAAGCATGGCTTAAATATTTGCTGCGCAGGTACAATTCAGCGTTAGTAAAAATTATAGAACATGCTTCAACTTATTACCCGTCTGCTACTTTGTATGAATATCTCATTAAATTCTCTGTTTTAATATTTTTAGAATAAAATCTAGCTTTTTGTGAAATAAAATACTACTTTCTAAAATTTTTAAAACAGATTTAATCCGGCAGTTTCTTCAATTTTCGAATCATATTAAATTATATTATTAGTATGTATATTATTTAACTTTAATTTGTTCCGTATTTTAGTTGAATAATGTATAATTTCTTTAAATTTGTTGAATAAATACACTATTTTATTCAATGCATTTTCCGCTTGGAACGCAAAAAATAAATGACGGATTAGCATAATGTTGCAGATATGCAACATAGCAAATTTTGGGCCCTTAAGCAACGAATTCTTAAGCAGGATTCTTTTTACTATTTTTTCATCGCTCTATATGACATAACTCATCGATTTTCAACTATAAAATCAATTTTCGTGATTTTGAACCGTAAAGGGTTAAAATTAACCTAATAACACAGACCATAATTTCAATTTAAAGGTTGAAATCGTTTTCATCAAATTTATAGAAAACAAAAAAATAGTACGGGGGGGGGGGCAATATTTGGACCCCTCCCGAAACAAAATCCTGGCTACGTCCCTGCAGTGGTGTAGGGGAGACTAATTAGAAAAACTAATTTTTACCATTTGTATCTTTAAAATTGTTTTGCTTCGTTAAAACTTGAACGTTTGGTCATAAAGAAAGGCTTCACTTCATAACTATAACTTGCACAGACTATTAAGGCAGGCGTATATTCCGTTTTTCAATAAAAGTAACAGATGCAAACTCTCACTTCATTCTTTATCTACGGGCTTCATGTACCTTTATATCTCCGCGATTAGCTTAGCCGAGCGAGAGCTAAGCTTCCGTTTAGTCCAACAATCGCCATGCGCAAAATATTTGGGAGCTTATCTTTCACTCGATCCAAAGGGCCGATAATCTCATGTAATTATTTTTGTTTTTATAAAAAAAAACACAAGTAATCACGTACCTACCTTAAAAAATAAAGCTCTGTTTAAAGACTATTTTATCGCATTCTCTATTTTTGTAGCAATGCTCAGAACCTGCGCAGCGGAAAGTTTAAAGTTCCAAGCTCGCATGAAAACACGTCCATACGTCCAATAAATAAAATCAGAGTGAATAATAATTTTCGACAACAGACATTTTTTGCATAGATTCCGCGCAATTTATTTTGAAGGGTTGTGTTCAGAGAAGTGCGTATTGATATTCGGATTTATCTAGTTTTGAAAAAAAGCCTCCCTTAAACCAATTTTCCATGTCGGATATTTTTTATGATGTTCAGTCCCACAGAATTTAGAGAAAAATATATTACCACCTGAATATTTTCATATTTTAAAAATTCCGTTATAATTGAAAACATTTCGGGAGGGGTCCGGACCCCATGGACCCCTCCCCTGGCTACGTGCCTGAACACGGCGTCTTGCTCCGTAATCCTGTGGATTCCAGTTTAGAGCCTTTTTTGCAACGTTTTTGGGCCCCCTTCGGAAGGTGTGACCTATCCATTGCCACTTAAGTCTTTTAATCGAAGTGCCTATCCTTTCGTGGTCGGTTATAGTAAGGAGATCCTCGTTCGAAATGATCTCCGGCCAACGAATAATTAGGATGCGTCGTACACACTGATTGTCAAAAGTTTGCAACTTATCAGTGATCTCTTTAGTCACCTTCCAGGTTGAAAAGCCATATAGCAGAATGGATTTCACATTAGAATTGAAGACAAGTAGTTTGGTGCGTCTGGAAATATTGTTGTTTAGCCAGAAAGGAGTCAAATTGAAGAAAGCCGCCCTAGCCTTGTTTACCCGTGATTTTACATCAGCATCCGCTCCACCATTTGCTGTAACTACGCTCCCGAGATAGCAAAATTCATCAACTTTTTCGACTGCCTGTCCCGAAATCCAAATTCCGCTTTGCCCACCTGGATATGTGCTCAAGAACTTAGTCTTGGCAGCATTGATTTTCAGCCCCGCATTACGACTCGCCCAATTTAGAGCTTCTGTCATTTAAGCGACATCATCAGATGTTGAAGGTGATCGAAAAATTTCCATCTGATACCTTTGTTACGATGTAATTGGAGTGCGGAGCCGAGTACATCACTAATGGCAACAAGGAAGAGAATAGGTGACAAAATGCAGTCTTGCCTCACTCCACTGTGCACCTCAAAAGGATCTGAAAGCTTGCCCTTATGCAGGACGTGACATTGCGCTCCATTGTAGGATTCCTTGATGATGGAGATTATCTTATCTGGAATATTTCGTCTCCGTAAGGCATCCCAGATGTAGAGACGATTAACGCTATCGAAGGCTTTCTCAAAATCGATGAACATGAGATGTAATGGGGATCTCCACTCCGCGGATTGCTCGATGATAATACGGAGGGTGTTAATGTGGTCGCTACAGGAAAACCCTTCGCGAAAGCCAGCTTGTTTATCATTCAATGTGTCCTCGATTTGGTCCTTGATTCGTCCTAAAACAATCTTAGCCATATAAGCTTGGAAACAGCAGGAAGTAGGCAGATCCCACGCCAATTATTGCAATTCTTCAAGTCACCTTTCTTCGGAATCTTCATAATTACGCCCTTTTTCCACTCGCTGGGAAGAGTTTTAGTTTCCCAACACTGTTGGATTAAGGAGAATATCTGCTGAAGCGACAATATTTGCCTTCAAGAAATCAGACGGAATTCCATCAATCCCAGGGGCTTTACTGGCGTCCATTGATTTTATAGCGTCTATTAGTTCCTTTTCGGATGGTGGACCGGAACTAATGCCGTCTATTCGAGGAACGTCTTCTGCTGGCAATGAAGTTGCACTTGCAGGCCCGAAGGTGTTATTAAGGACCTCTAAAAAGTGTTCTCTCCATCTTTGCAGCTGTTGTTCTTCGGTAACGAGCAGAACACCTTCCTTATCTATCACAGGATGTTCCGTTAGTAGAGATCTGACAGTTAATGGCTTGATAAGCTTGAAGAGTGTTCCACTGTCACCGGGGAGCGCCGCATTCTCTGCCTCCTTCGCAAGCGCGTTGATATTATTGCGCTTATCACGCCTTACACTCCTTTGAACGCCTTTTTGTAGCGAACGGTATTCAGCTCTGTATCGTTTCTTAGCTGAATCATCAGCAGCTATGAGTTAACTTACTCTTTAACTCTCTTGCGTGCTGAGATAAGAGACCAAGTGGAGTCTCTAATAAATGCTCTCCTACCGCGATCCAATCGTCCTAAAATTTCTTCGCCACACGAAATAAATGAGTCCTTAGCGACTTTCCATCTATCGTCAATTGTCGGATTCTCATTTAGTGGTGGTGCATTAGCCTTTTCGCGCAAAGCGGTGGAGAACGCACGCTTGGTTGATGGAAGTTTGAGCTTCTGCACATTATATCTATGGCAAATATTTGCACCGTTAGGACGCTGGATTGCTGCCGTTCGTAAGCGCATTTTTGCGATGACAAGATGATGGTCACTGCCAATATGAGCACCACGTTTCGCCCTAACGTCTAAGACACAGTTTCTCCACGTTTTGGAAACAGCAATATGGTCAATCTGGTTCTCAGTTCTGCCATTCGGAGAGGTCGATAAGTGGCAATCTTTGTGTTTAAACAGAGTTGAATGACGAGCTGACGAGAGTTACAAAACTCTATAAACATCTCGTCCTTCTGATTTCTGTCGTCTAACCCATGATTTCCCATAAGGTGTTCCAATCCTTGGTTATTTGTCCCGACGTTAGCATTGAGATCCCTCATTATGATTTTAATGTCACCTCTGGGAGCCCTATCAAAGGTGTCGCCAAGTCTTTGGTTGAAAACGTCTTTGTCAGCTTGATCAGCTGGTTCGGTCGGTGCGTAACACTGAATTATTGTGATATTTCGTACTCTGGATTTGAATCGGGCGGTGATAATACGGTCGGAAACTGGTTTCCAATCGATAAGGGATCGACGTGCATCCCTAGTCAAGAGGATTCCGACTCCTGCCAGCCGAGAAGCATTTTGGTCATCATTTCCATAGTACAATAAAACAGTGTTAGAGCTTGGTGATAGAGTCGCTCCTGATCCGAGCCATCTTGTTTCGCTCAGTCCTAATATAGCGATGTTATACGCGGTCATTTCCCGTTCGACTTCAGTGAGCCTCATGTTGTTGCACTCGCCCCCACATCGTTTGAACGTTCCAAAACCCAATCGTGGTCCGTTGTTTATGGCCAAAAGTCGTTGCCGGTGAGTCAGTCCGAGGTATCCGAGGCTCGATTAATGTTTCGAGTGTAAAGAAAGTTTCAAGTACGCAGGTTACAAGCCTACGTACCCTATCCCTCAAGTCGCCTTTTACGACAAGCCGGGAACGCTGTGGCATAATTCTTACTCCAAAATCCTCAGGGGTAAATTTTTTGTTAAGTTTGGTACATATCTGAACCCTTGAGCGCACAATTGTAGAGATACATATGTTCGAAACTCAGGAGAATTTTATTCTCTCCTGTCCCTTTAGTCGCTTCTTACGACACTTCGGGAAAGACGGAGGCACTATTCTTGACCCGCGCCACAGGGCGCTTAAAATATATTAATTATTATACTGTCACCTTTTTTAAAACTATGTTATCTGGTCGATTTCCTTTGTTTTCCATAAATGTTCCCTCAAATTTGTATATTAAAATCGACCATAAGACCTCATCATAAACAGTTTAATAAAATCGAATCTCCGCTATTTAATTAAACTTGTCGACAAATGAAACACTAAAATTGTCTTTAACGTCTTTTCAAATCTTGCCAGGATGTCAATCACTCATTTGGGCTGTAACTTTCTGTATAATATGACAGCGCTAAGCTGCCGTCAAGACATTCTCAAATGATTTTCACTTTGATAAATAAATGTTGCGCCGCTTGTATATGCCTCGCCTTCGCCATAATAAAAGGGATTCACACAATCGATTTTAATAACGCGTGTAGTAACCCTTTCATCCTTCCTATCTCCTTGGAAGATACTCCTTAGCTGTCTGGTTTACATCCTCACTAAGCGTATGACTGAGTGTGTGTAAACGATTGCAAGCAGCCATTTACGTTTTACATTCATTTGAAGAAACTGTTTCTGTTACTACAGTCCTTGTATTTACCCTCGACGAAAATTACTATCTATGTGTGTTTATACTTGCTATTAAGCACTCGACGGATTAAGTCGGATATAAGAACAACTCAACCGGATATGAGAATAAATATTTAACAAGACAGTTTTCCCTTCTTAATTAGACACTGTGTGTGTGTGTGTGGAGTTGGTAACGGAAGGTTGAATGCAGATATTTGGAATACCCTGTGTGTTGGCGTTTATTTGAGAAAGGAAATTTGTGTAGGTGCATAGCAGCTCGTGTGGGAGAAGTGTTGAAATACAAATTGTTATTTTTCCTTTGTTGGAGGAAAAATGTTAAACGTTGCAATAAGGATAATTGCTCATTACAAGTAGTCATTATTATTTAGCTCCTGTTGGAAATCTGTACAGCACTCGTAATATTTATAGGTTCTTATGTCACGACTGCTTTTCTCAGAAATATAATTTTAAGCCAGGACGCACAGTATCCGGTCGATTAACGTACAATGTCAGTCCTAAGAAATTTACAACCAAATATTTCCACCAACAATACCAAAATAAACACTGAAATAACCTAAAATCACAAAAATAAAATAATCCCTCATCGAAATACTCTCAAAACAAGCTAAATTCCTTGAAATCCATTCTTGGAAAAATTAGCTCTTAAAGCAGCTTAAGATCTCACTATGTCCTTCAAAACAAGAGAAAGCATCTCGTGCGCTGCCATGCTTACCGGGCATCCACGCCATAACAAAATTTCGCAGAATATCATAAAAAATTAACGAATAAAAGGGTGAGACTTTTCCTTCCATTTTGGGCTGCTTACAGATTTATTTATAAATAAAAAATACGCGCAGCTTTTATTCAGGCAGGCTTCCTGATGATGTAAAAAGCATCAAATGAAGTGGCTTTAATGGAGAAAATGAGTTTTCCTCCCCAACAACGGTGGCAGAAAAATGAAAGAATCCTGCCTTGTCTATTCTTTAAGGTATTTCACGAATGTTTTTATACGTATACAGCGCGGATTTTACGTAATACATTCGCTAAGGTACTTATGTACAAAAGAGTGTACGAGTACTTCGATTTGTTAAGAACTGACTCGCGTATTTTAGCAATAAAAACGAAAACGTACACAAAAAGCTTGCATACGCACAATGTAGGTATATACACGGTAAAGTCCTTTCAAATATTCAAAAGGATTAAATGGATTGACGCGGCGAAATTAAAGGTTACTTTGCCGGCAACAGGGGAGGATGATGAAAATTCATTTTAAGGGAAACGTTGAGAGGATTATTGTCGGGCGAAGAGAGAAAACAACAGAATTATGAAAGAATGAATGTTCGGAGGGTAAGATGCGATTGAAATGGATTTGTGTACTATACCTATAGAATGTATAAAAACAAATATGGATAAAAATTTACGTTTGAGACAAATATGGTTTCATGACTAATTTTCAGATGGGCGACCAAGATTTATATTGTTTGGCCAAATATTAGCCAAATTTTGGATACTTATTTTACCAAAAATTAAAGCCCTTACCAAGAATATTATTACGCATTATCTGTCATTCTTTATCAATTCATTACTTTAAAACTCTATCCATTTATTCAGCCCCTCAAAACAGACAATATTTAATTGTCTCTTCAACGGAAATGCCATCAGCAACGTCTCGTCTCCATTAGGATATTTATTTAGCATTTTGTCAAGTGTGGAACAATGACACTTATTGCGATATGCTGCATCTAGACACTGCATCATCATCCTTCTTGTGCATTTGCATCATGTTCCTTGAAGGCAACTGGCATCCCTTCTCTATATCCCATAGAACGTTCAGTTTCAGTTCATTCATTTATACACTCAGCGCCAGAGGAAAATATTTACATTGTACTAGAGTCTCAAAAGGGCCTTGATAATTCATTACATCCAGAATATCGTGAAATGGGAGTGCAAGTTTAGAAATTCAAGCTTCAACACTTTGGTGCAGTGCCCCCGAGCAGACCATTTAGTCCTAAGAGTGGAGGAGTAAGTAGAACAAGAAAGGGACGACTCGCTGGCGCGGTATAGGCTCGCCTGGCAGCAGTGCTAAATCTAAATTATATCACAGAACGTCTGTGTGAAAGTTCATCTTTTGCCTTAACACTTTCTCTTTATACTCGCATTTCCACTCGTTGTCTGTTGTGCAATAGACTCAAATATTTGCATTCCATAAATAATTCACGTAAACAGTTTTTTTTTCTACCCTTAATGATGTCATCTGCGCACCAAGACGACAAAAAAAATTCGGATTGTACTCGTATATGCAGAATACGTAGTACAACAGGATTGTTCGAAAAAATGTTTGAAAAGAAAAGTTTGTGCCCCGACAAATGACAACGAAGAAGGATACCTCTATCTCTATGTGCAGTGCCTGAGATTGTTATGGAAACAGCAAGAGCACAGGATCAAAGGGGATCAAAGTATGCCGGGGGGTCGTTCACGTAATGCAGGACAGTCAGATCTTTGCACATACTTTCCTCTACATTCACATAGCATAGTCTCGCAGCAATTGTGCTGAATTTTCTTGCTTGATGATGTTGTGTTCTAGGACACAAGTTTTTGCTATATATGGGGATTATGTGGGATCAGAGAAAACGTATAAAGTGAATGCACTGGAAATGATGCAAGTGCACAAGACTCAAAGTTTTGTGTGGTTTTGGTGATGATTAAGGTCGGAGTTCACTATGCATGCTGTTTGCATAATATACAGATTTAAGTGACGGAGAATGCAACATGCATTTTCAAACAGTATCCGATGATTGTTTGTGGGATGTATTTCTGTCAGAGATTGCAAGGACATAATATAAGTACACAAAAGACACAGATACACACACAGAGATCGTGATCCCAGTCAATTTGGAATTAATTAGATTTTTACATTTTAGTTCATTTCTACAGATAACTATTTTTAGTTAACTCTGGGTTTTGATAATGTTCAAGTTAAGGAAAAAAGGAAACTTCGTCCTTTCTAATATAACTGATCGGTTTCGAGTAAAGTAGCTCCCTAAATTTTATAGATAGGGTAGATATTAAACAAAGGTTACATATGGTATCCAGTATTCATAAATTCCTTCCGAAGGACGAAAATAGTGCAAAAATTGATCAAAACATTCTCCTGAGCATCTATTTTCAAATGAAGTTCATATTGCCCATATAACGAGTATCTGCCAAAAAATTACCTTTTTGGGTACAATGATCGCTCCTCAAGGATTCAAAGTACCACCACCTTTTGATGCCCATATTGACTATGAACCACTTTCAGTGTGAAAAAGGACAACCAAAAGAATACGACTGTATCTAGCTTCATTTGTCGTAACCTTATAAAACTTTTACTGAAAATTTGGTTTGAAGACTGCCGTTGCCGCTCAAAAAAAAAAACTTTGAAAACTTCCATTAACGGAATAAAAGTTATGTTGCGGCTTCCGAAATACAAAATCTGCTCAAAACGTAGCGAACGTGATATTCACAGCATCCCCTTTCGATCGATACACATTTTAACAATTGAAACTCTCTGTGCAATGTCCTAAGGATCCTCTGAAAAGTATTCAAAATACTTCGGTTAGTATTGTTGGGAAAATCCTAAAATTTGATAACATGTACAGAAAGAAAAAAGGTAATTTCACCCTAAGTGACTTAATCAGGTGTACAAGACTATATTTGTTACTGCCAAAGTTAAATACTACTAGGTAACCCAGGGTCGGCTTTAGGTTTGTGGAACCCGGGGCTAGCTAAAGGTACGTGTTCGTAGAGACGACTCTTATGATGATCGCTCAGCGATCGTAGCTTTGCATCCAATTCCGAGCCATATTTGCATATTTTTTGAATTGTGTTACTTTCCTTGAGTCGACTTTGACCTAAAGCTGTCTGTCTGTCTGTATAGAAAATATGCGCGTGTGCTCAGAACCAGTGGTTTAAATACGATCGCTGAGCCATCATCACATGAGTCGTCTCTACGAACACGCACCTTAAGATTGTTGACAGTGGCGTAACGTACGGTGTTCCATGTGTTCGGTGAAACACGGGCCCCCAACCATCAGAGACCCCCTAGCGTAGTTATGCAGAGTAGCAAATTTGTTCGCTCATTTAAATATAGAAGCTGTCGAACAAGTTAGAAGTGCTCTTCTTTTGCTGCGATGCAGCTTTAAGCGAGAGTTTTAAGGGCCATTTTAGTGCTGGGGTGATGTGGGAGGCCCCGGTAAGTGCAAGATCCTGGGTAATTGCCCGCCGTAGCACCTCCTAAAGCTGTTATTGCCTGTTAAATTTCTGCTCGTCTGTTCTGTTAAAATTGTAAAAAATACACTCGGTCTAAACCCATAATTTTTAGTAGTTGAAAAGGTTTTTGAAGAATTTTGCTAAGGTTGACACCCAGAAATTTGGAAACGCAGTTCACAATAAGGAATCAGCAAAACCTCCAATCATTCAATAAGTTAAACAAAAATCATTGTGGCGTGCCAATGAGCTGAGTACCAAAACTTTGAAAATATGCACATACAGCTGCTGGGGGTTAGGACTTAATTATTTCTCGTAAAAACTGTTATTGGGTAGTACTAAAACTACTGGTGGTAGGAAAACCTTACTCTCCTATTCAGTGGAGTAGATAATGGGAGGATCAACAGTATCCGCGTTAGGTCGAGCATTTTGCCCCTGTGATCGTGACACTAAGGGTGCTAATTTAATTTCAGCACTGAATTAAGTAGAACAAAACAATAATTCCTCAATTTTTAGATTGTGAAATAATTCTTGTATGATGCAAAAGCAATGCGAGTAGCAAAATTTCTACTGCGTAATGAAAATGATGAATGTTTATCATCATTAAGGAGCGGTGTAAACGCGATAAAAATTGAATTTTGAAGCAGTGAAATATGAGTTCAGGAGCCCCACCCAAATTCGAAAGCAATATAGCATGTCGTACAACAATTCAGCTATAAATTTTTGCATAACATTTTGTGCAAAAGTTCAGCACGGTCGATTAACTTAACTATATGTAGACTCAGCCCGCGCAAAATTCTCCTCAGACTTTGTACTTTTCTACAAAATTTTCGTTTGCACAATGTGTTGCGGTCTTAAGTTTTGTGAGAACAACATTTCTCTCCAATATTTGTACAAAAACTATTCAGAATTCAGGTTATTCACGATCCCCTATACTCCTTTAAATTGTATTTTCCTTCTTAAGTAAAAAAAAACCTAGTCACTGATCCCCTCTCTCTCCGAAAAGCTATCTACGCCACTGCTCCTATCAAGGAAGAGAATACGAATCGCTGCAATAAAAATAATAGCCGGAGCGGACAAAAAATATGGTCGTTTCAAAAATGCTGGATAATAGTATATGTATAGTATTATATTGTTTGTCTAGTCGGCGAGTCTTCATTGAGTGAACAGAATTCTGAGGCGTCAAGTGATTCGGCGATAGTTATATCCCTGGCATTGTTGTTGAGGTCCGAATGCCAGAGCTCATGGTGCGCATTAAAGTCGCCAAGGGTGACCCTGTGCTCTCCGGAAAGGAGAGGACCAATATCGAAACGGTAGCCTGAAGGGCAACTAGAATGAGGTGGTACATAAATATTTAAAATTTCGATATTAGTACTCCCTGATGGAACTGAGATGGCTTGAATTTCCGCCGTACCGTCAGCAACTACATCTAATACACAGTAATGTACGGACTTGTGTACAGTAAAACTTCGTTATAACGCTCCCGGATATAACGCTTTCCCGGCTATAACGCTCTTTTTTCTCGGTCCCGGTCCCATTAGCATTTATTACAGGGAATTTCGATTCGATATAACGCTACTATTTCCCGGTTATAACGCTCTTTTCCCAGTCTCATTTTCTTAAAACAATTTTTATTGACAAATTCATTGAGCACGTAGTCTATCTTTACATTGTAATAATCACAAACAAAACCATGATGCACAAGTTGTTCCGTTAATTCACATCAAGGTCAAATTTCCTGGAAAAAGGAAAGACATAACAACAATTGAAAGTATAATTGAAGATCTCGCAATTGCATCAGCATCCGTCGACACCGAAGAGAACAAGAAAGAGGCGTCAAGCATGCCGAAAACATTTGCAGTCTTAGTTGCAATAAAGAAGATTCGAGCAATTTTTGCCTATTGCATGGACATAGAGGAAGGATCTTTCAATAAATTGAAAACTTCAGCATTACTGAAGTCTGTTGCCAGTCTAAAACAAAAACAATTATCTATTTTTTTTTTTAAATCAGTAATCAATTGATTGCCATTTCCTTACTATTTCATTCCATGTATCAATCGAATAATAAATTTTGTCACCTAAAAGATGTACGCGTCTATGAAGTATATTTCTTGGACTTCCCGGCTATAGCGTTTTCCCGGTTATAGCGCTTTTTTGGCTTAGACCCCAGAAGAGCGTTATAACGAAGTTTTACTGTATTAGGAAGGCAAGTCCACCTCCAGGGTGAGAATCATCCGTGGCGGCCGTTCGATCTTTCCGCAGTATAACATATTCGCTATGGACGCTTAGAGACGAGTTTGCGTGAAGCAACGTCTCTTGGATGGCGGCGATGAGAATTCTGTTGGAACTCAAGAAGAGTGTGATCTCAGCGATTTTTCGGTGAATGCCATTACAGTTAAACTGTAATATAGATAGTGCAGTGAAAACTGCTGGAGGAGGAGGGCCAGGCGTAAGACTGGGTCTGGCATTCCTTATCATATTGTTTGGCGGTGTAGGGGGCAGTGTAGGAGAAGGTGGGCTGGGAGCAGCCCTGGGTTGCCCGGAATTCATACAACCTGCCGCAACATATGCTAAGGAGTGTTGACCCTGTCTTCGTAACCCCGAACACCTAAAGTGAACCCATTCCCTGCAGCAATTACACTGCACTGATCTGGCATTCGAACCGATTCGTTGGTTGCAGACACTACAAATCCATACCTCTGGGCCTGGATTTGTTTCAACACCGGCGCGAATTAGTAAAATTGAGAGCAGCCGCGCCGAGATGTAATGCTCCCAATATGACGAAAAAACACATATACATCGCACCCACACATATACACAGACAAACACAACCTTCCTGCATCGAACCTTCAGGGCTCCTGCCGGGGCTCTTGCCAGGAAGGCATATTGGCAGCTTTTGGCCGTTTTGAATTGACAAAACGGGTGTGGTCCGCCCCGTAGAGGCAGTTGCACATTATTGCGACATCAATAGGAGTGCTGGTTTGCCTAGTTCCCAATTTGAATACTGATGAGGACGGAGCTTTTACAGTGGCTTCCAGGCAAGCATTGTACATTTCACATTATTTCTTAAGCGTACGTACGACCAAATTGCAACCGTACCTATACGTTAACGATAATTCATGCTTTTTGGTTGTTGTAAAGTTTGTCCCTACGTTTTTTATACCCTTCGCTCATAGAGTGAAAGGGTATATTAACTTTGTCATGAAGTTTGTAACGCATTGAAGGAAGCATCTCCGACCATATAAAAAGTATACATATATAATCAGCATGACTTGGGGAGTCGATTGGGCGATGTCCGTCTGTCCGTCTGTCTGTCTGTTGCGACGCGTTTTACTCGGCCAATTTAAAAGCTATGAAGCTGAAATTTTGCGCAAATGCTTCTTTTTGCTGCAGGCAGTTTGTATGTTTGAATCGGTAAAATCGGACAATGGGGTCATGGGGCTGCCATACAAACCCAACTCACCAAATTAGGTTCTTCTAAGAAAAACTTTTTTATTTGTGTTCCAATTCCAACCAAATTTCACACAAATGTGTTTCTATTGATGACACAAAACATACGTAAGATTGGATCAAATCGGACCATAGGGTCATGGGGCTGCCATACAAATGTAACTCCCCAAATTAGGTTCTTCTAAGAAAAACTTTTTTATTTATTCATCAATTTCAAGCAAATTCCACACGAATGTATTTCTATGGATGACACAAAACATATGTAAGATTGGATCAAATCGGACTTTGGGGTCATGGGGCTGTCATACAAACCTAACCCCCAAAATTAGTTTCTTCTAAAAAAAAATATTTTATTTGTGCATTAATTTCAACCAAATTTCACACAAATGAATTTCTTTCGATGACACAAAACATATCTCAGAATGGATCAAATCTGATAGTGGGATCATGGGGCTGCCATACAAACCTAACCCCCCAAATTAGGTTCTTCTAAGAAAAACTTTTTTATTTGTGTACCAATTTCAACCAAATTACACACAAAC
The DNA here is from genome assembly GCA_949715475.1 of Microchrysa polita. Classification (NCBI taxonomy): domain Eukaryota; kingdom Metazoa; phylum Arthropoda; class Insecta; order Diptera; family Stratiomyidae; genus Microchrysa; species Microchrysa polita. The sequence goes on along the minus strand of OX454418.1, from coordinate 74,985,543 downwards.
GTGTTTCTCTTGATGACACAATACATATCTAAGAATTGATCAAATCTGACCATGGGATCATGGGGTGGCCATACAAACCCAACGCCCATTTTGGTTCTTCTAAGAAACATTTTTTGCACCAATTTCACACAACGTTGAAATAATGTGTCTTTACCAAAGCAACAAAAAAGTTAAAAACGAATGGAATCGTACTTTGGGGTCATGCTCCCGCAACCCCAATAAAATTTTCCGAGTAAATATTTTTATTTGCCCACTTAATTCAACCAAGCACAAAACTTTTGTCAAGACGGAAGAAAAAGAATGAGGGGGATTAAATACAAGTCATATATACGCCCGAAAAAAAAAGCCCGAGGTGAGCGAAGGGTATCCAAATTTCGGCAGCGCCCGAAATTAGCCTTCGCCCCCGGGGCTTGGCGAGCGAAGCGAGCAGGGGGCGAAACCCCCTAGTTTTATCTTAATTTTCTCCAACTTCTGCCAAGGTGAGGTGCTTGTACGATTCTTTTAAAAATTGGCGCATAGTGTAGCGATCATTCGTTTTCTACATCATTTTATTATAGCTTCGTTATTTCTAACTGTTTTAACACCTTAAGTGCAGAAATCTAGGGTTAATTTTGGCTTGATTTTGATTTAATTTGAATTAATTTTACCAAATTGCAGATCTTTAGGGGCAGTTTGAATTGAAATTGAGCTAAAATTAACTCTAGTTTTTCGTATAGTTTGGCATAGCCCCAATATCCCATTCAGCTGCTTGAGTCACTTGAGATTTTCTAGATTAAATTTAAGTTGAGACTGGACTGGACGAATCATGAGTGCAATCAAGCTTTTATTTTTCTAATTGCGTTAAAAATGCTCTGTAGGAAAATAATGCAAATACTACAGCTAGCTCTGATACTTTAATGTTTATTCATTAATTCTGAATAAAATAAATGCAAAGCATCACTCACACATCAACCCTTCGTCGTTCAAGTTCATTTACGTTTCAGAGTCGTTTGATTCAACCCTTCATAAATAGTGAAAATGTTAAAAACGCCTTGCGGCCATTCCATTCCATCGTCATTTCTATCTAATTAAATTGTACAAACAGACTCTCTTCTCTACCATCTGCAAAAATATATACCTACACATCAAATTCTATACATCGAGATCCTTTCGTTCGCTTTGGAGAGTTGTCTCTCTCACTCTCTCTCTCTAGGTCCTTTTGTATATTCGACGTATACGGGTGAATTGTGTGAATAAATCCTCTGTTGAATGGATTCGTTCTCTTCTACATAATAATACCAGTATCATCGTATATCTGTGTCTAGATAGGAAATTTTCATCGACTACTCCGGCGTAATTTCACCAGACATACGGAGAGAGAGATATCGAGAGAAAAGCGAGCTACAAAACGGAAACGAACAAAGATAAAAGGAAATACATAATGGGTCTGACTTAATGAAAATTAAACAGTAAAATTTAAAGTTCTTCCGTACCGTACCACCATATTACCTACGCGCCGGCCGCCACCATTGACAAAGCTGTCTTCATGACCAAAAGTCATAAAAATCGATCGATGTTTCACCCGCAAGGATGGAGAAGGGATTGTGTGAAAAGTGTGCGGAAGTGCTCCGCTATTTGAAAATATTCTTCGACGATCTAGACTAGATGTAGAGCTTCTTGTGCAAGGAATACCAAAATTGAACGGGAACACGGAGCTTAAGCGTTTCGTTGTAAAATATATTGGTAATAACAGAAGAGGAGCATCGTAATTAAAGAAAGAACAATGTCCTCGTTATATCGGTGGAATAATATAAATTTGAAAACTTTTCGTTTCATTGGTTTAAGTAATTTCGATTTTGGTAATTGATTTTATCAAAGACAGAGGTTTTCGTGTCCCAAAACGTAATTAGGAAAAACCAAACTTGCCTATAATAGTTTTAGCATGATGAAACAATGTTTTTTTTTCAGAGGAAGAGACTCGATCAATATAGAGCTTCTTCTACGTAAAAATTCAAAGAATTCAACTATAAATTTTTTGACTTACAAATCTGGCGATTGGACCTCCATTTCGTTAAAAAGCAAAGTACTCGACCTCACATATGCACACACTTAATATGAGAAATTTTCTCAGAAATGCAATTCATCCGAATGCATCAATAAACTGCTCATCCATCTTCAATCCACTTTAGTATCTATTCGCTCTTTATACTTCTTCGAATATTCAGAAAGGAACTTCCACTCTATGTCTGATATATTTACAAAAGTCTCTCCATCTCTATCGTTTATTTTGGGTAAATATTTGACTATCCATCGACTTTATAAGGCATCTCGGCATCGCATACAAACATCCTAGTTCCTCTATGACTTGAAGCCACTATCGGCAATGTTCCTTTTACTGGTTGCCGGTTGGTATATAGGTTTTTGGTAAAGTTCGTTTATTTTGTGGAGAGGAAGTATTCCACAGCCTTACATAAACACGAACATTGGAGAAGCATAAAACGAAGTTGGTCTAGTATCAAGTCTGCGCTTTCTAGCTATTGTTGGCTTCGAGTCTATACTCATCTTCTTGTACAGTACTGGTTAACTCAAGTGGGTTGAATTTCATTTTTTTAAACGATTCCCTATAAATTCTCGAAATAAAGGCGAATCTTTCGTGAAAGGGATACTCAAAACGAGCATCTTGTGAATCTTTACTTTGGTTTCCCTATATATGCGCTCTCTCTCATCGCATTTACTCACAAAAGACTTTCTGGCTGTATACTTTATGGGTAGACCTACATACATACTTCAGTTCGACTTGAAAATATTGGTTTCTTTCCCAGGGACTTCTTAGGAATTCCTTTTACTTGCCCCAGGACCGCAATGTTTGAAATACTCACACAATATTTACTAAAGATAAGATCCCCGATGAAAAGGATAACAATACGTCAATATTGAATGTTTTCTGAAAATTTTATTTTCAAAACGTCATGTAAGGGTGAAACTTCAATAAACTCTCCAATTACCGGTCACAAAAAAAAAATGTTTTCAGTTTGCTTCAATTACGCCAACGACGACGACGCGGTATTAATGGACAACCTTATGGTCGTACAAATTACAATCTCTCGTTAAATTGAATGTTACTTTGAGAGTGTATAGCATTAATACAGCGTACTTCAGAGTGTTGTTCGCTGAAAATCGAGCAGTAAATGGCCGTTGTAAAACGTACTTTGAATTACCCGTTAAACGCAAAGTTTTTCACGTTTAGCGCTCTCATTTTGAAAAGGGATCTCGCGTTAAGTTTCTGTTGGCAAGTTATTTAATGTGTGTTCGACCCTTGCGAATGAAACGAAATGGCTAGATCCTGGTGTACTAGTAATGGAAGTTTTGCCATTAAATTTAACTTTATTCGTAGTAAAAAAGGTAATTTTAATTAACATTTAAAAGCCCTTCGGATATTTGCAATGTTCTGTGAATTTATTTCTGATAGAAGAGTTCAAGGCTCCAGCTGTAGTGAGTGAGACTCTCAGTGAAATTGTTTGGAATATTCAGAAAATGAATGAAGGAGGAAGATAGAATACTGCTGCCTCTGATGTTGAACTACCAAATTTAATCTATCGTAAATCATCAGGGTTGGTCTCTGACTCGAATAAGCGATGTCTGTCTGTCTGTCTGTTCGCACGAAAACTCCCAAAATAATGAAGCTAGTGGTTTGAAATTTTGGTCACATGTTTTTTTTTCATAAAATCTTAGACGGTATTGAAAATAGGCCAAGTCGGACCAAGGGTTCCCCTACCTCCCATACAAATAACCTCTCTTTGATATGTTAATTCGGCGAGAACTTCCGACAAAATATCGCTAGGGACCTGAAATTTTGATCAATGCCTATTTGTGACATATCCTTGAAATTGATAAAAAGTGGAGCGAGTTTGACTACTGCTACTCCTATCTCCCCTAAAAAACTATATTCAGCCATATCTTTTGATAAAATGTTGCGAAATCTTTAAATTTGTGCCAAATGGTAGCTGAAGGATGTCCTTTTAAAACATTAAAGGTGTGCCAGATCCGACCCATCTACCCCTTCCTCCCCTACAAAAAAAAAAACTTGAAATTGAATATTTTGGGTTTTGCCTGCATTCTAGGTCTGTGAATGGATATTCGCACGATTAGAACTCGGTCTCGTTCCAGTTATTTTGTAGTCTTCCTGGTTTAAGGCCAGTTGGAAATTGAAGCTAATCAAAAAGTATGAAATGGTGTTGAATATTTTAAGCAATCTCTGATATTGACAAACATTTTCGAGACTTCATGGTTTATTACGGAAACTATGTACATAGAGCAATCCACAGGTCATAGGTCTGTATGGTTGTTGTTGTTGTAGTGGCGCAGGTAAGGGGGGGGGGGAACTAGTGTCATTCGTAAATGGTTGGCATCCTCTCCTCAAGTTCGAGGCCTAAGAAGATTGCCACCTCAATGGGATTCTCCCAAAGCGCAATGGGTGTTAGTTGCGTTGGTGCGGCAGTGCAATTGAAAAGGTGGTCCACGTTGTGCGGGCTGGCTCCACCCGCTGGAAAAATGTCTGCATTGGCTTTGTCGATGCGGGACCAAAATGAATGAAGTCTGGGGCACCATCCAGAGCGAAGCTGAGCCAAGGTAATACGTGTGGCTCTAGGTAGCTGTAGTTCAGCATTGAGCTCGAAGGACACGGTTTACAGATAGATCATTCGTAGCTTTTGTTATCTCGCTGCTATGCAACTGCTTTAGAACCGCCTTGTAGCTGTTGGTATTATCGAGAGGAACTCTTTTGAATCTTTGGACTTCCCTTTCCTTGTCCCTTAATGTACGTCTATCATGACGTGGAGGTTTTGTCCATAAGATCGAAGTTCGGGTGTTGACTACGATAACAACCAACAAGATATTGCTTAGCGAGTAGCTCATTATGAGTTTTCAGATTTAGCAATTTTGTCTCTTGGTGGAGGTTATCTTGTGATGTCATGCGTACACATCCAGTAATTGTACGCATAACTGCATTCTGGCACGTTTGAATCCGTTTGCATTGAGTGTTGCAGAGATTGTCTGTCCATATGGGTGCTGCGTAGTTTACCACTGATCGGCCGATGTAGTGAGTAACGTCTCCTTATCTGTTCCTCATTTGCTGCCAGGAGGAGACTTTAAGATCTTGTTTCTACTCTTCATTTTGTCACAGATATTGTCGGCGTGGCTGTTAAAGATGCCATGATTGTCAATTGTGATGCCGAGGATTTTGGGGTGACGAACAGTGGGGACTTCGGTGTTGTTTACATTAATGTCTAGCCGTAGGTTGTATTCCTGGTTGTACGTGGTAAAGAGAGTGGCCGAGGATTTGGGCGCTGACAACTTCAGGTTCTTGCTAATGAAGAAGGTGTTGAGCTCTTCGAAGTAACCGTTGATAAGGTCGCACATGTCGGAAATATCGTTGCCGGATGTCAGGATGGTGCAATCGTCAGCGTAGGATATTATGTCGATTCCTTCGGGTGGAGTGGGAAGCCCTGACATGTAGAGGTTGAACAAAGTGGGGGATAGATCTCCACCTTGTGGTTTGTTTGAGCCTTCTTAGTTTAGATTTCCCATTTCTAAACTCTGTGCTGGATTTACGTCCGGCAAGGTAGTTTCCGATCCATTTAACTATATGCGACGGTGTGGATCAGTTATGTCAGTAGGAGCGAGTGATTCACAATATCAAACGACAGATCCAAAGCCACTAGGATGGTACGCTTAAACGGCTTGGGCTGGTTGATTCCATTCAAGACCTTAGACATGGTTCGGTCTAATGTAGTGGTGGTGATGTTCATTTTCCTAAAACCGTATTGGTGATTAGCGAGTTGTATGTGCGTTGCATGGGTTTTGTGTATCAGCGATTCTAGTATTTTTGCCACAGGAGATAAAAGCGTGATCGGGCGGTAGGATTCTCCTAAGGAGTGTTGTTTGCCAGCTTTGGGTATAGGAATAATGCGGCCTCTCTTCCAAATCTCTGGTATGATGAATGTTTGGAGTGAAAGGTTCATCGTAGTAGTGATATACATACTCTAAGGCCGGTATGTCGAGGTGTTTGAGCATCATCATACCGTCCAGACCAAACGCTTTTGAATTTTTGGCGTTTTTTTTATGGCATTGGCTACTTTAGTGGTGGTGGTTTGAAGATATTCATCTACCTTGGTGTTACGGATGGCTCGTGTAATTTTGTGTAAGCCTCGCTAGTGTACATTTTAAAGCCATCGCAGTCAGCTTTCTTTCTTCTGCGTACGGGATGGACGAGTCGGGATGGACGAGTTTAGACGGCATATCCAGCGTAAGTATAATTGGTAGGTGATCGAAGTATATCGTGAGGATTGGCTCCCATGTGATGTCGTTGATAAGTCCAGGGCTAGCGATGGAAATATCTGGTGAGCTAGTGCAAGATCCAGCGATGCGAGTCGGTTTATCGTCGTTTATTGGACAGAAATCTGATGCGTCCAGCTGATCGGCGATGATGTTACCTCTGGTGTCGTTGTGGAGATGTAAGTGCCATAGATTGTGATGTGCGTTGAAATCACCAAGCAGAAGACGATATTGGCCGTTTTAGGCCAGTCATTTAACGATTTTAGGTCGCAAAAAATTACTCGGCTCTGTTGTTTTGGGATATTCTTGTGATAGATACCAGAAGTGTACTACCAAGTTTGCAACTTCGAAAAACCTGTGCTAACCCCGTAACCCTCAAAAAACCTCAAAATTTTTGGACTTTTTTTACATTTTGTTTGTAATTTCTAAAAGGTGCTTCCTACAAGTCAGTCGTCCACTGCACTTTTAAAGCTAAGAAAATCTTCTTTAATTTGAATGTAACCCCAGCTTTGTTAGATGCAAAGGATCCCAAGATACAGCACGTTAAAAAATGTTTTTTTTTTTGTAAAAAAAAGTCCGAAATTATATTTTAGGAGGTTTGTATGACAGCCCTATGACGTAATGTTCTGATCCAATCCATTCCTAGATATGTTTTGAGGGTTTACTAGGAACACATTGGGGTGAGAATTGGTTAAGATTGGTTCATAAAGAAAAAAGTTTTTTCTTAGAAGAACCTAATTATCAGGGGTTGGTTTGTATGACAGCCCTATGACCTAGTGTTCCGATTTCATCAGTTTCTAGATATGTTTTGAGGCTTTACTAGAAACACATTTGGGTGAGTTTTGGTTAAGATTGGTTCATAAAGAAAAAAGTTTTTCTTAGAAGAACCTAATTTCCAGAGGTTGGTTTGTATGACAGCCCTATAACGTAGTGTTTCGATTTCATCCGTTCCTAGATATTTTTTGAGGCTTAACCAGGAACATACTTGGGTGAAGTTTGGTAATTATTGGTACATAAAGAAAAAAGTTTTTCTTAGAAGAACCTAATTTTCAGGGGCAGCCGTATGATCCCATGGTCTGATTCCATTCGTTCCGACATATATACAGCTAAGTAACTGGTTTATAACTTCATGTCACATGACTTTCTCCGTAGAATGCGCATTTAAGCCGATATTCATTTCGGAACATGACTGATTTTATAATTTCGAACTTTTTTACAAAAAAACAAAGTTCTGTATCTTGGGATCCGTTGCTGGGGTTACACTCAAATTAAAGCAGATTTTGTTAGCTTTAACAGTGCAGTGGTCAACTTACTTTTAAGAACCATTTTTTAGAAATTACAAACAAAACTATGAAAAAAGTCCGAAAATTTTGAGGTTTTTGAGGGTCACGGGGTTAGCACAGGTTTTTCGAAGTTGCAAACTTGGTGGTACACTTCTGGTATCTATCCTAACAATATCCCAAAAAAAAACCGAGCCGAGCAATTTTTTGCGAACTAACGCCTTATATTTCGGTTTATTGACTGGCCTATTTAGTAGAGAGCTAATATTGACTTTGTAACTAGCGGGACAGCTGGAGACGGGTGGAATATAAATGTTGTAGATTTCAAAGTCAATATTGCCCGATTTGACGGTTATCGCTTGTAGTTCCATGTTATCGGCGGAAGTGATGTCAACGATGCTGGACGGTAGATTGTTATGAATGAGAAAGGCCAAACCCCTCCAGCATTGCTTTCTCGGTCGCGTCTGATGACGTTATGGTTCACGTGTGAGCTAAGCGAATGGTTGGAGTTGAGTTTGGTCTCCTGAACAACTGCCATGTGCATATGGTGTCTGTCCATGAAATCAGTAAGTTCGACAATTTTATGTTGGAGTCCACTGCAGTTTAGTTGTACGATTTTGGTGTTGGTGTAGTAAGCATCGATGGTACGTAGAGCTAGGGTCAAATTAGGTGTTGGTTGAACTGGGCGTACAACGTTTGCCGGCGTGGAAGGTGTTGATTGTTGGGAACCTTGGTTGGGCGGTTGTTGGTTGGATGAAGAGCGTCGCCCTCGATTTCTACATCGACTCGCTGTATAGGTTGGACTCCCCGCAGGGGGGTCTGTGTCCGTGTGACACTCAGCTTGGAAGGCTGTTTGTAGTCGGACAGGGATCTTTGGTGACTTACGACACCACGGACCTAGTAGCGCAAGGGGGCCCCTGGTACAGTTGATACGCCATGGCGAGGATCTGTACAAAGACCATTCGGGCGTTAACGGTCCCGTGCTCCTGAGTTATGCACGAGTGGCTCTTGGCGTGCCTACCTCCCCCCATAGTTTGCGGGAGGGAAGCACTAAAGGCCTAGCACGATTTTGATGTCCCCTGGTGGGGGGGTGCATCATACGGAAGTCGTGTGAGCTTCGGAGGTGACGGCTCCGCATGACCCGAGTCAAGAAGGGGCTAGCTAGGGAGAACGGCCTTGGTGGAAAATGCCTACGCGCCTATATCTAGCTAGTTTGTGGATTGATGACCACACTGCCTGAGTCGCATTGCTGACTAGTAAACTGAAGGGGCCGCCTGGATGTGAAAAGCAGCGCTTCGTTGTCTGCACAGACGCGGAGTCACAGGTCCAACGAGCCTGGGGTGTGCATGCCCGAATTCGACGTAAGGCTTAACCAATATTGGGCCGAAGGAGGATCACACCTGCTATGGAGAAGTCCATAGCGAATAGTGTACTACGGGGATGGGTGTGCCCAGGGGACCATGGTCCTTGCCCATCAAGGTGTTGGACTCGTAGTGGCTGGAGGTTGTTACCCAAGTCATCCAGCTAGTGATGCAATCCCGGGGTTGGATTCCGGATGGTGTGTGTATGCGCCTGATGGAGAAATCTCCGTCTGACAACAACACCTTGTCAGTAAAAAGCCGAAGGTCCAAACTTTTTAGCGGGACCGGGAGATAAAGGCCGAAAGGCTAGGTGCTCCCCTGACGGTATACCTGTAGATGGTTTGCTTGTATAGGTTGGACTTCGTTGATTATAATGGGTAAGTCCCGAATATTTCTTTAGATGAACCCATTCTCCGCAGAATGTACACTCGACCGACATTTGGATGCTAGGACTGCTCCCCAAGGGAAAAAACTGTGAGGAAATGACACATAGTTTCCTTTCCCTTCTTGCGTCGATGGGGGTCGTTGCGACTCTTGGCCATGCCAAGGCATGGGTCGTTCCGGTTCGTAGACCCGGTCGCAGTAGGTCTGTATGGAAGCATTGCGAGGTGACAAATCTGGGCGATCCGCCAGTTCGCCAATTTTTAAAGGGTCGATCCTCAATTACACCTATTGTATGGACTATGTAGCTTAATGCTGTAACCACTGGTTTGCCGCATCATCTAATGAAACCATGCTGTTCTTTGAAATTTATTTACTAAATCCCTACTCCTTTTGCAGTTAACTAACCGAACATGCTTGAAAAAAAAACGGTACCGCATGTCAATTCCCAAAAGTCCCATTTGTTACATTTCTTCCTTCAAATTTGTGCTTTGTGCTGCAAAGATACACATTTTTGAGATAGATAGAATGAAGACTACATCCTCCGAAAGCCACGTGAAGATCATATCACAGCAATAACAATAAAAAAGACAACACCAGTCACCAGATGGAAATTATTATGTTTCCACGTACAATAAAATCTGCTTCCGAAAAGCATGAATTCTTCACGAATTTCCTGCGTCTCTTTCTGTATGTTCATAGTTTCCTGGTTGACATTTCCTTGTCGTCGCATCTCCATTTTTACAGGTGGTGCCGGTGAAATTAGACCTGACTTCTTTTAGCACAAATAAAAGCATGCAAAAGCCAAAAGGTAGATCGTCTCTACCTTTTCTACAAAAAAGCACATTCACGACCGCCATATGAGTGTTAGTAGGGCACAAGAAAATAATGTTTTCCCAGTGCCATTTAGTTTTTAATATTGCCTCAAATTTGCATATAAACGTTTCGAAACGAAGAGAATGACAAAGGTTGCTTTCAGAGCTTCAGCCCTTTAAGCGAATGTCATAAGAGTCCCGAACAAGAAGTCAACCGGACATTGTTGTTCGGGACGTACCACCACCCTCAACATCCATTTCCTATGGCGATAGTTTAAGCAACAAAACAACAAAATTAAAAAACGTTTTTCACTGCAAAAAAAACTTTTCGTCTTGTGTACCGGACAAACATCACGTCACGTCGTCGTTTACCTTTTTTTTTGTTGCGTTGTCCTGTCGCTGCTTTCAACAATGAAAAGAACAATCATGGACGAAAGCCTCTTGTCTTGTCCTGATTCCATATAATTCCGGGAAAACTCCTTTTGTCCTTATACTTCCTGTGTGTGTGGATGTATATTAGGAGGGCCTTGCTGACCCGGCCATCGTTTCATTTGAATTTTTCTCTCTCTGGTTCTTGTTTGTATGGGAGGTTTCCTTTTTTTATCCTTCAGCTCTTGTCCGCGCGGTATGTCCGTCAGGTCTGTAGTGGTTTGTAGTGTATGTTAAACCGTTTGCTTGGGCATTGTCGTTTTGTCGAGCTCTTTAGTCTTTGAGTTTTTTTTTTCGGGGGTGCAACGTTGGAAATAGCTTCACTATAAAGGTAGAAAAACGCTGAATGTACAATGGTATCCGGGGACTAGTAAAGCTGTAACAAAAGAAGTTCTCTCTCGCAGTAACAACTACATTGTGCAGTACACTATACCGTCAGTTCAGCGAATTCCGTTATGGGTACGGATGTTGGTGAAATGCAAAAGGAAAGTCATATACGACGGTGTGGGGGTTTGTAAGGTAAACCTCACCATACATACATATACCAACTTACGGAGGCATATTCACATTACTCGCATTTTTTCTGTACTGTCTTCACCTTTAAATGGTTTTGCACGAAATGTAACATTATTCGTTGCTTGCACGCGAACTCGATTCTTCTTTGCGTCTTTTGTTATGGTAATTATGCAACTATTCACTAGTGAGCGGCTCGCTCGTTGTAAAATGATGATGACGATGAATTCAACAATACAAGAATGGCAGAGAGCGACGACAATGGTATAACATAACAATGACATCGGATGCCACCTATAAATTACCGGGGTGGTTGCAAAACATTGAAATTCAGTTCCTTTTAACATGACATTAATCACCGCGCATTATTCTTTATGCGACGACAACGACAATTCACCAGGACTAAATAATAATTGCAAATGAGGAGCATTTGAGAAATGATGACGAGACAGTTTGTTCAGCACGATCAGGCATAAATTCAATGAAATCAAGGAAATGGAGCTGCTGAAATTATAGTCCTATTGTCTTTTGAATTTTTTGTTATTTTATATGGATAAGGTATGAGGGTCAGCTACGAAATCGACCCGGCGAAAATTCGACAGATTTCAATTTGCCTCTCAGAATCTACTATGTCAGTTACTATAGCGATAATCCACTTTCCCAGCGTCTGCTTTACGAAAAAAACATGAAACATGAGTTTCAATTAAATTTTAATCGTGAATCGTATAGATTTTGACCATATGTGGATTTTGACGCGGGTGGATTTCGTTCAAGACATAAGGCCGCGTACACATACAGAACGACGCCGAGCTTTCCCGGGCCGTGCGATGCGATGCGACGTGATACGATGCGACGTGATGCGATGCGATGTGCGCGAACTCATTGCGATGTCGGGCCGGCCGATGCGATGCGATTTGTTGCGAGTCGACGAGATTTCTTTATATGGCAAGAAAAACGGATTTTGCAAGGGGATTTCATACGGCGCTGGTTCGTACGATTTGCTGCTGATATGGCTATGATTTCAGATCGACTTCGTGACATAGGCCTACGAGTGTTCTACCATTGATATTTTCAATATACATACAAACGTGTCGGTATATTTATGTAGTGTTGTAGATAATTGTGGGAAGTGGCGTAGATAAGGGGGGGGATTAAGGGGATCAATCCCCCCCTTCGGGCACACTTTTTTTTTATCATTACTTTAGGTACGTAAAACAAAGCAAAGTTAAACTTTGTGCTGGAATTATTCAACGCTGTTAGCACTGAAGGAGGAAGTACGTTGCTTCCGCAACGGTCGTATGTCGAACAATAAAAAACACTTGCAGTATAAGGAAAAAAACCTAGTTTTTATTTAATAAGACTGAACCAACTGCAAGAACCACGGATAGCGAACATTTCAGGATAATTTCTTTTTAGCCAAATCTTCTATAAAAACTAATTTTTTAGAAATTTCCAAAATTGAATGATATACATAGTCTCATGCAGGCAGTAGTTCGAAAAAAAAAACAAACGAAGTTCTTTGGGTCCCGTGAAGATCTCTGAGGGGTTTGGCGAAGATATCCAAAAATAGGAAAAATCTAGAAAGAGATTTTGACAACAAGAAGCAAACAATTCATACGAAAAAATCTTTCCAAGTTTTAAAATTCCGAAGTCTTAGTCTTCTACACTGTACCGGAAATCAACTTAACTGTAAAATATTTGACCAGCATCAGAGACTCAACCTATTATCTTTCACAGCTTGCTACCATATGAAATGGAAAAAGATGTAATGTGTACTAGAAATAAAGCATGTGGATTAAATTTGTGTTAATCAAAATATATCTACCATTTTTTTAAACTAATGTTTAACAGTCCAAATTTTAAGTTCTACTCACATTTCCTTTTTAAACAGTTGGCTGATAGCTAGGACTTCGAAATTTATAGCAAATATGCTGCTACGGTGTCCTACAAGTTTGAAAATTTTAGAAATATCTACCCACGAATTTCTGAGTTATCGAAAAACTTCAATTTAAAAACACAAAAGCAAAGTATTTAATCCGTATATACTGGGCATCAGTGGCGTAACGTTTCCCAAATTTCTTGTGTTCGGAATCGAAATGGGGGCCCCTAACGTTCATTTTTTTCATCAGGATAAATGACAGAACATCCATAGCGGCAGTCAAAAAATGAGCAAGAGCAACAACAATTTTAGGCTTTAGCAACAAGTTTCAAAGCTTTTTTTTAACAAAATTAAAATTTGAATAATTACAGGAGAATTTGTTAGAGTATCTATACTTATCACAAAATCCAAGAGGCGTAAAGAAACCACCTTGAGGAGTGCCCCTACACACCTCTCGTTGATCCTAGACTAAAAGTGATTGTCCTAGATCTGAGCATCACATCAATTAGCTGAAGAGTTTTGACGATTCTGATTCTGGCCAAGTTAAACGACTACTAGCAGGCCTTGTCCAAATACAAACTTAATCCGCTGAAATCAAATTTGTACTAGCGATTCTCCAAAGAACGGCAGTGATCTGCTTCCTGATTTCTCGAGTCACTGTTAAAAAAAAACCTTCTGACTTAGCTCTTATTGAACGATCTTAGTAACCGTGGTTAGCTATTTCGGTCAGTAACATTGTGAACATATTTTTCCTGAAGATGTAGCAATGACTTCAAGATTCAAAATACTCCAACAAGGGGATCATATAGGGAGGCTCGATTTTACGCCAGAACCATTAAGAGAGATACTCCACTTAGCTAATTAAATCTTTATTTCTTTGCAATATTTTTTAGCAAAAACCCAGAAGAAATAGATATTGAGATAGATCCACATTCAACAAGCTTGACGCTTGGCCAGCGTCTCGGCCAATAAGTTGGCTCTGTCGAAGCTTCTGGGTACACAAAATTGAATATCATTGTCACTATCATAGATTCTGCAGCTGACTGGCGTTTTTTTGCAGACAGAATGCAGTGTTACCAATTTAGGGGAAATCCCCTAAACTTAGGCATTTTTTGGCTTCCTAGGGTGAATTTGAGGAAGATATAATTTTTAAAGGGGAAATTTAGGGAGGAACATAATTTTCTTGAGTGGGGTTTGTTCCCTAGCAAACCATCAAATTCCATCAAAATATGTGTCTGCGATAGTCACTTAAAAAATAATTAACTGACGAGGAAGCGTCCAGGGGGATTTTTTTTTCGCGTGGAGGAATTCTCCGATCAGTCCGAGAGTCCGTAAGAGTTACGCCGAGCACATACCGAATCGAGAGGGCTTGGCAGCTCTTGGTCGTTGTAATAATAACGGCTAGCTCCGTGTGACCTTTTTTATTGTCGAACTGGCTGCCATAGGAGCATTTTTTGTAAAGACACCACATTAAGGCTCACAGCGGGACTCGAATCCAGGCTCCGGCAACTTAGAGAGATCGAGTGTAATCTCTCACTGAGCCACCGAATGACCAAAATAACTGAGTCAATCACCGACTCGGTACCCTTAGGCTTCATCGCCTCGTTCGCATATCACATTTGGTGTCCAGCGTGACGTCTTTTTGATCTTTTTCTGTCCTTATACCAATTTAGGGGGAAGACCATCATTTTAGGGGAAAATCAATCACGAAGTCTATCTGGCAGCACTGCAAGAATATTTGAAAGATTTTTTTTTGTTTTTGAATTTGGGGGCCCCTTTGGCTTGGGGGCCCCTGTTCCGCTGAACACATGGAACACCGTACGTTACGCCACTACTGGGCATTCCCAACCAGCTCTCGTCTTGACAATTTCCCTTTTTTTTAGACATATACATAACATGATTTATTTAAATCCATATTTTGAGGTATTCCGGCCAGAAAGGCGGCGATGCTAGGTGTTCCGTGACTCTGAAAAGTTATAATATACGAGTAAAGCTCTGATACTCCAATCACAGTAGCAAAAATTTGTACTAAAATAGGAATACTGTGGATTCACTGACCGTATATTAAAAGCCAAAATTATCGTTGCAATATTTTTAGGACTCAAGAAACTACTAATTTGAAGTGCAAGAAATACAGAATTTGTTATTCTGAAATTCAACATTTGATAACCATAAAAGTATCAGGAATTTTGCAAAATGATCCCCCTCCTCTCCGAAAAGCTATCTACGCCACTGATTGTGGGTATTAATGAATGGATTGTCGTAGGTAATAATAATGTAATGTAGTACCATTGGTATTTTCTATATACATACGTACTTGTCGGTATGGCTATGTAGTGTTGTAGATAAATTGTAGGTAGTTCATGTAATGATGAATGACTGAAATAGGTAGGTAACCTTTCTGGAAATTTTCAGTGTTAGCTTACGCGTTTCAAAACAATTTTCGGGCCGCATTTGGATTTGGTGTTAATTGTTGTTCAAATATGTATGAATGGGTGAAATACGCGCACTTTTATGAGCCTGCCGGCCAAAAAATTGTACCCCTGTTTTCCCGGGGAAATACACGTCCAATCGGCGTGGCAGAAACACTAAGGTAAATTTGGGTCGCTGATTCCGGACTTGAGGTCAAAAACAAGAAATTTTTTTTTGGGGTTGCCCGCCCCCGAAATTGTACCCCTGTTTTCTCGGGGAAATACTCGTCCAATCGGCGTGGCAGAAACACTAAGGTAAATTTGGGTCGCTGATTCCGAATTTGAGGTCAGAAACAAACATTTTTTTGGGGTTGCCCGCCCCCAAAATTGTACCCCTGTTTTCTCGGGAAAATACTCCTCTAATCGGCGGGGAGAAACACTATGGTAAATTTGGGTCGCTGATTCCGGATTTGAGGTAAAAAACAAGAAATTTTTTTGGGGTTGCCCGCCCCCGAAATTGTACCCCTGTTTTCTCGGGGAAATACTCGTCCAATCGGCGTGGCAGAAACACTAAGGTAAATTTGGGTCGCTGATTCCGAATTTGAGGACATAAACAAGAAAAAAAATTTGGGAGTTGCCTGCCCCAAAATGGTACCACGGTTTTCTCATCACCGTAGGTTCCCACAACTGACGTATCTACCGCTACCTTCAATAATTCATTGCAAATACATGCGCTGTACGAAATTTTCTTATACGTAGGCGTACGCCACAAACCGGGTTGTGCTGCACTGCGTATTACCACAAATCTTACTTATTTGACCCATTCATAGATACAACCACAACTGTCAAATCCGAATACCGCCCTTTTTTGGGGGTACGGGTACGCTACGATCTGGGTTGGACAGCACTGTAAATTTCCACAAAGGCTATTTAGTAGACCAATCCATTATTACATCACCTACACACGGCTATCCCTTCATTTAATATCTACAAATCTATAACACTATACAACACGACACGTATGTATGTATATACATACACAAATATTCACAATGGTAATGCAACCCGATCTGCACAAAGCATGCCTCTCATGTCGATACCTCCCTATCAGCATCAAAAAGCACGAAACCAGCCTCTGTATGTCAGATTACATACATACAATACAATACACCATGCCACTACGAACCCGATCCAAACACAAATCGCATCGTCCATGTCGCTCACATCGGCGACAAGGCACCTTGCAGCAGCTGTTGAAAGCACGAAGATTCGACATGGAAAAGTTCTCCATCTTACAACCACATGCCACTACGAACCCGATCCAAACACAAATCGCATCGTCCATGTCGCGCACATCGGCGACAAGGCAACTTGCAGCAGCTGTTGAAAGCACGATGATTCGACATGGAAAAGTTCTCCATCTTACAACCACATGCCACTACGAACCCGATCCAAACACAAATCGCATCGTCCATGTCGCTCACATCGGCGACAAGGCACCTTGCAGCAGCTGTTGAAAGCACGATGATTCGACATGGAAAAGTTCTCTATCGTACAACTCGACGTCGCATCGCAAGCAGTCTGAATGGTACAAGCAGGTTCGTGCTGGTTCCTATTTAAATGCTAAGAAATTTTTTTCTTGCTATGGGAAGCTTATCGCATCGCGTCGCGTTGCCCGCAGTGTGAATGGGCTGTAATACGGGAGTATTCTCTTTTTAGTTTAGAGAAATGCGAGACGAATTAGAGACTCTTCGCCTGTAGGCGTACAGTTATGTCATGATTCTTATTCGTCAGTAGGCGCTCCGTATAAGGGACTCCGTCCGAAGCCCATCTTTATGAATGTGTTAAATTTCTTATTCTTCCGTGCACATTCACGTTGTGAGAAATTGCCAAACAGAGACTCACATATAACCCTTCATAATGACTATGTAAATCTGAAATAGAAGAACAACTGAACCGTTTCACAAACTGCTCATTTTGCTCTCAATTTTGCTTTTGGCAACCCGAAAATTCTGCTATGTCGGGATGTGGACAACCCTAAATTTAGCAAATGTCACACCAATTCATCTGTAGCTAGCTAAGCTACCAATATATACTTAAAGATGGGCTAAGCAGTTGATACTGAATTTGTTTCGTCCAATGGAATTTTGCATTTAATCATGCTGTGAATCATGCATCCCATTCTACAAAAAAATTGTACTAAGTGCCACCCCCTTGACTTCTCTCTCTCTCTTGATTACCGTAACTCCTAGTGGAGCATAATGTAGTCGTCAACGTTACAAAGACAACTGAATTCGGAGGGTGATACGGTTGTCAGCCATACCACTTCCTAGTCGCATTGTTAGTTTATTATTCTACGATAAGTATATTTCTTATCATCTTCTTCTGAATAATAAACTTGCGACGAGTCGTGCCGAGTTTGGAAACCCGTTTCTCTATGAGTGTCTATTTCACAATTGCAATATTAATCCTACCAAGCCAATGCCTCGTGTATGCCTACATTCTAACAACCTGGCGAAACCTGAAGGTGGAGTTTATCCCTAAGCCTATGGTAGATCCTCCTATGCTGAAGCTAAGAGTTTTTGGTCTATCAGTCTGACACCATTCCTCCTAAAGGAGCTCGAAAGACTGGCAGACAGGTATATGAGGGATATTTGCCTTCGCAGTCGGCCGCTGCACAGCAGGAAACATGCTTACCAGGAAGATAAATCGACAGACTCTACCCTTCATGAACTCGTCAGGGAGTTCGAGAAAAGTTTGTCTCACAAAGAGTTTGCACTGGGTGAATTCATCGACGTTCAAGGGGCGTTCGATAACGCCTCATTTACCAGAATCTTTGATGCGGCAAACGACCATGGAATTTACCCTTTGCTGATAGCGTGGATGGATAACATGCTCACTTCAAGCTATATTCTTATAACAGTTTGATCACAGACCATTAAACCAGGGTGTACCTGAGGATGCCCTCCGGCCGGAGTTCATTCTCCGCTGATGTGGCTCCTTGTAATGGACATACTATGCTCCTGACGTTAGATAATAACACGGGTTTTGCGAAAGCTTATGCAGACGACCTAGCTGTAATAGTCAAAGGCAAATTTGTGGACACAATCTGTAACCGAATGCAATCGACACTATGGCTAATCGATAGATGAGTAGGCGAAATGGGCTATCAGTAAACGCCGAGAAGACTGTCGTGGTTATGTTTACCAGAAACCGAAATTGGGGAAACTTCACCTTACCCAAGCTATACGGTGCGATAAAGCTTGCAGGCCGCTTTGGTGCTGCGGAAGTGCAATAGGCAAGTCTTGAGGGCTATTACTACAACGAGTACACTGGATGCATAAAACATATTACACATCCTGCTATACGCTGGCATTGTTTGGTGGCCTAGAGTCAGCGTAAGCGTCAGCAAGAAGCTATACTGATGCATGTGCAGAGACTGGGCTGCCTAAGTATCAGCACTGGAGGCCCTCCTAAACTTGTTAACCCATGTTAACAAGACGAAGATAAGAACATTCTCCACGGTCATGCGTCAATAACGAAATCACTTCGAAAACATCCACAGGCGCTGATGACTTCGGACAGGGTAGCTTCAAAATACGTCTTCGATAAGCCATTCCAAGTGATCCCCACTGACAGAGAAGAATGGTCATTTGAAGGCCACTCTGGCTTCACTGGAAATGACATGATTATCTACACTGATGGATCAGAGCTGGTTCAGAGATCTTCTAAGCCCAATCAAGAATTGAGCGGTACCAGTCTCTTGGAACCATCACATAGATCTTTCAAACAGAAATTTACGGCATTATAGTGGCAACCCGTGAATGTATGCGGCACAACTGGCGCAGCCGCAACATTCGAATCTTCTCTGACAGCCAAGCTGCTTTAAAGGCGCTGGTCTCTACAGAAATATCAAGCCAGCTGGTATGGAATTGTCATCAAGCGCTTCTAAGGCTGGGGAGATTAAGCGGGTTACAGTTGGTGTGGGTGCCTGGACACTCAAACATCACTTGGAACGAGATGGCAGATGAACTTGCCCGACAAGGCTCTAGCGCGCACATGCTAGGCCCGGAGCCAGCCTTCGGCATACCATCATCCGTGATGGTGGCTTACTCTAAAAAGGGAGTCGGTTTCGACTGTGAGCCATGCCGGAATCAGGGAGAACATAAATTCCTGCCGACAGATTAAAACCTTCGTTGCTACACCCACGCGACACGTGGCGATCTCCCTGCTCAATCTTACGAAAGGGGACATAAAGACCCTCACAGACCTAGTGACAGGTAATTAATCTGAATCTAAATTACCAGCTACACAAGATTAAGGTGATACTATCGGCTATGTGTGACCGGTGCGAGGAAGAGGAAGAAACAGCATTGCATTTCATATGCACCTGTCCTGCCTTTTCATTATCAAGGATGAGATATCTTGGCGATTACTTCATCGACGAGTGCGAGGCGTTCTCACTACCTCTTAGGAATGTGCTACGCTTCGCGATATTCTGCATCAATCGCAGACGAAGCAGCGCCTAAGCGCAACGGAAGGGTACAATGGGTCGATTTAGTGGCATGAGTGCCCGTACCGCATGGTCCGCCCACTAGTTCAGGCGTGGCCTTGGGCTGTGTTTTAGTACGTAGGCGTGTCCAAGTCGGACGAATCGTGCTGGAAAGCAACCGCAACCGGTTACTTCTTTAGAAGATTTCACAGCCCTGGTCCAACCGCAGCTGCAGTCTCTTGGATAGTGTTCAAACACAAAACATTTGAAGCACTTCTTAGGCGAGACTTGTTGTTTCAGTAGGCGGTTTGTCCATCCAACCTTGATTTTCCCCGTCTGCTACTTCCATGGGCAGACTGATGGTTGCAATTTGGATGCGACCATTCGCATTCCTCATTTATCTTATACCGCCGGGGTACATTTGAACGCCCAATCGTTGATGACGAGAAAATGTTGAGAAAATTTCCTCTTTCGTTGGAACCTGGTCTAGATCGAGGCTCAATTTTGCCTTCTTAGCCAAATCGTTTATACCCTCCCATTGAATCCCCGAATCCGAAAGAAATGATCGCCCTTATGCTTCAGCTTCAAATCGGACTTTATTCTTTTCAGAATATCCGCAGCCTCAGCCACTTCTTCTTGGGGTTTATGAGGTTTCTTATTACACCCTTTTCCTTTTCGGAATTTGTGGGGAGGCAGACTCTTCTAAGTTTGTTTCAGCCTATCTGCTGCTATAACCTAAAATGCTTTGGGAGCGGTTTGAGCTTTCTTGTTCGTCCGCTTCCCTTGCGGTTTCGTAAGACTTCATTGCCTGTCCCCAATACATATTATCTATTTTTTACCCTCTTTTTAACAGAACACATATCTATATTGGGCCTATACTCCATGAATTCCATTGGATTCTCGCGAGAAGCTTTAATTAAAGGGATTCACCACACCATAGCGCACATTATAGCAGTTGGCCCGGTATCCGGCCGCTCCGTTTGTGATGTCCACTTACGTCCTTGGACATCTTTCCTGGATGGGCACAGTTCGCATAAGCGTGAATGGGGGAAAGTGATTCCTTCGCGCATATATGATCCAAAGTGTACGACGCCGAGCAGAGTTTACCTTAGACGGGCACGAAGTCTAATGTGTGATAAGGATACGGAGACATTCAAGTAACCTATTGGGCGTGAAGACTTGAATATGAAGAAACAACCAAAACTGGAAATCGAAACAGAGCTGCCATACCATCGACCAAGCACTTTCCTGACCATACATCGGTTAGCATAATGCTGTTCGTACTGATTTTATCATGTATACGTGAACGACGGAAAAGATAGGAAAGGGAATCCGTTCACGAATACATACATGTTTCAACGTGTACGATACCAGGAGAGTTTTCGTTTCTCCGCGTCTAAGCTTTTCATTGTACGGGGATATTCATGTCGCCTAATCGTTGGGGCGGGAAGTGGAAAAACTATGAAACTGGAGGTTGTTATTTTCCAGAGTTCCCTTCAGTCGGCTTATACAACAAGCCAGGAATACTGTGGTTAATGCATTCCCTACATAATTATTCGGATAATGCGGAGAAGTTACGCCCCGTGCGTAGCTAAGGCTTCATTCAAACGACGAGCCGTACGGCTCGCAAGCTCTAGCCATACAAATGCATTGGCTGATATGGGAAGCTCACGATGAGCGAGAGCCGTGCCTAGGCCTGTTCCAAAAACCGGGATCCCGGTACAAAACCGGTGTTCACTTGGTACCGGACCCGATATTCTAAAGTACCGATATCCCGGTTTTTTTGGTACCGAGTAACAAAAACCGACCGACGAGTCGGTTTTTTGGTACCGAGTTAAAAAGAACGATTCATTTCAACCATGAGCCGGTTTTTTCAGGTTTTTTGGTACCGGTTTTTAACCCGGTACTCAAAAAACCGGCTTGTGGTTAAAAAAAACCGTCGGTACTGAAAAAAAAACCTGAGTCGGTTTTTAACCCGGTATTCAAAAAAACCGGCTTATGGTTAAAAAAAACCGTCGGTACTGAAAAAACCCCTGAGTCAGGGAAACCGCTTGTGGTACCGGGTTTCGAAAAAACCGAAACCCGGTACTGAAATCTCGGTACCGAACAGGCCTAGCCGTGCCGCTGTCAAAACACAACTAGCGAGACGTGTTTTCACATATCGTGCACCACAACCAGCACATTCACGGCTCGCGAGCCATGTTTTGACAGTGGCACGGCTCTTGCTTGCTTTCGCTCGTCGTGAGCTTCCCATATAAGCCAATGCATTTGTATATCTCGAGCTTGCGAGCCGTTTTCGCGTCGTTTGAATGTACCCTTAGGCTTCATGCACACGACGCGAAAACGGCTCGCGAGCTCGACACATCGAAATGCATTGGCTCTTATGGGAAGCTCACGACAGCGAGAGCCGTGCCGCTGTCAAATCACAACTAGCGAGACGTGTTTTCACATATCGTGCACCACAATCCGCAAATTCACGGCTCGCGAGCCGTGTTTTGACTGTGCATGGCTCTCGCTTGCTGTCGCTCGTCATGAGCTTCCCATAAGAGCCAATGCATTTCGATGTGTCGAGCTTGCGAGCCGTTTTCGCGTCGTGTGCATGGAGCCTTAGAGTCCGCAGTTTTGTCAAAATTGGAATATAAGAATCAACCGGAACCTTTCTACCTAAATCTTCTTCCTTGCGGGAATACTACGACTACGCTGCATAGAATTTTGCGAAGTTGGTCCCTTAGCTGGAACTTTTTTGGTTTCTTGATTTAATAACTCATAGATCAGCTGTCAAATTTAAGAAAAACAGCGAAATTTCACTATACTCGCTGCTGGACTGATATTTTTTTTATTCGTAGGCAAATATTTTCGTAGTAACAGATGTCATTATTGAGGATAATGACACTTAAAAATTCATTCTTTTCGATGGAGTTCACTGTCAAATTTTAGTCCGAGCTTTCCGTCTCTATCTTCAGATACCTCTTATATGCGCCCCAATTATTCTTATTCTTACATTTTCCTATATACACTCTCAAACACAAAAGCGTCCATTCCACTAATGATATTTTCCTACAATTTTTACTATTTTTTCCAGGTTCACAAATTCCACGAATTATCGAACATCCTATAGATACCACCGTTCCTCGTCATGAACCGGCCACACTCAATTGTAAAGCTGAAGGATTTCCGCTTCCTACGATACAATGGTATAAGGATGGTGTACCATTAAAAATCCTGCCCGGATCGCATCGTATAGTTCTACCTGCTGGCGGGTTGTTTTTTCTAAAGGTAAGCATTATTATTGTTGTTGTAGTCGTCGTCCTTCGTTAGATGAGTGCATCTCACCCACCCGCAACAAATCCAGATGAGTAAAGACGAAAGAAAAAAACTCTGAAATAATGCAAGAAAATAGGAAAAAGTCCAGGACAAAGAAGCTTTTTTTCCGAATAGACGACAACGACGGACGTGGATGCCTCCTGACCGTAGTAAAGTCTTTCGTCGAGGTCACATCATCATGGCTAACTGATTTTTCTCGTTTCAAGTCATCAGTGTCCGGATTAATGGCCGGTCAGGTGCAATTAAATTTTTCGCTATTGAGCGCGTTGTTGTATGTATGGTATGGGAGCAAGATGAATAGTGTGCATAGTCCTGAGGTGCATTGGAGAGAAAGAAAGGAGTTGGCTGATCATTTATTCTCTAATTCAGGACATCAACGTAAGTTGCCAGACATTTCAAGAGAGAAATGTTACTGCGTTACTATTACGGGTAACGGATTGAATTGAATTGAGATGTCTACGTCCCACTATGCAATTAACGTTGCTGAAAGCTATCGATTTTTCAGCGCAATCATAATTACGGTTGCAAATATTTTGAATGTGGGCGATAAATCCCGGGATTTATGATGAGTTTTGGGATGTTATATTCACTGGATTTGTGTGGAGGTGTGGGTTTGGAATCAATTTTCCCTATTAAATTATTGATTTATGAATATATTGGGAGGATATCAATTTGTATTCCATGTGTGCATCCGTAGGTACATTAATCTCGATTTTCAGTTTATCAGGAAGTACTATTTGCTCTTCATGTGCACATACATATTGCAAGTGAAAATTATGGTAACTATAAATGCACTAGAAACTACTCGAATTGTACAGTACATGGAATAATTATCCGAACTCAGGTGTTGCGAGATGTTTTTTACAATTAATAGTTGAAAGTGCTCCTCAATGAGTTACGGTAAAAAAAAAACTAGTGAGACAAAGGCACGCCAATACTGTTACTTTTTATGTTCAATTTTGGAGCTCGCCGAACCAGGAAAAAAGCTCATCCTAGAAGAATCGAACCTACGAATAAACAGTTTGTTCGATGTTTGTACAGCCATGGAGCTCGTGATTCCGCGACTTCCTTGCTTTAAGAAATGTCTGTTTCCTTTAATAAATGATAATCTTCTGAAAAATCAATCTAAGGGAGATCTATATCAAGGGTACATGCGTCACACATGTGTGAAACACTGGTTACATTATCCAAACAAAAGAGTTCAGTAAGTTAAAGTAGTGATATGTTTCTCGTCACACCCCCCATATGATAGCTGTTATTTAAAAAAAATCCACCGTAACCTGCTTCCTTTTTCTCCACGGATGAGGCTTTATATTTGTCTTTAAAATTATTGTGACAGAAACCCAGAAGAATAGTGGATAATTAGCAAGGTTGATACTTCACAATGCAGGGAAGATGATGTTGATATGCCAGAGAATAACAAATCGCAATGCCGGTAGGATAAATCTCCTGCTGGGCTGCGATTTTAATGCCCACTCGTTTCTATCTACTAGTGGAGTGGATACAGAAATTGCGGTTATGTTTAGAGGAAAGTTGCGGAACTTTCATGAGTTACCCCACTTTTTGAACTGGTTGAACAGTTTTTTTTTGGTTAAATCCACATCAACTTGAAAACTGCCTAACTTCTGTCTACACGTAGCGATAATTGGGCCAACTAGCTGGGTCACTCAAACGTTGAAAAGCCTGTCGAAAGCTTATAATTCCGTGGCCAAGTTGAAAGACGCACTTATCGCCACGTGTAAATTCTATTTATTTGAATACTTTAATAATGCTGGGAGAACTCCGTAGGTGAAGACGCCCACCAGCTGCTGGGCTTCCGAAACTGGAGGACAAGGTCACGTAACCACGACAATTGGAGGTCAACGATTCAGGCGGCCAAGGCCCGACGTCGGGCTATCGTGCCACATTGATGATGATGAATAATGAAACTAGGAGATTTTTGAAACGTCGCGTCGCAAAAAAATGAACAAAAAAAAAATCATTCTACAGAAGCTTCTTTTGGACTAAACCACTCGGCAAAATCTCGCGTTTACGTTCCTTCCTCTGTAGCTCCATATGAACTGCACAAGTTTCCCTGCTTACGGAAGCCCAGTTGTCTTCTGATACCAGCGTAAGAACCACTATCGAGCTTTACAACTTCTCCCAGTTCCGCTTCCGACTGGCTGCAGGTTTCTCCAAATCAGGGACAATCAAACATATATGCAGGACCGGCGCGAACCTCTGTTGTGCCCTAGGCGAAATTTAAGAATTGCGTCCTTTAGTTGCGGGGGAGGAGTATGTTAAGTTTTAGTTTTAGGTTTTCTTCAAAGTGCATGTGTTAATTTTTTGAATCAAATTTAGAATTTGATCAAAATAATTGGATTACGAACTTTTTTGAGTAAGTTATGACTTTCGATTCGACCATGCTTGAGAGTTTAATGCGAGAAAATAGTAATTTGACTAGCGAATGGTACATGTAAAATGTATGACAAGTTTGTAAACAAAATTCGATTAGATTACATTATTCTTCGTACAATAGTGTTGGATAAAATCAATTTCAAAACTGGGAGATCCTAAAAAACCTTAACCACCAGACCCACAGTAACGTCCAGTTCACTATGGAGACGGAGGAAAAGGGAGAGCTACCATTTCTAGAATTGAAAATCGTCAGGAGCAACGATTTCATCCACTTCGACACTTTCATCCAAATGACCTTGTTTTACTCCGTGGCAGTGGCGGCCCGGCGTGCTTCCTTGCACAGGATGGGCACCTTCACGGAATAAAAATATTTTGGAAACACCTCAAATTAACGACTTTCCACATAAATTTCGCATTGTATTAAATGGAAGCATCAATTTCCGCTTTAATTTCACAGTTTTGCAAGCATTTTTTAGATCAAGCTATTATTTTTTAATTTAGGATTATTTTGTTTTTAAATGCAGTGCCCTAGTATATAATTATTAGACTATCAAATAGATTTGCTGGAACATGCGAATTAATGTTGTGCGCCTTTAGCATTTTCAATGCGAATGTACATAGCCTAAAACAAATCAAAAATGCTAAAAGTGCACAACAATAATGTTTATGTTCCCGAAAGTTTATTTTACATTCTAATACATATTACAATGAACACTTCGAATTCATTAATCTAATAATCATCATTACACAAGAAATATCCCAAATCCTCCCGTGAAACATGTTTTCCTACATAGCATTGAGCAATCGTTGGTTTTTTATTCATTTTGACTAGCTCATCGTAACCCCAAAAATTGTACTTTTAAATTGTCTACGTCATCATCATTCTCATTCTTATTACACTGATTCCATTCGAGCTGCTATAGGCCGGCCTACCTTGTCAATATTGAATTCGGCCACCGCTTCCAAAAGTTTCGTAAATATCGAATGATTTGTTGATGTAATTTGGTCACCGGCGCAAGTGGCCTACAGGCTGTGTGAAGTTAGCCAGTCATTTTTTTTTAATTACGCCCTTTTGCTCGGTGAACCGTTTGTTCGACTGCGGCTACGTTTGTACTTGATTGTTCGCCAATTAATATCGTTTGTTCTTCTCTAATTATTTAATTATAACAACTTTAAAATTGTGAGTGTGAACTTAGCCAGTCATTTTTAAATATGGGTCGGAAAGGTATAGGTTTGGTATCAATCGAAAGCCAGACGTTTGTTCATTTTGTAGGGCGTTTGTTCATCCTGGAAACGGAAGGATACAGGAATTATTAAGGAAAAAGAGATTAGTTGTGACGACATCTTCACTCAACCAACGCCATCTACTCAGCTCAGCTGTACGATGATGGTGTGGATCTTGCATAAATTGTTCGCGGGACACGGGTTGCCCGTTCAGCTGAGCTGAGTAGATGGCGTTGGTTGAGTGAAGATGACGTCACAACTAATCTCTTTTTCCTTAATAATTCCTGTATCCTTCCGTTTCCAGGATGAACAAACGCCCTACAAAATGAACAAACGTCTGGCTTTCGATTGATACCAAACCTATACCTTTCCGACCCATATTTAAAAATGACTGGCTAAGTTCACACTCACAATTTTAAAGTTGCTATAATTAAATAATCAGAGAAGAACAAACGATTTTAATTGGCGAACAATCAAGAACAAACGTAGCCGCTGTAGAACAAACGGTTCACCGAGCAAAAGGACCTAATTTCAAAAAAATGACTGGTTAACTTCACACAGCCTTGTCAACAATACCTAAAGGTTTGAATATGCGAGTGTAATATTGCATACACATAGACAGTTTCGATTTTGATCGAACGAAAATAGCCTAAAAGCAGCCTAATTTGTTGATTAATACAAACACCGGAAATGTTTTTGTGCAGTGGCTCCCAAACAGTAATTGATAGATTTGATAAATTCACGAGAGACTTTGGTAGTACTGTTCACCCAATAGTCAAAGGTAAAATTTTGTTGTACATTTCTACTGATGTTAAAAGATTTGAATATACAATAAGGGCGGAATTCATAGTCCCCACTTAAATAATAAGGATTCCCTTAAGGAATAAGGGGTTTCTCTATATAAGTTAGCCCTTAAGGGAGCTTCGTATTCATAGACATCACTCATTAGGGCGTTACCTCATTAAATTAACGATTCACTTATTTGCTATATCTATTGAAAGTGACAAATAAAATATAAAAAAATATCAAAAAGTTGAAAATTCAAAATTTAAAAAAAAAATCAAAGTGTTTGAATAAGGATATGTCAACAAATATGTAGTCCAGTACAATTGGTTCAAAATAGCCCCAAACCTAAACATCCAAAAAGAAAAGTAATTTTTGATGCCAAATTGTTGAATACACTGCCTAATATACGCAGTAAAAAGTTACACTAATTTGCGCCATGGGTTAAGAGGGGAGGGGGTGGCAAAGGGGTGAAAATTCAGTTTCTTGCAAATATCTGGAAAACTATGAGTCTGACCTTAAAATGAGCTGAGGACAAAACAAACAACATAAAATTACCTTTGTAATAATATGTAACACTCTAGACATTTTCTCAGAAAATTATACCCTAGACCCAAAAGTATTATAGTGAATTTGGATTTTTCGAGTTTTACATTTCGCGCTGTAACTCTTGATAGAATAGACCTACTGTCATAAGATCTTGTCCATATATTGACAACAAAATTTATTTGATTCGTACCAAAAATTGGAGTGATCCGACCATTGACGCCCCCTCACTCCTCTTAACATTTTTCAAAAAGGCATGCCTGTAGCTTCTTTTTAAATTGAGCCAGGCAGATCAAATTTGGTGGGGTGCCTAGTCTAAGCTTCACTATGCTCCCCACCAAAAATTATTATCATCCGATCAAAACTAAGGGTACCCCCCATACAAAGTGAACGAAAATTTGAACAAATTTCACAATTTTTCATTTCTAAATTCTATCTAAAACGGAAAAATAAAATTTATCTCTTAGAACGTCATTATAACAGTTAATTGTAGTCCTCTGAATGTATGTTCAAAATTTTGCATCAAAGCGTACACTACAAGTATCAACAAATTGTGTTTGAAAGTCATTGGTACTATTATTATAAAGTTATATTAAAAAACACCTTTATGACTTTGCCTTTCAAAATTGTTTTATTTATAAAAATAAAACAAAGTTTTTAAATCGGATGCATTTCGACATTAGTGTCATCCTCAGCAAGTACTATATTACTAATTCCAAAAAAAACTAAAATTTTGTACATTGAAAAATTGAAACAATTGATGTTATGCGTATACATTGTAAATTTTATGGAAAGGATTTAACGATCTTTTACTGTTACGTTAATACGAAAAATTTATTTTATTTTACATTTGGCTAATGGTTGAAACAATGTAGAACGTATCGGCGCTTCCATTGTGTTCATCATTACATCCCGGTTCAGATACATATAGATGCTTTCGTATGCGTCCAGCTTGTATTTTTGGTCCACTTGTTTTACTAAGCATAGATTGTCGATGTTCCATGAGAGGTGGTTACTCTCCAAAGCATGTAAAGCTACCGCTGATTTTGTCGCTTGTTGCTTGTTGATGTGTGCGATATGTTCTTTAAAGCGGGTGATGAGACTTCGTTTCGTTTGACCAATATATATTTGATTGCAGTCCTTGCACGATATCTTGTAAATACCAGATTTTTTTAGACTTTCAGTTTTGTCCTTGATTTTAACGAGTTGATGGCGTAGGCTATTTTTGTTTGAAAAAACCATTTGCCAGTTGTGCTTTTTGAAAACGCCCTTCAATTTGTTTGTAATAGCTGGAATGTATGGGAGTGATATTCTTTTCTTCGGTTGTTTTTCCCTCACAAAATTGTTCTTTTTCTTCATGTTTATCTTTTTCGAATGTAGTTTAACCATCTTATCTATCATTACTTCCGTATAGCCATTCATAACTGCCGCATATTTGATGTAATTAAGTCTAAAAAAATCTGGTATTTACAAGATATCGTGCAAGGACTGCAATCAAATATATATTGGTCAAACGAAACGAAGTCTCATCACCCGCTTTAAAGAACATATCGCACACATCAACAAGCAACAAGCGACAAAATCAGCGGTAGCTTTACATGCTTTGGAGAGTAACCACCTCTCATGGAACATCGACAATCTATGCTTAGTAAAACAAGTGGACCAAAAATACAAGCTGGACGCATACGAAAGCATCTATATGTATCTGAACCGGGATGTAATGATGAACACAATGGAAGCGCCGATACGTTCTACATTGTTTCAACCATTAGCCAAATGTAAAATAAAATAAATTTTTCGTATTAACGTAACAGTAAAAGATCGTTAAATCCTTTCCATAAAATTTACAATGTATACGCATAACATCAATTGTTTCAATTTTTCAATGTACAAAATTTTAGTTTTTTTTTTTTTTGGAATTAGTAATATAGTACTTGCTGAGGATGACACTAATGTCGAAATGCATCCGATTTAAAAACTTTGTTTTATTTTTATAAATAAAACAATTTTGAAAGGCAAAGTCATAAAGGTGTTTTTTAATATAACTTTATAATACGTAGTGGACTTTGCGGTTTAATAATTTTTCTCGTTTTTTAAAAACAAACTCTCATTGGTACTAGTTCAAAGGCTAGTTCCGAATAAATCGAGTAACGTGTACTAGCAACCTTCAAACCACATTTTTCGTACTTGTAAGGCACGCTCTGGTACAAACTTTTAAATATACATACATTTACAAGACTACAATTAACTGTTATAATGACGTTCTAAGAAATAAATTTTATTTTCTCATTTTAGATAGAATTTAGAAGTGAAAAAATGAGATTTTTTTAGAATTTTGGTTTACTTTGTATGGGGAGTACCCTTAGTTTTGACCGGATGGTAATAATTTTTGGTGGGGAGCATAATGGAGCTTAGACTAGGCACCTCACCAAATTTTATCTGCCTGGCTCAATTTGAAAAGAAGCTACAGGCATGCCTTTTTGAAAAATGTTAGGAGGAGTGAGGGAGGCGTCAATGGTCGGAGCACCTCAATTTTTGGTACAAACCAAATAAATTTTATTTGTAATAGAATGAACAAGATTTCGTCACCCTAGGTTCTTTCTATCAAGAGTTACAGTCCGAAATGTAAAACT
Source organism: Microchrysa polita (assembly GCA_949715475.1). Taxonomy (NCBI): domain Eukaryota; kingdom Metazoa; phylum Arthropoda; class Insecta; order Diptera; family Stratiomyidae; genus Microchrysa; species Microchrysa polita. The sequence continues at coordinate 74,954,763 of OX454418.1, read as the reverse complement.
CAAAAAATGTAAATTCTCTATAATACTTTTGGGTCTAGGGTATAATTTTCCGAAAAAACGTCTAGAGTGTTATATATCATTACAAAGGCAATTTTGTGTAGTTTGTTTCGTCCTCAGAAGATTTTAAGGTCAGATTCATAGTTTTCCAGTTATTTGTAAAAAAGTAAATTTTACCCCTTTGGGACCCACTCCCCCCTTAACCCATGGCGCAAATTGGTGTAACTTTTTATTGCGTAAATTGGGCAGTGTATTCAACAATTTGGCATCAAAAATTTCTTTTTCTTTTGGATGTTTGGGTTTTGAGCTATCTGTACTAGACTAATGTGAGTTCATATAAGGTTACTAGATATGAACCTTAACGAATAAGGGAACCCTTTAGGAAACCCTTAAGCGTTTGCTTATTGAGTGACTAAGACTAGCGTCAGTCCCTTAAGGGTTCCCTTAAATATAAGTGAGGACTATGAATTCCGCCCTAAGTGTATTTATTTTCAGGGTAGGCCGTGCCCACCTTGCCCACTATGACGAGCCGTCACTGCTCCGTGTTACACCCACTATGCACTGAGCAAGGAGAAGAACAGGAGGCAACTTACATCATCGAAACAGGCAGGATAAACGGATATGATTTACGTGTAATATCGAGCCTTATATATAAGGAAGAAGAAGACTAAGATTGTGGAAGGATACCTAACAACGCTAAACCAGTACGAGGAGCCAAAGCGATTAATAGAAGTATCGCCTTCAACGATATCAAGGCAGCTGCGGTAGATAATGAAGGGCGTAGATCATATATCTATCTACGAGGAGACAACATCAATTATGGGGAACAAGCTAGGCTCAACCAAGGACAAGAAGGAGAAACACGAGGAAAGCGGAATTTACAAAGATCTTCTGTCCGGATTGCGATAGGACGTGCATAGGACAGACGAACATGCTCGAGAAGTGGACATTTCCAAAAGGAACACCATGGGACACTTAAGTCGATTGTGGGGAGACACATGAATGGGACAACGTGGCTATGGTAAATAATGGAGGCCATCGGCCTAAGCTCGATGCACTGCAGCTTGGCTATTCTTAAGGAATTGTAACAGGATACATCATGACACCGGCAACGTACCAACAAGGTTGCTGGTTGAAGCGTGGGGTGTGATTAGCTCCTAACTGGAGACTAGTTATATAAATCCACATCGATAAACATCGACACAGATGTCTGAAGGGTGTTTAACGTCCGCGCTCACCGTGAAGGTTTATCAGACGGCCTCGAATTGGCAAACGGATTGATTTTGTGACGTCAATCAGCGGCCCTGGAAGGTAACAGTTTTTCATACCAAGTGTTCAGGCTTGGCGTTTACATATTGCTAGATGCGAGGTCCCGCAGGGAGTCTGTGTCCATTTGACATAGAACATTCTGGGTAGTTGGGCACAAATTTTTGGTGAGTTGCGCCACCGTGTACTCAAGCAGCACAGGGAGGCCCCTTGTATGGTTGATACGCCACGGCGTGGATCTGTACAATAACCATTCGGCCGATGACATTATCGTGCTCCCGAATCATGTTGGGTGGCTCACGGCATGGCTGACTTTTTCCCTATTCCTTCGGAAAGGCAGTTATACAAGTCGGAAAGTCCTCGTAGGGGAGGAATCCATCATAAGCGATCGTGTAGAACCTAAGCTGGCGGCATCGTATAACCCGAGCCACGACAGGGCTAGTTAGGGAGAATGGCCTTGATGGAAAATTCCTACGTGCCTATATCTAATTAGCTTGTTGATTGATGACCACAGGGCCTGAGTTGTTGCGCTCCGAGTCTGCTTTAAGCAGCCGAGTAGTAAACAGGCAAAACGATCCTGCGGCTGGCGAGCCGAATTTGTTATGTCTACAGAAAGGGGGCCAAAGGATGATCACACCTGCTATTGAGAAATCTTTAGCGAATAGTGTACCTCGGGGATGGGTGTGCCCAAAGGATCATGCTCTCTGCCCATCAAGGTGTTGGCCTCGAGGTGGTCTGGGGTGCTCGACAAGTCGACCAGCTAGAGTCGCATCCCAGAAGGGGTTCCGAAGGGAGGACTCCCGGCGGAGAATACCCTTTCGGCTTTAAGCCGGATAAACTGCCGTTCCCTTAAAGGAAGGGAGGTATGGCCACTTGGCTTAATTACTCCGCAAGGCACGCGCCAGTAGACGCACACTGAATGCTAGATTCTACTACTATGGGTCCCGGCACCCGGTTGTAGTGCAACTCCACGCCATTGTAAAACCAAAGCCCGCACGTTAATCCCCTCATGGGGGCCTACCTCATGTGTCGGATAGGGGAATTGCAAGCCATCGGTGCCCCCTGCTATATCGACACCCCATGCTAACAGATATGGGACCTCTGTTCAGTATGGGCGCCTTGTACACCCACGTAGGACTGGTCGCCAAAAGTATTCGGGTAGACCGGGATAGACATTTCCCGGTGGTACCACTGGAAACGACGCAATGTCTTTGAGCCAGTGGGGGTCGCGCCTGCTCGGCAGCGTAGAACCCAACAATGAGAAGGTCACAACAGCGAAGCCTAGACAGTATATAGTATAGCTTTGTTAATCTTGCTACTCAATTCCGTAAATGCAACGTCCGATGCCTAAATGCTTCAAGAGCAAATACATTCAGATACCTGATAGGTTCCTTTGTGGCCAGACACCCAGTGACATCTGCGATTCCATTATTTAGGAGAACCCGAAAAATGTCTAGGTCCAGCCAGTCCTCAGAAACTGTGCCACAACATGGACATGGAGGATCGCTAACCAGGTTGAACTGGCACAGTTTCTGGTTCAGAGAACCATGTTCGGCTTTCAGAAAACAAAGACTTATATTAAAATCCAAGTCTGGGTTTCCGGCTGCCTCATGGACATCCCTAAGGTACTCGAATGTAACCTTAACGCGGATGAACTAGTCCCATCTCGAATGCCATCTAGACACGACACAGTTATCTGAAGTATCATAGACAAGTCTCTGAGGTATCATAGACAAGTCTCTGAGGTCTCCCAGACACACTCTCTCCAGCAACCAGCGCAGACTGCGGCAACGGCAAACCCCTCCTAATATGAAAGGCAGTCCAACGTCGAACTACCTCCAAATCCAGCGGAGAGACCCCCATCAATACCTGCATGGCGTCATTGGAGACTGTATGACATACAGGTATAAATTGAAACAATCGCTTGTTCTGGATTTCCGTGTTAAGTCTCAATTTCATACAGTTTTGTACTTACGATGTAATCTACGTTTAATGTAGTAGGATGTGGCTCGCACACATTACATGAATATATGTTATCCTGACGCGCAGGTGAGGATTCTTTTACTGCTCTTATCCTGACACGCAGGTCAGGGTTCTTTTGTCCTGTCAGCATAAAGCATAAGATGTAAATCTTATGCTTTATGCTGACAGGCAGGTCAGTACATTCTTACAATACATTTTAACATGTAAATTCGTTGCGAAGAGAATCGATTTGGTTCGAAATGCATGGTTGAGTTACTTATACACGCGTACTTTATGATACGGTGAACCGTGTTCAACTGTCAGGTTCCCCGGGCAGATGACGCCCAGTCCATCAAAGATCCAGCTCCAAATGTAGTACAAAGAGCGAGTTGTATATAAAACTAACTGCGCGTCTACCTAACCCCCAGTCTCGGCGCAGAACATGCCTCAGTGTACCAACTAAATAAATAAATAAATAAATAAATAAATTTACCAAGCACTGGGAGGAAACTGATGCCTCGATAAGACGAAGGGTCAGTTCGGACCTTAGGGCCTTTCAGCAATACTACAATCTGCGCGGTTTTCCAACTTCTGGGAAAGGTACGTGCTCGGAAGCAAGACTCAGAGATTCTCAATGTACTCAGGAACGGCCTTTCAGATGCTTTCACATGTCCGGCCGATCATTCCATCGAGTCCAGGCGAGTTTCGACATTTGAGCCTGGCGATGCTTCCTTCGATATCAGCGGTTTGCAGAGGAGGAATAACTTCCACCTCCGTAACCCGCTCACAAACCAGAACATCGACAGGGTCAGCTGCCGGAAGGAAACAGTTCATGAGAACTTCAATGTCTCCCTCCACGAATGGCTCGCGCGGCCTCAGTGATGAAACTGTATTCTTCCCAACGTGCACATTTGCCTCCTGCAAAACCGGTAGGCATTTTCTTTCCCCAGGGGTCGTCTGAAGAGTTGCTGACAAAGCGCCTCCAGTCGTCTTCCTTGCACTTGGCCATCATCCCGTGATACTGGTGCCGCGTCGGGCCTGCCGGAAGGCAAGCCCAATCGACGCTACATTGCGCTGACCACCAACTCTAGCCCACTGGAAACGCTTTCGAAGCCTCATTACTTCACTATCTCCCACTCGATCCCGTACGCCGTTGCCGCCTCATTCACACACGTGACGTCAACGTCACTAACCCCGTTACACCCAGTGCCATCTTTGTCAAACATGTACGCTATGATGGTTCGTTAGGAACTATCATGCTATTGGCGCTCCCTGGTCACGAGGGTGCGCAGACCATGGTCTACGCACTTTGCTGTGCCAGAGAGCAGGGGTACCATTTGCGTCCATCCCCAGATGAGTGGTGCGTTACTAGCCAGTAGCAACATCCTATCCAGGTATTCCATGTAGGTATCTATAGGTATATCCCTGTTTGGGAGACACAGAGTACACACTGACACAATATAGGTCACCGAATGTACCGATGACACTGACGCACACACCGTGCTCGTCCGTCATAGGGCTGACGGCCACGCTATCAAGCACCGGTTCACGAATTACCACAGCCACCCTCAGACTACCCTGCCCCCCCACAAAGAAACGTCCTCATTTCGCCGGACAGTCCCACTAGACGGCCCCAAGAATGTATGGCTCTTGAAGCAGAGCGATCGACGCTCCGCTATTCACAAGCCTGTCACCAAGCCCGTGCATAGCAGATTCTGCTCGTCCGCAATTAAGTGGCACTATTAGCAACCCCATTCTAGTGTCTAGCTTTCACCCTTGCAACCATGGCCAAATAGATGGGACACACAGGGGACCTGACTATATGCCCGGCAGGTAACCCCTTAAACGCACAGTTGCGATAGTGCGGTGTATTCGGGCAAGACCGTGCGCGGTGACCCTCACCACTGCACCGACTGCAAACAATGGCATTGGCGCGACAGTCCCTCACGAGGTGATCGAATCCTACGCAGCGGTAGCACGTTGGGGATGGCTCCCTGGTGTATGCCCGGTAGGAAAACCACTTAACATACATCCTTTCGGCCTCAACAATAGCGTCGGAAGAAAACATCGACACATCTAGAAGTTCAGTCGAGTGTTTTCTTCTTTTGTGTTTTTATAGACGACGTGTCCTAATTTTGTCCAGCATGTGTACGGAAAATATAAATGCACGCGGTGTTGCAATCTTAAAACCGTTACTGATCCTTGTTCTCGATGTGGCCAGAGGGTAATCATAAGTGTTCTTTTAATCTGTTCATAAAAGGACAACGCAAATCTCTTTCTATTGTTGGCTAAAAATTGCATATTATTTAAAATTAATCTAAACGAAAAATCGTTTTATCTCAAATTTAAATTCATTGAAAACAATTTCATTACAGGCTTCCGAATAAATAACTCCCAAACACTAGCACCTTCATATAAATTCGAATACATTATAGCCCGACATAACGAAACCGTCTGAACCTTGAAACTAAGAAGCCCATATAGGTATAGAATCTCAGGTGTCAGTGGAAAAACAGAAAACCTCTCGATGGCACTTTATTAATGCTTGGGATTGTCGGTGAGCTTTAGTTAAGTCCCGTGTCAGGCACGAATGTTATTTACAGCAAAAAAAAACGTCGTCCCAGCAGACATAAGGATACGTGATCCTGCCCGGGATGAGAAGAAAAAACAACAACAACGTCAACATTATTCCGATAAAATATTTGTTTAAGTTGGTGCTTAGGGAAACCATCTTTTACCTTCAAGGCGTATCTGATTACTCTCCGTGTATGGATGCTTTGCTGGCTCTCAATGAGCTGCCACCTACCTATATTTACTTGACTACTCAGTGCCACCCACTATGCTTACACGATTAGTACGTCTAATGTCTATACGCTCCGTACGCGGGCTGGGGCTTAACAATCTGAAATACGTCCTTATCGATAAGGATCCACGTCCTTATAATGATACGACGTGAACCTCTCTATAAGGATATGTTACTGTACTATATTTACCTAAGGATACATGCACTCATTCTCTCATTTTGCTGAAACGTTTTATAAGTCCTTCATCTCTCGTCTATTATTGCAGGTTGTGAATTCTCGACGTGAAAGCGATGCCGGAGTTTATTGGTGTGAAGCGAAAAATGAGTTGGGTGTATCAAGGAGTCGGAATGCCACTTTACAAGTAGCAGGTGAGTACTTGTATGTTGTGTATCAGAGAGAAAGTGTATACAGAATGTGGATGAAATAGTATATCGGATCGGGATACTTCTCTATACTGAAGGGGATTGGAAAATCGACAAATGAGCCAAGGAATGTGAGAACAGAGGAGCGCAAGGGATGGTGAGGTGTGTGCAAATGAACGGAACAACATTCATTTCTGCGACAATCAAACGATGTCCGGAACGAATGAATGTTTGTATAGTGAATGACAAAATTGAAAATGGAATGACGTTTGAAACTGTTTTAATAAAAGGACCGTTTGATTGGAAATGGAAGCAGAGGGAGATATAAAATGGAAAGGCAGATAGGTTTGTTTCATTTTAAGTCCGCAGGAAAGTTGTTCTTTCATGCACCACAAAAAAATGCAAAGACCCAAAAAATACCTTCACAGGAAAACATTCACCAGAGCAATTATACAATTCACATTTCACCAAACTTGGTATCTTAATTTCGTAATTATTATCCTTGAAAAAATTATCAGATTAAGACATCTTCCTGAAGATTATATCGTTGTGTGCAACGTCCAAAGGTCTTTTCTGAAGAGCCAGCTAACGAGAAAAACTCTCCAGTTTTCTGAAAAATTTCTTCGCAGTACTGCTAATTTGGATAACCTTCGTCTACTTTTTTGCAATACTGTAACCTTGCCGAGTCAGGATGAGGGAGGAGTCCAGTCGTACTAGGTCCGGTATATGAAAAACAACCTTCACACTGACTATGGTCAGTGGAAAAATCTTCTTCGCGTTAATGGAAGAGTAATTCAGCAAGTGAATGACTAGAGAATTTTTTTCCCTCATTTAAAACTCATTTTCCTAATTATCTCGTCGGTATATAAAATGAGGATAAGACGAGAAAGAGGACGATGGGTGGCCTGTGGATTGTGTATACCTACTGGGCAAATTATGTAATGCGAAAAAGAGAAGTGGTTTCCATAGAACTCAAGGTGAGATGAAGTTGTATATTTTCAGTGGATTATCGTTAAGAGTTTTTTTTTATGGTTTCAGTTTGGAATGAATTTAATTTGTAGTTTTCAGACTTCCTTAGACATGAAGGATAAATTTAAAGCAATATCAACATTTGTTCATTACACTGAAATATATTTTCACATTTTAATTGATTTCAATCTCTTCTCTATTAGACCACAAATTACAATTTTAACAGAACCTCAAAAAAGCCATCTATTGTTATGCCTAATTTATTTTTGACAGCTTCCCGCCATTTATATATTGCCACAAGCTCCCCTCAAACAAAAAGGTAACTCGCTGTAATACAACTGTCACTTTAAAAGAATTTATTATCGGGCCCCGTGTGTAAGCTTCCGGTTCGTAGAGAGAATCCTCCCTGATAGGACCGCACACGTATTCGCCATGCATTGTTTTTGTAGGGAAATTAAAAACCATAATTCTCTGAAACTCTTCCTTGAAAACAATTCACATTGTGCTGCTGCTCTAACTAGATATGAAAGAAACCATGCGCAAAAGGGAATGACCATCCCTAACAAATGTATCATAGAGACAAGGATGGACTAGTGTGACTATAGTCCCTACCATACACGTTACAAATGCAAATGCCAGGCTCGATTGTGCGAATTTTGAACATTGCTTCTTTCTTCCTCGGACGCCTTTTGGACATGATAAATTAACCAATTTACCATATAGCATCCCAGAATCCAAAGTTGCGCAACTTTTTCAAGCGAATATATCATAAAGAATGTTGATAGCCGATTTCTTCTTTGCATTCGGGTTTTACTGAATTCTGTAGATATATGGAACACGGATGATAAAGATATTTGACTTGGTCTTCCGTTTGCAGAAGTGAATTTTGTCTACAGTCCTTTCACATTCCCATGTAGTTGGTGTAACGCTGTAAAAAAAAGGAAGTGTGCGGCGTAGAGTCATCGGCAAGCGGAACGGCGATGCATTCATAAATTCATAAGCAATTGCTGAAATATGCAAATCAAGTTATTGTTGAAGGTATTTGCCGTAGTGAAAAGTCGTGGTCTAAAATCGGAAATATTGTGACCAGGTGTAGGAACAGTTTTCAGATAAATTGTGAAAATTTACTGTTTCTGTTCATAAACTTTATCTTCAATGAAAATAATGAAATATTTTCTAATGAATAAATAATGACGGGTAACATTTAAGTTGCCATAAACATACCTACTCTTTTTTCCAATTAAATTCATAGTACAATGTGCCGCTTCAAACGAAAACTATGTCTCCAGTTGAAATAGTTTCTGCTACTTTTCTCGTTCTTTGAATGCACTCTTATTTTCGACTAATACATTTAATTGTTAGTTGAGTTTACTTGGGGGCCAAATCCTCGAAACACTATTAACATTTTGTGTAGACAATCATTACTCACTCATAATATATTTGGAAAGATTTTCCAAATTTCCTTAGGCCGTGTACACACACAACTAGGCCTGCTCGGTTTTTAAAGCGTACGCGCACTCTTTTGAGGCTGCCGTCCCCAAAATGGCATCCCTCGAGGAAATACGCGTACGATCGACATGGCAGAAACACTAAGGTAAATTTGGGTCGCTGATTCGGAATTCGATGTAAAAAACCAGAAAAAAAATGTTGGGGTTGCCCACCCGAAATGGTACCCCTGTTCTCTCGGGGAAATACTCGTCCAATCGGCGTGGCAAGAAACATTAAAATAATTTTGGGTTACTGATTGCAAATTTGACGTCGATAGGGTTGCTCGTCCTAGAATTGTACCCCTGTTTTCTCGGTGAAATACTCGTCCAATCGGCGTGGCAGAAACACTAAGGTACATTTGGGTCGCTGATTTCAAATCTTTGGTCAAAAACAAGAAAAAATGTTCGTGGTTGCCCGCCCCAAAATGGTTCTCCGGTTTTCTCTTCTTGTTTCTACAACTGACGTGTCTACCTCTACCTTTAATAATAATTTATTGCAAATACATGCGCTGTCGAAATCATGCCTCTCATATCGATATCTCAATCTCCCTATCAGTATCAAATATCTCGAAAGCAAACTCTCCATTTATATGATCATACATAAAATACATACACCATGCCACTTCGAAGCCGATCAAAAGAAAAATCATGTAGACGATTTCATCGGCGGCAATGCACATTACAGCTGCTGAAAAAGTACACTTATTCGGCATGAAAAACTTTCTCATCGTACAACCCGACGTCGCAGCAGTCTGAACGGCCGCAGTGTGAACACTAGGGATGAGCATCGAACATCGATGTTTCGAAAACATCGATGTTTTTGGTCCGATGGTCGATGTTTTTACCATCGATGGTTTTGCGTCGATGTTTTTCACCATCGATGGTTTTCAACTATCGATGTTTTTTTTCCACAACATATTTTTTTTATACAACTCAACTTTGTCTTTATAAGTGTAAGCGAATACCTTCAAACAGCCCAATCAGAAAAAAATGTGAATCCATACATACAACATGCAATCCATCTATCGTGAACACAAACACACAAAAAGGAGTGTCTTTCTTTATTCGCCCGGTAAGGCACAATTTCCGAATGTGGTTTCGCCCTGAAATAGTTTCGACTATTCCTTACTGTTTACGTTGAAATTTAAAAAGGTGCGGTAGGTGTGCTACGATTTCGTCGCGCGTCTGTTTTTTTCATGTTCATGCACCGACCATTGCCCACTCGTCAAGATAAATGTAAGACGGACGGCCGTAGTATATCCGTAATCCGTATAAGTCGAACAGCGGGCCCACTGCAATTCCGTTGCGAACCTTTCCAAGTCGTCGTCACACGGCCAGATTCCTGCGCGGTACCGCTGGTTGCTCTATGCCAGGGGTGTCAAACTGAAAGCCTGGCCTGGGCCAAATACTAGTGCCCTAAGGTTTAAGCGGGCAGCAGATTGAAACCTATGTATTTTTGTAATTCAATCCCAGAATGTTTCCTTTAAGATTTAATTATTATTAATCTAAGTCTGTAGCTTCCTAGGGATTCCGTCCTATAGAAACATCTGTTGAAAATGTTCTTTGGTTAAACTGAGAACCTTAGATAAGAAGTTCCAACGCCAACATTATTTGTGCATTAATTTCCGTCAGATTTTGGACAGCTGATCCGAACATTGTAGAACCGGTCATAAACACCCATGCAGGTAGCCCAAAACAAGCGAAAATTTTTAGTCGAGAATCAAGTCCGGTCAGAAAGAAAGGCTAAAAATAGTCCAAAATTGGTTCTGTGATGAGGTGTGAAGCAAGCGCATGTACCAGTAAAGCTTAATAAGATAAAGGGAAAAAAATCTGTACTTGGGCTGAAATGGCCATATTTACAACATTTCACGTCCAGGTGATTTCCTCACCTAATACACGAATTCGGAGCGTGAGAACTTTGTCCCTCAAATAAATCTCAGCTCTAGATGTTCTTGTCCAATAACCTGATGGATGCGAACGCGAGTTGTAGTGCAACGTGGCAGATAGCTAGCAAGTTCGGCTAAAAAAATTTGGACCGAATTTCGGGACAAAACAATTTCACGAAAAGGCGTAATGTTTTCTTCCAAAAAAGGATGCCTTAAGCAAATGTAATTCAAATAACCGCCGGCGATTTTTTTAAGCGTGCATAATCCACCGACTTCTTGACGAGTTTTAGTAAATTGTTGAAATGAGTTCAACAGCTCGAATTTGTGCTGCCACACATTTTTTCAATTAAGCTCTTCGACCTGGCCGCGGGCCGCGAGTTTGACATGTCTGCTCTATGCGGTGGGTTGTGGGTACGATACGAATGCGTATTATGCAAAAAAACCAGAGGAGAAGAGTTAAATTCTGGTGGGTGGAGGAGGCAATGAATAAAAACCATAAACCAAATCATATATCTATTCAATCAGCTAATTTTTTTATATTACGAGCGATTAATTTTTTTGAGTACTCAAAAAACAAAAACATCGATGTTCTTGGTTCGATGTTTTCTTACCATCGATGGTTTCGTCTCCATGTTTTTTCGATGGTAACCATCGATGTTTTTCTTTCGATGCTCATCTCTAGTGAACACCGACTTGTTGTTCGATTTTAACCCGGTACTGAAAAACCGACATGTCCGCCAGTTTTAACTCGGAACCCAAAAATCATTCGTCGGTCGGTTTTAACTCGGTACAAAGGTTTTAACTCTGTGAAACAAAAACGACTCGTTCGGTTGGTTTTAACCCGGAACCAAAAGAAACGGCTCCTGGTTGAAGTGAATTGGTACCAAAAAACCGACTCGTCGGTTCTTTTTACCTCGGTACCAAAAAAACCGACTTGTCGGTTCTTTTTGACTCGGTACCAAAAAAACCGACTCGTCGATCGGTTTTAACCTGGTACCAAAAAACTTGAAAAAACCGACCCATGGTTGAAGTGAATCGATACCAAAAACCGACTTGTCGGTCGGTTTTAACCCGATACCAAAAAACCGACTCGTCGGTGGGTTTTTAACTCGGTGCAAAAAACCGACTCGTCGGTTCTTTTTAATTCGGTACCAAAAAACCGGTCGGTTTGAACCCGGTACCAAAAAACCGACTCGGTATTGAGCAGGTACCAAAAAAAACAGGATATCGGTACTTTAGAATATCGGGTCCGGTACTGATTGAACACCGATTTGGACCGGGATCCCGGTTTTTGGAACAGGCCTACACACAACATTACGCTGAACTTTGCTATACTGAGCGATGCTAAGCTATGTTGAACTAGGCGTTGCAAAGCTGGTTTTTCAAGAGGATTTAATACGACGCGGGTTCATGCTGTTTCGCCATGTTTAAGCAGAGAATATACATACATTTTCTTTCTATAATTCAGCAGAACTAGACGTAGATCTAATCATTCTCCAGAAACAGCAGGATTTAATTGTTCGTTCCAAACATAGCGACGAGTTCGTTTTAATGATTTCAGAACGATCATCCTGTCATTACGCGCCTTATAAATCCTTAAGCACGAAAATCGACCGAGCTCACGAGATGCATGATTTCTTAAACGCAAATCGACTGGTGATGAAATTTGTATTATCATCCGAAAAAATGGTCTTTGGACATTTACTTGTTAAAGATTATTTCATTCAAATATTGGCAGTGACTTGCCCGTAGCTCGCTTATTCGAAGTATGTATTTAGTTTTTGAGTATTTTTTTCCACACGATGACCATTTTCTGCCAAATAACAGAAATCAAGTCTACATATGTACTTCCAAAAACCAAAATCGTACGTGTACTTCCTGGTGAAGACTTTTGGCACGGATGATTCTTAAGCAAATCGAGGACCATCCGCTGATTCACATGCGCCTAAACCTGAAATAATTGTTTTGGGTAATGCCATGATTGGAACCAGTCTAGTAGTCTGGCTGGACTAGGGATTAGTGCGCGCACTTTCGGTGCACAGGGTCATGAGTTCGAATCTCACCGTGGACTATGATCTCACTCAGATGTTAAACGAGTACCCATTTATGGGGATAAATAACACTGCTGAGCGTGATGTTGATCTCATTACCTCAACAAAAAGCAGATAAGATCTTGGAAATAGGATGTCACTAACACATCCTGCGGCCTTAGTCCAATGCTGGATTGTCGCGCCTGTTATTTATTTATGATTGGAACCAACACCTGTAAGTAAGTGATAAGAGACTTTATTTTCATTAGCAAACTGGAAAAGGCAACGTAATTGTTAGACACGCTATTATTTCGATTTAGGGTGGGTAAAAAAAACATTTCATAATATACAATAATGGACATACTCTATTTAAAGACTTGAGACCTAATAGTTTTCCTAAATAGAGAGAGAGCATGGTAATTTTAAAGCGAGTTTCAACAAGATAAAAACCGAGAAACAAGGCAAGGTTTTAAGTAGAGAAAATTTCGTCTACGCATTCTATTTAACATCCGCTCAGTGTCAAACTTATTTCAATGAAAACTTGTCAGCTGTCATTCTGTCATTAACATTATAAATGCGGAAATCCACAGCCTCTAGCTCATTACATTAAACGCATTTAAGCATCGTCATTTATAGAATTCACAATTACCTACTTTTCCATTAACTACAACCCGGGCAAGGACACAACCATAGGCTTCGCTCGAAGAAAGAGAAGATGAACATGCCAACATTTAGATAAGACCGGAAACATGTGAAAACGACAAACACAAAGCTTATTGTGCGGCCTCAGTAATTTCCCACTTAAAAGTGACTTTGAATTTAAACAGCTCAGCTCAAGTCGAGCGAAAAGGCAACGTAATAGCACCAAACTCCTTCTTGCTCCTGCCATCCGTGACAGTCGAACGACACGACGTCCTAGAGCTGCTGTACTCCTCTATGGTAAATTGCACGCATTAACATGAGAAATTGCTGTTTTCAAATACGAGACATGTACGTTCCATTTAAATCGTCTTGTGAATGATTACACACATTGAAATCAACCAACGTATGCCGCAGAACCCCCATCGCACATACGTTGTCGTATAAGCTAGTCCTTGCGCTAGCGATTGTTGTAATATGTTACTTCATCTATTCTTGATTGCCCGATTCCTTTTCTCCAAGACTATGGTAGCTAGTAGTTGATGCGGTTGTCGTATGTACCCCCATGTGCCATGTGTCGGTGCCTCCGATGTTTGATATCCTTCTGCAGTACAGCTCATAGACAACCGACAGGCTAGACGTCAGCATTAAAGCTTGAAATTACGTTTACGATATTCCAGTAAACAACGTAAGGTGTTTCCTATATACACTCCGATGTAGTTATGTCCTTACTTCTTCTAGAGGCGCCTAGCCTACCTGAAGGCACTTTGTAATGTCGAAGTGTCGTCAGAAGATTTACCTGTCTCAATGCTTTTGCCATTTGTACCAATCTTATGCTGTCGTACTACGACGGTATGACAGTGACACGATGGAGGCGGCAAAGCATCGTCGTGATGCGGGAATGACAATCTGACATCGGCAAGAAGAGAGAATGATTTGCTTTTAGGTTGTGAGGTATAGGGAAATACGGAAATTCTGAGAGATTGTTAGCTTTTGTGGTTATATGTAATTTTAAGAACAAGTGGGAGCAAATCGAAGCATTACTCTTCATGTGAATTGTCAGTATTCATTTAAAGAAATTCCATGGAAATTGAAAATATCCATGCAGGAACCGATAGTTTATAGTAAATCTTTATTAGGTTTCATTGAGTTTTGCCCCTACCAAGATATTCAGAAACAATCCTAAATCCTCGATTTTTCTTAATCCTTACTCTTTTAAATCTTGAGGCAAAGAATAAATATCCAAAATGTCCTCCAAGTCGAAGCATTATTGCGGAAAATTGATTTCGTATGCGCTTGAAAGTTGTTTGTCCTTAGATCGCATCTTTAAACAGCTTTAAATGACGCAGGTGGAACTTATAGCAAAATGTGCGCCACAGTACGCTCCATGTACTCTACATTGGCTCCATGATCCCTCTCTGCCCAAATTTTTTTTTTATAATTTACTCTCTTTGCCTGACCGCTCCCTTGCGATTTGTCCTTGGGTCCTTTGCCATTTTTGTTTTTGGGTCACATTTTTGAACGGCTGTTCCTTTTGAATGCAAACAGCTGGGGCTCTTATCTCAGCCTATGGTCTGGTTAATTGAATTTTAATTTCTGCGTGTATTTTTGCCCAACAGAAAATGTTGGAAAAAGTTGGCCGCCTTACTTTTTCGAAAAGTTGAAGGCTCCGTCGCGCTCAACGCGATCTGCGTGCCCGATCTTTAAGATGTTTTCGCTGCGCGCACTGTATTAGGCTGTATTTCATTATTATACTCGTCAAATAAAATGCGGGATATACACGCCAAGGACGCAGCCAGAATTTTGCTTCCGAAGGGGTCTTACACTCGGTTTCACAAATGTTTACATTATTAGAAATTAGAACTTTGTAGTTAATAACTGGGGAAACTAGTTTCGGCGTTGCCCGATTGCAGCACATGCGTCCTGCCCCACTGTTCTTCTGTCGAATGAAATTTTATTGCTTGACTAGGCTGAACGAGCACATACTTAATTGCCCCGCAATCGTCGGAAGATACAGTGCCCCGTCTGCGACACCGTTTTTGCTTTCTCCTTGCACAATTCTGAGAAGCGACTTCATTTTTACAGGGACAATATTTTATTTCAAATTTTGGAGCCTGTATGAAGCCGTACGAAATTTGCCGAATTTTCGGTTTTGCAAAACTAACCCAATCTGGGGTCACCATATCTGTACGTTTTTCAAATCGTTTATTATGTATTCACAGTTGAGTCTACCTTCGTCCAGATACACCTACACTCTAATTTCAACAGTATTCTAGGAACAGTATTGGAAGCACTTTGGGAAGTTTAGTTTGGGGAGGGGTTCGGACCCTCTGAACCTCTCCCCTAGCTACGTCTCTGATATACGCGATTGACATTGAATTATACACGTGGACCCAGATCGGGTTGTGTCTGCATTGGTTTTTAGTCTGGAAAGACCTCTTCAAGAGTCTGAGGCAGTGGCGTAGATAGCTTTCTAAAGGGGCAGGGGATTTGTCACCTATTATTTTTAGTTACTAACTTTTATTACTACGTGTGGAGCCAAGCCTGCCTCACACAGAACACATTGTATATTGATTAGAAGAAAATTTTGTACAAAAATAAAAATTCTGAAGATATTCTTCTAGAAATAAAATTTCTACACAAAAATCGTCTGTCTCCAAATATTTCGCTGCTGAAACGGGAAAAAGATTTGTGGGCAATTGACAAATTTTTTTTAAATGTTTTAGGTCTCTAAGAGTTAGAACAAAATCATTTAATTATAACAGGGTGTGCCAAATTTTTTTTCACCATTTTTTTTTGTAAAAATTGAAAGCTAAACAGTTTTACAAAAAATTGCTAGAGCATTCAAATCCGTGTGGGAAATTTTGTTAAATATCTTTTAGCGATTGAGACAAAATCTTCATTTATTTTATTTGCTCCGAAAATTAAATTTTTGACGAGTATAGCTCATACACCCGCAGCAAATTAATGTGCGAACATTTGGTTTCAAAATTCTGCACAGAATTTTGTTCAAAAGTTCAGCAATGTCGATACCGATTTTGAACTAAACCGGGAAAACATTTAAATTAGTGTTTTAAAATTATTATCGTAGTGTTCGAAAAATGTTGTTAATTTTTTGTACAAAAACATATTGCGCCAGTAGAAATAGACAGACATCAGACATCATTCACAATGATGATCATCACTTTTCATCATTTTCGAAATTGTGTATGTACCGCAAATTATTGTACCTACTCAATTTTTCTTTGAAGAAAAACTTTTGGAATAAAAACAGTCAGATAGTTGTTGGGAGCGTTATTTTTTTTGGAAAAATCACGTGAAGATTTTTATTAATTTTTTTAATTCAAACAGTTTTTTAAGTAAGGGTTCTAGGAAGAGTGTTATTTGAATTGTGAGCTGATTCAGTATTTGGTTTCGATTAATGAAAACCTGCTTTCACATCTTCTAATGATACCACCATCTATGTTACCCCCTGACCCCCCTTATCTACGCCACTGGTCTGAGGTCGTTGTCTAATTTATAAAGCATGAGCGGTGCGAATGCATATTAGTCGGAGCGGAGGAGTGGAAGTTAATTATGTATGTTCTCGTAAAAATGTTGGCCTTTCTATCAGCGAGGGGTTCAGGCGCTCAGACGATTTTTCTACTGGTATTTCGAGATTATTGTCACTTCGCTAATTCTCTGCAAATTCAGAAGAATGTTATTTAAAAGCCGAAAGCTGTAATGGATTAATTCAGACACAAAGGTGTCAATTTTTGAATTGGCTTGGTTTCTACAAATGTTTGACATTTGTAAAAATCCCGATCAAATTCAAAAAATCGGCATTTATGTGTGTGAATTAATCTTAAAAGCAACAGCTGTTTCCACAGATTGCCCATAATGAAGTGGCATTGCCACGTCATAAATATGGGCAATTTTGACAATTTCAGTTGGCGGCCCATATGGTAAAAATTGGATATTGGTGACAGCAGTCGGTGGTGGCAACTGTCAGTGGGGATACAGTTGGCTTTTGGCGGGAAGTTGGCGGTACCATTATATAATCGGCCCTGTTTCTCCGTGGTGGACACAGTGCGTGGGGATGCACTTTACCGATCGAGGTACGTGCCGGATGGGCAGAACTTGGCCATCGTATGGCAGGCAAGCTGGGAAAGCGCAACAAAAAACGTCCACGTGCACTTTGGCGTGTAAGTTGTTTGCCATTGTACGGATGCTGCCCAACAAGCACCAAGGGACGGCGGAGCACCCATAATAGGAAGATGGGTTGCGGAACCGCGTCTTCTGTACACCACGGGAAGACCGTGTTGACATAGTCGGTTTTAAAAACATAGCGAAGCGGGGGGAAAACCTCGCTACTCTGCTCTCTCAGCCAACAGTCTTGATTATAAGAATTTTCACAATTTTACACCCCTTTGTTTTTAATCGTATACCTTAGGCATGAGAGATTCCTTCTTAATGTAGAGGACAAGGGACAACGGGCAGCGCAAACCCAGCCCAACACCTACCGCTCTGAGCTACAGGAAGCGCATGCCGCTGCTCGCTCGTTGAGCTTGTCGTTTTCAAGCAAATTGAGCTGTTGGCATGTATAAGGAAATGTCGGACACACTACACCGTTAACGGTACGAAGCAAGAGATACGATGTTGGTCCACGGACATTTACCAGCAACAATCGCAAGTAGAAGCATTCGTCATTCTTTGGATGAACACTGTAAATAATGCAAGATCATCAGTTGAACGCACATCCGGATGATCAGAAACTGCATCGCCCTGCTTCATTGACATTGAAATTTCTTCGCCGAAGTGTTCCAAGTGTAATAACGTGGCATCTCAGAGTACAGCAACGTTCGTGCAAACGGATCATTTTGGAAAGTAGAGAAGAAACTTGGGAGTGTGATCGATGGAGGAGTTGCAGCACGTTCAGCGATATTGGATGCGTCGAAATAAACTCGTTGGCCATTTTCCCGATGCACCGCTAGATGTACAACATTGGGAATTATTGACACACTCTCAATGAAAAATGTATAAGCTTCACAGCTTCACACAACAAACATTTTCGAAAGCAACTTACCGGTATAGAATAGAATCAAGAATCGACATTAGAAGCAAATTGGCATACAAATCAAACACACAGTGGAGTCCAATCCAATAGTGGAAATTTAGATTTTAATCTGCAATTTTGTCCAGGAGATATAGACAAAAGTATTTGAAAAAGAACTGTTTTTAATAATTATTCTTTGTGAAGTTTTCGCATATTTTAACAGTTTTTCTGGGTGTTCAACAATCTGCTGGAATCAGTTGACTGAAATCTGGCAATTCGTTCAAGGAACACAGAAAGAAATATACGAAAAACAAATCTATATAATTTTGCTCATTGTGATTTTTTCGTGTGTTTCAATGTTATTCTGATATTCAGAGAGAGGAGCAATTTGGCAGGAAAATCTTCCAAAAATCCACTGAGACGTGCAAGAAGTATAAACAAAAATATGCGGAAAAGAAAGAGCTCATTGTGAGTTTTCTAGATGGTTTACTGCTATTCTGGCCGCAGCCTTGTTTTTTTCTTAATTTGAAGTTCTATAATTCTTAAAAAAACACCTTCTATTTACCCATTCGGTGGAGTCAACTTACTGAAACCCTTTAATTCGTTCAAGAAAGACAGAAAGAAGTATGTGAAAAAGAACTGTATTCATAATTGGGTCCATTGTGAATTTTTCATATGTCTCAATAGTTGTCCTGTTACTTTGGATAGAGACCAATCCTGTGGAGCAAATTCACTGAAATTCGCCGATATGTTAAATAGGCCAAAAAGAACCCATTGCGATTTTTTGTTCATTGTGAATTTGTGCAGTTATTCTGACCAAACCTAATGCAAATGTGTTTTATAGAGGTAACGCAACTTATGTGAAATCGGAAGTAAAAATGGTGGGGGAGGAGATTAAACACAATTTATAGGTACCTACATATACACCGGAAAAAATATTAGCCCGAGAATAGTGAAGGTATCGCCATTTTGGCCGCGCCCGAAATTAACGTCGGTCTCGTGTTTTTTTGTCGTTTTTTATTCAAAAAAAATCTTGTTTACTAAATAAAACGTTTACTTTAGTTTTGCTCTCGGAACCACGTTTTTTCTCTTTAACACGTAAGATATGCAATTTTCCAAATCCTTAGACCCTAATTTTTATATATTGTTCGAAAGCTAACATAATAAGGCAACTTTTGTCAACTTTGCACATTTGTCAGTTCAAAGTACCGTTACGATTTTACAATTTGAATTTTAAATGAAAAATCCATTTTAGAATTTCATTAAAGTTTTAATGGTAGTATCTGGGAAGCTTTTTAAATTATTTAATTGGGAAAACAGTTATTTTATGTAGAATTTTGTGCAGTTTCAGAAAGTGACATCAAATCTAGGATTAAATTATTGGGAGTGTGGCAAATAGTGATTTTGCTAGGCAAGTCGAGCTTTTTGACCCTATTTACAAAAAATGCAAAAACTTTATAACGGTTAACGATAGAAAGTCATGTGGAAAATTAATTCTACCCAAATGAGTGGTGCTATCATCCAGTATTGTATGTACCATGAGTCGTGAAACACCCTGTATAGAAGAAGAAAATATTATTATTATTATTATTATTATTATTATTATTACTTTATTTACAACGAAATAAATTACAATGTAAATATATAAGTCGGTGCAGATAATGAATTTACCACATGTTTTGCATACATAATTAACGGCTGTTAGGATTGCCTCACGTTCGGCTGTGAAGATGGATGAGTAGGAAGGAATGATTGCTATGTGGATGATTTTATCGGTCGTAGTAACCGCGAATGATGTGCTATTCGTTGTTTTGGAACCATCCGTAAAGAGTAGTGACCAACCGTTTTCTGTCAGTGGTTTGGTTATGTCCATAAATAACTGTCGGTAGCATTCATCGTTTGTGGCGGTTTTACGGAAAACTGTTAAATCAGCGATCAAACTGTCTATCTTGAGGTGCCAGGTCTAGCTTTAGATATTGGGATTTCTAGTGCTTTACTTTTTTTGTAGATACGAAGTAACGTTGACTTGTATTTCGGTTCAGTCTTCCGTCTCTGGATCGATTTTATATCACCGCAAAGAAGGGTGTTTTGTGGAGCTGCAACTTTGTGAATAAGGCGGCCTAAAAGTTGATCACGTCGTTCTTCAAATGATGGAAGTCCTGTTTCCGCTAACATGCAAAGGATTGGTGTAGTTTTAAATGCACCAATCGTCGCTCGTATGGCATTGTGATACACACTTTTGATTTTTTGTATCTGTGTCTTCGCCGCGAAACCGTATAGTGGAAGACCATATTCGAGTTTAGCTAAGATAAATTGTTTTGAAATGTTTACCAGAGTTTTTGGATGTGCTGCTGATTTAGGATTGCCAAGGAATTTCACAAGATTTAATCTCCTATCCAGAGATTCTTCGAGGTGCTTGATGTGGTCGTTCCAGTTATACTTTTTGTTGACAATCAGTCCTAAAATTCTGAGATGGTTAACATTACATAAGACGGTGTTGTCAAGGGTGACAGTTGGAGCTGTGCAATTAGTTTTCCTACAAATATGGAGATGTTGGGATTTTGTTAAAGAAATTTTGGCACCTGAGTTGTTACACCAGATTAGCAGGTCATTCAAGAGATCGCTTAATTGAGACAGAAAATTAGCCTGATTGCGAATTTTACATAGGATGTAAAGATCATCAGCATAAATGCAATGTAGAAAATATTTGTGTAGCTTAATGATTCCATTTAGGTCTTCGAATGCTATTAAAAACAAAATAACTGAAAGTGGTGATCCTTGCGGTATCCCGTTAGTTAGCGGCTCTGTTTTTGACAAATGGTGGTTAACTCTAACTTTTATTTTCCTGTTTGACAGGAAGTTTTTATTGAATAGGAACATATGTGGTCCTATTTCCCAAGACTTTAATTTGTTCAGAATGGTATGACTGCCAATGCGATCGAAAGCTTTTTCGAAGTCAAAGCTTATTATGGAGGCATGGTTATGCGTTGAAATAATATTGCTTAAGAAGTGGTCTATGTGCAGCATAATATCAACAGTTCCCTGGCCTGGTTTGAATGCAACTTGGTTCAGTGATATTGAATTGCGTTTTTGAAAAAACCAGGCTAATCTCCGGGATATAATTTTTTCTAAAATTTTAGATATGCATGGGAGTAGTGAAATAGGGCGGTAGCCTGATATATTATTTACCGGTTTCTGAGGTTTATGTAGGGGGAAGACCGTGGCAATCTTCCATGTTTGGGGTATGGTGCTTTTTAGTAGTATATTGTTATATAAATTGATGAGACGATTTTTAAAATGTGGGGTGATGTTTTTAAAAAGGGGGTAGGGTATTTTGTCAAAACCAGGAGTTTTACCTTTTAGAGATGAAAGTGCCGTGTCAAATTCTAATAGAGATATTTTTTCGTCAATTTTGGAGGCTGCTGGGGATAGGGTAGGAGGGTTATACAAATCATTCAGACATGCAGATTTTAAGTTGATGAATTCCGGACTAAAATTTGTATCTTTAGATGATTCAGACCAAGATTTTGCGAAGGAATTTGCAATTTCGGTTGGATCTTCTAGCTGCATATTATTAACTACCAGGGATTTTATTTGAAAATATGTTTGTTGAGCGGAGATGTGTTTTACCTTTTTCCAAACATGGCTTATGCTGGAGTTTGGATTAAGCTCTTCGGAGAATTTTTCGAAGGCTTGAGCTTTGGATATTTTGCATTTATGTTTAAACTCGCTGTTAAGCCTTTTGTATTCTGCTAAGTTCGGAAGGGTGGGATGTTTTCTTAATCTATTAAGCGACGATTGTTTTTTTTGACGTAAAGTGGCTAGCGATGTGTTCCACCATGGTGTGTATTTGCTAACTGGTCGTGGGGACGTAATAGGTATTGTGTTGTTAGCTGAATATTTAAGAGCACTGATAAGTGTAGCAGCTTCTTTGTTTGTGTTATCTGAAGGGGGTTTTTGATGTGAAAAACGATCTAAATGAACTTTAAATTTCTCCCAGTTAGCCTTGTCTAGATTATATTTTGTTGTGAATTTTATAGGCAAGTTTTGGTTATTGCCTATTGTAATGATGATCGGATAATGATCACTTCCATGTAGGTTTTCTGTAGTTGACCATTTGCATATGGGGTATAGCGAAGCAGAGCAGAGAGAAATATCAATATGCGTGAACGTATGATGAGTCGATAGGTGAGTCGGGTTTCCGTTGTTTAGACAACAGAGATCAAAGGAACTTATCAGTTCTTCAATTATTTTGCCGTGATGGTTTACGCGTTGTGACCCCCAAATGGGGCTCCAACCATTACAGTCGCCGAGAAAAAGAACAGGTGATGGAAATTCGGAAAAGGTTTGAGCTAGTTCATGGGCTCTGATTGAACTTGAAGGTGGAATGTAAAAAGAAACTATTGTGCAGACAGTGCTGCTTTTAATTTGTATCGCAGTATATTGTAATTTGTTGTCACTATTTATTGTTGGTATATTTTGGTATTCTATGTTGTTTTTTACTAAAAGCCCCACGCCCTGTCTACTGGTGGTAAAGTCGTTATTTAGTATGTATCTGTAGTTTTTAGGGGGATAAATATTAGTGTTTAAGGGTATGTGTGTTTCTTGTAAGGCTATTACGTCGGGGTCATTTTCTTTTATTAGAATTTGTAATTCCGATAGGTTATTGTGGTATCCGTTCAAATTCCATTGAAGGATTTTGAGGACCATGGAAAAGATAGGGCAGTTGCTTTAACTAAATTTACGAGTATAAATTAAGTAAAGGATGTTAAATTGTTAGATCGAACTATCGGTTGAGAATTTACTGTTCGTTGGGCATGGGTTGTAGTTTTCGTTTGGATTGGATGTTGATGTGGGCTGAGGGATGTTTTTAATATCTATTATGTTTGAAAAGTTAGTTTTTGTATTTTTTGATGTCTTATTTACTAATGTTACGTTGTTGTTTTGATTTGGTTGATTGATGTATTGTTTAGGATTGTCTTCATTTAAGTTTTGTGTTTCTGAGTTTGTGTTGGATTTGCTTGAGTTTTCGCTGGTATTAGTAGGAAGCTTTAATCGAAATTGTCTTCGTTTTATTGCGTTCTCCAAGTTTTCACTTACAGTGTCAATTGGGGAATTTCCCGTATTCACATTTGTTTTCTCAGTAGCTACTCGGAATGAGCATCTGTTGATAGTCTTATATTCGATGATCTTTTGTTTCTTTTTAAATGTAGGGCATTCTTTGTTAACAGCTGTGTGAGGTTGTTGACAATTGACACATTTGATGGCTGAGCAAATATTTGGGTCATGTATTGGGAGAGAACATATCTCGCATATCGATGCTTGTGTGCAATGTTTTTTCGTATGTCCATATCTAAAGCAATTTTTAAATTGCATTGGTTTGGGTACATATGGTCTCACTTGTACATTTAGAAATCCAACTTTTAGCTCAGTAGGCAATGTATATTCATTAAATGAGAGGATGTGTAAAGGTGTATTAGTTACCTTGCCATCAATGTATTTTGTGATGGAGTGTTGAAGCCCTTCTACTATAGTTTGACTGTCCAAGTTGGTTATAAGAGGCACATAAACTACGCCTTTAACTGTATTTAGCCTCTCATGGAAAGAGATCGACACATCACCAATGTATGGGATATGTGAAATTTTGGTCAGCTTGATTGCTTGGAATTGATTTTTCACAAGAATTAAGATGTCGCCGTCTCTTGTAAAGGAGATTTGCATGGGATCACTGATTATGCCATTGATTGCTTTAGTCAGTAAAAAAATATTTTGATTTTTGAATGGTTTGTTTTCTTTACTTTTAATGATTACAAACTTTGGCGATTGTCTTTGCCGACTTGAGGGGGGCAGTAATAGGGGAAAGTTATGGCCGTCGAAAACAGTTGTTTGATTTTTGGTCGATTTTTAGATGGTTGAATTGATAGGTTTTCATCCGGGTCCAATGGTGAAAAGAAATTGGTTTTCCGTTTTCCTCCTGGTTCGGAGGCCATGGTCCAACTGAAAGGCACTGATTTTATACACTTTTGATAAAATGGAAAAGAGACACAGTGATTTAAATATTGATTGAAACTGGCAGTTTAACACACTATTCTGTGAGATGAGATTGGGAGTTAACACAACCGCACGTAGTCAATACAACTGTTTGCTACAAAAGCTGCGAGTAGACTGAGAAGAAAATAGCGATAGGCCAAACGAAGATTTTGCCTGGCAAAATGAGGTAACACCATTAATTGAGTGAAAATTCTATAGGTGTGGATAATATTTTTGCTAATAATTTCTTTAAGGTCGAAATTTCTTCCTGGGCAAACTGAGCTAGCGATAGGCAAACGAATTTTTAAAAATCGAACATAAAATTAAAGATGCACCGCGAGTTCATGTCAGAATCATTTGACTTTGATTCCAATTAAATTAATTCCATGGATTAACCGTGTACGGCCATAAAATGAACAAAAAGAAAATTTTTTGTTTAGTCCTGAATGGAGAAAGTTTACAGTAAGGTCATGTGTAGGGGTGAGCAAATAATGATTTGGTCTGTTTTTTCGTTTCAATTGGTCCTTATTTTATCTTTTTAAAATCGTATTTTGTTTATAAGTCCGAAACAGAGAAATCTACAACTTAACCATAACGCAAAAATATTATATTATCTCAAACTATCACAAATTCCAAGCAAACATAAATAACAACACTTTATCAATTTATCCAGATGAAAAAGTTTGCGACACTCCTAACAAGAGAGGGTAAACTCAAATCCTCTCTGTTTGTACACTTTGTCACGTGAATATCCGTCGCTACAATCTCTTAAAACTTTTTTATCATCTCAATAAATTTAATGATGATAAAAGAAACATTTTCACAGGTCAAGATTTCGCCAACATTTTTCTGTTGTTCTATAGCGCAAAATATCAGCACATTGAACAAACTTTAATCAAAGAATGAAAAGAAATAAAAAAATCAACGAAACTAGCAACAACAAACAACTTTTGGTGCTAACAACACTCAACTTTTCGTTCACATTGCAATTGCTGCGGATGCTATCCGCTATATGGGGGGAAAACAAACCGGATAAGGAAGCACAGATAACGTACATGCAAAAAGAAGAACATTTTCCAAGCACTAGCAATCTCTCAATAAAACTAAAACAACGAAATGCATCAAATAAATAGCAAACTCTAGCGGAAAAGTTTGCCCCCGATAAATGTTCTTTCTTATTTTTTTTCTGTGCACGCTCCGGAAGTATAGTGATACATAGTGCATCGTTTTCTGTATCTTTCCTAGAGTTTCGCCTTGCCGGATAGATAGCATGCTCGCGCTTCGCTACATCGACGATCACCCGAAGGACCTTGTGTCGTCCTCGAGAGTGGTGAAGAAGAAGATGATGTGAAAAATTGCAACAACTTTTCCACAAGTCACGAAATGGACGTGTGCTGCTCATAGAGAGATAAACAAGAGGGGCATGAAATTGTTTGTAAAGTGGACTTGTGGTGCTGTGCAGGATTGCTTGTCGTTCGCCGTACTTCTAGCTTGAGCTTGACTGATTCTTTATGCATCTTCTCACCAAATGCATTCGAACTGTGTCCTTGGAGAGTATTTTTTGTTGTGGACGGGAGGGAGGCGGCATGGCCTCAGCATCACTATCGTCGAGGAAGGCTGAAAGCCGGGATAAGCACACTCCCGGGGATTAGAGTTAATTTCTTTTTCATTTGCCATCATTTCTGTTATCCTTTTGAACATTTTAAATCCATTGATGAGAAAAATTTTCTAGGGGATAAAATGTTATTGTGCCAGCTAGCATAGAACTGAGCAGTGAATATTATGCTTCTTATTCGAATGGACAATGGAAATGTGAAAAAAAAAATCCTGTTGATGCCATTTCATTTTTAGGGTTTTTTAGATTTTTCAAAAAAACCCTTATGAAATCGATTTTGTCCGTCCGTCTGTCCGTCTGCGTCTGTCCGTCCGTCTGTTCACTAAATAACTCGCGAACGGCTTAACCGATCGTCATGAAATTTGGTAGGAATGTGTAGAATGGTAACAGTCTTTGGCACGAAATATTTAAAAGTTAGTAGGACAAAAATAGCAGGGTGTCCCGGACAAATTTGTTCACTAAATAACTCGCGAAAGGCTTAACGGATCGTCATGAAATTTGGTAGGAATGTGTAGAATGGTAACAGTCTTTTGCATGAAATACCTAAAAATTGCTATGGCAAAGATAACAGGGTGTCCCGGACATTTTCAAATTTGTTCACTAAATACCTCGCGAACTGCTTAACCGATCGTCATGTATTTTAGTAGGAATGTGTAGAATAGTAACAGTCTTTGGCACGAAATACTTAGAAGTTAGTAGGGCAAAGATAACAGGGTGTCCCGGAGATTTAAAAATTTGTTCACTAACTGATCGTTATGAAATTTGGTAGGAATGTGTAGAATTGTAACAGTCCTTAGCACGAAATACTTAGACGTTGGTAGAATAAAGCTAACAGGATGTCTCGGAGATTTTAAAAAGCCGACTTTTTTTGTTTTTATCGGACACGTCAAAGAACTCGATGGGTACATTTCATATCAGTCGCTTTTTTCCAGTTTGGAGTAATGGTAACGGAGTTACAGCTAATATATCCAGTTCATATGTGTAGCCATGATACATAGTAAATCTATTTTTGGATTGGTCTAATTAAAAAGTGTTAGACCAATCCAAAAATAGATTTACGAGAAGCATTTCATTAATATTGTGCATAATGCTTATTTATTACCTATAAAATATATGTGCAAAATTATTCACAATGTGTGTATCCAAAATCTAAAAAACCCTCGTATTGCGGGCGCAGCCCTCTGTACGCCGGTATTTTTTATTCTGTTTAAATTGGACTAAAATACATATGTTCAAAGTTTATTCCGTGGATGCTTCTTTAATAAATCACAGAATGATTTTTGTACCCGTCGGGAAACGTTTTAATTAAAAATTATTAATTATAAAATTTATATGGAAAAGCCTGAAAGGTTCACTAATTTTCTTAGAGGAAATAATATTTTTAATTTAACCATACAAATTTGATTTTTTCCCCAAATTTAAAAAACTGTCCTTTATTCCTTTCCATTACAGTTCTTCGCGAAGATTTTCGTTTAGAGCCACAAAATACGCGCGTGGCTCAAGGCGAGACAGCTCTACTTGAATGTGCGCCGCCACGCGGTATTCCCGAGCCGGTAGTGAGTTGGCGGAAAAATGGTCAGAAACTGGAATTGGAAGGTTCGAAAAGATTGCGAATTGTTGACGGTGGAAATTTGGCGATACAGGACACCCGACAAACCGACGAGGGTCAATATCAGTGTATAGCCAAAAATTTGGTGGGAATTAGAGAGTCATCGGCAGCGATATTGAAAGTTCATGGTAATTTAAAGTTAACACTTTAATTTGAACGTATTTCGTTAATTGGTTAAAATTTGTTTTAAATGTTTTTAATACAGTTAAGCCATTTCTGATACGAGGACCGCACAATCAAGTTGTCGTGGAGGGTTCTTCTGTGACTTTTCAATGTCGGGTTGGAGGAGATCCTATGCCTGATGTCTTGTGGCGACGAACTGCATCGGGCGGAAACATGCCTTTAGGTAAGTAAAAGAGTGAAGAGCTTCTTTAATATTTGTGCGAATTGCGAATTCGCGTTTAAATCGAAACTCGAAATCATAGCTTTGCACGGTTTGTCTGTGGCAGCGTAAATCATTTGTGGGGAAAGACTATAATGACGCAAGTGGCTTGCCTATATTATTGGCGCAGATTGTTGGTCCTTGTTCAGAGAGCATTTCGCGGAGATAACTGCACTGAGAAAAAAAATCCTGTAAATTCAAAAAATACGCATATGATTCAAAGAGATTCAAATATGATTTCGCTTCATATTTGTTTCCCTTTGAATCATTGTATAGTCCCTTTATTTCAAACGGATTTCCCTTCGAACTAATAAGATATTCCTTTTGAAAGTCTATCTATAATCACTTTAAATTAAAGTGATGCAGTGTCAATTTAATCAGGTCACAACCATAAATCGAAAGGATTTCCTTTTAATTTAAAAGGATGGACTCTTTGTTTTAAAGGGATATCATTTTATTTAAAATTAAAGGATTTTTCTTATTATTTTTCCAAATGCATGAACTCAAAAGAATACTTTAAATTACATCAAAAGGAGTAATTTTCACAGGGTGTTCTTTCCCTGTGAAAATTACTCATAAATGAGTTTTGTATAACTGACCTCGCTAAAGGTGTTGGCGACATTTCATTTACCTCTTTACGCTCTAAAATGCATAATAAATTACCTACCTACAGTGGGATTCGATCCCGCGACCCTATGATTTGAAGACTAACGCCCCTACCTACTACACCACACAGACTATACGGGACGACGCTTATAATTTACACCATACATTGTGACATCGCTCTACCACACTGCCGACCAACTGCGAGTGTAAACAAAAAAAAAAATCCGTTTGAAAATTTGGATTTAAAGGATTTCCCATTAATTTAAAAAGAATGAATTTGAATTAAAGCGATATATATTTAAAAGGAAAGGATTATATTTAATAGGAATGTAACTCGATTTCAAAAGGATATCGAGTTAATTTTAAGGGACGTTATTTTTCTCGGTGTGAGATCCCACAAGAATCAGATTAACTTATTATATTATAAAGGCAGGCATGTCATTCCCAGCATTTTTTCAACGCACTGATATAAACAGATGGTCCCCGCAGGGGGCTTGAATCTGTACGAACACCCTCGGGTATTAACGATCCTTATGCACATGAGTCATGTAGAGTGGCTTCTTCCCTCACCCCATAAACTGGCCACGATTCGGCTAGTTTGGGAGAATTTCCAATGCGCGCAACTATCGTTGTCCACACGGGCCAAGTCAAATTACTGACTAGTATGCTAAGGAGGCCATCTGTATGTGTTACCTATAGCAGGTCAAAAGAGTCTGCGACATGCACGTCGGAATTGAGAGTTAAGGTACGTTGTGCTAGACGCGGCCGCACGACTGCGACTCGCTCATTCCATATAAAAATTCGTTTCTCTCTCATTTTAAAAACGAGTTTTTATATGGAATGAGCGAGTCGCAGTCGTGCGGCCGCGTCTAGCACAACGTACCTTTAGACTTAAAATTTTATCAGACTATCACACACGAATCGTATACCTCGAGAATGCGAATGAAGGCGTTGTTCTGTAGGTCATTTAACCCTTCAGTGGGCGCGCGGGCTACAATTGTAGCCCACACTTTTTTAAATGGCGATCATTTTCAGGATATAAACCGAATTCATTCGAACTGCTCAGTAGCTGTTAAAATGTTGCTTCTTAATCGAATAAGAATATTTTTGATATTTATTGAGCCTAGAAACTAATATTTTTTTGCGAGCAAAGCCCACTGGGCTACAAGTGTAGCCCGTGCGCCCAATCATCAAACCAATCAAAATATTATTATAAAACATTGTAGAAAATAGGAACAATAAAATGTTTGACAAAAAAAAAAGGGTTTCAAGATAAATGTACAAAAATTAGATTACTATTTTAACGAAAAACCTGGAGTTGAAGTCAAAGTCATTGCCAGCGTGGATATGTTAGCTGTTACTAACATTACTTAGTTTCTGGGTGAAATTTTTATCAGTTCTAGAGTAAATATTGCGGGAACAGTTAATATGAATATTGTGAGTAAAATTCAATCAGTTTGACTCACTATATATTTAGCTTTCTAGCAAGAAACTGTACTCCCAGTTTAAAAAATTGTGAATATTGGGTACCCAAAAATGGGCTAAGTTTGGAATTCCAGAAACTGGGCAATTTTAACTGCATTCTCTCGCTCAGTGTTCCATTTCGAAGATTTTTTGTTGATTTCTGAGAATATAAACTTTTTTGGGGTTTTCATTTTGAAAAGTAGCTACATATTTTGTTCACCTAAGTAAGTTAACCTTCCGGCGGGCGCAATACTAATCTTAACACGATCGGGCGCAATACATCTGACAGATTAAGTGAAGAAAAAGGGATGAAACTAAGTTTCTGTATATTTTAGACTCTTATTTATTATTGCATTGTCTTTTTCAAACAGTTATACAAAATTTTTGAAACAAAAACTGGCTCACAAAGTTTAATACCCTTCACATTTTCAATTTTCTAAGAATATTCCGCTTTCAAGCTTCAATATTTAAAAAACCTCCAACAACTCGACCGCTAAAAAAATGTGAGCATATTTTACTATAAACATACTATTGAACGATTTAGTGAACCTAAAAGTCAACACAACGTTATTGCGCAATGTGAGGAGTATAACATGTGAACATTTTCATAGAAAAGGAGAAAATAACACAATCGGGCGCAATACATCTCAGAGATTATTTCATCCCCTGCCGCCCCTCAGGCATATGGTAAATAGAAACTGAAAACTGCTTCGGGTAGTTAATCGATAAAGTCTAAGCTACTGTAAGTTTCAGATCTCTCCCTTTTCATATCGCTGATTGGCGCAACAAAAACTGGTCACTTAATCTGTCAGATGCATTGCGCCCGCCCGAAGGTTAATGTCAAAAAAGACTAAAAATAGGACTAATCTGCATTTTGCCCCCTTTTATTATATATATTTTAATAAAAAATTAAAGATCTTATATTTTTTAATCTGTACAGTAATCAAGAGACCACAGACCGAGCAAGAAAAAATAAATAAAATTGAACAATATTTTTTATATAATTTTAAATTTGGGCTACAATTGTAGCCCGCACGCCTAACCACGTGACAAATGGGTGCGCGCCTAACGAAGGGTTAATGGTGATAGGCAAGCCAACCACCTAGAATTCCAATCCCCCGGGCGTATTTAGGAACATAGGCCGTGGTTTTTGATTAGCTAACCTACACTATCCGGGGTAATTTTCGTACAAACGCTAACCTGTGACTTTATTCAGGTTAGAAATTATATTGCTATCCAGATTTAATGAGCTTTCCAAAACTCGCCTAAATGTATGCAATCCCAATTATTTTCTAGTACATTTTCCAATGACTAGCAAAAATTAAATTTTGAAATAAAAAGCTCTAAGGTATAGTTTACATGCGACACACAAGTATGTGCAGAAAATATAGTTTTTGTTTGTAAATTCATGTTAAAAATGTTGTTCGTCGAATTCTTATTCTAACAAAATTATGATTTCTACATAAAAATATGTTTTCATTAAAAAAAATTACATTTTAACTTTTGCGTTTGTAAAGTGGAAACGGGGCTTTAATATGTTTGAGCAATATTTTGAAATTAATGGCAATGCCTACGTGACAATTTGAAATATAACCTGGATGCTACCCTCGATAGTTTTTTTTTGCGCGTCTGGGTTAGCAAACCTGCCCCCGATGTAAAAAAACACGGCCTTTGTTTAGTCGTCACTTGTTTGGGGACGAAATCCATTAGTTTTTCTAGTATCAAAACTGCCCAAACCCCTTTTCGATTTCGTCCCCTAAAAGTCTACATTTTGCGTCGAAACAGCCAAAACCCTTACCTTACTCGCTTTTTTCGGGGGACGAACTCGCATAGGGTTTCTAGTACAATTTTTATATAAAAAAAGTAATAAAACCTTGTTTAGCTCGTCTCCTTTGAAATTGACGAGATCGATTAATTTTGCGAATACCTAAATAGTTCGAAATCCTTGTTTGTTTCGTCTCCAATAAATAGTGAAGTACTTCCAACGGGTTTGGAAAGGATTTCTTGCTGAAAATATTGATTTTCCGATTTGCATTTTTAAATAAAAATTTGAGTCTATTTGGCAAAGTTGCAAGTCTATACATAAATGGGGACCCCAAACATTATCTCCACCTTGCAATTTTCTCAAGAAAGAAATATGTTCTAAAGTTCCCATCTATGTAAAGACTTGCAACTTTGCCAAGCAGACCCAAATACGCATCCCGGTGCTGGATGTGTGAAGGAGAGTGCATTCCCTGGACGAATAAATATTCATTAGACATAGCAACATCCGCGCCGATATAATAATCGAAGGCCCAAACAGTCCGAAGGACCGGGAGGTAAGAGCACACACACTTAGGTACTCCCTGTACCTTTCCAAATTGTAGAAATCAAACAATTTTTATCCTTTGATAAAGTTTGACTAAATTTGAGCCGGCGTTAATTCTGTATAGTGTATTCGGATGTTATATAAAACCCAATCAGAAATAATTATTCGTCACGGCCACCTTATGGTGATAACCGTGGAATAGATTCCAATTGCACAATTCCGATGAACGATGTACGGATACGAGGGTTGTTTGATTAGTCTCCGTGTTTTGATCACGATAGGGCATCACAAAGTAGTTTCGATATTTGGTAACACTATCTCATTTCGGGCCGATAAACTTCGTTCAGTCATAAATCCCAGGTTGTTCATGCTTTCGGAATTATAGGATTTTGGAAACACTGCAAAACAAGAAACGTTGACCTTGACATTTATTGTGAGCCACTTTCGTCGATTTATGACTTCATGGCATGGCTGGGAGCCAAAACAGTCACTCGGGACCAGGCTATCAAAGTATACGGTACGACATCGTAGCTCTACTCAATTCTATTCAAACTGCCCCTAAAGATCTGCAATTTGGTAAAATTTAATCAAATTATATAAAATCGATCCAAAATTAACCCTAGTTTTCTGCACTTAAGGCATTAAAACTGTTAGAAATTACGAAGCTAGAATAAAATGATGTAAATAAGAAACTATCGCTGGGATATGCATCAATTTTTAAAAGAATCGTACGAGCACCTCACCTTGGCAGAAGTTGGAGAAAATTGAAATGGAAAAACATTGTTTTTGGGTGAAATCACAAAAATTTGAGTTTGAAGTTCTGTAAAAACCAAACCTCTTATCCGATTTTAGTGCCGTTAGTTTTATTTTTTTAGGTAAATTGTTGGCTGTTATAATAATCTTATTTTGATATTCTAGGTAGTCTAGCTTTTGAGATATTGAAGTTTTAGTCGTACAAGAAAATGTTTTTTTTCAAAAATCTTCAAATGCCTGTGGCAGCTAAAGGGTTAAGCTAAGGGGGTATGTTCCGACCCAAGTGCTTTGGCGACCAGTTTGAAAGTACAGACCTTATAGTGCCGATATAGGCGGCCAGAACTGTCCAGCACTCTGAAATCAGAATCAATGAAGTGGTTCAAATGAACCACAACCTGATCCAAGAGCTCGTCCGAATTAATAAATTTTCCCCAAATAAATGATGTTTGCACTAAAATACTTGTAAAAATAAATTATTTGTATAAAAATAATATAATGACATTCCTTGATTCCTTGACTAGAGTAAGGGTTTCCTTAAGGTACGTTTATAAATACGGGCCATAGTATCTTTTATTTCGATACACTTGACGCAGAAGTAGCGATACAACGTCATTCCTACCTGAGGTGCACAGGATCTGCGAAGGGGCCTCCATGGTGGCGATGACCGCTTCGTACATTGTCCGGCGGTGAGTGACTTTTTTAAGTTTGCAAACGAAAAGAATTCGGGCGGGGCCAAATTTGGAGAACATTGTGGAATAGCAATTCGTAGTCTAATTCGGGCAATTTTGCCGTGTCAACGGCGCGCGGGGTGTGAGTCTTCTACGGAGCACGTGCGCCGAGTAAAGTCGACTGCTCCTCAGACTCTGGTGTATACCAGTGGAAACATGCTTCGTTCCGACGATCACGAAAGCACACAGTAACTCCTTCGGATTGCGGTTGAACAACGTCCAACATGGCTGCGACTACGTTGAATTAAACTCTCTAAGCAAATGATGTTGTTGTTCGTTTAAATCAAAGGGAACTTTGCTCTTCTCCTTGTACCGCTGGTACCGTTGTCCTAACGGATTTACCTCTCCCAAGCCGCCACTTCTGGATGTGAGCACACTAACCGACTTCTGTTTTCAGTCAAATCAAAGGCCTTTGATACTTCGATGAAAGCACTATGAATTTACTTCCATTTTAGCATTTACTGGCCACAGAGGTAATCTTATCATGATTCTGCCTGGAAACTTATTTTTTACTGCTTTGAGCGCCGCTTAATGCTTTGGAAAGATAATGGAGTGCTTTCGCAGAATTTTAAATATCTTATCTACGGAATATTGTCTTTCAGGAAGTATAATCGGGAATGAAACTTAAGCACTGAGTGATCGTCGCATTCCATCACTGATTGATCATCGCTATATTTAACATGGAGTTGTGTTCCTCAAAGTCTTGGTCCTTGAGCCATGTGAGGCGATGATAATCTAGCACAGTGCTTGTCAAACGGGGTTCCGCGATTACCTATTAAGTGTTCCGCGAAAATAACCGAAAAAAGGGAAAAATGTATAGAAACTGATTTTTTCTAAAAAACCAAGCAATGTGTTTTGTGTTTGGCAGGAACAGATCGGGTGTTTTAACATTGTATTTAGACATATTGAAGAAACATATTCATTGCAGACCACTTTCCCGCACAAGTTACCGTTACTAAGAAATGTTCATGAAATTAACAAAAAATGGCGTTTTTGTATGACTTGAACCCTCATAGCACCCTTACGATTGTACGTATCAATCTGAAATTTGATATTCATTTAGGCGTTGTACAAGCTAGAAATTCGTCATATAACACTTTTTATAGTGAACTTTACCGTTATAGAGATATTCCACAGAAATGGTAAATTTTTACTTTTGGTCCTTTATAACTTCCTTGGGTGCCCACCCATCGATGGGGATTTTATTTGCAGCCACAGAAGCTACACATATGTCGTAGGTGACACTACAGCATACACCACCGTTATAGAGGCATTCCCGAAAAAACTCAAAAATTTTCGTTTTTCTAAGGTTTGAACCGCCATGCCATAGCACCCTCAAGGGTGTACATATTGATGAGAAATTTGGCCACTTACTTCAGAACCGTATTTTCTACGAATTACCCATACATAGTCGAAAATACCTGCTTTTGATGGTCTCTGTAGCACCTCTAGCGGCAGTCGTACAGACGGGGACTTTTGGGGTCTTCTTAAGGACCTCGAAAGGAAAGCTCATGCAAAAATCTAGCTTTGCCCTAATTTTTCCCAAGTGAAATGCCAATTTTCCTGGGGTAGTAGCGATTAACGTTAGTTAGTCTCGATAATGGGTGAATGAATAAAAATGGTCGAAGACAACTATCAGGAAAAAAGCTCTCTTGAATTATGCAAAATGCAGAAAGATAATCGAAAGGCCTGTGCGATTCCGAAACTTTAAAGTGCGATTATCTCGCTTATTAGTGCTCGTAGGTATGTCTAATTTAAGCTGACCAGACGTACAGCATTTTGCTGTACAGTACAGCATTTCGACCTGCCGTACAGCATTGGAAATGTACAGCAAAGTGTACAGCATTCGCCATGCCACACACCACTCACTACAGTATATAATAAGCTCGTAAGCCTGTGATCAGTCTTGTCTGCTTTTAAGATGTAAAGTTTGACCCCTGTGCCCTGTACGATCGATATTTAGCGAAATAAGCGTAATTTTATGCTTGGCAATCGTTCATTCTCGACTTCTGGGGGACCCTTCTCGATCTTTCTAAAATCCGCCAAACTTGAATTGCTTCTTGGCGCTCACATTTGCTCCAAATGACACGATCCTATTGGCGTTCAGAAGTTACGGCGGCCCAAATCGAAATTTAGGGTTTTCTAATCGAAAATTGTCCATAACCTGGAAGTTCCTGAGCAAAAATTTTGAATTGGGCAGACTTGTAGAGCATCGCACTGTTGATATTTGGTGAACATTTCCAAGGTTCAAAAGTTGCAGAGACATCACAAGACGATGGATACCACTATACTCTCAATCCGATTCCCCTATCAACCTCTATGGGTAAAAGCATACTAAAGAGAGGACTCTGCCAAGGGTTTTTAGATCAAGTTTTGTTTTTCCCCAATATTTCCTTAACCATGAAGAATTGCATACCATCCTCCAGAAATATCGCAACCAGGATAAGAAACCCTTCCACTGGCTTGGAAGTTCTCCTCAGACTCCACTCCATAGCCACATTTAAAATGTGGCAGGAAAACTACCATTTTATGTGTATAATCTTATTTCGAGTACTCTCCCTTCCCTGTTATAGCTTTTCGTGTTAAAACATTCGTTTGTGCTCCAAATTCGGATTTTTTGTCAAGGAGATCCAGTGGCGTCGATAGCTTTTCAAAGGGGGAGGGGATCAGTGGTCAGGATATTTTTTTAGCATTTGAGAAGTTCTAAATAAGGAATTTAAGGTATAGTCACCACCATATTGTTTCTATGCTTTTCTGCCGTATAAAAATGTCCTTTTAGGTCTGCTGACGAGATGACTTAAAATTTTTGAAATTGTTTCAATTTTGCTTTTTTAGCTGAAATTCCGAAAGAATAGGTTTGGCACTGTGAAGCATATATTGTACGTCGGACAAGGTGGCACTATAGATCATGTTTCATAATCCCCACCTTAATGTTGGTATACCTACTTAATTGAAGTTGGACTATAGACTCCTGAATGATACGCGGGAGCTTGATCCCGTCAGGCGACAAAGCATCTTAGAAAGAACTGAGAAGTGTATAGCATCGCCTGAAATTATCAGTATGCAGAATACTCTAAACTTTTAAAGTTCGATCCTGAACTTAAAATTGAAGATTTGTCTGCAATACCGAGCGCAAATGTTAAGAATCGTTCCCGCACTGGAGTTGGATGCGGTAAAAATAGGCCTAAGTGAGCATACAATAATGTTTTGCATAACGAGAAAGGCAGCAGGACGTAAAGACACTGAGACCGCCCCTGTGAAGTAGGTAATACCGAAAGATGGTCCGGCGAATGAGTGATCGAGATGGTTGTGATTTTATTCGAGAAAATTTTTACATAACTGCATACCTGGTAGCATGATTTAGTATTGATCAAGCACGTTAATACAACATGAACAACAACAACAGCCATAATACCGCTCAATAAGAACCCTATTGTATCACTAGATTATCTCACAATACGGATTTTCGCTATAATGTTAAGTTATCTTAGTAAATTCCAGCTGATCTGTTCTTGTGGCAGTCACACTTTCAACCGAAACATGCCTTCCCAAGGTTCTTCACATATTTCCCTCGATATTATTATTATTCTTTCTCCAAATCTGCGTGAAGGGGAACTCCGCAAGTATGTGTACAGCATTGAGTCTTCTAGAGTCTGGTCAGCTTAGTCTAATTACACATTTTTTCTGGTCTTTGGATGGCTCTAACTTCTGAATGCTATAGAAATTATAAAGATACATATCTGCCCTCGAATTTCGGAGTTATCAGAAAGTTTCAATTTAAAAACGCAAATTCTATTATACACGTCGTCCATATAAGCTGACATCGCAATATTCGCGCTTTCATTGTGCAATCATTTGTTTGATGACTTCGTGTAGTGGCTGACAGATAGTATTGAAAAATGAAATCGTCTATTATGTCAAGCACAGAACTTTTGAAACTAATCTTGGAAATTAAGACTTTCCATAATCTAAATTTATCAAAGCGAAAACAAATTTCTTGCTCCAAAAAGCATTTTATTATTATTTTAATCTTTTCGTCTCATAACTATTCATAATATATACAAGAAAACGCCACTCCGTCTTTTACGTTCTGTTCCACGTGTCCGACTTCTTTTTTACCCATTTTAAATTACCGACATTTTCTTGATATATGCTAAACAAACATTTTTTTTTCTTCTGTGCATTCAACTTCTTCAGACAGAGTACATATCCTGGAGGATCGCAGTCTACGCTTGGAAGGTGTCACTCTAAATGACGAGGGTGAATACAGTTGTGAGGCAGATAACGTAGTCGGGTCAATATCAGCAATGGGCACCCTCACAGTTTACGGTAAGTTCCTAGATTCGTATATCCTTCACATAAATAAATCTACACAAAAAATGTATGTTTGTATGTGCCGCATGAAAATATCGTCCATACCTCCTATAACCATTTCAAATCCTCTCTCGTTTAATCCATCCTATTTGAAAGTGGGAATTTCAAAGCGTGTACATACTTAAATTCGCCGCCAAAGGCACTTTTTCATTCTCATAGGCTTTGACCTATGCGGAACGCAATAACACCGTTTTATATCCATTGAGGATAGCAGCAGTATTCAGGTATGGTGTGTTCTTAAAATGAATTTAAAGCCGGGAATGATAAGCAAACGCACTTGTGTTCTCAGCTAATAGGCTTTTGAAAAGTGGAGGAGGCATTCATGTTAGCTTTTTATTGCCCTTCTTGAACGGCATAGAGTGCCTAGTATGATTCATCCGGAT
Source organism: Microchrysa polita (assembly GCA_949715475.1). Classification (NCBI taxonomy): domain Eukaryota; kingdom Metazoa; phylum Arthropoda; class Insecta; order Diptera; family Stratiomyidae; genus Microchrysa; species Microchrysa polita. The sequence goes on along the minus strand of OX454418.1, from coordinate 74,916,074 downwards.
ATTTGATTGCCCATGTTTGCAGAAAGAGGATTTATTATTGCTAGACTACCCTTCGTTGGTTTTGAAAATATAAAAGTATAGAATAAACCAGATTTCAATAGATTTTGTTTTGTGGCAAACTTTCTGAAAAACTATATTCTTCAGAAAAGCTATTTCATTGAGGAACAGTGTTCTATGAATTTCCACATTCACTTTTTTTTTTTTCAAAAGTGCAATTTTCCTCTTAGTATTCCAAGCCATGCTAAAAACTTTGCATAATAATTTTCCCTAAATCCAATTTTAGGTCACGTACTTGCCTAAAACTAAATTGTACTCATTATTCTGCATGGCTGCAAGCTTCTATAACGATATCATCCACACAAAGTTCTAATACCGCAATCGTCCGTTCTCGAACTTAGCCTATTCTATGCCGAACCCACATCCACCTCAAAAACCATATTCAAATAAACCCCCTGGAAATTTCCAGATACATCCCTATATAATCCTTTTGTATCATGCCGAGTAGTGTGCGGTTTATTAAATTTTCTATTTCTCTGCACAATATTCGTCCTTTAATTTCGCAATCTCCTTTCAGCTGCACCAAAATTTATCATTCATCCCACACCGCAATCCCGTGAGCCGCCGTCGGACGTGTCGTTTGAATGCAAGGCATCGGGCAACCCCAAACCGACAATGTTCTGGTCTATTGAAGGAAACCGCTCATTAATTTTTCCGGGCATGAAACTGGACCGTTTCGAGACAACGTCAACGGACGAGGGCCTAACAATACTCACATTGCCACAAATCAGGCGCACCGATGACGGTCTTGTCGTTATTTGCAGTGCAATTAACCCGGTCGGGTCAATAAGTGCACGTGCCCGTTTGACCGTCACATCTCAAGAAGATCGGCCGCCACCAATTATTATTTATGGACCGGCCAATCAAACGTTGCCGGTGAAATCGATAGCCGTGCTCAATTGCAAAGCCACCGGAACACCAAAGCCGATTATATCGTGGTATCGTGATGGAATTCCGGTCGTGCCGCAACCGGGCAAATCTAATATAACCGAGTCCGGAACACTAATTATATCGGACCTGGATCGCAATGAGGACCAAGGACTGTATACATGTGTGGCGAGCAGTCGAAGTGGAAAGTCCACCTGGAGTGGATATTTGCGTCTTGAAGTTCCCACCAATCCGAATATTAAATTCTATCGAGCGCCGGACATTTCGAAATTTCCGAGCGCACCCGGCAAGCCACAAGTCGTGAACGTTACGGAGGACTCAATTGGAATAATATGGGAGCCCAGCAGCAAGACGGGTGGCTCGGAAATTGTTGGATATAGTGTGGAGATTTTTTCCAACAATATGACCAAAGGATGGGTACCGACCGGGATGAAAATCACGGAGAATGTTTATGTGGAGACAGGACTCACGTATGGCGCCAGCTATATGTTCATTGTACGGGCGGAGAATTTGCACGGTTTGTCGCCACCGAGTCCAATGTCGGATGTAATTGTGGCGGGAAAGGTAAGGTGTCTAATTAAGATTTTATGTTTCGGGTAATAAGTGTTATGCATCCTATTTGGATTTCTTTGTGTAATAGGTAATTTCTCCATGAAGTTTTCTCATTATTTTAATACTATCTCTTTACGCCAAAGAAATTTCAGGTTTTTGAAACTTTTTTCAAGTATAAAATATGAAAGGTAGACAGAAAGTTTTTATCCTGGGTTATTATGCGAGTTGCAAGCTTGATTTTTTTGGGCAAATCAATATTTTTATATAGCTACACCAAAAGGATAATGTCTATCAAAATTGTCTTTTTAATTGTGTTTTCACAATAGAAAATAATTAGAGGAGACTGGCTACTTCCTTTTGAGGTACATTCGGCAATATGGTATTTTCGATATTTTGCACACGTTCAAGTATTAAGACAGAATTTTCTTTTCTGTTTTTACTCAGTTTCTTTCCTGGTGCATATAGCTTCTATTTTATTTGTTGAGCTGATATATAAAGAAGGAATTGTGTTTTGGTAAAAGCAATTAGTTGCTTCGTTAAGGACCTTTTAAAGAAGTAAATTTCAACACTAGTGTAAAGGATTAGGCCAGCATAAGTATATTTACCTGCGGGGGAAATAGTTCCTGATCAATCATTAATTACACGTTTTTGAAACGCAGAGCACTGTATGCCCGAAAATTGAGCATAAATTTAATGCCGCCCCCCACACTGTTCAGGGTTTGCCAACCGTGCGGTATAAAAGATCAAAGTTGTGGACACACGCTTGGAAGAGACAGAGACGATGTTGAATTCCCCCATCGCCTCTGTCTTTGCCAGGCGTATGTTGTCTACAACGTTGACTTTTTGTATCGCGCGGTTTAGCAACCCCGGACAGTGTGGGTGCAATCTAAAGTAAACAATATCCCATATAAAAACCAAAAAGATATTAGCTAGGCAACCTCTTAAGGGGGCTTGAGCCTTTCGAATTCAGCTAAATCCTTTATTTGTACCAAGGAAAACGCACACAATAGAGAGTTTTAGCAAGTCGTAAAATCGTACGACAGCAAAGAAATACGTAAAACTCACCTATAACGGACATTTACGGGGAATAAAATTTTGTCCGTTATAGAGAAGTGTTCGCTATTAAGAGAGAATGGTAGCAAGATGAAGAAAAAAACAACAAAGGAAATTTCAGATTATCACACGTTTATTTAGAATGTGCCTTCTCTCTAAGAAGTGGACCGGAAAAGGGATGTTTGCAGCCCTCGCACGACAATACCATTCGAAAACGGCTTTGTCTATTGTCAAGCCAGCCGTTTTTGAAAAGGCTCTCCGGCTTCCATCGTTCCCATGTTTATCGTATTCTTTCAAGAAGTCATTGTTGCGTTTTAAAATTTCGCTTAAATGCGTTTTTCCCATATGAAATCTCGTAGCTAACGCCCGAACACTTAATTTATCGCGCTCCTTAAGCTGAATAATTTCAACTTTTTTATTAAGTGTTAAACGCACTCGCGACATAATTCACACTTAACACACTTGTTAACAATAGACACGAAGCCAAAAAAGATATGAGTACGAGCAAGGTAAACATTCAGCATGTGCAGCAGGACTATTCTAAGCAAAGCGAGAAGGGCGAAATAGCAAAAGAAAAGAAAGCCAAAAGAATCGCACAAACTACGAAAGTGGAAGTGAAATAGACAATTACTAAAAAGACGAAAACAAACAAGTATGTACTAAAAAGGGGAAACAAGCGAAAGTTTTTTTTTTGTTGAAAATATTTTTTTTAAGTATGTAGTGTCCGCTATAGAGAGAACATGCAGCAAGGGAAAATCAACGAAAAGGTTGTCCGCGTCCGTTATTAAGAGTGTCCGCTTTATAGATGAAACACAAAGAACGTTGCAGGGGAATCGAAATTTGTCCGTTATAGGGAAATGTACGCTATTGGGAAGTGTCCGTTAAGGGAAGTTTCACTGGGTGTGTAGTTACTCCGAAAAACATTTGTTACTTATTTAGACTCCCTTGAATTATATTTATGAAAAATATAATTTGTCCACAGAATTTTCCAACTTATGGAAAGAATGAGGAACAGTTTCTGTAAATGTAAGAAATTTAATCCCCTCTGCAAATTTTCTACAATGTGAATAGAAATTAGAATCATTTTTCATAAATTAAGTGTCTGTCGAATAATATGAGGTTACATTTTGCTCATCCGTATCACCTTTAGATTTAACTGAACTTTTGTACTAACCGTCTGCATTTGCCATACGGTAATTTATGTATTTTGAACTATATTTTCGTGATTGATAAAGTAACTGTATGCTGCCTGAATTTTCACTGGCTGGGGCTCGAACTAAACTGCTAATTGCACAATTTTGCGGTCATATTTGAAGTTATGGTGATAAGAATGTGACTTTTTTCTTCAAATATAAGACGATCACCTCAGCAAATAATAAGAAGCGCCACAGACCCTCCGATCGTTCGGCCAGATTTTTTGATTGCGAGATAAATCGGAAACTGTAGGGACCAATGGGATTAAATTTTTTGATTTGACGTGTGGAACGTATTGCCAATGCAATTTTCCGTACAAGCTGTCATGACAATCATGTGTTCTAAGTTGCTGATATTTTGATAAAAACCTGTTGTCGTTCTTCATGCTGTGGTTGTGGCGGTCATTCTTCATCAAAACTAGTATATTGGATGTCAATCTTCCATCGCCAAAAATGGTATAATTTTCGCTATTTTGTGTTGTGTCTTGTGGACCGTGAGACTGTCAATTTCAGATTGCTCGATAAATTGCCTAATGTATGTGATGTGATGGCGGCAGACTGATTGTGGCCAATCGATATCCCAATCTATCGATCGAGTAATCGTCAGGTTTGTGGCGTCCTTAAGAAGTTTTCTATATCAGGGTTTTCTAAATTAAATTGTTAGAAAGGAAAAGAGAATTCTGCCTAAATACTTATGTCGCAACAAAAATTGGCCGTCTTCGTCAGTTCACAATAAGAGAGCCCAAGAAGGGATATGAAAAATATTAGGCACGCAAATTAGTTAATGTTGATGTGCACTTGCTAATTTATTTTGAATGCTCCTTTTTCTTAAAAAACTGTATCAATAGGTAAAAAGTGCCGAGTTTCGAGTTCTGACCGTGTTCTTGCCTACGTGCAATAAGATTATTCGACTTACAACGTTTTCGACTTAGGACGCATTTTCCTGGAACCAATTAGCGTCCTAAGTCGAGGTATGCCTGTAGTTCAATTTCTATGGGCACTGTATCGTATGACTACGCACAGGAAAATATTCAAAGGAATCAAGTTTCGTTAATATCTTTAGAGGAGAACCCTTACGAACGCGACAAAAAGGTTATTTTTATAAAAACACATCGATATGGTACAGTAGACAGGGCTATTCCACAAAAAAAAAACGTAATGGCCGAAATTTGTCTAGTCTTAGATAATCAGATTTTGGAGCCCTAATTCTAATAATTCTCTTTGTAATTAGATGGAATCGGCCTTGCCTTGTTCGATTATTAAACAAGTTTAGGTGCAAATTGCTTTAATTTAAATACCTGACCTCAGGCTGGCTAAACCATTAATGCTCTGCCCTGGTGGCAAATAAGAACCAAAATCAGTTTTCCAATTATAATTCTGACATTTTAAAGCTAGAAATGTTAAAATCTATCAATCACTGTGTGCTTTTCTATGTCTTTTTGTGAACCTTTAGTAAAGGTTTGGTGTTCGTAGAGACGACTCGTGGGATGATCGTTCAGAGATTGTTGTTCAGCAATCAATTCTGAGCCACAATTGTGCATTTCCTTAATCTACTACATTCCTAGCATCAACTACCTATCATCTCTGGGAATATATACGAACACAAACCTTAACCAATAGTCCCAACAAACCTTTCGGAACAGACCCAACTGATTTTTTAGTTTTGCATACACTGGCGTTTTTTTACAATCGGCATGATAATTGTCCGTAGTTAGTGTGCCACATCGTGTATTCGGGTAGAGTTGGCTAGAACCTGGTTTTCTGCATTTTGGCCTGTATATCTAGATGACAGTTGTTGAATCGATTTAAATACTAAACTCCATTCGATTTAGATCAAAACAACTCACGAAATACTGCTAGAACAACAACAGAATCAGGACTGTCGATCAGAATCATCAGTCAACAAATTTAAGTTTTATTCATGAAACGTTTTTGCTTCATCGAACTCAACGACTAATAATAATAATTATCAATTTCAATGAGTTTTAAGAAGGTATAGCTTACCCAACTGCAGGTTCAAGAAGATCGAAATGGTGAGCTTCCGGAAGATAATTCTATATGATTTGCTTTTTGCTGTTTTATCAATAAATTGGCAATACTTTTAAATCTTAAATTTATATCTGATATTTTTGATTTCGATACGATCCCCCTCCATTACCACTTGTCGGTTTGTCTGCCTTTCGAATATGCTTTGTTTCATGAATAGCATCACTGCCATCTAGATAGACAGGCCGGATTATCAGCTGATCTGTCAGTGGTCATGCAACACTAGTAGTGCCATGGTTGGTCATGGTCCGCGCTTAGTACTGCCAAAGTACCGCTCAGTACAATCCACAAATTGTCCACAATCCAAATGTCAGTGGCTGTCAGCCTGTCATTTCGTGTGACTTGCTATGATATACACATGCCAGTGCGTTGATTTTTGAGATAAATATGGTAAGTACGATGTTGATGTATACTATTTTACCACTTGCACATCAAAAACACATTAAAGCAAACCATAACCTTTGTTTCGTAATAAACGCTCGGCATATTTAAACTTTTGGGTTCAGAAGCACTGGAGGTTGTGGGATTTACAAATGTCAACTGTCACTGGTCACGAACGCACTTTGTCCACTTGTAGACGAACAAATTTCTGCAGTTCGGCCTGTCTATCTAGATGGCAGTGATAGCATGTGACTCATGAAAAGTTTCTTGTGGTTTTCACGAGTTTATTTAGCTATGCTATTATAGCTTTTCAAGGCTTGGCTTACGGACTTCACCAACCTATGAATTTACACAACAGTTCAATCATTATATGTCTCATTCTTCCTCAGAGTAAACAGAGAGCTCGACAACCCCGTACGCCACGAACGGGAAGTTGCATAGCTATTAGCATCATTCATGAAACTCTCAAAAGGTCTCATTAAAAATACACGGCGCAAACCTTATCAGCGTCGTGGCATCGGGCTCAAAACTTCGCCCGGGGTGCCAACTTTTAGGGGCGGGTTTTTGGCTAGCACTCGAATAAAAAAGCTGCAAAACGCCGAAAGGAAAAATTTTATATCAACCTTTGTTTTAGTGGAAATGATACCATAGAAACTAACAGATGTAATAAAAAGGGGGCCAAATAAAATGTTGGAAGTGAGGAAACCAATTGATATCCACAAAAAGCATTTTACATTTTTTTACAGTTGGTGAAATATGTTTGTTTAGGTAAAGAAGCACATTAATTAATTAAAAACGCGTTAACAGACAGTTAATTCTCTTTTGGAGGACAATTAAGGATTCCAATTGAGACTGCTTGAATGATCCCTAAACATTTCTGAAGTGAAGGAATGCTGTGCGATATGTCCCAATTTGATTTACTGAAGATGAAGTCTAACCATGTTGATTAGCTTGTTGAATCACAAGAGCGCACGTACACTTAATAAATATTGAAACCCCGAAGAATTTCATATGAAATTAGATAAGGAATCGCATATATACTCAGCACATAAGAGCACACCTATGAGAAATTTCAAGCCAAAAAACACAATTTTCATCACTATTTTTTTATTGAGTCACTTTCCATAACTTCTACTGACTTTTCGCGTCAATTCAACTTCAATTCTCGGTCGATTTCTTGGCCAATTCCTTCAGCTAGTTGCAATTGCATTGATACTTTTAGCATTCAAAAGGGTTAGGGTTTTAGTAAGATGAGGTATGCAGTCACAGCCACAGTACTCACTGACAGAGCCGCAAATTCCTCCCTAATTATACCCTATACCCATAAGATAGTATAGGGTATATTGTTTTTGTTACGCCAATATTATATGTATAACACCTCAAAGGAGCCTCCGGAGGTATGACAAAGTATATCTATAAATGATCAGGGTCGGTCCCTGATTCGAATAAGCCATGTCTGTCTGTTCGCACGATAACTCCCGTAATAATGAAGCTAGCCATTTGGTTAGATGTTTGTTTTGATAAAAATCGACATCGACATCATTGAAAATGGGCCAAATCGGAACAAGGGTTCCCCTAGCTTCCTCCTTGATATTTTAATTCGGCCATAACTTTCCATACAATGGCCGTGTTTTTTTACATCGGGGGCAGGTTTGCTAACCCAGACGCGCAAAAAAAACTATCGAGGGTAGCATCCAGGTTAAATTTCAAATTGTCACGTAGGCATTGCCATTAATTTCAAAACATTGCTCAAAAATATTAAAGCCCCGTTTTCAATTTACAAACGCAAAAGTTAACATGTAATTTTTTTTAATGAAAACATATTTTTATGTAGGAATCATAATTTTGTTAGAATAAGAATTCGACGAACAACATTTTTAACATGAATTTACAAACAAAAACTATATTTTTTGCACACACTTGTGTGTTGCATGTAAGCTATACCTTAGAGCTTTTCATTTCAAAATTTAATTTTTGCTAGTCATTGGAAAACGTACTAGAAAATAATTGGGATTGCACACATTTAGGCGAGTTTTGGAAAGCTCATTAAATCTGGATAGCAATATAATTTCTAACCTGAATAAAGTCACAGGTTAGCGTTTGTATGAAAATTACCCAGGATAGTGTAGGTTATCTAATTAAAAAACACGGCCAATATCGCTATCGACTTGAAATTTTGATCAATGCCTAATTCAGACATATACTTTAAGTTGATGGGAAGTGGAGTAGATCCGGCCAACACTACGCATCTTCCGTGACAAAGGATGCTTGTGACCCACGATCTATCAACGCTCTTAAAATTGTAACGCTCCCATTCGATTCAATGACTTTAACCATAGCGGTAGAAAGAAGCACTTCCTTCAAACTGCTAATATTTTGCGACGTGTTAATCGCAACGAGTGGTGCTGTAGAGGTTGTTGCTAAGGACGTAGCCTGATTGTTACCACTCGTTTCCTTGTTGAGCATAGTGTGGTGTAATTTTGCACACTTAGGGCCATTTTTTCGTACATTTTATAGGCTGGTTAGTCTTATTGCCTAGAGAAGACACAAACAATATTTAGAAAGCTTTTCCATTGTACTGAATGACATTTTTGTTTATTTTGCATAGTTATGTTATCTTTTGCTTATTTACGCTGTTGCATGAAACCGTGCAATGATTTTTTTAATCTAAGATGATGGTGTAACCATCAAAATATGGCAGAACTATGCAAAATAAACAAAAATTTCATTCAATAAAATGGAAAAGCTTTCTAAATATTGTGTGTGTCTTCTCTAGGCAATAAGACTAACCAGCCTATAAGATGTACGAAAAAATGGCCCTTAGTCTTACCCTTGCATTTTGATACTAAGTGTCCTCTCGACAAACAATTTATGCACAAATTATTAATTTTCACCATATCAAAACGTTGAGTTTAGTTTCTATTTATGAATTTGGGACACGCCCAAAGTTTATGAGGCTGTTTACAAATACAACAGTCGGGCCTCGATTCAACATGATGCGACTGTATTTTGCGCACAGTAGAACCCGATGGTTTGAATGTTGCAGCTTCGAGCGCTCTAAACCGAGTGTTTATAAAAAGCACTGGAATTCCTTTAGTTGAAACACCTTCTTTTTCGAAGCTTGCTCCTGCTCCCACAGAGTTCGAGTAGCTGGAGGCAGTCCTCGTATTGCTAGGAATACAACTAAAGCGTGGAACAAATTGTCAAAGCACATGCCTTCTAATAGTTGGACCGACTCCATTGTCGGGTCCAACAACCCCTTTATGCATGGGGCCGATTCAGCAACCGTATCGAATTCGGCCAATTTCCTAAATTAACGATTAATAATGGCGGACGTATTGTCGTACCTTTCGTCTAATATTTTCCAGACTAAATCAAAATTGTTGTCTGTAATCTTATAGGCGTTTAGCAATTGCGAGGCCTCACCTTTTAAGCTGCACTTCAAATAGTGCAGTTTCTCAACTTTGCTTAAAGTTTCTTTATTGATTATAAGCGACCTAAATAAATCCTTGAAATAAGTCCAATCACTATAGTCACCAGTGAAAACAGGCAACTCAATTCGGGGAAGTTTCACCTCCACCTACAACGGAGTTTTCCTGTTGGGATAAATCTAAATGGAAAAAAGTTTCCTCCAATTCCGATTGCAACTCAATGCATAAGTTGCGAAATTTACTATTTAGACACTCCTTGAAATAGGGGTGTTCTAATTCCTCCCCATTACCAGTTAATAGTCTCAATATTTTAGCGTCGGTATTATTTAACTGCTTCACGATACCATCCACTTGCTTTCCTTAAACAGTTATGGAAAAAGTTATGTGAATATAACTGTAAACGTATCCACGCGTACGCGCACAGTTATGTGTATCGAATTGCAACTGTACAATTGAACCGAAAAAAAAACCGTTAAGGCAAGAAGCAAAGATTTACTTAATTAAAGGACTCAAAGGATAGCTTTATCTAGGGACGCGGGAGCGTCCCGCCGGCCAAAGAAAAACGAAGAAATTTGAACAAATCAAAAGTAAGAAGCGACTAAGACTATGTTTACACGACGGAACAAGTACGGGTTTTCGGACCTCTGTTGCTCGGACCCTGGTTGGTCCTGAGTGTTCAAATTAGGTAAAGGTTGTCCTTCGCGCCGTCTTACGAAGTGTAGAAAATTTCAAGAAGATACGATGAAAAACACTGGAGATATAAGAGTTTGAAAATCGCATTTTTTCGAAAATCTTGTTCTCGTTGTTCTCGTTGTTCTTGTTGTTCTTGTCGTTCATTGATAGGGCTACAGCCTTGCAGAGGGCATCTCGGGATTTGGTCTCTTTTCCCATTGATAGAGTCTGTCGTGAAGGTGTGCATAGGCTATCGTTTATTCCGATCCGTGGAGTAGAAAAAAAGATACAGCGGAAAATGTGAAAAATACAATACAATACAATACAATACAATACAATACAATATGTTTTAAAGGAAGCATTTTGCAAAAGTCGGGGATAGGCCCGAAAAATGCCTAGAAAAGAATCGTATAGTTTTGTGATTTGGCAGGACTGTTTCAAACAATCCCTTGTAAATGTTCTCTAAAGTTTTCAGTTGTAAAGCGTCTGTAAGAGCGGCGGCAAGGGCTCAAAGTTCCAGATTTGGTTCGTCTCTTATACGAGTACGTACATATTACTATAATATTGGATGAACAAATAACATCCCGATGATCCTAAAGCTTCCAGCAAACGGTAGAGGTTCGCAAAAGACGCACACCTCAGGTTACGAAGGACGCTAAGGTTACAAAGGTTACCAATAGGGTTATTATTGTTATTATGTTCTCAAACATGGTCGTGATAAAAGGGCAGTGAATATCGTCTTCATTTCAAGAAAATAAACGCATTCATTTATTGTTATGTTAAGTTGGTTTTGTCAATTGAAAACTGCAAAAAAATATGATATCTCACAAAAACAACTCTGTTGTAAAAAGTTTCCGCCAAAGAAAAAGTTGTCAGCCGCAAAAAGGATTGATATAACACAATCCCGCCAAAATGCTCGCAAGGATATGCATTCAAAAGTGATTGAATTAGTTAACAGTTTCCACCAAAACAGCGTGGTGCGGTATGCGTCAGAATTTGTGAAATAATTTCCGCCGCGATAGACCACGCTGAATTTGCCAATTCGTGTGGAGTCTGTGTTGTGTGTACCGCGTAACGCACCCGCGCTTGTTTGGTGGAAGCTAATTTCTTGCAATGCTGTTTGGCATTAATATTTTCTAAAAACCTGATGGAAACCTGACCACTAGTATAATTTTGCCCATTTGCCAGCACATTCTATTGTCGCCTTTTCCGGCGATTCTGCCTGAAAAAGTCATCAGATATCTGATTGTGTGTTCGTTATTGTTGCACTTGCGACCTGACGAGCAATCAGGTACCTGATTGTGTATAATTTTGCACATTTGAATGAACGTGCTATTGGCAATCAGGCAAAATGCCTGATTCAAATCGGATTTAGTATAAATAGGCTCTCAGCTAGTAAAATATAAAAGCTGTGCCAGATCCGACCCAACTACTCCCCCCTCCCCTATAAAAAAATTGAAATTGAAAATTTGGGGTCTCGCGTGCCTTCTAGGTCTGTACATGGGTATAGGGTATACACTCATCGTGCTATTCCCACGACTATAACTCGGTCTCGTCGAAAATTCATCCGCGAAGAGATCCGTCAAATTGAAGTTTATCTGCTGCGCAATGTGTAAAGAAGTTATCAAGAACTTCTCCAAAATGTTACTAATGAAAACGAGCACCATTCTTTGGCGCAACATTTTTGAAAATGTGTTGAAGGTTTTAGTGGAAAAGGTATTTTACAATTAACTTTCGATGTTTTACGCCGGTTTGAAAACCGCTAGGTTCCCGTGGGCCATCTGTATATATTTTTTTTGATGATGGTGATAATTAGTAAGCTTAATTTTTTAAATTGTAAAGTTTTGCTGAACTGTGCGGTATTGCTCTCAAGAATCTAAATGATAGCAGAACAAGTCTCTACTATATACTACTTGAGCCTTCGATAGCTCAGTGGTTAAGGGTTTGATTCTCTGAACTACATGATAAACAACAATAAAAACACAAGTACTTCAGTTGTTGTTTTAATTTTTTTTTTATATTTGAGAAAATAATATCCCAACTTTTTTTCATACAGTCTTGAAAATGACCGGTTAAATTGCGACGCCCCTTGGGCATACACTGATTAGGTCGATTTTTTAAGTTCGTCTCCACTCTTTGCAGCATATCAATCGGTATGTTGCCAATGGCGTCGCAAATGTTGTTCTTGAGGTGAACTATGGTCCGTGGCCGATCGATATAATAACCAAAAAAAAATCGCAGGGAACTAAATCTGGAGAGCGTGCCGGCCCATGGTAGATCGCCTCTGAGAGAGATGAGGCGGTGAGAGAAATGTTGTCGCAATTGCATTTGTCCCCCTTGGGTCGCATTTTTAAATGACTGTAACATTAGAACTGAGACTCTTGAACTCTAGGAAATTTCAGCAAAATATGCGCCACAATACGCTCTACATCGGCTCCATAGACAGAGGGGGTATCCATTTTTTTGTGATAATCGATACCATTTGCGCCTGGTCCCCTTTACGGGTTGTTTCCTTGGTCGCCCGGGGCACCAAATTTTTGGGCGGCATTTTTACTAGCATTTTATAGAATTAAACCAAAAGAAATCTGAAAATGAAACTTTATAATTTCAAGGATTAAATCAACGAAGAAAGCTAACATCAAAGTGTTATAATTATTACGATTGTAGTGTAGTCTGAAGTGGGATTTTCGAAGTTCAAATTCTGCTCCAAGTGTTGCACTTTTCAGATATTTACGTCAAAATTCAGTTACCGATAGACATCTTTGATTCGGTCTAGGTTAAAAGTAATTATTTATGCCGATAATTATGTTTTTTATGTTCAGAATTTATTTTTCGTAAGACAAACAAAGCACCTGAAGGAACTCACTACGTTATTGTCCTGTAGCCTTAACTAATCCCAAAGAACTTCAGCCCAGTAAAATAGATAAATTTTAAGGAAACGGGAGTCTAAGCCGGTATGTTTAGTCATCTTTCAGTTTCATCTCAATCGGAAGAAACCCCTAAAATTACCACTGCTAAGGTGCAATGGACTGAGTTTTGCTCAGACTTGCATTTCTTAGACCATAAGGACGTGTTGCCCTGGGGATTATTCCATAAATGCAGAATTTCGTAGGCAGAATACATTCTTCCACTAACGAACTAGTAGTAGCACAACCCAGATCGGATTTAAATCTATTCGAAAAATGTAATAACCGAGTTTCGCCTAATTGTGTGACTATCTGACAAAAGTACAAAGCGAAAATACCGCTACCTTGTTGTGCTAAATCTTTCTGTCGGAGTTCTTAAGGGCACCAGCACCAACATCTCTTCTTAACTCGTTGATTGATTGAGGTTCTGAGTCTGCGACTGGAAAATAATGATCCTTTCCTAGAATTTTTTTTTTTTTTTCAAACTGTAAAAGTTTCTCCTGCTCCATTTATACTAACTTGCAAACGATAAGGATTAAGAAGTCGTCTCAGAGCTTTGGACTTCCACTCATGGCGTAGCCAGGATTTCGTTAAAAAAGGGGAAGGAAAAAGAGATTTTGTTAAATGGAGGGTGGGGGACCAGCCTACATTTTTTTTCAACTTCACCGATTTTTTTAACGGTTTGAGCATGTCATTATAATTCACAATACCAATGAAGTTTTAAATTGCCAATCCCAAAAATATTGACAGAATAAGAGTCACGCTCTGTGGCTCACTTGGTCGAGTCGCACTCTACGATGAACGATGCTAGTAATCTAGAGGTCCGGAGATCGAATCTCGGCGTGGTCCAAAATTTCCGTACATGTGCGTTTAGGAAATATATAGTGCTTGCAACATCATATACACTCCGAAATGATATGCAATGTAATTTTGACTCGAAATTGCCTATAAACGGCTAAGTTAACTCACCATAGTCCCATGGGGCTATACGGTACTGAGAAAAAGAACTGTTACAAGTGTTAAGAAAATACAATTGAAAATGACCTTTTTTACCTTTAACGATTAATGATAACTGCAGGTTTTACTCCTGATTTCTTTCACCTCGGTAATTTGTATACACTGCCTGTCATAACTATAGCCGCACCATAAAACAGAGTAATCCTTTAAAATTCAAAGCGATCACAGTTATTCCACCACATACTATAAACATAAGGGATAATAAAAAGACAATAAATTCACAAGAAGCTTCCTTTTATTTCAAACCGTTATTTCTCCGTAAAGGAAAATCTAAATTTCCCGTCTGTCATAACTAGAGCCCGGATTCTCGTGCAATTGCACGTTAATGCATGAAATTGCATTTTCAGGGTATATTGCACGAAATTGCACGTTTTAAAGTTTTTGAATGAAAACGCCTATTTCCATTTTTCGAGCCTTTTTCATGACATTCTTTCCATAAATATGGAAATGTGCAGAATTTTTCGATAGACAGAGAAGAGAATAAAATCAATGAGAAAGAAACAACAAGTTGAAAAACAATAAAACTAAACAAAATCCATCGCCATATGGAAATTTCGTCAAACGCCAGTTGATTTTCATACAATTTTACAGCTGTTGTTTGTGGAGTGCATGTTAATTAACTTAAATACAAATAGAAACATCTGCCCCAGAAATCGATTTTTTATAAATTGTACGTAATAATGTTTCTCCAAGGTTTGCTGTCAAATTTGGATAGATGGGAGGCATCTCCCTTACATTTGTACCATTGGAACCAACTTTAAGTACGACGACTGGTGAGAGATGATGCAATCTCTTGCTACAAAAACCGTTATGTCCTATCTTCTGTATAAAACGAAAGCTGTTTATCGTCAGGACATTCCCATGCAATTTTTCCTATGCTGGAAGTGACGAAATCAACTTTTCTGTAGGTAGAATATCCTGGCTAATACTTTTAATGAGAGGTCAATCAGCAAAAACCCAAAAACCGCTATAATTTTTTATTGAGAAATAAAGAAAATTATCCTTCGGAGTCAATTTTATTTAAAAAAGATGTTTCCCGTTATTAATTTCCTGAATTTCCGCTTTTTGATCAGTTTTTCCTTACTACACTTACGGTGAAAAGTATCGACTCAACCTAATAGCGCGTGTATTTGTACGTGTTTTTTTGGAAAGTATGATAGTTATTCATAAAAGTCGTATGTCGTTTAAAAGTTCGAAACCTTAGCTACCTTTTGGTACCCTTTTTATCAACATTTGCTTTGCACTTTTTAAAGTATTGCCACTTGTAACAAAAAACCCAGAAAAATTGAAGTTTCAGGTAAAGGTCAGGTCAGGTAAACTACCCCTATAAAAGCGCCCGTAATCGGTTTCTCATTATCAGTTGCATCAGGAAAGTTAGGTAACTTACATCTGAAGTAATTTCAGTCACTGTTTGGTCATCAATGGATACGACGCGAGAACAGGCGGCACAAGTTGTAGCCCTATTGTCGGAAAATCATAGTCAGCGAACCGTCGCTCGCCGTCTTGATATGAGTCAGTCTGCTGTCTCGAGAGTTAGCAGGTGATTTCGAGAGACTGGTAGCTTTAATTCGAGACCAAGAACGGGCCGCCCTCGATCCACTTCAGAGAGAGACGACCGTTTCATTGTAACAAGTACGTTACGAAATCGTTTCCTCACGGGTGTTGCTGCGCAGCGGAACCTGAGACGTGTTCGCGGAGTAGCTGTCAGTGACCGCACGGTTCCTTACCGTGCGGACGATTAAGGGAAGCGAATATCACTCCAAGACGGCCTGCCAGGGGCCCCAAATTGACTGCACGACACCGACAAGCGCGCCTCTTATTTGCTCGTAATCATCTTACTTGGAGCGATACGGAATGGAGTTCAGTATTGTTCACTGACGAGTCGAGAATGTGTCTGCATGGCAGTGACAGAAGATGTCGAGTCTACAAGCGTCCAACTGAGCGATTTGCGCAGTGCTGTTTCACTGAAACGGTTGCATACGGCGGCGGTTCCTGTATGATGTGGGCTGGCATTTCATTGGAGGGAAAAACGGATCTCGTATTCGTGCCAGAAGGAGGCCGAGGAGGAGGGCTGACAGCTGAGCGATACGTTACCGATGTTCTCCGTGTCCACGTTGTGCCCTATGCAGCATTTATTGGCGAGAACTTTACTTTGATGCACGACAATGCCCGGTGTCATGCGTCGCGCCTCACTCGGCAGTTCTTGAATGAAGCCAATATGTCGTCACTTAACTGGCCTGCGCGCAGTCCCGACATCAATCCCATTGAACACTTATGGGACGAAGTCAAGAGAAGAGTCCGAGCCAGAAATCCAGTCCCTTCGTCCACTGAAGAATTGAAGGCAGCCCTATTAGAGGAGTGGAACGGTATTCCTCAAGATACCATCAGCAACTTGATCAAATCAATGCAGAATCGACTGGAAGCTGTCATTAGAGCAAGAGGAGGAAATACCAAATACTAAAATAATAAATACTTAACTTATTTTCCAACAGTTTTTGTTTTATTTGCAAAAAACCTAACCAAAATCCATTTTCATATTTGCTCATTTTCGCTACGTTTTCATGCTCTTTGAGAGCATCAATTTTAAAAGTGCTCACCAAATATTGGTTAAAATGGTACCAACGTAAAGCTGAGGCCTTAAGCTTTTCAATGACATACGATTTTTATGGATAACTGCTATACTTTTCGAAAAACACGTACAAATACACGCACTTTTAGGTTGAGTCGATACTTTTGACCGTAAGTGTAGTTCCAAGTGCGGCTATAGTTATGACATACGGGAAATTTAGATTTTCCTTTACAGAGAAATAACGATTTGAAATTTAAGGAAACTTCTTGTGAATTTGTCTTTTTAATATCCCTTATGTTTATAGTATGTGGAATAACGGTGCTCTTTTTCAATTTTAAAGGATCAGTCTGTTTTATGGTGCGGCTATAGTTTTGACAGGCAGTGTATATTCATTCTTTTGGCTTTTAAGACCCTCGCGAAAACGACAGCCTAAGATCTCACTAAGAGAAAGATTTCAGATTTGAAAGATTAGATCGAACACGGTATTTGAGGATCTGATATCAAGGGATATTAACCCTAGTTTACTGTTTGGGGTGCAAATGCACCCCAGCGCATGTTTAACTTAATATAACTTCGAAATTTTTCAAGTTTTCATTATACATTTTTCAATAGCTTAACCAAATTTAGTTTTGTTTCAGTTTTTAATGTTTGTACCATTTTAGCTACATAAATTTATTTTTTACGAATTTTTTGTAGAAATAAGGCATTGGTTCTGTCGTGGGGTGCATTTGCACCCCAGATAACTTATTTGAGTTCAGAACTATTTATTTTGATTTTAAATTGATATTTATATTAAAATAAGGATAATTATATCTAAACTTTCATCTGGGATGATAAAAAAAACTTTAAAAATGTTAATAATAATGTTTCTTCGGAATGACCTTTGGGACATCAAATGTGGCTGTGTTTCAGACACCGTTTCAATCTGAAGCTGTTTCATATTTCTATAAATTTCATAAATAAACAACAGAAACTTAGTCAAATGATCAGAGATACTAATTGGAGAAGAGTTTGCTAACTAAGATTTCGAAAAAGAGCTGCATTTTGGAATTTGTGAAAAAAAAATCCACTTCGAGCCCATTAGCCTCGGCCTGCTATTATTATCTATGTGAAGCGATTTCACTTCTATAACTGAAATAATAAGTTCTGCTGAAATCGTCCAATGATGAGGAACCCGAAGTGATGCATAACACCCGCGAAATCAGTGAATTGAATGCATACTAAACGGAAATTTCATGAACATCACTCTTTTTCGAGTTTATCATGTCATTTATAGTATGATTATCAGTGCCTGCCGTCTAACCAAACTCAACATGTATGCCTCCCGTATTTCTGAATTCCCACTCACTATCTCACTTTTGTTTCCCCTATTTAACTAACATTAAACACGATCAAAATGAATCAAATTAAAAAAATTTGTAAGTCAGTTAATGCTGAAATATGGGCATACATACTGTGGGGTGCATTTGCACCCCATAACATGAAACTAGTAAGAAAATTGTTGCGGTAAACTAGGGTTAAATAATGACACGTAAACATTGGTTTTGGCCTGAAAAGTACGAGGTATAAATTTAGTCTTAGAGATTACAGTCGCAGTCTCTCTCCTGTTTGCGTATCGAATCTTAGGAGCAGAATACGTATTTCAGAGATTTAATTTTAAACTGTGGCAAGTCCTGCCTGATGAAATGAAGTCAATGCAAAAAATTTTTTAGAAGCGTCTATTTGATGTCTTGCCCGGGGCGGCATAAGTGTTAGAGCGGGCGCTGGTTCGAGGGCAAAAGATGCATATTTTCAAGGAAACTGCCACACAGGGCAAAAAAATGACTTTTTTCAAACAATGGTAATTTTTTATTTTTCATATTCATTTAGCATCAACAACAGTTCAATTAGTAATTAAATTAAAATTTTAAGTTTTCAAATAATTTTTGCCATGTAGAAAAAATATATAAAGAAAAAAATGCCAACAACCAAGTCAAAGACAACTCACACAAACTCACAAACGGCTTTGAAGGTCACTTTCCAAAGAGACATTTTTGTACCTTCAAACGGATGCATAACACTCAACCCTCATTTTGTCTTCTTTAATTTAATGTCAACAACGGCAATTTTTATAATAATGGTATGTCCTTTTCATCCCATACAGAGCATTGTTGAAGAGGACATCAGCCTAAATGAGGCTCAGTCGATATTGTCGTCAGGTGATGTGGTGGAATTGCTCGAAGCGAATGCTACAGACTCGACAAGCGTGCGTTTAGCCTGGGAGGTAAAGTATCAACAAGGACATCACAGTACAGCCCCTGCGAATCTTACGCTTTAAGTAGTCATGCTATTAAAGAAATAAGAAAAGAACCTCATTCCTTTCCTTCTGTTACACTTTGTTCTTTTATAACACTCCGGCCTATGTAGATCACGGAGAACAAAAGTCCCATAAAGAACATTGGGAGTAATTTATTGCTTTTTGGTGTTCTTCCACGTCCCACTTTGCTCCTTGCTATTTATATTGTATCTAAGCCGACATCGCAACGTTGTCGTTGTCCAGCTTGGTAGTGTAATTTCATTTTTATAACCCCCGAAATGATTCTGGCCAAGATGCATCCCTCCGGAATGATTTGGATTTGAGTTGAAACGCGCCGTCAATAGTCTTGATTTTCCGTTTCGCGCGTATCGCTTCGTAACATTAGATTCGTAGGACATTAACCCTTATCCGTGTTGAATCGTTTCAGATCGTAAATGGACAATATGTCGAAGGATTTTATATTTATTCGCGCGAAATGACAGCAAATGGCAGCTATAAAACGTTGACCGTTTTGCATGGTGGCGGAGCATCAGCATGCACGATTACGGGTCTATTAAAAGCAACCGACTATGAATTCTTTTTAGTGCCATTTTATAAAGTGGTCGAAGGTAAACCGTCCAATTCGAGACGAGCGAGAACGTTCGAAGATGGTAAGTATAAAATATCGAAGGAATGTCAATTATATCGCTGAGCAAGATATTTAGCTAATGTATTTTGAAATATTCAAGTGCCGAGTGCTGCTCCGTCGAATATGGAAGCTGTTTTATTCAACACCACAGCCGTTTACCTGAAATGGCAGCCGCCTAGCAATAGCTCGTTAAATGGTACGTGCGGCAAGTTTGCTCTCAATTTTATTTGATATGTTTGACGTCATAGTGCTTCAATATTGAATTCGGTATTTATGCAATGTTTCCTTCCGTCAATTTGCAGGCATCCTAACGGGCTATCATGTTATCGTTCGTGGACTGGATGCATTAAACATATCTCGCATTCTGACAAATATGACAGTTGACGCGACAACACCATCGCTCCTTCTGGCTAATCTGACATCAGGTGTGACGTATTACATTAGTGTTGCGGCTGCCACAAAGAAAGGCGTCGGACCATACAGTCAACCGGCCACTCTACGTCTCGACCCGAAGACTAAAAAATTAGATCAAGGATACACCCGGTAAATATCCTCGAGCATATTATATCACTCACACTCTCTCGTGTAGCACCCCTCTTCAAGTCAAGTCAATTTGACATGGTTCGCATGGAGCATAGATATCGCCATGCCATTTGTAGACAGATTGTTGGCTACCATCATGTTTGGTAGCTCCTCAAAACTGGTAAAATGTTACTCTCACCCGACATTTTGAGTACAGAACATGAAGAAGGATAAGGAAAATTTGCCAAACATGATAAGAGAGAAACGATTATACAAATGGCATGTCGGTCTTGTCGTGTTCCATTCATACCTCCTTCTTGAGTGGTGTTCTCTTGTAAATGCTTCCCTTTTGGTTGAATTCAATATTGACTTTTGCGTCCCCCTTTTCTATATTTTCTATTTCGAGCAGATACCCAATAAGTCGAAACATATCTGATGACATTTTAACCCAGACATGGTTCATTGTGTTGCTTGGATCTATCATTGCTGTTATAGTGTTTTTGTTCGGTGCCATGGTGCTATTCAAACGCTATCAGTTCATCAAACAAACATCGCTCGGGAGTATACATGGTAAGTGGAAAAATTGTCCTTTTTATTGAAAATTTATATGCTTAAGATTGGAAGATAAATAACTGCTCCGGGGTGGGAATTAACGTTTGGAGGAGGAAGGATATGTTTACTTTACTTCTTAAAATTTTGTGCAAAACAGAAGCGTCAAAAGGGTGTTAAAAAAAATCGAATGCTTATCCATTTATTAAAAATAACAAATTCAAGAAAATGTTTAGGAGATTGCCGCGGCAGAACCATTGTAACGGACCGATCTCGGCATATGAGTGTCCACTTTTGATTTAATGGAATTTCGGAAAAAAAAACGCTAAATTCAAAAGTAGATAGATAGATAGATAGATAGATAGATTTATTTCATAATTCCCTTAAATACAAAAATACAATAAAATTTACAATTATCTTAGCATAAAAGTACTATGAAAATAATGGAACATTTTATACCCTAAAACTAAAAATAGCATTAAGGATAGTGGCAAATGTTACTTCAAACTGACATTTATCTTATAATAAAAACGAGACCGAGGCTAATTTCGGGCGCGGCCGAAATTTGAATACCCGTCACATTTGAATGAAACTTAACCTCCTTTTGTGTTAAAAATTTCTACCGCAGCCCTATATGACGTGTTGCGATTCCATCTGTTCCTGGATACGTTGGGGTTGATCCAGGAACACACTTGGATGTATTTTGGTTAAGATTCAAAAAGAAAAAAGTTGTTCTTACAAAAACCTAATATTTGGGAGTTGGTTTGTATGACAGCCCTATGATGTAATGTTCCGATTTCATCCATTCCTAAAGGGCTTAGGCTTTACTAGCCTAAGGTGACCAGATTCCCGAAGGCCCAATGCAGTACACATTCCGGAATTCGGTTTTCAGGCAAAGCTTCAATCGTACTATTTTATTATTTGTTATCATTCGCTTAATGTTATCAAAACAGCAAGGTCCCGATGTGATCGCATTAAGCGGCGTCAACTGTATGTCACGAGGCTACCACCATGATGGATGCCGACCACATATTCTCCATCATGAAACGATGGAGAATATGTGGTCGGCATCTATCAAGTGATATTTTCCTAAACGGAATACAGCAAGAATAGTAGCCTTTATTCTGGGAAATGTGTGGTGAACCTTGGGAAAGCAAGGGACGTAGCCAGCGGAGGGGTCCAGGAGTCCTTAACTTCGCACAGTATTTCTAATATATTCATTCCTAAAACTCTGCCGAAATTAAGCTTGCAGTCAGATAAATTGTGTCATCTGTACGAAAGTTGTGACTACATAATAAACAATTTGAAACACATAAAAATCTGGTGACCCAAAATTGGGATGGTCTTTCATAATGGAAACTTCAACAAATTTCGTAAGACCTCATACAGGCTACACAATTTGAAATAAAATATTTCCCTGTAAGAATGAAGTAATTTTTTTTTAGCTGTGCGAAGGGAAGGCAAAAGCAGCACGACACCGAATACTCGATCGTACTTTCCATAGTTCCATAGTTGCTGCTTTGTGCATATACCATGGCCCACGAGCCCTTCTATAATAATTGTACAGAAAAGAAGTCTTTGGCGTTGTAGACGTGGCACTGTCTGCTTTCGATGGTGGCGGAGCAATTAAGTAATCGTGCGTGCTATCGTGCTCCTCCAGCCTCGTCAAGCGATAAAATTGAATTCGACACAGTAACAGTGGGACAGGAGGCATATTATTCATTGGGGCAACGCCGAAACTAGTGTTTACAATTAGCAACATGATTCTAATAATGTCATAACTTCTGAAGCCCAGCTAAATCCTGGCTACGTCCTTGCAAGGTTCTGTTGGTACTAAACAGCACCCAGAAAAGATCTCTCAACTTCTAAATGTTCTCATTGACAAAACATCATCATCATGTGAAGTGCAAATGTATGTTCTAACACGCAAAGTTATAACAGGCATGGAAGAAGTGAAGCCAGGATCTCGTTTAAAAGGGGCAAACCCAACAATTGTTTAACACAATGAACCCGGAATTTTTTTAGAGTAAGGAATAGGTATTTAATTCAAATGTACGACAATTAAATTGTCGGTTTTTTTTAAATCATATTTCAAGAAAGGACAATTTATAATCCAATTTGTTTGTACGGATTCGATTTCCGCTTTCTAGACAGTCGATACTCAGTGATTTTTCAACTTTGGGCATTGCATTGTAGGGATGATGATGGCCCTTTCCCTATCTATGACTATCCGTGACCCTGAGACAAAAATCATGAAACTGTTTATTTGAAGTACGAAAATTAACGACAATTTAAAAGTTTCGTTTTGTTTATTACAATAGGCAAATTAATACCTCATTGCGCAGACAATTCTTAAGCGGATGGCGACCCTCTGGGGATTTATCGCTACTTTATTGGATTTAGTCGAAATATAGGGGAAATCCTTTCAGAGTCCTTTAGTTTGCATTTTCTTTTTCCTAAAGAGGTTGCTAGGGGAATCGGATGGAGTACAGTAATTTTTCCAACGTTTTGTGAAAAAATCAAATCGCATCTTTACATGGCTGTTACTTCTGAACCTTGGCACCTATAGATGCTTGAAATTTTTACCTAATACGGGCAGTGCGGTCCTCTATACATGGCTGTTAAATTACAAAATTTTCCTCTCCAAAATTTCCGAATGAGGGACAATTTTCGGTTGATACGATTGAAATCCCGAACGCAACTAGGTAGTACCTTGAAATTTGGAGACAATGTGAGCGGTGAGCGCCAAGTATAGCTCTACAGCTACAAGTGTGAGGTAGAGCCTTGAAATTTTCACAAGTCTGCCAATTTTCAAATTTATTGGACAAATTTTATAGAGTTTTCGATTAGAAAAGACGAAAGTGCGATTTGGGCAGCTGTAACTGTCGAACGCAGATAGGGGGACCCTAAAATATGGAGAAATGAAAGTTAATGTAGTCCCTAGGTTGTGGAGCTACCTGGCGCTTACATTTAGGTACATTAAATTTCAGAACGATTGACCAAAGAGTTCCGAAATTATCGCAAATGAACGTTTGCCACATAAAAGTGAGATTACCGTGCTATTAACACCTAACAGACTGACTACAGGCCTCACCGAGGAAGTTATTATGCAGTCATTTAGGTTTCTTTGATGTGTCGTTGGGAATGCTGTTCATTTACTAATGCTGTAAGACAAGTCAAAATGCTGTACTCTACAGCAAAATGCTGTACGTCTGGTCAGCATATACTAGCCACACATTGGGGTGAAGTTTGGTTAAGATTGATTCACAAAGAAAAAAGTTGTTCAGGCAAGAACCTAATTTCCAGCGGTTGGTTTGTATGACAGCCCTATGACGTAGTGATCCGATTTCATCTGCTCCTAGATATTTTTTGATGCTTTACTAGGAACACATTTGGATGAAGTTTGGTTATGGTCAGCTTAACAAGGAAAAAGTTTTTCTTAGAAGAATTTAATTTTCAATGGTTCGTTTGTATGGCAGCCCTATGACGTAATGTTCCAATTCCATTCGTTCCTAGATATGTTTTGGGGCTTTACTAGAAACACACTTGGGTGAAGTTTGGTTAAGATTAGTAGTAAAATAAAGAAAAAAGTTTTTCTTAGAAAAACCTAATTTTCAGGGGCAGCCCCATGACCCCATGGTCCGATTTCATTCGTTTCGACATATATACAGCGTACACTAAAAAGAAACTTGTGTACAAATTTTCAGCCCGATAGCTTCAAAACTGAGGGACTAGTTTGCGTTGCAACAGACGGACAGACAGACGGACATGGGTCATTCGATTTCTCTCGTCACGCTGATCAATAATAAATATACTTTATATAGTCGGAGGTGCTTCCTTCTGTGCGTTGCAAACTTCATGACAAAGTTAATATACCCTTTCACATAGTGACGGGTATAAAAAAAAGTGAATATGTGGGGTGAACTTCAAATGAAACGTTACAAATTGGGTAATTCAATTTCAAAAATTCAAATAAAATTCAAAATTACAAACAAAAAAAGCGAATTCTCTTAAAAAAAGCAAATACTTATACCAAAATGCCAGAGAAAATATTTTCTAAACTAGCATAATCAAACCCAAATAACCATTTAAGAAACCTTCCAGATACTTTTTCTGATCTAATAGATTGTGGAAGTTTATTGAATAAACGGCAGGACGAGACTTAAAAATAATTTTGAAATGCGGTGGTTCTTGAAAAAGAGACTGATACAATATTAGCCAAGTTTCTCCGAAGATTGTAATCGGATATTATTTTGAAGTTTAAATTTCCCGATCTGGCAAAGATAATTTTCAAAACTTTAAAGCAATATAAATGCCGGACAGGAAGAAAATTTTGACTGTGAAATAACACGAAACTAGAATGTCTTCGGGGTTTACTGCAAATAATTCGTATCACATTTTTTTTGTAAAATGAGAAGTGGTTGTATCTTATTCAAATAAGCTCCTCTCCAACAAGCAATCCCATATTGAAGTTTGAAGTGAAAGATTCCAAAATAAATCCTCTTTAGAAGTGCTTCGGAACAAAGTTTTTTCAAATAATAAAAATACCTGAGAGAGCAACGAAAGTATTTGGCCAAATCTTGTGTATGGTCCACAAAGGATAACCTTGAATCGAGCGTTAATCCCAAGTATTTGAATGTATTCACAACCTCTATCTCAAAACATTCACTACAGCAAATAGGATCGATGTTACTTGTTGGTGAGCAAGCAGCAGAACGAGAATAACAGTCATTTAGTTTAAAACGTTGGCAATCGGAAGCATGGAACCAAAAGTTAGCGATGTTTATGGTAGAAGACGATAAGCTAAAGAACATCATTTTAGTTTTGGCACTTATTGTTAGACCATGCTCAGCAAACCAGATCCTGAAAATATTAAGGTCCCATTTAATATCGGCAGTTAAGTGTAGCAAACTCTTAGAACCATAAGTACAGCCTACATCGTCAGCAAAAGCAGTCAACTCTCCCTTAAATTTGTTTTGAAATAAAGAATTTATATAAACCAGGAATAAAATCGGGCCTAAAACGGAGCCTTGTGGAACACCCAAGAGTAAATATTTTATTTCACTTCGAATTTCCCCAATTTTTACACGTTGATACCTATTAGTCAAAAAAGACTTAAACCAATCAAGAATGAAACCACGAAAACCCGCTTGTTCAAGTTTACTTAGTAGAAAAGTATGGTTAACCATATCGAACGCCTTGGAAATATCGACAAACAAGCCAGCTATGAGTTTGTTTGCATCAACGTTAGAAAAAATTCTAGAACAAAAATGTAAAAGCGCGTCTTCAGTGGATTTATTTTGTTGAAATCCGAATTGAAGAGGAGTGAAGAATTTTGAAGAATTAAGAAAAGATAAGACGTTTCTTGACAATTTTTTCAAAGACCTTGCTAATAACAGGGAGCAGAGAAATTGGTCTATAGATGTTCATATCAGTGGCAGCGCCTTTTTTAAATAATGGTACTACATCTGCGCATTTAACCCTTCTGTCGGCACAAAGGTCTGGCCAGACCTTTGGCACTATATTTTGGTCATAAAAGTATAGAAGATGAAATCGCAGTGACTTCATATTTCGTGATATCCTAGAATAATATGTTTAGAAGCATTTTGCAAAAATTTGAAGAAATCGGTTGAAGTTTTGAGTATGTTTTTGGTGATTTTCAATTTATAGTGCTTTTTGATACCCAATAGGTCTGGCCAGACCTATAGTTTTTCCCCCCATCGTTCTCTTGAGGTAAAAAGTGCAAATATGAAATTGTCCTAAAATTCTCCTATTTATGATGTAACAATGTCATTAAAATTCAATTTGAACTATAAACGATTAAAATTCCTCAGATTTTTCTTTGAAAAGCCGTGAAGTTCGGGAAATAAGTATGCCTAATTTCATCACGTTTTATAACATCACCTAATCAACTGAGATTTGATTCAAAGAAATTCAAACCAGTTTTATTTCCTTTGTAATAGTTATGACTAAGTATGAGAGACTTACGAACGTCTTTCTAAATAGATTTGATCAAGAAATTTACGAAAAATTTAGAATGAAATGATTTTCGCGCTTGAAAATTCCCTATTTCTTTCCACCTGCTTCTCTAATTCTGAAGGCTAATATCGAGATAAAATCTACTAACAAAGCGCCAAATATTTTCCCAAAGATATTGGTATTGAAAAATGCGAACAAACTTTCTACTAGATATACGCCATCAAAATAGAGAAGCAAAAAGAGATGAAAATAAGGGAAAAACATGTTTATAATAATATTACCTCAAAATATGTCCACTTAAAAACGTTACTAGTGTATCTACAAAAATGATTTTAATACTTTTATTGTTTAAAAATGGCAGTAAAGAATTAATAGAATGATTCTACCGATAAAAATTTCACCTTTTCTAAAAAATAAAAATGTTTTCTCAGTAGGTCCAGCCAGACCTATTGGGTATAGAATATGCATATTGTAGTAGGTGCCGACAGAAGGGTTAAGAGCATCAGGAATTTTACCTGAAAATATACTGCGGTTGAAAATAACTGCTAAGATATCTACAATTAGGCCTGTTCGGTACCGAGATTTCAGTACCGGGTTTCGGTTTTTTTCAATACCCGGTACCACGAGCGGTTTCCCTGACTCAGGTTTTTTTTTCAGTACCGACGGTTTTTTTTAACCATAAGCCGGTTTTTTTGAGTACCGGGTTAAAAACCGACTCAGGTTTTTTTGAGTACCGACGGTTTTTTTAACTCGGTACCAAAAAAACCGGGATATCGGTACTTTAGAATATCGGGTCCTGTACCAAGTGAACACCGGTTTTGTACCGGGATCCCGGTTTTTGGAACAGGCCTATCTACAATAAAACATCCTATCTGTTTCAGAACATAACTTGAAATGCCATCAAAACCGCACGCATACGAGTTTTTTAACCCTCATCCAGCGGGATAGGTACAGGTGTACCTTTTTCGTTTTTAAAACACCGTAACTTTTTTGCTATGGGTCCGATCGGGCTGAAATTTTCTGACATCTCTACGATTTTAGTTTAAAATATGTATTCCAAATTTCAGAAATGTGTGACCACCCATCCCATTAGGGAGCAAAATTAATCTTACACCCTTTAACGGCGCAAAGGTACATTTGTACCTTCATATATTTTGTATGAAAGAAAATTTACAAAAAACGAAGATAAAATATTTTTGGTGAATGCTCATGCTTAGAGAGATTTATTATAGCATAAGAGAGATTTTATATAGCAAGTTGAGAATCGAGTGATGTACAGAAGTATTTGATTTACGAATTTTATTTTTCATGATCAAGGTCCTTGGAGATATCGATCTATAAGGACTAGGCTAACTCATACAGCGGTTTTTGGTTATTTGACATCAATCTGAAGACTTTTACTGGCATACCAAACTTTTTGAAGTAATGGCTTGGGGCAACCAATACAATGTATTACGCCTTCTTTCCCCATAACATCTAGTGAAAATTAGGTTTGTAGCAAATGCTGAAATTTTGGATCTTAGCGGTTTATTTTCTTTATCACAAATTCCCATAATTTGTATTCCATCACCTAATATTTATTATTTGTGTAATTCGGGACCTCCACCCGAGTTCCTTTTGAAGTTTCAGCTGAAAACCAGCAGAAGCATCCAACCAAATTTCTAAATGGATGTTTGGGTGGTACATAAACTTGGTTGAATTGTACGTCAGTACCATATATATGTAGATACCGATAACTGCTATAGAATATGCCACATGTCTTCGGTTTCTTGTTTTAATTTTTCAATCGATCCTTGGATTTAATTACATATACGAGCAAATATATTACAATTAACCAACAGCAATCACAATTAAAATTTTAGATATTTTTCTACTATAGGGATTGGCCTGAGTTTAGATTTACAAAGATTAGAGACTGAAAATTATACTAGCCGATTCTACTTGCTTGTTGCTTGACAGGACCTTTCTTTCATATAATAACACATTTACTCATTTCTCCAATATATTTATGCTTCAAATATTGTTGTTTTATGGAAAATAACGAGAATGTGATAATTATTGACGTTTTTCTCGTTAGCGATAACGGGTTCTAGTAACAGAATAATATATGGGGGGCAGGGGGGTAAATTTTAACCTAAGACTCCACAATTCGCAAATCAAACATACCAAATTCTTTTAAAATCATTAATGACTTAATTTGAACCGTTTTCTACTTTTCATTTGTAAATCAATTTTAGATTTCGTCATATTAAAATTCCAAGCAACCCATTTTTTCAATTCTCTTTTTAAAATTTTGCCTATTTCCTAAATTTACCCACTCCAAAAATTAAATCCACATAAACCGAACTTCTTAAAACATTCACTTCGGCAAAAACAGTTACTAATTTGTGACTAGTCAACATAATATAACGGTTTTACGGTCAAAATTCATACAAATAGTGAAGATTTTCATACAAAATGTACTAAGGTACAGGTGTACCTTTGCCGCCGGCAAGCGTTGTAAAAATCTGCCGCTGAATGAGGGTTAAAGAACCTATTGTTTTCAAAACTTCCAAAGATGTAATTGGTTCATATGCAAAGCTCGACTCTTGGATGTGAGTTATATTTCTGTACCTCGAACAAAAGTTGCAACTTGAGTTAGTCACTACAGATAAATTACGCCCTACAGACGTAAAGTGCCCGTTAAACGCGTTTGCTACACTACGCTGATCCGGGATTATGTGACCATCGACACGAAGCTTATTAGGTTTACTATTCGGACAAGATTGGTTCAATATACTATTAACAACCCGCCATTCGCCTCTGAAATTCCCCTTCATATTATTGAGATGGTTTTTATAATAGATATCACGAGTTGTCGGTATGGACTTTTTGAGTTCCTTGCATATCTTTTTTACTTTAGTTTTCAATTTTTCATTGTTAGGGTGCTTACTCAATTTAATTCTAAGGTTATTTTTGAGCTTAACTCTTTTTAACCCTTCTGTCGGTACAAAGGTCTGGCCAGACCTTTGGCACTATATTTTGATCAGAAAAGTATAGAAGATGAAATCGCAGCGACTTCATATTTCATGATATCCTAGAATAATATGTTTAGAAGCATTTTGCAAAAATTTTAAAAAATCAGTTGAAGTTTTGAGTATGTTTTTGATGATTTTCAATTTATAGTGCTTTTTGATACCCAATAGGTCTGGCCAGACCTATAGATTTTCCCCCCATTCTTCTCTTGAGGTAAAAGCTGCAAATATGAAATTCTCTTAAAATTCTCCTATTTATAATGTAACTATGTCGTTAAAATTCATTTTGAACTATAAACGATAAAAGTTTCACAGATTTTTCTTTGAAAAGCCGTGAAGTTCGGGAAATAAGTGTGCCTAATTTCATCACGTTTCATAACATCACCTAATCAACTGAGATTTGATTCAATGAAATTCAAACCAGTTTCATTTCCTTTGAAATAGTTAGGACTAAGTATTAGAGACTTACGAACGTCTTTCTAAATAGATTTGGTCAAAAAATGTACGAAAAATTTAGAATGAAACGATTTTCGCGCTTTAAAATTCCCCATTTCTTTCCACCTGCTTCCCTAAATCTGCAGGCTAATATCGAGGTAAAATTTACTAACAAAGCGCCAAATATTTCCCCAAAGATATTAGTATTGAAAAATGCGAACAAACTTTCTACTAGATATACGCCATAAGAACAGAGAAGCAAAAAGAGATGAAAATAAGGGAAAAACATGTTTACAATAATACCACCCCAAAATATGTCCACTTAAAAACGTTACTAGTGTATCTACAAAAACGATTTTAATACTTTTATTGTTTAAAAATGGCAGTAAAGAATCGATAGAATGATTCTACCGATAAAAATTTCACCTTTTCTAAAAAATAAAATTTTTTTCTCAGTAGGTCCAGCCAGACCTATTGGGTATAGAATATGCATATTGTAGTAGGTGCCGACAGAAGGGTTAAAAGTGCGTGAGTAATCCAAGGTTTTAACCTCTTTGAATTCGTTTTCACAGGCAGTTTAGTGGAGCATTCAGAAATATAACTACAAAGCGAATTGGCAAAAAGTGAATATGAAATTGAGGCATCGTCTTCTTCGTAAGCATCATTCCATGACTCAAGAAATAACTTATTTTTAATCTTTAAAAAATCAATCCTTGTTTTAAATATAGTTCCAGTTGCCGTCCGTTTTAAAACCTTTTTGAACCCGAGATCAAAAAGTAAACCGATCATAACGTGATCTGTTATGCCAAAATTAAAAATACATTTCTCACAAGAATCTACTGAAATATAAGCGAATCTGCCATAAAAATGGTCTAAACACGTACCCGAGGACATTCTTGTAGGTTCATTTATAAAACTAGTTAGACCATGCGCCGCCAGAAGAGTTAAATAATGGTTATGGATTCACTGTTGCTTAACAAGTTTAGGTTGAAATCCCCTGCTATTATCAAATTGCTACATTTTTGACTGTCCAACGCAGTTTTGAAGATACGTTTCGCCGTGGCAAGTGCATTGCTGTCGTTGACGTTCGGCACTCCGGCAATTTCGATGTAATTTTGAAGAAGGCTTTGTTGCTGTCAGTTGTATTTGCTTTCCAACGCCAAAAGTTTAGTTTTGAGCTCCGCATTTTCGGATTTTAGCTCGTTGATTGTAGCAAGGAACTGGGTATTCATCTCTTCCAACTTTGAAAGTTTTAGATATATCATCTGGAGAGTGTAATGACCTTCATCGATTTCCGAGTTGGCTACATTGACGTTTGATACGTTTTGCACTGGATTGCTGACATTAATCGTACTGGTGTTATCCGTTAGCACTGAACCGCGCATTGACCTTCGTCGTAGCACCGAGCATTTATCACACCGAAATGGTTTTCCAGAATTTTGATAAAAATTGGCGTCCTCCGCTGTTAGTTTCGCACACTCTAAATGAAGCAAACTCGAACAGTCACCGCACAGAACAGAACAGTTTCGTTCAATCTTTTCCGTACAGATAGGACATTTCATTTTGAAAAGTTAATTTGTGTTGTTCAATAGAGAATCGCACCCCACGACACTCAATTGACAATATGTTGACGTGCTATGTGTTGAAACCGCAGGACCGCGAGAAAAATAGCGTTTTTGAAAACGTACGCGGCGAACTTCAGGGGAGTTGGTTGACAGGGAAAGACACGGGTTTTTGTGAGGTGAAAGAATTTTTTTCTGGTGTGGTGAAGCAGACCAAAATGGGAGAATTTATACCGACGGCAGAAAAACGACATATAAATTTGTTTTTTTTTACTAGTCTTGTAACGTTAAAATTACGTCTTTGTCGTTGTTCGCCGCCATGAAAATCGTTTTTCGTCGGGTCCTTCGCATTCGATCTCTTCCATATAATGAAAGCTAGTCCTCTACTAACCGCCTCCTCCCCATTCCAGGGGTAAATTGTGATATTGAAAGAGAGGCGCCCTACATTTTTCGTTTGGCCGCAGGGTCCTCAGGATGGGTTTATTTCAAAATATAGTGAGTTATATCTTTTTACAGTTCTCCTCATTTTACCCTCCTTTTGTGTTTTGCCTACCACAGTCATGCGATATCTCGTTGCGCCATTGTAAAAGGGCAGAAAAACGATTGGCACTAAACCCCACCCGTAACTTTGCCGATGCTGATCTACAGCAAGCACATCCCGCTCGGTCGTTGAGAAGCCTCGTATTCCTGGCTAACCTGTACGGTTTATGAGGCATTGGCTAGTCCTTCACTACATCATTTACTCTGTGCTGAAGGTAGTAGCTGTACCCTATTCGATCTATAAATGGACTAGCTTCATATCAATAATATCTGCTAAAACTCCACCAACATTCAAACAGTGACACTTCTTCGTTTTGACCCTAACTAACTGACAAACTATTATACGGTGGCTGTATCACTAGCGAATTTTGAGGGCAAAAATAGGCAGCTGATAGAGAAATCTTAACGGAGAGTCGAGTAATGTGTGCAAAGATTCTAAACATTTTCTTGGTATCTGGCGAAATTAGAGTAGGTATGTATTGAGAGTTTGATGTGTTTTTTGGCTGGTGTTATAAAAGGAAATTGAAAACAAGGCGCATAACCGCGCAATGTCCAATGCAGTAAAATCACTTACTTTGGAAGTGAAGGTCCTGGAAGCGAAGGACATTGACATCGTCGCTTCGCTAACGTTGCCGGTTTAAATTCCAATTTTTTTTTATTTCTGTCTTTGTACGAGCTGGCTCAGCTCGCAGGCTTAATGCTAATAAATTAACCATTCGCAGCGGAGTAGTCAGGGTAGTGCAGGAGGCTCTTGTGTAACTGCATTTCTTTAAAAGATATGGCTGGTGGTTTTGTGCCAAATGCGTGACTATCTGACAGGCCTTCTTCTTCTTCTTTTAGCGGTGCAGAAAGGTGTGGAACCGCTGTGCATCTATGTGGATTCGAGTTATGGTTCGTCGATGCTTTCGTCCGTGATGTCAAGGGACAAAAACATAGCTGCTGCGATAGGGTTTTCCCACAGTGAGATAGGGGTTAAGTCAGTGGGCGCAGCTGGGCATTGAAACAAGTGACCCACACCGTGTGGAGCGCCAGAGCAGTTTGGACAGATGTTTTGAAGGTCCGGGTTAAAGCGAGAAAGGTACGAATTGAGGCGTGAACAAAAGCCCGACCGAAGTTGAGCTAATGTCACTCTGGTGGCCTCCGGGAGCATAATCTCCTCAGGCGAAATGGGTGGAGGGCGCACTGAGAGGACTCTATTCGCACCTAATCTCGCAATAGACCGACTCACTTCTGCAGTGTGAATCTCAGCGATGGCAGCTCGGTATGCATCATCGTCGTAAGGGTCCCTCTTGTATCCCTGGACCTCTCTCTCTAGGTCTTGCAAATCACGCCTGACATGTCGTGGTGAAGGAATTCGGTCCATGAGACTGTTGTTGGGATGATTCTCATGGTAGCAACCAACAAGATATTGTTTGGACAGTAGGAGATTGTGGTCACGTATTGGCATCAATTTTGTCTCTTGATGTAAGTGA
This sequence comes from Microchrysa polita, assembly GCA_949715475.1. Taxonomy (NCBI): domain Eukaryota; kingdom Metazoa; phylum Arthropoda; class Insecta; order Diptera; family Stratiomyidae; genus Microchrysa; species Microchrysa polita. Next base: position 74,882,312 of record OX454418.1, on the reverse strand, counting down.
TCCTGGGCAGACATCAAGAGGCAACCTGTGGCTGTGCGTAGAGCAGCATTTTGGCAGACCTGAATTTTGGACCAGTTTGTATCACATAGACTATGTGACCAAACTGGGGCTGCATAATCAGCAGCTGCTCGACCCACCGCTTTGTATGTGACTAGCATGGTTTCTTTATCCTTGCCCCAGGTGCTACCAGCTAGTGCTTTTAGGGTTTTATTCCTACTGCGCATCTTTTCGCAAACGGATGCTGTGTGATGAGCTGACGTCATCATGTTCTCTAAATGGAGCCCGAGAATTTTAGGATTAGCAACAGTAGGAATTGGATTGTTGCCAATACGTACATCAACCTCCCACCGACAATCCACCGACCAGGTGGTAAGAAACGTCGCAGAAGATTTAGACGCGGAATGGTGAGGTTTCGGCTTTGGAAGAAAGCCTGTAATCGTCCGAGATAGCGATTAATTTGGAGGCGCATTTCATCCTTGTCCTCCCCGGTGGCGAGTACGGTGCAATCGTCTGCGTAGGAAATCACCTCGATTCCTTCCGGTGGTGTAGGAAGGCCGGACATGTAGATGTTGAACAGAGTGGGGGAGAGTACCCCACCCTGTGGAACTCCTAATTTGATTTTCTTTAGCTTAGAACGTTTGCCACGAAACTCAGTGAAGGAATGCCGACCAGCTAGATAGTTTGCAATCCAACGGTTCTCTTGAGCAAGGATATGCATATTCAGTAAGTTAGCGAGAACCATCGAGTGATTGACATTGTCAAAAGCACTCGTTAGGTCAATTGCCTGCCACAAGAATCGTTCTGTGGCAAGGACGTCTGTGGTTTAGCCCATTACGGATGCGTGTAATAATCGCATCGAGGGCTGTGGTGGTACTATGCATTTTCCTGAAGCCGTGCTGGTGAGGTTCTAGCTTAGCATGCTTAACAAGAGTGGGGTGAATAAGGGCCTCTAGCGTCTTTGCGACAGGTGAAAGTATTGTTATGGGTCGGTAGGATTCACCGAGACCAGCGCTTTTTCCCGGTTTGAGACAGGGGACAATCCGTCCTGTTTTCCAGATTTCAGGGATGGCAAGCTTAGAGGTCGACAAGTTAAAGGCTGCCGTGAGATACTCAATGGCTGGAAGGTCGAGATGTTTCAACATGGCCATCGAAATGCCATCGGGTCCGAGGGCCTTTGAGTTTTTAGCATTCTCAATGACTTTTTTAACGTGGTCCGCAGTATACGATGGTATAGTGTCAACATTTCTACTGCGAATCCGTCTTCTAATTTTACGCTTTAAGCCATCGGACTTAGGATGTTCAATAAATTGCTTATTGAACAGGCTTGCGCACTGAAGGGGTTCGCTGGTGCTCTTATGGGCAAATTTGATGGCATTATTGCCCTTTCCTTTCCTAGGATTGGATAGGGCGCGGACAGTAGACCATAGTTTACTGATACCTTCATTGAGGTTGCAGTCATTTAGGTGCTCGTTCCATTTCGCCTTCCGATAGTCTTTTACTTGTCGATTGATTTCGGAGTTAAGCTCCTGAATTCTGGGATCACCTGGGTGAGCGCGTCTGATGTTATCTCGTTCATCGGCTAATCTGGCGGCACTGGTAGGGAAATTAGGTCAAACTTTCGGGATACGCATACGTCCAGCAGGAATATAACGTGCCGCTGCGTTGGCAATGACGTTCCTAATATTTCTGACAGGCCTCTTGGCGCTTTGTGAACCGCTTCTGTGTTTTGATGTGTAGGAGCTGCTTTGTAGTTAGTGTTATCGAAAGGAAATATTTTCATGTTTTGGGCCATTTCTTTTTTTTTTTTGTATCTTACTGAACGTCTAATCAGAGGAAACCATAGTCATAGCCTATCTCTCCGGTACAAAATTGACGACCGACCAGTGATTTAAACTTTAGTTACATTTCAGTACTCGGTGATATTCGTTACATTTGTTTCGAGTGATTGTTACTGTGTATTCGTTACTTAGTAATCGTTTCTTTTAAAGAAACACATAGAAAATAACAACGAAGATTGATACCTACTCGAATACGATATTCACGTTTGGTCGCAGACATAGTATAGTAGGTAGGAAGATTTTTCGACCAAAGAATATTGCAGAGATATCGACGATTTTCCAAAGGACATATTACGAATTTAATCGTGAAATTGCTGCCAACATCCACGTTGACGGTTATCTCTACCACCCTGTACACTAATCGAAGAAGAGGGTCCTACGACGCTTTAGATAATTTTGTGGCGAGTCTGGCGACACCTTTCGCTCTGCGAAAGGTTTGCGGAGATTTCGGAGGATTTCTGAAGTAGTACGAAATTGATTGTGAAATTGCTGTGGTCAACATTAGGGATGCCAGAAACCGGCCCATAACCCGGTTTTCCGTTGTTTTCGGTTTCTTGCAAATCCGGTTAGACCGTCCGGTTTCAACCGGGCTCAAAGTACCGATTTTCCGGTTAACCGAGTCATCATTGATTTGCTTAGAATTTTAGTAAAAAAATACATACACACTCGTATTGCTGGTTTTCGTATCGTATGCAAAATCAAATCAAAATGCACGTACAGGGTGCGCCAGAGAAACTTATTTTAAAAAACTTCCGAGCGGGGAGTTTGGGGTGTAGAGGGGTTGAAGGGGCCGCATCTAGAGAAGGAACTCCCCAATTTTGTTTCCCATTCTAGTCAGTTGCCATCATGGTCTCGTCTAACGATCGCTCACTTGCAACATGACCGAGGATTTTCTTCTTCTAGGCCTTGAAGAAATGAATGTTAGGGACGTGGGTATCAGCAAGATGGAGCCACAGCACGCAGAGTACGGTGCTCAAGTAATTTGTTGCGACATTTCCCTGACCGCCTCTTCTCTCTCAGAGGCGATCTCCCAGTGCCGGCGCGCTCTCCAGATTTGGCGGATTTGGTGTTATTATTTCGATCGACCGCGGACCATAGCTCACACAGCAATAAGGAGAGTGTTCAAAAATATGCCTAATGTCTGAAATTAGAAAACGAAATTTTTTACAGGGAACAAGTAATAGATTTGCTGACTAAAATTGAAGAAACTATAAAAAAATTGTCTGAATTTTGAAAGCATTTTTCCCCCCGTTTTAACCGGATGGAAAAACAACCGTAACCGTCCCGGTTAAAACCGGGAGGAGGAAAAACCGAAAATAACCCGATTAACCGTTCTGAAAGTACCGGTTTTCGGACTAACCGTCCGGTTTTTGACATCCCTAGTCAACATCCATCATGACGGTTATCTCTGAACATTCTGTGCAATGATCGGGAAAGAAATTCCGAGGATCCTTTATGCAACTTTGTGGCGAGTCCAGCGTCACCTCAATTGTAGCCATAGCATTGACGGATTTATGAAAGAATACGATGTCAATTTAGCGCCCCGAGCGACCTTCCAGCTTGTACCCCCTCCCCAATTTCATCTTTTTGAAGATTGCCACCCTCCCCTTTTTACAAAATTGACATATTAGTGGTTTTATCACAAAAATATTTTCAGGTAAACTGTGCATTATTAAGTCAGTTTTGACTGACTCTATTAAAGTTTCGTCATGAAAACGTTGGCTAGCTACATACGTTAACCTTAACAAAAATACAAATTGCCTAAAACAAACATTTTATTTGGATATAATGTACTTTCAAGTAAAATTAACATTTTATTATAGTGAAATTCACAACCAAATGTGCAGAGATAAAAAAAAAATTAAATCAATTTCAGAAAACTCCCTTTTAACAGTTATGAAATCAAATTAATTTCCATTCATTTGTGTATAGTGCATTCAGCGTCCAAAACCATCAGGCTTGTACTCACTCGCCTTTCCACAAATCTAAGTACAATACGATATTTGTCTGGTAAAATCGATGCCGGCAGCATGGATACATCGGGTGTGATTTTAGGTACCAGAATTTCTCCCTGAAATATTTATCTATTACGAAATTCAATGAAATATATGTATTTATCTTTTTACTCACTTACCTCAAACGGACAAGAATGATTTAAATTCGAGTTCTTTAAAATCAAATCGCTAAAGAATCTATTGAAAATATTATTTTGTTGATTCGTACCATCAATGATTTTGCATAGATCGAACCAAAAATCAACGAAATATGGACGATAGCTTGAGTGACGCCATTTATAGATTTTAATATGAACCTGTAGACATTTTTCTTAGAAACTTCAGGATAACTGTAGATATAGGTAGATACTAACCTTAAGTTCGACAGGCAAAATTGCAAATGTTCTAAAGTAAAGATTAGGATCTGCCGATTGTTGTTGATCCAAATAGCAGACCGTGTCTCTTGTATATTCTTTATTGGGAGTACACTTGATACTGATCAAATGGAGAAGATTAGGTTTCTGTACATAAAAACATGTTATTAATCTAAAATAGTACCTTAATTTAATCATTATTTATGAAATACAAACACTTATATACCTTCGTTTCCAATAAACTGACTGGTTGTAGTAAAAATATTAGCCATATTATCATTTTGGAAGTTACCGAATGTAGTTGGGTTAATTCGAACACTTGACTGACTTTGCCCCTGGCAAAGTGCTCCCGACTGTGTCATTTAAACATAATTTTAAGCGCTTTATAATTAGTATAATACATGCTTGCGTAAGAGGTAATTAACTTAATGATTCGTAAAGGAGCAAGTTGTTGTAATGGAAGCAATTACATATCAACCACATTATCTTAAAATTGGAATAATTTGTGTATGGCTACTTAATTTGTCATATAAGAGACGGCATGATCCGATTTTGTTTTACATTTGTCCTCTCACTTCTAAATACTATTGTAGAAAAACAGAATGTAATGGTAATAGTTATGTAACAAGTATGTTTAATGCATTGCTCGTGAAAAAATATTCATGAATTACGCGAAATGAATGAATGATGATGATCATTCGTGATGAATGAAAAATGCACACTGCGAAATAAATCCATATGAATCCCACGTCAAAATGAGTATTATGTAAATTTCGCAAGCAACAAAAATTTCAAGCTAACACTACAGCCAAAAACCATAGACTACTAGATCATGCATTGCGCAGGAATGTTATTCCATCTGATACGGCTATCGTGCTGTGACGTCACACTAGACCAAAAATACAAAATTCTGTTTCATTCGTTACAAGTGTGTCGTAAAAATTTAAAAAAAAAATGAGATTTGCAGTGGCAAGTTGCAAAAAGAAAAATACAAAGTGCAGTTTTTTACATTCCCGCAACAAGTGCCGCTGTTGGGAAAAAGTGGAAAAGTTTCTGTCGGCGTGTGGGAAAGATTTTAATATAAAAACGAGTGTCGTATGTATGGATCATTTTAAAAAAGATGATTTCGAGAATGCTATGCAGTATGAAATGGGTAAATACAATTTTATTTGAATTGCATTCAAATTACTCAAAATATATAAAAAAAATCTTAGGACTAACCAGTAAAAGATTGTGGAAACATGGTGCCGTGCCCACAATTTACAAAGTGGAATTTTCGGCGCATGATCGTGCGGCCGTCTAAACGGCATTTACACTTTTCTTTACAAACTTGTTCGTGAACTTAAGAATTCTCGTATACTACTAAACATTTTCGTACAGCTATCCGCGTGATCTAGTGGTCTATGGTTTTTGCACTAGAGCTACTATAAAAATATTTCTTGTCTGCAAAAGTGTCGTGTGACGGCCAATTTGTCGCAGCGCGTAACGCTCATGTGTTATTACACTCACGCCAACAACATGATTACGTAAAGAATGAAACTTGCGTTTGTCTTATATACATATATATTAAGAAGAATTCGACAACTGTACGAATTATTTTTGAAGAGAAAAGAACCATTGTATTTCCCATATGCAGGCACACATACTGATTAATGGACTTTCCCTCAGCTGACCATCATGTGTTTCACTTTCAATGTGTCATTTAGACACAGCACATCGACTTGTGATGCATGACGTGAAGTTTATTTTTGACTATTTTGAGGATATATGACGCCAATGCTGGCTGGGGTACAATAGCAGACGCCTCGCTACTGGAACATGCATTCAGTAGCATGAGTAAGTTGCTCTTCCAGGGCTTAACCCTTCTGTCGGCACCTACTACAATATGCATATTCTATTCCTAATAGGTTTGGCTGGACCTACTGAGAAAAATTTTTTATTTTTCAGAAAAGGTGAAATTTTTATCAGTAGAATCATTCTATCGATTCTTTACTGCCATTTTTAAACAATAAAAGTATTAAAATCATTTTTGTAGATACACTAGTAACGTTTTTAAGTGGACATATTTTGGGGTGGTATTATTGTAAACATGTTTTTCCCTTATTTTCATCTCTTTTTGCTTCTCTGTTCTTATGGCGTATATCTAGTAGAAAGTTTGTTCGCATTTTTCAATACTAATATCTTTGGGGAAATATTTGGCGCTTTGTTAGTAGATTTTACCTCGATATTAGCCTATAGATTTAGGGAAGCAGGTGTTAAGAAATAGGGAATTTTACAGCGCGAAAATCATTTCATTCTAAATTTTTCGTAAATTTTTTTACCAAATCTATTTAGAAAGACGTTCGTAAGTCTCTCATACTTAGTCCTAACAATCGAGAGAGAGAATAAGGAAGTAGTGCCACCGTATATATACACGAAATTCTGTGAAGCAATGCCACTACATATGCGGTAGTAGAGAGATACACACCCTCTACTGCACTCCGCCCGCCCGGTCCATATGCTCGATATATCGTTGCACCGACTTGTCAATCTGAAATTTCCCTTCGAACATATGACCGGGGATTTTTGCACCAGCACATCACCAGTTACATGGCAGTTCGTAGTAAAAAACGAGACCGAGGCTAATTTCGGGCGTCGCCGAAATTTGAATACCCTTCACTCTCCTCGGGCTAAAAGTTTTTTGGGGCGAACCTATGACTTGTGTCCAATCCTTCCCCATTCTTTTCCTTCTGTTTTCGCATAATATTTGATATTGTCGGGTCGATAAAACAATATTTGTGTGAGGTTTGATTGGAATAAGTGGGAAAATAAAAATATTTACTCAGAAAACTTTATTGGGGGGATGCTGGAGCAATGCACTTTTACGAGTTTTCGTTGAAAATGATGCACAAATAAAAAAGTTTTTCGCAGAAGAACTCAATTTGGGGGGTGGGTTTACATGACCCCATGAATATAATCCATTTTCACACGTTTTGTGGTGTCAATTGAAATGCACTTTTATGAGGTTTGATTGAAATTGGTGTACAAATAAAAAAATTTTCTTAGAAAAACGCAATTTGGGGGCTGGGTTTGTATGACAGCCCCATGACCCCATAGTCCGATTCCATCTATTCTTATATATGTTTTGTGGCATCAATAGAAACACATTTGTGTGAAAGTTGGTTGAAATTGATGCATAAATGAAAAAGTTTTTCTTAGAAGAACCTAATTTGGGGGGTTAGGTTTGTATGGCAGCCCCATGACCCCATAGTCTGATTTGATCCGTTCTTACATATGTTTTGGGTTATCAAATGAGACAGATTTGTGTGAAATTTGGTTGAAATTGGTGCACGCGTCAAAAAGTTTTTCTTAGAAAAACCAAATTGGGGGGGTTAGGTTTGTATGGCAGCCCCATGACCCCACGGTCCGATTTTAACGATTCAAACATACAAACTGCCTGCAATAAAAAGAAGAATGTGTGCAAAATTTCAGCTCGGTAGCTTTTAAACTGGCCGAGTAAAACGCGTAGCAACAGACGGACAGACGGACAGACGGACAGACGGACAGACGGACAGACAGACAGACGGACATCACCCAATCGACTCAGCTCGTCATGCTGATCATATATATACATATTTTATATGGTCGGAGATGCTTCCTTCAATGCGTTACAAACTTCATGACAAAGTTAATATACCCTTTACTCTACGAGTGAAGGGTATAAAAACATTAAACTGGATGTATGTATATCGAAAAATATCCACTTGTACAACGTGATTTGCAGTGATTAGAATCGATGTTGTTGTTTGAAACCAATGTTTTTCCTTCAATGAATGCTGTGCATATTAACTTTGCCATGAGGTTTGTAACACATTCAAGGAGACATCTGCGACCATATAAAAAGTATACATATTTGATCAGCCTGACGAGCTGAGTCGATTGGGCAACGTCAGTCTGTCCGTCTGTTGCGATGCGCTTTACTGGGCCGTCTAAAAAGCTATGAAGCTGAAATTTTGCACACACAACTTTTTTATTGGCGCACCAATTTTGACCCATCTTGGCACAAGTATGTTTCTATGGAAAACACAAAAAATATCTGCGAAAAAATGGAATCGGACCGTGGGGTCATCGGCTCCCATACAAACCCAAACCCCCAAATTAAGCTCTTCTAAGAATTGGTTTTTATTCGTGCGCTAATTCAAACCAAAACTCACAGAAATGTGTTTCTTTGCAAGCTACAAAATATATGTCAAAGTCGATGGAATCGGACCATTGGATCATTATGCGCCAACCACCCATAACCCCTAAAATTGTGTTCCCCTAAGATTTTATTAGCTTAAATTCTATTCAAACCTTATATCATTGTGTCTTTATCGAAACTACAAAAACTATGTACAAACATATATTCGCCCTAAAGGCTAGTAATCAGTTTCTCGCGCGAAAATTTCCATTAAATCTCGCACGAAAGTGGAGAATTGGTGACATCATAGTTGGCAGTGGTAAATGTTGAAAACATTTAGCAATTTATAGTGTCATAATTGTCATATATGTACATACAGTAAGTTCAGAGGAATATAATTGTGTCGAAATTGTTGGCTGAATTGATTCCAATTTAAGGAAATCTAAGACTCCAACATGAAAAGGGCATTGAAGTGGCCAATGAGGAAAAAGGTGAGGTGAAATTAAGCACAGAGCCATAATTCTGTTTTTTATTTGACAATTTAAACATTATTCTTGCAGGCGACTGTCAAGTACCTCCATTATATTATGGACGGAAGATTTTTGAAATTCCTCCGAATGACGAAAAGAAGCAATTGAAACTGCAGTCAATGATGATACTTCGCATAAACTGCAATAATATTTAAATTGAGAATTGTGCATTTGTCGCAAAGGAACTATAAAGGATCATCATATCATATCATCGGAACAAATCAAGCAAAATAAAAAGTGACCAAACAAGACATATCGCATCCTTTTTTTGTGTTTGTTTTTATAATAATAAAATACTAACGATTGTCATTTCCCTGAAAGATGTTGTTTGAATTATTTTATGTTCCTCTAGTGAGCCATTCTTCTGAACATATGCTATTCTGCGATCTGATCAGTTTTTGAAAGGATATTTATTTTTCAGTTCCTTCAATGAAAATAAACATTTAATCATGAGACATAATCAAAAATTACCCTTTAAAAATTCCATTTAATTGAATTTTTGTCTTTTTCTATCACGCTCGCACGAAAATAAATATAAAGACATTATATTCGTCCGAATCTATGTGGAGACTTAGTGTATACACTGGTTTGAGCATAGGGTACTCGTCCGAAAAACTGAATACCTAGATGCGAGCTATTCTCTATTATAGAATAGAAGTGGGGTATGTTGTCATACTAGCCAGTTTGATCAACCGGTTAGTATGACAACATACCCCACTTCTATTCTAAAACAGAAAAACGCTATAAATAGTGAAAAATGTGAATACGATTGATGTCAAAATAAGATTCGCATTGACATAGCCCGCTAGACACTATAAAAGTGCAAGCGCAGCCACTATTGTCGTGCATTCCATCGAACGTGTTGGGATGCACCACACACATTGTAGTGGTCGAGCTACTCGTTAGCACGCTCAAAAGGTAGCTCCTGATGAGTCGGCGTGCTAACGGACGAAACCACCTGACAATACGAATTGCCTGAAATGGTAAATATTTCGGGGGTCATACTAACCGGTTGATCAAACTGGCTAGTATGACAACATACCCCACTTCTATTCTAAAACAGAAAAACGCTATAAATAGTGAAAAATGTGAATACGATTGCGAGCTATTCTCGCCTCGCACGAGTTTTTTGACAGGTTTTGTATAGAAACTCGTGCGAATCGTCGAACTGATTACTATACTTAAAAGGGGGGTTTCGGTCGACTCGAGAGCTGTTACTGCTTTGAATAGCAGCAGCAGCGGCAGCATTTCATAGCTTACACATATGCTGGTTATGTTCACAATTTTTCACTGCATTGTTCTTGCTTTTAATGACGTCATATGATCGTTTTTGTTGTTTGTTCACACTTTAGTAGGCAGCTTTGATGTAATTAATCAGCTATTGTGCGGCATACAGATAATTTCATTGTGATCATAATCAATGTGGGAACAAACATAGACAAGATCACAACTTTCAGATAGACGCGAGGATGCAAGACCTGAAGAGTGCATTATCTGGACGGACCACGCTAGGAGCAGATATTCAGGTTTACTCCACATCATTTTTATTCCAAAAATTGTCGTAGATAACTTTACAGACATGCATACATTCATATTTCCTTATTTTAATTTTTTCAGCATCAAACATATCATTAGTGTTTTATTTTCTATTTATTATTAACAATATACATGCAAATTATTCGTCATCATCAATGTGGCACGATAGCCCGACGTCGGGCTTTGACGTTTGACCACCTAATGGAAATTATTCACACATTTTAAATTTCCCCCCAAGCCTATCTTCATAAGGCACTCAGATTTATACGGCGCCTTTGCATAATTTCCCATGTACTAACACTAACCAAACTCTTCAGGCAAAATTGCTTCAATTCTCTCACACGATATTACTTCCTTATTCTCTTTGTTCTGATGTCCTAACTATTACAAAGGAAATGAAACTGGTTTGAATTTCATTGAATCAAATCTCAGTTGATTAGGTGATGTTATGAAACGTGATGGAATTAGGCACACTTATTTCCCGAACTTCACGGCTTTTCAAAGAAAAACCTGAGAAATTTTTATCGTTTATAGTTCAAATTGACTTTTAACATTGTTACATTATAAATAGGAGAATTTTAAGGGAATTTCATATTTGCAGCTTTTACCTCAAGAGAAGAATGGGGGGAAAAACTATAGGTCTGGCCAGACCTATTGGGTATCAAAAAGCACTATTTTTTCAATTTTTTTCAAAATGCTGCTAAACATATTATTCTAGGATATCATGAACTATGAAGTCGCTGCGATTTCATCTTCTATACTTTTTTGATCAAAATATAGTGCCAAAGGTCTGGCCAGACCTTTGTGCCGACAGAAGGGATAAGCATATGAAAAAGAGGTGGTAAAAACAAGTTTTCATTAATTCCACCCATTACTTACATACATACTACATTTTTTCCCTTTTCACACGTTGTTAGCGAGTAAAGGCAGTAGACCGAAATTCAAACACGTCTGTTCGGGATGATTGTTCAAAAGAGAAGAAAGACATTTATTCAGTTTCTATAGTTGTTACATGAAATGCATGGCATTGCCAGGTTAATTCTAACTCTCCCTGAATTGATAATTTAAAGAAAATACATAAACAGAATTCAAATATATTCAAAATTCAAATATTCATTCATAATAATTGCTTCGTGTTTCAATAATCAATTCTAATAGGTTAATTTCAAATCTCTATTATACGAGTATTACTATATGTATAATTAAGGCTTTATATTCAATTCATGAGTTTAATTTTATTTTAAAATTCAAAGTAATTTTATTCAGTTTAGTCCGAAACCGTTAAAAAATAAATTTAATTTATTGCTTGCAGCGGGTTTTGTGAGCACATCTGCCAGCATATTATTTGTACCCGAATATATTAGCTTGACTATTTTGTTTTGGATGTTTTGATTTAAGAATTTGTGTTTGATATCGACATGTTTAGTTCTTGGCGAGTAAGTATTGTTAGTAGCAAAGTTGTACGCACCTTGGTTGCATTGCCAGGTTAATTCTAATACACGTTTTATTCAAAAACTTGGAGGATTAGGTACCTATTTGTGTATGTCATCTGAGAGGTAACATAATGAACCAAATTTTAGCAACTGTGCAGGTATGTCTGTTGAACATACCGTTAGGGAATATGGTTTTTGATTACGAAATGTTTTTCAAATGTTTGCAATATTCAAGTCAAACGTGTACGTAGTAAGCTCAGGGACGAATTTAGAGAAGTTCGCCAGAAAAAGAGGTTTAGTCAGAAAACATGGATTTCGTGCGTGAGCCGACAATGCAAGATGGTCATGTTAGATACCGTGTGATGGAGGTATTTCTGGGCATTTCTGTCAGAGGAAAGGTCTGACTGAGTGTTTTCAGAATATATAAGTTAGAGAAAATTGAGATGAAAAAATAGATCGTTTTTGGGTCAAATCACACAAGTTTGAGTTTGAAGCTCTGTAAAAACTAAACCTCTTATTTTTTAGGTAAATTTGTTGGCTGTGATAATCATCTTATGTCGCTATTCTAGCTAGTCGAGCTTTGGAGGTATAAAGCTTTAAGTTGTGTAAGAAAATGATTTTTTCAAAAATTTTCAAATGCCTGTGGCAGCGAAAGGGTTAAGAATTGGGGGTATGTTTGTTACATGTATGCTTTTGCTGGAAATCACATGAGGAATCACAATCCGGTGCGTTTATGCGGCAGTTTCCGGACACCCCGTTTATTCAGGTGCAATCCATAAAAATCTTGCAGGACATCTGTTAAAAGCTAGACGCCTTTTCGAGATTTTAAACATTATTTGTTTATTTGCTGATCAACAAGTCAATTGACTATGATAAAATTAAATTCTATGAATATGTTTAATATAACATAAATTTATTACATCACTGAATGTTTTTAAAACAGCAATAGAAAATATAAAAGAAAAATAATGATCGTGCCTTTTTTGATATCTTAAACAGTTCACAAAATTGTTTGAACACATAACTACTTACCCAAGTGTCGTAAAAAACTGTGCTCTCTAATACAATTTAACAAAACCATTTTTAATTTTCATGAGTGTAGAACTGCTTGGAAATGCATCTCCATTAAACTTGTATTGGATTTTTTCTCAACAAATTTCAATGTTAGCCGATATTTTCCGGGCGGAATGGCGGCTGGGAGCATCGATACATCGGGTACTATATTTGGTACTATTGCTTCACCCTGCAAATTCACATATGTATATTAGCTATATTGAGAGGATATTCGAATAAAATTGATTATATACCACAAATGGACATGTTTGTTTCACGTTGCTGTTCTTTCTAATCATTTCAAAAATAAACGTGTAAAATACTTTAATTTTTTGTTGGGAATCCATGACATCGCATAAATCCATCCAAAAATTGAAAAAATATGAACGATAGCCGGACTGATACCATTGGAAAGTTTTCACGTGAACCTGAAAATAGAATTAATTATGTTTTCTTGTGTTTTTGTTTATTTAAAATGTTTTGGTTACTATTTATCCATACTGACATAATGTATTTAAATTGCAGATAAATTAGACTGTAATCAACACAATTTTTTGTCTTCGATGAATACGTTACAGCAAAGCAAAATTATAAAATATTATTGTAATAAAAAAAAAAATATTGAGAGAGATAGCTCTTCAGAGCAGCGTGGGTTTTAGGTTTAATGGTGTGTTGTCGCGTTAGTTATTTATATTTCATTAGGCCTCATTAGAGCCCTAGTACATATGGCTGAGTTACTATAAAATAACTTATTTATTTTCATATTGCCTCACCCCCTAATGAAATTGAAATGAGTATGCAAATTGGTCCGATTTCTCATACTGTTCTGAAATGATTTGCCTCACCTTTGCCTGAAGTGGCTCCAATACTATCGCCCTCATATAAAGTTTCGAATCTCCAACTTCTTGCTGTTGCAACGAGCAGTTAGTTTCTCTCACGTAGTCAGTATTAGGAAAACACTTAACTTCTAGCACGTTGACAACATTTCGTTGCTGTAAAAATTCATTATTTCAGGATCAATATCAAATAGAAAATTTTACCTTCATCCAAATAATTCCAGTTAATTGATAGAATAATATTATTCTTAGGATAAACATTTTAAAATGTGGTTGCACCAAGGAGCATGCTCAGGACTCTACACTGCCTAAGTGAGACACGGCAGCTCAACTATTGGTGAGCCGGCTATCATTGCTATTATAATCAAAGAACCTAATTCGTAATGTACTTCAGATTAATGATCCGTATAGCTGATAAATGTTATAAATTGTGCTTTCATTAAGACTATTATAAGCAATAATTACCCTGATGAGTTTTTGTTGCATCATATAGCTGTATTGCAGTGGCGTAACGTTTCTAAAATATATTGTGTGCGAGATCGAAATGGGGGCCCCCACAAAGTGTAATTTATAATTAAACAAAATTGTTGAAACCACTTTTTTTGCTGATTAGTACGCGCTGTTGTAAATTTGGAAAAATATTGAAGTTACAAGTAACTCCAGGACTACATTGTAAAGGGACTTACACTTCTTCTTCTTCTTCTTTTAGCGGTGCAGAAAGGTGTGCAACCGCTGTGCATCTATGTGGATTCGAGTTATGGTTCGTCGATGCTTTCGTCCGTTATGTCAAGGGACAAAAACATAGCTGCTGCGATAGGGTTTTCCCACAGTGAGATAGGGGTTAAGTCAGTGGGCGCAGCTGGGCATTGAAACAAGTGACCCACATCATGTGGAGCGCCAGCGCAGTTTGGACAGATGTTTTGAATGTCCGGGTTAATGCGAGAAAGGTACGAATTGAGGCGTGAACAAAAGCCCGACCGAAGTTGAGCTAATGTCACTCTGGTGGCTCTCGGGAGCCTAATCTCCTCAGGCGAAATGGGTGGAGGGCGCACTGAGAGGACTCTGTTCGCACCTAATCTCGCAATAGACCGACTCACTTCTGCAGTGTGAATCTCAGCGATGGCAGCTCGGTATGCATCATCGTCGTAAGGGTCCCTCTTGTATCCCTGGACCTCTCTCTCTAGGTCTCGCAAATCACGCCTGACATGTCGTGGTGGAGGAATTCGGTCCATGAGACTGTTGTTGGGATGATTCTCACGGTAGCAACCAACAAGATATTGTTTGGACAGTAGGGGATTGTGGTCACGTATTGGCATCAATTTTGTCTCTTGATGTAAGTGATCCTGGGCAGACATCAAGAGGCAACCTGTGGCTGTGCGTAGAGCAGCATTTTGGCAGACCTGAATTTTGGTCCAGTTTGTATCACATAAACTATGTGACCAAACTGGGGCTGCATAATCAGCAACTGCTCGACCCACCGCTTTGTATGTGACTAGCATGGTTTCTTTATCCTTGCCCCAGGTGCTACCAGCTAGTGCTTTTAGGATTTTATTCCTACTGCGCATCTTTTCACAAACGGATGCTGCGTGATGAGCTGACGTCATCATGTTCTCTAAATGGAGCCCGAGAATTTTAGGATTTGCAACAGTAGGAATTGGATTGTTGCCAATACGTACATCAATCTCCCACCGACAATCCACCGACCAGGTGGTAAGAAATGTCGCAGAAGATTTAGACGCAGAGATGGTGAGGTTTCGGCTTTGGAAGAAAGCCTGTAATCGTCCGATATAGCGATTAATTTGGAGGCGCATTTCATCCTTATCCTCCCCGGTGGCGAGTACGGTGCAATCGTCTGCGTAGGAAATCACCTCGATTCCTTCCGGTGGTGTAGGAAGGCCGGACATGTAGATGTTGAACAGAGTGGGGGAGAGTACCCCTCCCTGTGGAACACCTAATTTGATTTTCCTAAGCTTAGAACGTTTGCCACGAAACTCAGTGAAGGAATGCCGACCAGCTAGATAGTTTGCAATCCAACGGATCTCTTGAGCAGGGATATGCATATTCAGTAAGTTAGCGAGAAGCATCGAGTGATTGACATTGTCAAAAGCACTCGTTAGGTCAATTGCCACAAGAATCGTTCTGTGGCAAGGACGTCTGTGGTTTAGCCCATTACGGATGCGTGTAGTGATCGCATCGAGGGCTGTGGTGGTACTATGCATTTTCCTGACGCCGTGCTGGTGAGGTTCTAGCTTAGCATGCTTAACAAGAGTGGGGTGAATAAGGGCCTCTAGCGTCTTTGCGACAGGTGAAAGTATTGTTATGGGTCGGTAGGATTCACCGAGACCAGCGCTTTTACCCGGTTTGAGACAGGGGACAATCCGTCCTGTTTTCCAGATTTCAGGGATGGCAAGCGTGGACATCGACAAGTTAAAGGCTGCCGTGAGATACTCAATGGCTGGAAGGTCGAGATGTTTCAACATGGCCATCGAAATGCCATCGGGTCCGAGGGCCTTTGAATTTTTAGCATTCTCAATGACTTTTTTAACCTGGTCCGCAGTATACGATGGTATAGTGTCAACATTTCTGCTGCGAATCCGTCTTCTAATTTTACGCTTTAAGCCATCGGACTTGGGATGTTCAATAAATTGCTTATTGAACAGGCTTGCGCACTGAAGGGGTTCGCTGGTGCTCTTATGGGCAAATTTGATGGCATTATTGCCCTTTCCTTTCCTAGGATTGGATAGGGCGCGGACAGTAGACCATAGTTTACTGACACCTTCATTGAGGTTGCAGTCATTTAGGTGCTCGTTCCATTTCGCCTTCCGATAGTCTTTTACTTGTCGGTTGATTTCGGAGTTAAGCTCCTGAATTCTGGGATCACCTGGGTGAGCGCGTCGGATGTTATCTCGTTCATCGGCTAATCTGGCGGCACTGGTAGGGAAATTAGGTCGAACTTTCGGGATACGTCCAGCAGGAATAAAACGTGCCGCTGCTTTGGCAATGACGTTCCTAATATTTCTTTCGGCCTTATGAACGTTAGTTGGTGTGGGTAGCTCGATGAACTTCGCCGACGAGTATGCTTTGAAACCCTCCCAATCGGGTTTCTTGTGATTGACAAACGTTCGCTTCTCAGACTTAGTCAGGTTTGCTGGTTTGTCAACTTTTATTATGATTGGGAGGTGATCGGACGAGAGAGCAGTGTGCGTCTCCCATCGAGTAGCACTGATTAGGCTGGCACTTACAATAGTTAAGTCAGGAGAGCTACTGCAAGTGCCTGTGACTCGAGTCGGCGAGTCTTCATTGAGTGGACAGAAATCTGAGGCGTCTAGAGATTCGGCAATAGCTATACCCCTGGCATCGTTGTTGAGGTCAGAATGCCAGAGCTCATGGTGCGCGTTAAAGTCACCAAGAATGATCCTGTGCTCTCCAGATAGGAGAGGACCAATATCGAAACGATAGCCAGAAGGGCAACTAGAGTGTGGTGGAACATATACATTAAAAATTTCGATATTAGTACTCCCTGATGAAACTGAGATGGCTTGCATTTCCGCCGTACCGTCGACATTTACATCTAATACACAGTAATGTACGGACTTGTGTATTAGGAAGGCAAGTCCACCTCCAGGGTGAGAATCATTCCTGGCGGCTGGTCTATCTTTGCGCAGTATAACGTAATTGCCATGGACGCTAAGAGACGAGTTCGAATGGAGCAAAGTCTCCTGGATAGCAGAAATCAGAATTCTGTTTACACTCATGAAGTGAGTGATCTCGGTGATTTTTTGGTGAATGCCGTTGCAGTTAAACTGCAATAAGGACAGTGGAGTGAAAACCGCTGGAGGAGGAGCAGGGGTTAAACTAGGCCTAGCATTCCTGATCATATTGTTTGGGGGTGCTGGGGGCTGAGGAGGAGGTGGAGGGCTAGGAGCAGCCCTTGGTCGCCCTGTATTTATGCATCCCGGTGCAACATATGCTGTGGAGTGCTCACCAACCCTTCTCAGGCCAGAACACCTGAGATGTACCCATTCCAAGCAACAATTACACTGCACTGACCTGGCATTCGTACCGATTCGTTGGCCGCAAACACTACAAAACCATACCTCTGGGCCTGGATTTGTTTCAATGCCGGCGCGAATTAATAAAATTGAGAGCAGCCGCGCCGAGATGTAATGCTCCCAATATGACGAAAAAACACATAATTCGAATCCACACATATACACAGACAAACACAACCTTCCTGCATCGAACCTTCAGGGCTCTTGCCAGGGAGGTATATTGGAAACTTTTGGCCGTTTCCATGTAGAAAACCGGTGTAGTCCGCCCCGTAGAGGCAGTTTCCGTAGGACCACGGGACTTACACTTCTTCTTCCTTGCCTCGTTCTTTATACCGCTCCATGGCGTCGCGTCGCCCGTTCTGGCAAAAACGTCTCAGCATATTTCTAAAGGCAGATCTATCTTGGATCGTGTCATCGCCGAGACCAAAGCGTTGTTGTTGCTTTTTCATTTCACACATCTTCTTGTGTTCTTCGGTCTGCCTCTGGTCTTGGGTCCATCAAGCGGAACTTTCATTGATATCGCTCTCTTTGTGGTGTTATCAGACGGACGCCTTTCAACATGGCAATACCAATCCATTGGTCGGTTTTCGAGCTTTTCGGTGATTGGTTGTTATTTTACAAGCTACCTCGGATTTAGGTACTTTTGATATGGTCCCTTTTGGTTACACCAACTGGCATGCGAGGATTTACACTATCAACAGTATATACTAAAACCTCACGATTCAATCGAGTAAGCAGGTCGAAATTATTTGTTTTTTTAGTTCAAATCCAGGATTTGTTTGTAGGCGGTTATTAGGATCTGTGTAAAAATGCGATTTACATTTAGGTTTATTATGAAATCTCGAACCATGTTCAGACTATCTTCTTAACTTTTTACACAACTTGAGAGTAGAGTAGAATCCGTTCAAATGTACATTCCAAATATTTGATGCATGACTAAAACTTTTTTTTTTTTCAACATAGGCGAAATTAACCACATTTTACCAAGCTTTCTTATAGATTTAGTCAGGGATTTTGTTTTTGAACCCGGTGAATTTTTTTCTGTTAATTGGATTTTACGTTTAGTATCAGAGCTGTTAATGGGTGAAGTCATTTCTTCTGTTCACTTTATTCAGATTACATACATATTTTCTGAAATTATCTTAATTATGATTTTTGTATATTTTTGAATAATTACTTAGAAATATGTTGTATCAATATTTAGGGAGAAAAGGAGCAGACAGGGCAAGACACCACGCCACAGATGACAAAAACAAAGGCTTGTTCTGCTATCCGTTCTCATAAGAAGAACTTCTGTCTGATTATTATCTGAATCACGATATCCTGTTGAAATCTCCAGTGGTCAGTTCAATCAGGGAACTGTCTGAATATTCGAATCACGAGGTGTATAGCTAAGAGAGCTGCACAGGCTATTCTCCGTTCTATAACACAAACATCGCAAATTCTCTGTGGACACTTCAATCAGGAAGGTGTCCAGCTAGGACAATAGCACAGGCTAGTTCCTCTTTCGTTAGTGGTAGTTCTATAAGAGGAACTCCACAAATTCTTGCGAACCCCACCAACGGGGGAAGCTCACTTAAATCGACAAATACGTTCTACTGGATAGGTCAACGAGGCGACCTTTACAAATATTAGTAAGCCAGAGACAGCTCTAACAAACGAAAAATGGAGACGTTTGAGATATTAGTCGCGCGGCAACAAGTTACCGGCGACTTCATCCAAAAACTAATTAAAGATTTTAACAGGGATTCTGCAGTTCAGAAGACCCATTCATATTATACGGATAAGCTAAGTCAGGTGGACGAAGCTTCAACTTCTGTGTTACAAATATTTTCCGCAATATGGCGGCTGCCGCTGATTTGTCGCTAGTGTCGACAAAAAGAAGAAGAAATTCCCCTTTCGAGAGTTGATAGCGTAATGTTCCAAGAAAAATGTGTCATTTAAGAGCACTCCTAACTTGTTCATCGTTTCCAATCTATAGCTTCAGTGTGTCTAGGAAATTTTTTTTTAATCACAGTCCAAAATTGTCCACTCCTCTTCACTACGTTAGGGGGCCCCTGTGGGTTGGGGGCCCGTGTGCGACCGAACACATGGAACACCGTACGTTACGCCACTGCTGTATTGAAGCGGAATGAGCTGCATTTCCTCGTTTTAAAGTTATGAAAAAGAGATTCTGATGTACTCCCCAGAAATGTCCGTAGGAAAGAGCGAAGGGGACATGACTGTAAGCTAAGAGTTAGTCAAATGGAACGACGTTGTACTAGAATCAGACATGGATATACTATTTTCGCCCGCCTGATTAAGTGGTCGAGTTAGTGGCCATGGGCGTAGCTTGAATTTCGACCGGAGGGAGGGGGAGCAATTTTTTTTAATCTTTTGACCCCTAACACTGAAACTATGTATTTCTGCAAAAAAAACTCTCCAGATATATGTTAGAGAACCAGTGGCGGAACAACTTCACTCGGGGCCCTCCCGACAACTTCTTGAGTGGGCTCCCCTGCACTGAGAAAAAAGGAGAGTGAAATCAATCAAAATCACTCTTGAAGGTCAATCCACACTTTTCAGTCATCAGTCACAGTAATTTTCCATACAAGTTGAGTTAATGGATGGACTGAGAATCTGTCAATTTGTATGGGAAATGACTGACTGATGACTAAAATGTGTTGATCGACCTTAAATCTACTCTTTTGAAACATGATTTTGACGTTACAGTGTTTCTACTAAAATTAAGAACCTCGTACTTAAAAAAAAACTTTGCTAAGAGCTACTTTGACTCTTGGCATTATTATATTGAGAATGGCGTTCTTGCTGTAACGTTTATTAAATGAATGATTTCATCAATCGTTATTTTTTTATTTTCAAATAAAAACGCTCACGCAGCGCAGCATTGAAATCTAGGTATAGGTGTTCGTGGTTTTTAATCATAGTAAATTACCTGCGCTTACAATGGAATTCGATCCCGCGAACCTATGATTTTAACCTTCCGGCGGGCGCAATACTAATCCTAACACGATCGGGCGCAATGCATCTGACAGATTAAGTGCAGAAAAAAGGATGAAACTAAGCTTCTGCATATTTTAGACTCTTATTTATTGTTGCATTGCCTTTTTTGAAACAGTTCTACAAAATTTTAGAAACAAAAACTGGCTCACAAAGTTTGATACCCTTCACATTTTCAATTTTCTAAGAATATTCCGCATTCATTCGCTTCAATATTTAAAAAACCTCCAACAACTCGACCGCTTAAAATATGAACTTATTTTACTAAAAACACACTATTGAACGATTTGGTGAGCCTAAAAGTCAACACAACGTTATTACGCAATGTGAATAGTATAACAAGTGGAAATTTTCATAGAAAAGGAGAAAATAACACAATCGGGCGCAATACATCTAAGAGATTATTTCATCCCCTTCCGCCGCTCAGACATATGGTAGACCGAAACTGAAAACTGCTTTGAGTACACTGTAAAAACAAGGTTGAATTTTACATCGAAAATTCGTTGAATTTTACACCTTTTTTCTCGCAAAATTACAGTAAACGTTTATTTTTCAACCAAATTTCTAGTAAACCCACAAAATAGTGTAATATTACACAGATTTTTTAATATTTCTCTATTTTGGTGTAATTTTACACCACATTTGGTGTGAAGATGTGCCATTACTTTATTTTTGTGTAATTTTCATGTAATATTGCGATTTTGGTGTGAAAATTACACCTACATTTGTGTAAAACTGAGTGTGCTATACAATACTTTTGTGAATTATTGCATTTTCCTGTATCTGTCAAGTGGCTTGTTCTGTGTGCAGTTAGTCTGTTCCGTCCGAAGTGCGTTCGTGTGAGCATCATATTATTGTTGTTGTTATAGCGTTTTTTGATGTTGAACCGAAGGGGGTGTGCCAGCTCTTGGCCGTTGGAATAACGACTAGCTCCAGGACGATTAAAATCGAAGAACCGGCTGCCGTAAATTTTATTAATTAATTACATAAACCCAGATGTAAATTTACATTTTCGCCGGTGTAAATTTACATTTGTTCCAGTGCAAATTTGCTTATTTCTGATTTAAATTGACATAATTCTAAGAGTAAGTTTACTCATTTATGTAAGTAATTTTGTAGTAAATATTTACACCGTAAAGTGTAAAATTACTCTCGCTCATATCATGGTGTAAATTTACTACGATAATAGAAGGAAAAAAAGTTTCCTCCTATTATTGGAGTAAATTTTTTTAGAGTGTAGTTAACCGATTAAAGATTAAGCTACTGTGAGTTTCAGATCTCTCCCTTTTCATATCGCTGATTGGCGCGACAAAAACTGGTCACTTAATCTGTCAGATGCATTGCGCCCGCCCGAAGGTTAAGACGAGCGCCCTATTTACCCTAATAACTCACACGCAAGGTCAATCCAAATCCATTTTTTGAACGTTCGTTCTGTCAAAGTCGAAGAAAATGTATGAATTTGCCAGAATGAATAACCGAAAAATGGATTCTGACGCTTCGTGTGTGGGCGGCCTAAGTTTGTAACTTACTAGACAATTGAAAACAGCGTTAATTCAACTCTATTCCTTGTTTCAGCTTTAAATTTAAGTGTGCTCTAATTTAAATCCTTCAATTTTGAACGTTTGAACTTAATATTAAATTCAATACAACAATCTTGTCAAGACGCCTTTCAAACCAAATATGGCATCTGCACCATAGCCAAAACCCTCTCTATTACAAGCCGGTAACCACCGAGGGAAACTGGGGAAATCAGCCCATGTTTGCCTTGGTAAACACGACAAAATGGTGGACAAATGGACGGGAAAATCGTGCTGTCCGGGTTTCAAACAGCAGAAAATCCACTAAAACTAAACATTTCTCCCGTTTTTTTTTTTTCAATTTCACTGTTCTCACAACCTTTTTTCGTGTAAAGTTTGTCGCGTTGTTCATAACAAATTTGATTGGAACTTAGTCCGAAAGCTTAGAAAAGGGACCTAAAGAATCTTTTTGCCCATATGATGGTACTTGGCAAGGAAAAAGGTTGGTCGGATTACAATCCTACAATTACAGCAAATAGCGCAGCCAAGCCATTTGAGGATCCAGATTGTCTCATGAACTTTCAAAGATTTTAGAACAATATTAAATTTGTTTATCTAAGGGACCTGTTGAAAGAGGTACAATAAATTTAGCATTTCTTTTGACTGCGAAAAGTGTATATCTTTTCTACAAAAAATGTCTACCTCGGAGTATTGTTTTTCGCAGTCGTTGTTATGTTGTGTTTTTATATTTCGAGAAATCTTTCATGTGGCTTTTGGGCCCCTAAATCGCGTGGGCCCTTATGCGCCGCCCCTGTAGAAAACACATAATTGCGCATCCATAGAGACTTAAGTATTATAAATCCGTTGAGCGGTATTACTGCAATTGGATCATTTAAGTTGGCCATTTTTAACATATAGTTCCATGATTATGAAATAAATTCAAAATTCAATTTTGGTCGCAAAAGTTGAATTTTGCTTAAAATTTATATATTTTGGGGTGTTGATCCCGAATCCGTAGCTTCCCAACAAAATTTCGTAGCAAAAAAAAACGTCACAAAAAAATACCTACTATCAATAGTAGCGATACGGCTTAACGAATTTTTAAGAATAATGTAGCGTTGGACCCGCAATCATGTTTTCTCTAAAATTTTTATGGACAGGTTTTTGCAGAAATGTACCTACAGCTTCGGAATCATCGACTAAAAAATACCGGCGTACAGAGGGCTGCGCCCGCAATACGAGGGTTTTTTAGAATTTTATTGCATAGTGAATATTTTTTGTACACATATTTTATAAGCAATAAATAAGAATTGTGCACAACATTAATGAAATGCTCCCTGTAAATCTATTTTTGGATTGGTCTAAATAAACGCGTTCCAGAATGAAATTTGGTCCTACAAACTTCAAAAATATTTGTGGCAAACACTATTACCATTATAAAGTATATAATCCACCAAATTCCATGCTCATTGTTTCATAAAGTTAACAGATATGCATTGAAGAAATGCAGAGGCTTCCCTTGAATTGTGAAAGGCCCTTAAAGGCCTTACTAAATAGTTGCTTGGCTATATTTCCGGTTTGGATACAGTTATTCGAATGAAAATTCGTAGACATATTTCCTATGTAATTTTCTAAAAACCCTTAGCAGAATTTTCATATTTGGAAACCTAAGAGGGGCTACACACGAACAAATTGAAATTTTACAAATTTACTGTTATTTACTTTTCCTTAGCAAAAGTCAACAGTCTTAATATTTAACGTAACGCCATACTGACCAATCTTTCTGCAAAGTTTCATATCGATCCCTATAACGGTTTAGAAAAACGGAAGTCGAAAAGGAAGTTTAACTTTAAACGCCAATAACTCTTTTACCGTTACTCGAAACTGGAAACTGATATGAGATGTACTCGTTTAGATCTTTGATTTAAATACCCATACGTTAATCTCCGAAAAAACCTAAAAAAATCGACTTTTTTCAATCGTTCGGGACACCTTGTTATCTTCTTGCTACGCACTCCTAAGGTATTTGTGCCAAAGACTGTAACCATTCTACATATTCCCACCAAATTTCATGACAATCGGTTGAACCGTTCGCGAGTTATTTAGTGAACAGACGGACGAACGGACGGACGGACAAAATCGATTTCATAAGGGTTTTTGTTTTTAATCGAAAAACCCTAAAAAGGAAAAACTCCGAAAATTTTGGGGAGTTTTGCGGCCTTGGACCTGTTTTGCAAGAAATTTTGGTGGAATGCTCCGGAATCGAGATCAGCGCAAAAAAAAAGACACCACTTGTTGACTTTTTTAAACCCCACCCACATAGAGGATAATATTTTTCAATGACAAAACACCAACTAATGCTAAAATGTTACTTATCCAGGCATGGTGAATTTTTACACCGTCTTTGTTTTACTGTGCAGGAACACACTTGGATGTAGTTTGGTTAAGATTCAAAAGAAAAAAAGTTTTTCTTACAAGAATTCATATTTGTATGACAGCCCTATGATGTAATGTTCCGATTCCATCCATTCCTAGATATGTTTTGAGGCTTTACTAGGAACACATTCGGGTGAAATTTGGTAAATATTGATTCACAAAGAAAAAAGTTTTTCTTAGAAGAACCTAATTTCCAGGGGTTGGTTTGTATGACAGCCCTATGACGTAGTGTTCCGAATTCATCTGTTCCTAGATATTTTTTGAGGTTTAACTAGGCACACATTTGGATGAAGTTTGGTTACGGTTGGATAAAAAAGAAAAAAGTTTTTCTTAGAAGAACTTAATTTTCAATGGTTCGTTTATATGGCAGCCCTATGACGTAATGTTCCAATTCTAGCCGTTCCTAGATATGTTTTGAGGCTTTACTAGGAACACACTTGGGTGAAGTTTGGTTAAGATTAGTACATAAGGAAAAAAGTTTTTCTTAGAAAAACCTAATTTTCAGGGGCAACCCCATGACCCCATGGTCCGATTCCATTCGTTCCGACATATATACAGCGTACACTAAAAATAAACTTGTGTACCAAATTTCAGCTCGATAGCTTTAAAACTGAGGGACTAGTTTGCGTTGCAACAGACGGACAGACAGACAGACAGACAGACAGACGGACAGACAGACAGACGGACATCGCTCAAACGATTTCTCTCGTTACACTGATCAATAATATATATGCTTTATGTAGTCGGAGGTGCTTCCTTCCGTGCGTTGCAAACTTCATGACAAAGTTAATATACCCTTTCACATAGTGACGGGTATAACCAGACCGAGTTCTAATCGTGCGAATGGCCAGATACCCCGTAAAATACGGTGTGCAGTAGCTGTCCACTGTCAGATCAGCTACTCGTACTGTGTAACCAGCCCATAAGAGTCGTGTGCAGGAGAAGCTTTAATAAGGCAGAAGTTACGAGGATGGAGTTAGATTCTTTCAAAAAAGAAGTAAGATCAGCTAAACGTAATGTTTGGAGAAACCTCTGTAAAAATATCGAAGGGTCCTCAGAGACCTCTAGATTTGGGAAAATGATGGCATCAAAGATGAACTATGTCCAGCTTCCTTCAAAAGGACGATGGAACGTGGACGTCCTCTAGCATTGGAACTTCTTCACTTCAAGGTCCCACGAGTCCCACAGAACCATGTGACAGCGAATCTATTCTGTCTCGTGAGAAGAAATTGTGGCCTCAGTTTGAATCTTTTCAATCAGCTGGACCTGATGGAATTATTCCCGCAGACTTGCAGCAATGCTTGAAGATTACTTATCCATAGATAGAAAACATACTAACAGCCTGCCTTGGTCTAGTATATGTATATTCCTCGCATAGGAGAGAGGTGCGGTTTACGTTTATCCCGAAGACAGGCAGAAGCTTGCACGCACGACTAACGATCTTGGGCCAATTAGGCTCACTTCAAATATACTGAAGTTGACATTCATGTACGCGCTATCATCTCACCACATCTTCTTTCAACAGCTCAACATGCTTACTGGAAAGGTAAGTCAGTCGATATAGCTCTGCACTCGTTAGTCAGTTACATCGAAAAATCTCTTTATCAAAAGGAATACACAATGGCTGGTTTCTTAGACATTGAAGGGGCATTTAATAACATCAGACCTGGTGCGATTACCGACGCACTTCGGAATCTTCACGACGTAGGGTCGCTAGGCGGAACTTGCATATTGCGCCCCTCGCCTGTG
Source organism: Microchrysa polita (assembly GCA_949715475.1). Classification (NCBI taxonomy): domain Eukaryota; kingdom Metazoa; phylum Arthropoda; class Insecta; order Diptera; family Stratiomyidae; genus Microchrysa; species Microchrysa polita. Next base: position 74,855,805 of record OX454418.1, on the reverse strand, counting down.
TAGGGATAGTTGTAAGCCTTGGATATTTTTCAACTTCTTACGGGTCATGGTTTGTACCGTCGATATTTAAATGGATTCAAGCTAAGCGAAACCTACAGACTGTCCAAGTTGAAAAAGAAATTGATGAAGATGCTAGACACGTCGTTTTTTAATGCCTCAACTCTAACTCTAAATGTTGCAAATCTAATAAAAAACTAGGGGGCTTATCGCCCCCTGCTCGCTTCGCTCGCCAACCCCCGGGGCCGAGGCTAATTTCGGACGCGGCCGAAATTTGAATACCCTTCGCTTGGGCTAAAAGCTTTTTCGGGCGTACCAATAATTTGTATTTAATCCCCCCTCCTCATTATTTTTCTTCCGTCTTGACAAAAGTTTTGGGCTTGGTTGAAATAAGTGGGCAAATAAAAATATTTACTCGGAAAATTTTATTGGGGTTGCCGGAGCATGACCCCACAGTACGAATCCATTCGTTTTGAACTTTTTAGTTGCTTTGATAAAGACACATTAATTCAAGGTTTTGTGAAATTGGTGTAAAAAAATGTTTCTTAGAAGAACCAATATGGAGGGTTTGGTTTGTATGGCAGCCCCATGACCCCATGGTCCGATTTGATTCAATCTTACATACACATATGGCCAAAAAAATAAGTACACCCATACGAATTTTTCTTATCACCCTGTAGCCAAGTAGTTATTTGAGTAAATAAAATCATATGGAAAGATTTAAATACTTAATTGGTGAGGAATCAAATAATATGTAAATTAGCATATTATAAAAAATAACAGCTTTCATTTACCTTGAAAAAGTACGAACTGACTAAAATAGGCTGGACAAAATAATAAGTACATGTCAGCTAATTTGATTAAAGCTGGTTTTAATTAAAATATTATGTTCTGATTCGACAACAATTTGATTAATTTTATTATTTAAAAGTAAATGGTCCATTATTTTGAAAAAAAAAAGGTATTTGTTGACCCTCTGGTGAAGAATTATTCTTAAGGTATGTATGTTTTCTTACATCCATACATCCAGTTACTTCCAGGAAATTCCGTATTTGGCCCGTTTTGTGAAAACGTTGTTTCTAGTTCATTGATTCATCTCTCCCTAAACATTCTGGATTCAATTTGACTCTAGTAACAACGTCAAAAGCCACTCGATTTGGTTGAAGCGGATCCTTGACCAGTTTGTGAGGTATGGTTAGGGTTAATATCCTCCTGAAATCCCCATTTAAAGTGTATGGGCTCATCAGTAAAATATTCTGGGACTCTCAACTAACATTTCTTATATGGAAATCGCCTCATAGTAACGGTTATTAGGTACATTTGAACGAAACCAAACTATGGAAATTAAGCCATAGACTAAGTTTTTTCCGCCTCCCTGGGTAATAGCCAGTTGATGTACCGTATATCATATTATTTTTTTCCTGAATGAAGAATATTACGATAAGAGTAGTTTCCAATCAAATTTATTACAATCTCATAAATAAAAACAAAATATTCTGTGAGTTTTCATTGTTTGGTCTGGAACAAGAAGAACTATCCCTACAAAATTTTCTTGAACTGTCAACACTTTTTGACATCGCCTTGGAAAGTTCTAAACTTTTTACCAAAACTGCTTTACTTCTTGTATTCTCCGATTAACTTTTCAAAGAGATTCTCTATTTTCAATATTTACCGCGAAAATCATCAGTCAAGCCAAGGAAACTTTTCTCGCCATAGTTATAATGAGATCGACAGTTATCCTTAAGGCCCTTACATGGACCTATTTGACGCATTTGAGACTGCTTTCATTTAGTTTAATGAATTACACAGTAAATACAATGTTTAGCTGGTTTATTTCGTTAATGAGAGAATAATTTTTCCGCTATTTCAAATTTTCGGACTCAAAACGTCTTTTTTCGTACCTACCATGCGTTTTTCGCACCTTAAGAATTTTTGTTTGTTTTTAATTTAACGCTTGTTGCATACACTAATGAATAAAAAAAAATCCTTACGGAAAATAGTAAGTTTTTTGTATAAAAATTTAAAAAACCGATAGTGTACTTATTATTTTGACCAAGCTGAAAACCCCCTTTAAAGCTAATATCGGGAGGGACTAAAATAATAGGGGGTTGCCATTTAGTTTTAAGGTTCCGTTGGCATTGTTGTATCCTAATTGTTGTAATGGCTATCTATTTGGAGTAATTCAATTTTAAAAAGGGTATGAAAATTTGGTATAAAATAGTACATGAGGGGTGTACTTATTTTTTTGGCCATATGTGTATGTTTTGTGTCAACAATAGAAATACATTTGTGTGCAATTTGGTTGAAATTGGTGCACAAATTAAAAAGTTTTTCTTAGAAGAACCTAATTTGGGGGGTTAAGTTTGTATGGCAGCCCCATGACCCCATTGTCCGATTTCATCCATTCTTGCATATATTTTGTGTTATCTATAGAAACACATTTGTGTGAAATTTGGTTGAAATTAGTACACAAATAAAAAAGTTTTTCTTAGAAAAACTCAAATTGGGGAGCTAGGTTTGTATGGCCGCCCCATGACCCAGTGATCCAATTTGGGTGAATCAAACCTACAAACAGCCTGCAACAATAAGAAGCACGTGTGCAAAATTTCAGCTTGCTAGCTTCAATACCCGCCGAGTAAAACGCGTCGCAACAGACAGACAGACAGACGGACATGCTCCAATCGACTCCCCAAGTCATGCTAATCATATATGTACACTTTTTATATGGTCGGAGATGCTTCCTTTAATGCGTTACAAACTTCATGACAAAGTAAATATACTCTTTCACTCTATGAACGAAGGGTATAAAAAGACAGATAGTGCATTTTGTTCCGTTTCAGACCATAGGCAAATATATTTGCCCAACTTATTTTAGGCCTCTATGAGTTCACTGAACTTCGCAAAACCTGAATCGTTGCAATTTTACAAAGAGAAGGGATAGACCAAATGCACTATTTGAGCATCATCCATTTTTTCGCTTTTGCGAAAAGAGTCTATGGCGACTCTTATACCTACTACATATATAGCGCAAGTTTTGAAGAGATTTTGATACTCTTTCGCAATTTAAAATTGACAAGAAGTATTAAACACAGAAGATACAAACTACATACTATGAGCATCGACGAAGTATTCGTGAATTGTATGTGTCAGCAACAGTAAATTTTTAACACGAAAATACATCAAACGCAGAATAAAATAAAACCAGCATCAGCTCTGAGTGGCGCTCTATGCATGGTACAATTGAAAATTTGTATTTTATTTTTGCCGCCTGTTGAGTTTTATGTATTTTGGCGTTCAGATTCTAATCTGAAACGCGGTTGAAATCATAGATTACAACTACGTAATATGTAGTAGACTCAAACCCGAATTGCCTTTTCGCAATTTGCGATTAACAGAAATTCGCAAAAGATTGTAACCGCACCGCACTCTAAGGCTTCATTCAAACGACGAGCCGTACGGCTCGCAAGCTCTAGCCATACAAATGCATTGGCTTATATATGGGAAGCTCACGACGAGCGAGAGCCGTGCCGCTGTCAAAACACAACTAGCGAGACGTGTTTTCCCATATCGTGCACTACAACCCGCAAATTCACGGCTCGCGAGCTGTGTTTTGCCAGTGGCACGGCTTTCGCTTGCTCTCGCTCGTCGTGAGCTTCCCATATAAGTCAATGCATTTTTATGGCTGTGCTTGCGAGCCGTTTTCGCGTCGTTTGAATGAAGCCTTAGGAGCGCCATAGACTGTCCAGTCTAATAAAGCTCATTTTCTTTGGTGAAAGCTCATTTTTTTAGCGACGTTGAAAGTGGAATAGGGATGTCAAAAACCGGCCCATAACCCGGTTTTCGGTTTTTCGCAAAGCCGGTTGGACCGTCCGGTTTTAACCGGGCTCAAAGTACCTTTTACTGCAGATTTCAGAGTCCTAGCTGTCTTCGTTCGAAAGTTGCTGCCGTTCAAAGGCGTGACACGAGGCGAGTGTTGATCCATGTGGGGGAGTTAGTTCAGTAATATCGTGTCGATTTAGTACCATTCCGTGAAAAAAATACAGAAGTTTTTTTCTCACTGTTTCTTTATGTATTATGGGGCGCTGATTCCGAATATGAACTTTGCACCCCAAAAAAAGTGCCGCAACCTTTAAAAAAAGGGGGGGGGGAAAGGGGGGCATTTTTTCGGTTTTTTGCGATTATTTCAAAAACGGTAAGAGATACAGAAAAATGGTCTGAGGACGAAAAAACTACATAAAATTATCTTTGCAATGATATATAACACATTAGAGTTTAATTGAATATTTCGGCGTTAGAATAGAACATAAATTAGAATATTTTCATTTTAGACCTTTTTTAAAAGCTCCATAACTTTTGAAAGAATATTAGTTCAGCCGTTAAATTTTGTATAAGTACTCATAATAAGTTCAAGATCATTTTAAGGTAAACATTGAGTCGCTCCGGTCAGGGACCCCCATTATCCCCCCATTTAAACTTTTTAAAACGGCATGTCCATAACTCCCCCCAAAATTGGAGCAGAGTGGTAAATTTTGGTTTGCTGCGATTGGAGGTCATAGTCACCCCACCCACCAAAAATCAGCTTATTCCGATGAAAACTAACGGTACCTCCCATACAAAGTGACCCATCAGGAATTTGTTCTACGTACGAGTAGGTACTACTCATTTTATAAACTGTAGAACAAAGTTGTCTTGGGTCACTTTGTATGGGAGGTACCGTTAGTTTTTATCCGAATGAGCTGATTTTTGGTGGGTGGGGTTACTATGAGCTCCAATTTCAACAAACCAAAATTTAGCACTCTGCTCCAATTTTGGGGGGAGTTATGGATATGCCGTTTTGAAAACTTTAAATGGGGGGATACTGGGGGTCCTTGACCGGAACGACTCAATGTTTACGTTAAAATTATCTTAAATTTGTTGTGAATACTTATACAAAACTTTACGGCTGAACTAACATTCTTTGAAAAGTTATGGAGCTTTTAAAAAAGGTCTAAAATGAAAATATTCTAATTTATGTGCTATTCTAACGCCGAAATATCCAATTAAACTCTAATGTGTTATATATCATTGCAAAGATAATTTTATGTAGTTTTTTCCTTTCTCAGACCATTTTTCTGTATCTTTTACCGTTTTGGAAATAATCGCAAAAAATTGAAAAAAATCCCCCCCTTTCCCCCCTTTTTTAAAGGTTGCGGCACGTTTTTTTAGGGTGCAAAGTTGATATTCGGAATCAGCGCCCCAAAATACATATAACAAAATTGAGAAATAAACTTCTGTATTTTTTCCTGACGAAAATACGATATTATTGGACTGAGTATTGACGATTGGAGTCGAAAATTCGAAATTTTTATTTTTGCCGAAAATTCGAAATTTTTATTTCTAGGTGATAGCTCACCTCAAGAACAACATTCGCGACGCCATTGTCAACATACCGATTGATGTGCTGCAAAGAGTGGAGACGAACTTCAAAAATCTACTTAATCAGTGTATGCACAATGGGGGTCGCCATTTAACCGATATCATTTTCAAGACTATTTGAAAAAAAAAAATGGAATAAAAAATTAAAACCGTATCTGAAGTAATTTTGTTTTTATTGACTTTTCAAATAAGTAAGTTTCTCTGACGCACACTGTAGCAATAAGGTGGAGTGCTCGAAAATATGTTTAAGGGCTGAAATTTGAAAACGAAATTTTTCACAGAATTGCAGACTGAAAAATAAATATAAAAAATTGTATGAGTTTTTTTCCGGTTTTAACCGGATGGACAAACAACCGTCCGGGTTAAAACCGGGAGGAGGAAACAACCGAAAATAAACCGGTTAACCGTTCTGTAAGTAGCGGTTTTCGGAATAACCGTCCGGTTTTTGACATCCCTAAAGTGGAACCTACAAAAATAGCTTTATTGTACTATCTATGGTGTGACTGTAAACACTAAACAATTTTTAAGTTATAATACTGAACACAACAACAGGAACTGCAAATAAAATTGCAAGATAACTGTTTCATTTTATAAGAGATAAATAAATCCGGTCAGTACCATTCTTCTTCTTCTTCTCTGTACAGTAACCCCTTTTGGGGCATGGTGCGTTCACTCAGCCGTTTATATAGGCTACTTTTGGAGTGTATGTAATGTTACAAGCACTATATATTTCCTGGACCACGCCGAGATTCGATCTCCGGACCTCTAGGTTACTAGCATCGTATGGAGTGCGACTCAACCAAGTGAGCCTCAGAGCGTGTCAGTACTGTTACATAATATATATTTTGGAACTGTAGATGCCATTTTTTTGTATGTATATATTTGGATTTTACAAATATCAATAATAGATAGGCGTATTCTTTGTACTCCAGTCAATGTTAGTTTAGTGCATAATAAAAAAAATAAATCAATAAAAACAATCAAAGATAGTTTCGAATGATTACACAACCTAGGAAACGTTCCGAAAATTTGTTTTTTTTTTAGGTTGATTCTTAGGAAATTCTTTTAATCAAATACATATTTCATTGTTTACTCTCTATTGGCCTCCGCATATCCTTTACGCATTCACTTACTTAAATGTGTCCTCCGCAATATAATTTGGCACACAGCCTGCCATTCCATGAACAATACCAATTCCATTTCCTACTAGTATTATTAAGTTCCACTATATATATACTATACGACCATTTCCAATGCTATTACTGTACGCAACACATTTTTATTTATTGCAGGCAATCACGCAATCGGTACAGTACGTAAATTTCCTACACTACCGTTGAATTCGGCCGGAGTTTGGATTGATCCAACCGGAGGTGTTTGGCGGCAAGCATCAACTGTTACGAAAGATTCCGTACCCGATTACGCACAAATTTCAACGGCACCAACTCTACCATTACCGGATTACGAAAGGTAAGTTATATCGTTTGTAGGTACTTGTAATATACTACTCGTATAGAAACATAACAAAAGCATAAGAAAAAATATTCACGAAATCAAAATGGATTTTAGCAATGAAATGAAAGTGATTCAGATTAAAAGTAGCTTAGTCTAATTTGGTTGAGTAGGTCCGGGTTGGTTGATGGTTTTATGCTTTATGGTTAGAAGGATATTTGGTAGGATATAGATTTATAATGCTTAACTGGGCTTATGATTCAGGTGTATTGGGGTATGTTGCAAGAAAACATTTTTCTTTTTTCAGTTAAACAAAAATGAAGAGAAGCTTTATACGAGGATTACTATAAAAGTTTCTAGAAAATAAATGAAAACGAATTTTCTTTTTTTCAAAAATGGTTTTATTGTTTTTCAAAATATTCGCCATAAGCATCTATACAATTTTGCATGCGTTCGAATCAATTTTCGAAGCATTTTTGCATTGCTGGAATAATCTTCCACAGTGGCATAACGCTTTTAATTCTTTTTGTGTTCAAACTCAAAGCAGGCCCTTTTTATACAGTCATTTTTCATTTATTTGATATTCATGTAGCACAGTGTCCACTGGTTGGAATTGCTTTTTATACCCTTCGCTCATAGAGTGAAAGGGTATATTAACTTTGTCATGAAGTTTGTAACGCATTGAAGGAAGCATCTCCGACCATATAAAATAGGTATATATATGATCAGCGTGACGAGCTGAGTCGATTGGACGATGTCCGTCTGTCCGTCTGTCCGTCTGTCCGTCTGTCCGTCTGTCCGTCTGTCTGTCTGTTGCGACGCGTTTTGCTCGGCCAGTATAAAAGCTATGGAGCTGAAACTTTGCACACATGCTTCTTTTTGTTGCAGGCAGTTTGTATGTTTGAATCGCTGAAATCCGACAAGGCTGCCATACAAACCTACTCCCCAAAATTAGGTTCTTCTTAGAAAAACTTTTTTATTTATGCATCAATTTCAATAAAATTTCACACAAATGTGTTTTCATTGCTGACACACAATATATTAAAAATCGACCAAATCGTACAATGGGGTCGTGGGGCTGCCATACAAAGCGAGACCCCCAAATTAGGTTCTTCTAAGAAAAACTTTTTTATTTTCTCATCGATTTCAATCAAATTTCGCACAAATGTGTTTCAAATTATATCACAAAACATATGTAAAAATTGACCAAATCAGACCATGGGGTCATGGGGCTGTCATACAAACCTAGCTCCCCAAATTAAGTTCTTCTAAGAAATTTTTTGTTATTTATACACCAATTTCAACAAAACTTCACACAAATGTGTTTCTATTGATGACACAAAACATATGTATGAATAGATGGAGTCGGACCATGTGGTCATGGGGCTACCATACAAACCTAGCCCCCCAAATCAAATTTTTCAAAGAAAAAACGTTTTTATTTGCACACCAATTTCAATCAAACCTCAGAAAATTATATTTCTATTGACGCCACATAACAAACGTGGAAATAAATGAAATCGGACTATGGGGTAGTAGGGCTGGCATATAAACCCAACCCCAAAATTAGGTTCTTCGAAGAAAAACTTTTTTATGTATCCACCATTTTCAACCAAATCTCATAGAAATATGTTTTAATTGATGCCACAAACATACGTAAAAATTTATGGAAAGGCCATGCGTTCGTAGGGCTGCCGTACAACCCTCCCCCCCTTTGGTTCTTCTAAGAAACCCACATCCCCCGCTTCTCCCATTAAATCTTCGCCACGGCACTTATGTGAAAATTCAAGGAAAAGCATGGAAGCGGGGAGGACTAAACACAAGTCATAGATACGCCCCAAAAAACTTTTAGCCCGAGGGGAGCGAAGGGTATCCAAATTTCGGCCGCGCCCGAAATTAGCCTCGGTCTCGTTTTCTGTTACTTAATCGTTATTTTGATTTAAATATCTGTCGAAACGAAATTTTATTTCTGCGATCAAATTTTAATAAGCAATTCTTACAGCTGTATTTGTTTGTCAGTCCATTGAAAAGAGTTTACCTGCGTCATCGCATTGCAAGAGAAAAATCTCCCGAATTCGCACTAGTTCAACAATTCTCCATTCGTATTTTAATGTATTTTAATTAAACCGCGCAATCGAGACAAATTTGAAATGGAAATCCGCAAATTTGATGTGGTAATTCGTCAAAATGATTTAAAAATTTGGTAATTTGATATGGAATTTCATAAGTTCAAAATAATGAAATTTTGTCAATGTGATTGGGAATTTATTTGAAATGGAAATTCGGCAATATCATTTGAAAATTCATAGTTTCGACGTGGAAATTTGAGGAAAAATAAATTTGTCAACATGATTCTAAAATTTCTCAATTTTAAATGAAATTTCGTCAATTATGACATTGAATTTTGTCAACGTGAAATGCGGTAACATGATCTTGATATTCATTCAGTTTGATGTGGAAATTCGTCAATTAGACATGGAAATTCGTAATCACGTTCTTGAAATTATTTTTTTCTGGAATTTTGGGGAATTCAATCTGGAACTTCGTTAGTTGGAAAGGAAAATTCGTCAAAATGATTTGGCAATTCGTCAATTTATAATGAAAATTTGTCAACGTGATTTGGAAATTCATCATTTTGTAATGGAAATTCGCCAACATGATTTAAAAATTCGACAAAATGATTTTCAAATTAATCAATTTGACATGCAATTACGTTAATCAGAAATAGAAATTCATTAACATTTGATTTTGATACTAATCAATTTGTAATGGAAATTCGTCATCATGATTCAAAAATTCCCTAATTTGTGTCAATATTTTAAAATCGTAACTTTTAACTTAAATCATAAATTGCGTAATTGAGTATGTACTTTAATAAGTTTAAGACTAATGAGCATAAAACAAAAATGGCCTGTGAGGGTTCTTTCAGCTTGGGGCCCGTGTTCCACTGCATACAAGGAGCACCGTACGTTACTCCACTGCTTCAAGACTACCTAGGAACCATAAATATTCATTGGATTTAAAAATACCAATCAGGATACACATTATACTACCCAAATATTGTTACCCTTACGGGTCACTACTGAGTCAGATAAACTGATAAACTTCTCGAAATATGCCGCTACTGAGGCTATGAACCCATACCAAGCAGACTAGCAGTTAACCAACCTTATTGGTGAATTGTCAGCAATTTTTCAGTTCAGGCTCTGACTTCTTGAAAATTCATCTAGTTTCCTGTGAGGTTCTTTCGGATTAGTTACGGTTACGATACAATAACACATTCTCTTCCTTGGGGTGATTTGCTTTACTAAAAATTAAATGGCTAATATAGAAGTTTTATATAAAGTCGAAACAACTATTTTTTTTTTATCCATTTGGTGCTGAATTTAAATTTTTGAAAAATTTTAGATTCCCATTAAGCACAGGTTCTGAAAGAGAATGGTAGAAATTTGTTTGCGAGGTACAATTTTCTACGTTAGAACTTATAGAGTTGCTGTCCCTTGCCAGTAGCACTTAAAACTCCACCCACGAGTTTGTTATTAATTTATTTCATTCTTTCACTGAACATTAGTTTCAGCTTTCTTCTATAATTTTCTTTCTATGAAGTGCTAAATGCCGCTCCAAAAATTCGGCGCCCCGGGCGGCCGCCCGGCTTGCCCCTCCCTAGAGCGGGCGCTGACCAAACCTTTTTTATGGCCAAATGTTCATGCAGCATCGACTGTATGGCCGGAAGAAAAATGCCCAAGGATGCTTCTATCGCTCGGTATGTCACATGCTAGTCTTGCGTAATCATTGCACGCACGGCATCCACGTTTTCCAGCACAATCACTGTTTTGGACGACCTTCACGAAACTCGTCCTTGAGTGAAATACGCCCACGTTTGAACTCGTTAAACCAGTTATAAATTGTTAGACGAGATGGTGTTTCATCCCCAAATGCACAATGAAGCCAATCGAAACACTGTTGTTGTGATAATGTAACTTTAAAATCGTAGAAAACCATTGCACGAAAATTTTCACGTGTTAACATGGGCGTAGCCAGGGGGGGGGGGGCAGGGAGGGGCGGTCGCCCCCCCCCCCCCCCTGGTCGATGAAGATGGTAAAAAAATTCTTATCGATGTAGTGAAAAAATCGCTGCACTATACAATATTTTCAAAAAATTTCTGCTGCTGGCGCAGCATATGCCTTCTTCACCACTTCAAGTGCTTCCGGAGAAGCCATGATTGGGACAGTTTGCAGTCAGGAGGCGCAGATAACAGCGAGTGGCCTCTCGTAACTGACGGAAGCTGCGTTCCAGCACACACATTTTACTTGGATGATGGATCCCATATTTCCTGTTCCATTTCATGGATTTTGAGCTGGAGTACACAATTTCAACCGTAAGGTCCCTTCGGGAAGTTAGTGGAATTCAACTTATTTTCATCTGAAAGGGTGACAAATGGTATACAGCTTTGCTTTGTTAGCCCTGGAAGGTAATGCTTTGTCGAATCGACTACGCATCAAATTTATCCCATTTTTCGTGACATTTCTCATTATTTGGAGCTAAGTTTTTGTACAACACTTACCGTGCCGATGTAATTGCCGAGTTCATTGCGGCTAGACGAATTAAGTAGGGTAAGTTGGATTTTTGGAAATTGGCGTCGTCGAAACGACGAAGGATAAACTTTGTTTATCTTTTAGAACTCCAGTATTTCTTATGGCTGGATGTCGATTCGACGATAAGTCTGAAACGTGGGACCTATTTTTTTCAAAAATTATGGGAAAATTTTTTACTAGGACAAAAATAGGATAAATCAGGAAAATGGCTCAAAATGCTTCCTCAATTTATAGGAAGATTGCATTTCGAACTCATGAAAATCGGCTCCAAAATCGATGTTTTTCCATTCGAAATAATCTAACGATTGAAAATCTGTCAGATTTTATAAATATTTTGAGAAAGGGTGATTTTTATGAGGCGTCAAAGTAGAGCGTCGTTGAATCGACGAAGCATGACCTTTCCGTACTAAAAATAAGCATGACCTTCCAGGGTTAAGGACGTTGTAAAAAACGGGTCTCATATTTCAGTGTCTGTCTTCTTTTTCTTCCTTCTCAGTACCGTATAGCCCCTTGTGGGGCCATGGTGCATTAACTTAGCCGTTTATAGGCAATTACGAGTCAAAGTTACATTGCATATCATTTCGGAGTGTATATAATGTTGCAAGCACTATATATTTCCATTCACATGTACGGAAATTTTGGACCGCGCCGAGATTCGATCTCCGGACCTCTGAATTACTAGCATCGTAGAGTGCGACTCAACCAAGTGAGCCACAGAGCGGGTCTTTCAAGTTATTAAATCAAAATTTATTTTCTAGCTGAATCATATCAGCAATAAAATTTAGCCACTGTTAATACTTTGATAAATTTAGAGGATCTTATTAAAACCGTTAACCATACTTCAATCAATAAAGGATTTATAAATATTCTGACGATGCCAATTTGCTAAGATGAAAGTGACAGACGAAACAAATTGATTCCAACTACAAGCCAGGCTACTCTAAAATTTGCTAACAATATTTCTGCGACCGGAAATTTCAACTCCTAAGAAAATCATGATGTTGAAAAAATTTTCGGCTTGCCCCCCCCCCTGACCGAAATCCTGGCTACGCCCATGCGTGTTAATTCTGTTTTTTGCTAAATTGACTTTTTTAACTAACTGTAACTTACACGAGTATCCCTTGACATCAAGGGCATATGCTGAAAAAGGTCAAACTTTCTGATGGAAATAATATATTTGACGAAAACATACTAGACGAGACCGAGTTCTAATCGTGCGAATAGCACGTTGAGTGTATACCCTATACCCATGTACAGACCTAGAAAACATGTAAGACCCATCATTTCCATTTTCATGTTTTTTTTTAGGGGAGGGAGTGTATAGATGGGTCGGACCCGGCACATCTTTAACATCTTATCAAGGCATCCGACAGCTAGCATTTGATACTAATTTGAAGTTCTTCGCGACGGGGTAAGGGTAGCCGGACCTACTTAATTTTCCTTAAAGTATATGTCCGAATAAGCCATTGATCAAAATTTCAAATCGATAGCGATATTGTATCGAAAGATATGGCCGAATTAAAATATTAACCTTCCGGCGGGCGCAATACTAATCCTAACACGATCGGGCGCAATGCATCTGACAGATTAAGTGCAGAAAAAAGGACGAAACTAAGTTTCTGTATACTTTAGACTCTTATTTATTGTTGCATTGTCTTTTTGAGACAGTTCTAAGAAATTTTAGAAACAAATACTGGCTCACAAAGTTTGATGCCCTTCACATTTCCAATTTTCTAAGAATATTCTTCTTTGACTCCCTTCAATATTTCAAAAAACCCCAACAACTCGACCGCTTAAAAAATGTGAGCTTATTTTACTAAAAACACACTATTGAACGACTTTGTGAGCCTAGAAGTCAACACAACGTTATTACGCAATGTGAAGAGTATAACAAGTGGAAATTTTCATAGAAAAGGAGAAAATAACACAATCGGGCGCAGTCCATCTGAGAGATTATTTCATCCCCTCCTGCCCCTCAGACAGATGGTAGATACAAACTGAAAAGTTCTTTGGGTAGTTGATCGACAAGGATTAAGTTACTGTGAGTTTCAGATCTCTCCCTTTGCATATCCCTGATTGGCGCAACAAAAACTGATCACTTAATCTGTCAGATGCATTGCCCCCGCCCGAAGGTTAAGGAGGGGTAATTTGTATGGAAGGTAGGGGAACCCTTGGTCCGATTTGGCCAATTTTCAATATCGTCCAAGATTTTATCAAAACAAACATCTGACCAAAATTTCAAACCGCTAGCTTCATTATTTCGGGAGTTATCGTGCTAACAGACAGACACACGGACAGACAGACAGACCTGGCTTATTCGAATCAGGGACCGACCCCTATCATTTATATATATACTTTCCCATACCTCCGGAGGCTCCTTTTGGCGTAACAAAAAAATATACCCTACCATCTTATGGGTATATGGTATAAACATAAACATGCCTAATCTAAAAACTTTTGTAGCAGCCTACGTATATGTAGAACAAACATAGCTGAAAACATTTATAAATCCGAGGAAAACAATATAGAGACCTTAGAACCCTCGTCGCTAAAACTACTTGCACCATTCAATGTAATATACGAGTACCTATATTTCTTATGTTCACTTCGCGCGATACAGTACCAAAACCATATTTCATTCTACAAAAAAAGTATGCTGAAAAAAATTAATTACGAATATTGCATATTTCAAGTAAAATGAATTAATGCAGACTATATGTGCAAATACATATTCACGTCGTCGTATTTCCACTACCATAGATATCCCAAATCCTTCGCCACACTGAACACTATACAATACTCGTATAATCGTATTACACTTTATTCCATTCTCTCCATACAAGAATATGTTTCACATGACCTTTCAAGCGATCAGAATATATTTCACGGACACAACCGTTGAAATTTGAATATTCTCTACATACTCGCATAGTACAAAACGAACATTTTTCATAATTCATTTCGTTTTATTCTGTGCGACAGAAAAATATAGAGGTGCATTTTCATTGAATTCGCCCCGGTGGTATGTGCTGTGCGATGTAAGCCGCCGCTCTTCAATTAATCTTCTGTTTTGTACATCCCTTTTTTAATATTCCTCAATGCATTTTCGCGACGAATGTGTGTGGGAGTGTTGCATTGCAACGTTCAACGAAACGAATCGCGTAAGCTACTTGCCTCACCTTGCCTCAAATAAAAAAAATTGGGCTCTGTCTACAAAAAAAAGGAAAATACAACCAGACAAATAGGACGAAATACATCGCTCAACACAGCCAGCTGCAGGCCATAGTAAAGAGATTAAAATAAAAATTCCACACATCACATGCACTCACAGGCCGGGAAATATGACAAGGCAATGGTAATACGTTCAGGCTGAAAACTATATGAAAATGTCGAAAATCTGCATCCGTCTAGCCGAGAAGAGCCATCGTCAAATTAAATAAATCCTTTCACCCTGTATGAATGGTCAGGTGTGTGTTTTTACGGTTGTTTTCAGAGGTTTTCGGTTGGAGTTTTTCGCAATGTTACTTAGCGTTATCGTTAGTTCTGTTCTGTCGTGTTGATGTTGTTGTTGTTGGTTGTGAAGTGAAAGTTTTTTGGTGGCTTTCCATGCCGTGGTAACAAGTAAACAGAACATTTAGCAATGGTTTCGTGGAAAATGGGAAAATAATAATCTAAATAATAATAAAACGTACCTGAAAGGATTATATTATGGATATGGTATCCTCTAGTAAGGGAATTGGGAAACCTTCACATAATTAGATAACCATTTGTTGACAATAAACCGTACACTTTTTTCTGCAATAACTCCTTGAGCAGCGCCCGCTCTAAGGGGGCGGAAAGCCGGGCGCCAAATTTTTGGGGCGGCAATTCGACCAGCTCATAGAAAAAAAACTACAAGAAAGCTGAAACTCATGTTTGGTTTAAAAATTAGAACTATTGTAAATTAATGATAACTTGATAACAAACCAGTATTGGTTTTTTTTAATTCTACGGAAGAAAGGCAGGATGAAAGTCACAAACAAGACTGACATCAACGTGTCAGACCCAGTCTTGTAGCCAGGAATTTAAAAAAACGTCAAGTTCAAGGAAGAATGAATGAAAGCGGTACTTACTTTTGACCAAAAATTATATCAATATCATGTGCATGGCCAACAATTAAAAATGTTTTAGCCAAATTTGAGAAAGGAGTTAATCGAGGATAATTCCGATGGAGATAATAACCCTCTATTGTTGTTGTGATTTGAAATCCAGACAAAATGTATTCTGTCTTTCACTATTTGCTCAAGGTGCTTCGCAAGCTACACGCGGTGCCAAAAAACGGAAACTTCTTTTTCTGACATAATACTCTTATTATAACGAAATGTCTCGACTCCCAATGAATGGATTTGTGGTCTTTTTCCTAGGTTCACCCCTTTTCTTCTGGTACAGCATACCCAACCTCCTCCCCCGGAAACTGTAATTTTGGGCTGGTTTCATTCAGTACTTGAGAACGGGGGCTACTATGGGAAAAAGGACTTCATAATCGTCTCATTGGGAGCTGTGACCTTTCCATTGGCATGAATTTCACTATGCGTTACGGAAACTCTAACTTCGGTATTGTTCCATATCCATGAAGTACGGACAACTGTCAATTTGGCAAAGTGTAGCAGAAAAATGGGGCCATGAAAAGAAGTTCAGATTCTTTCCTTGCGGTCAAGACTTTTCTTTAGAATAGGATATTAAACAAATTATGGCAGAAAACAAGTTTCCGATATTCTTGGCACCGAGTGTATTTTCAAATCCATGGAGTGCCACTCCGAAACCGATACCCATTTTATGTACTCATGAATACTAATTCTGGACAGGCAGCACCTTATTATGTGTAACTTTGTTAACTTGCCTGATCGAGCTACCTCACTGGTAGGCTCTACCAGAAGCCTCCTGAAAATTAGACTATGTTGGTATACAAACCTTGAGAGGTAGTAATTCATTTTCAACTTTCATGCTATAATAAACGGAATTACATAACATTCGCACAAGGCTATGTAGAGAGTATTTAGGTCTGTATTGGCACTGGATACTCGTTCAAACCAGATACGAACTAAATACCTAGATTCGACGTTTTTTTGGATTGCGCGAGTCTTTTTTACAGTTTTTATAGGAACTCGATACTTAGATCGAGCAAAGCAACCGACGGAAGACATTGTGTCATTGCCTGAACTAATCCTAAAACCTTCAGCAAAACTGATAATTCTTTAAGAAACCTGAACTGAACATTCACCTAAGATGTTTGGTTTACGCAGTCAGGTTTTGCATAGCCTGGTTCCATCGCAGTAGAGGCACATTTCCAGACGGTGAATTTCAGTTATCTCAGTAGCCCCGCACACTATGAGATGTGTCCTGCCCAAAGTGACATCTCTTTAACCCTTAGGACGAAAGCGGCCTTTACCTTAGATTACCTTGGAGATTATTCCAGCAATGCAGTATTTCGTCGCCAGAACATTTAGTTCTAGCACAAGAACACAACGATTTAGCACAACTCCGACCGGAGGTTAATGTAGCCGACAAATTGCAATAACGATTCTGTCTAAGTAAAATAATTGTCAATAATATGAAATATCGAAATTTTACATCTTATAATTAATATAATACGAGGGCGGTCCAAATATGATCGAGACAAAATGCTCTCACACGTTTATTTATTATAGAAAAAAATACAAAAATTTACAGTTTTTCTAGGTACTCCCCCTCACTACTCTCCGGAAGCTTTTTGATGCGGGTATCGAAAAATTCCTTGGGCAACACGGACATCCATGTGCGCACAAACTCCTCCGCCTTATCGTCGGTGTTGAATTTTTTGACCTCCGAGGGCTTCTTTCAGAGGTCCAAACATATGGCAGTCGCAGGTTAATAAATCCGGACTTAGGGGGAGTGCTCCAGTACCTTCCACCCCAATTCCGATATTGTATCGAGCGTAAGACGCGCGGTATGAGGACGCGCGTAATGCTGGAGAAGTTCTACAGTTTGAGAGTCCACTCTTATTTTTCGATATTGAAGGTGTTCGTGGATGAGAGACTTTACACTACTAATGATAGAGCCGAGTTCAGCCGAATTGTCTCAAACATTCATCCTACGGTCCTCCGAAATGAGTTGTTCTACGCGGCGATTGTTGTCTGATGTGATGCTGGTTGGCGGTTGACAATCATGCGGCTCATTCTCGACGGTTTCACGGCCATCCTTGACCGCTTTGGCCCATTTAAACACAGCAGTCCTACTCTGGCACTTACTACCGAACGGATTGTGCAAACGCAGAAAAATTTCCGTATTCTTAACGCCTTCCCTCACTAAAAAACGAATGAAAAAACGTTGCGCAATGGCGGTCGGCACTTGATGTTCACTCATGGTCGTAGCATGAGCCTAAGGTATCCCTTCGCGACGAAAACTATGCCACTCTCTTCGTAAGGGACCCAGCTATCATATACTCACGCCATGACCTTCAAAACATACATGCGCGCCATCTACAGCGTTTGTCTCGATCACATTTGAACCACCCTCGTATCATATATAATTAGACCTTCTTAGGAGCCAAATATGTATTCCTGGGTGAGATTTACATTTAAATTCTAGCAAATAACATCCCACCCATGAAACCTTCCAAAATAAAAAAAAAATCTTACGGGCGTCTTGCTCGGGGCGACCTAAGCCGTAGAGCGGGCACTTGCGCGAGTCATATTTAGCATCAGCATCTGTTAAATCCTAGTTCATTCGACGTTTTGCTCAAATCTTTCATGTTGAAATTGTTCGTTAACACAGATTTAAGTTGATCCTTCCATGATGAATTGTTGGAAAAAATCAACAAGTCATCTACCTACATACACTGCGACAGTGATGATGTACCTTTTCGAGGAACGTAAACACATGCATCTGTTTTGGAGCGTATAAACTCGGCTTTCGTAAGAATTTCGTTGAGTTTAACACTTTCCCGGACACAACGTCTATAGACGTCCAATTTTGAGCATTTGACCATACAAATCGTGTCAAATTTTGGCGTTGTGTCCGGCAATGAGTTAATATTCCATTAACGACAGTCTTGTTTTAGCCCATAAAGCGATTTCTTAACCCTCATCCAGCGGGATAGGTACAGGTGTACCTTTTTCGTTTTTAAAACACCGTAACTTTTTTGCTATGGGTCCGATCATTCTGAAATTTGCTGACATCTCTACCATTTTAGTTTAAAATATGTATTCCAAATTTCAGAAATGTGTGACCACCCATCCCCAAGTTAGGGAGCAAAATTAATCTTACACCCTTTAACGGCGGCAAAGGTACATTTGTACCTTCATGTATTTTGTATGAAAGAAAATTTACAAAAGACGAAAATAAAATATTTTTGGTGAATGCTCATGCCTAGAGAGACTTATTATAGCACCAATAAGTTGAGAATCGAGTGATGTACAGAAGTATTTGATTTACGATTTTTATTTGTAATGATCAAGGTCCTTGGAGATATCGATCTGTAGGGACTAGGCTAACTCATACAGCGGTTTTTGGTTATTTGACATCAATCTGAAGACTTTTACTGGCATACCAAACTTTTTGAAGTATGTAATGGCTTGAGGAAACCAATACAATGTATTACGCAATCTAGTGCAAATTAGGTTTGTAACAAATGCTAAAATTTTGGATGCCAAAATTTTGGATTTTAGCGGTTGATTTTCTATACGACAAATTCCCATAATTTGTATTCCATCACCTAATATTTATGATTTGTGTAATTCGGGACGTCCACCCGAGTTCCTTTTGAAGTTTCAGGTAAAAACCAGCAGAAGCCTGCAACCAAATTTCTAAATGGATGTTTGGTTGCGGTACATAAACTTGGTTGAATTGTACGTCGGTACCATATATAGATACCGATAACTGCTATAGAATATGCCACATGTCTTCGGTTTCTTGTTTTAATTTTTCAATCGATCCTTGGATTTAATTACATATACGAGAAAATATATTACAATTAACCAACAACAATCACAATTAAAATTTTAGATATTTTTCTACTACAGAAATTTGCCTGAGTTTAGATTTACAAAGATTAGAGACTGAAAATTATACTAGCCGATTCTACTTGCTTGTTGCTTGACAGCACCTTTCTTTCGTATAATAACACATTAACTCATTTCTCTAATATATTTATTGCTTCAAATATTGTTGTTTTATGGAAAATAACGAGAATGTGATAATTATTGACGTTTTTTTCGTTAGCGATAACAGGTTCTAGTAACAGAATAATATATTGGGGGCAGGGGGGTAAATTTTAACCAAAGGCTCCACAATTCGCAAATCAAACATACCAAATTCTTCTAAAATCATTAATGACTTAATTTGAACCGTTTTCTACTTTTCATTTGTAAATCAATTTTAGATTTCGTCAAATTAAAATTCCAAGCAACCCATTTTTTCAATTTTCTTTTTAAAATTTTGCCTATTTTCTAAATTTACCCACTCCAAAAATTAAATCCACATAAACCCAACTTCTTAAAACATTCACTTCGGCAAAAACAGTTACTATATTGTGATTAGTCAACATAATATAACGGTTTTACGGTCAAAATTCATACAAATACTGAAGATTTTCATACAAAATGTACTAAGGTACAGGTGTACCTTTGCCGCCGGCAAGCGTTGTAAAAATCTGCCGCTGGATGAGGGTTAAGCAAACTCTACCACTTCCTTTGTCATATCCTTCTGGTTGCTTCATAAAAACATTTTCTCTGATATCAACGTGCAGAAAAGCCGTCACTACATCCATTTGATCGATTCCTATGTTTAACCTTCGGGCGGGCGCAATGCATCTGACAGATTAAGTGACCAGTTTTTGTTGCGCCAATCAGCGATATGAAAAGGGAGAGATCTGAAACTCACAGTAGCTTAATCTTTATCGATCAACTAGCCAAAGCCGTTTTCAGTTTCTATCTACCATATGTCTGAGCGGCGGGAGGGGGTGAAATAATCTCTCAGATGTATTGCGCCCGATTGTGTTATTTTTCCTTTTCTATGAAAATTTCCACCTGTTATACTCTTCACATTGCGTAATAACGTTGTGATGACTTTTAGGGTCACCAAATCGTTCAATAGTGTGTTTTTAGTAAAATAAGCTTACATTTTTTAAGCGGTCGAGTTGTTGGAGGTTTTTTAAATATTGAGGCTATTGAAAGCGAAATATTCTTAGAAAATTGAAAATGTGAAGGGTATCAAACTTTGTGAGCCAGTATTTGTTTCTAAAATTTCGTAGAACTGTTTCAAAAAGACAATGCAACAATAAATAAGAGTGTAGAATATACAGAAACTTAGTTTCATCCTATTTTCTGAACTTAATCTGTCAGATGCATTGCGCCCGATCGTGTTAGGATTAGTATTGCGCCCGCCGGAAGGTTAATTGGACAGCCAATGCCATCAACAATCGAATCGATGAAAAACTAACCGCTGCTGGAGAGTATGTTTCTTCGTAGTCAATGTCTGGCCTTTGGCTGCACTCTTTCTCCACCAATCTCGCCTTGTAACGTGCGATATTTCCATTGGAATCAGTTTTCTGCTTAAAAACCCATTTGCATTTTATTGCTTTGGCACCTTTAGGTAGTTCGACCATATTCATTGTCCATAGCCGTTCTCCAATAGACGTTATCGTTCCCACTAAGTGCCTCGCTGACGTAATTGGCTCGCAATATTGCATTTCATCTGCAAAATGAAGCTTCGTATCGTTGAACAGGTTTCGTTGAACGTTGCGAACTGCGTAAAGCTGTCGTTATCCAATGTATCGTCAGTTTCGACGGTTGCATCGAATTCCGGAACGTAGGTGTTAGCGTCAGAGATTCTTAATGCTCCAAATTAAATGTGGAAAAGCATTTCTGATGCAGCGCTTTCGCGTAGTTTACACACATTCTAAATTATGACGCGATCAGGCGCACCCGGCCTGAGTCCTTACCACACAACTCTCTAAAGGACCATGGAAAACGACAGGTAGGCATTGTGTGAGATTCTTAAAGTTAGACGAGTAAACGGAGCTACTACTAGCGTGGAGCAGACCAGAAACTGTTTTGCTGGCCTGTCAGGCCGGGTGCGCCCGACGGAGGGTTAAGCCACTTAAAAGGGTTACCGCCAAAATTTTGTCGGGAAAGCAAAATTCAACGTCACTTGATGCCTGTACTGTAAAAATAATCCTACTGACATATGCTTCCATAGATTCGCACTCACATAATTGCGTATTGAACATGTGCCGAAACAAAGTTACCCTTCTACCAAATTGGGGAAAATGAGGATGATATTGCCAAGTTATTTCGCCAATTTTTTCAGTCCGTTTATTCTGTTACCGATCCTGAAAGCATTCGTAACTTTAATGAAAACTCTACGAAAACGGATGAATTAAAGGAAACTTGCCAAATTATAACTAACGTTACCCTTACCGAAGATGAATTAATGAAGGCAATCAAAAATTTACCGGATAATATGGTAATGGGTCCTGATGATTTACCTAATAAATTTATCAAAAGATGCGCTCAATCGATAATATCTCCACTTGCGTATTTGCTAAAACGATCTTTTACTGAAGGGCTTGTACCAGCTATCTGGAAAAGATCGTATGTCAAACCCATTCACAAGAATGGCCGGAAGTCTCACATCGAGAACTATAGGGGAGTAGCAATTCAATGTACTATACCCAAATTACTAGATTCGATAATTGCCAAACATTTGAATAAGTTTACAAAATCTATTGTGTCACATCACCAACACGGTTTCATGGATGGAAAATCAACAGTTTCGAATTTGGCAGAATTTGTGTCAAAGGCAGAAGACGGTATTAAGACACACGGTCAAGTTGATGCCATTTACCTTGATGTATCAAAAGCTTTTGATTCAGTCGATATCTCATAGTCCAATAATATCGTATTTTCGTCATGAAAAAAATACAGAAGTTTATTTCTCAATTTTGTTATATGTATTTTGGGGCGCTGATTCCGAATATCAACTTTGCACCCTAAAAAACGTGCCGCAACCTTTAAAAAAGGGGGAAAGGGGGGCATTTTTTTCGGTTTTTTGCGATTATTTCCAAAACGGTAAAAGATACAGAAAAATGGTCTGAGAACGGAAAAAACTAAATAAAATTATCTTTGCAATGATATATAACACATTAGAGTTTAATTGCATATTTCGGCGTTAGAATAGCACATAAATTAGAATATTTTCATTTTAGACCTTTTTTAAAAGCTCCATAACTTTTCAAAGAATGTTAGTTCAGCCGTAAAGTTTTGTATAAGTATTCACAACAAGTTTAAGATAATTTTAACGTAAACATTGAGTCGCTCCGGTCAAGGACCCCCAGTATCCCCCCCATTTAAATTTTTCAAAACGGCATATCCATAACTCCCCCCAAAATTGGAGCAGAGTGTTAAATTTTGGTTTGTTGAAATTGGAGCTCATAGTGACTCCACCCACCAAAAATCAGCTCATTCGGATAAAAACTAAGGGTACCTCCCATACAAAGTGACCCATCAGGAATTTGTTCTACGTACGAGTAGGTACTACTCATTTTATAAACTGTAGAACAACGTTGTCTTGGGTAACTTTGTATGGGAGGTACCGTTAGTTTTCATCCGAATGAGCTGATTTTTGGTGGGTGGGGTGACTATGACCTCCAATCGCAGCAAACCAAAATTTACCACTCTGCTCCAATTTTTGGGGGAGTTATGGACATGCCGTTTTGAAAAATTTAAATGGGGGGATAATGGGGGTCCTTGACCGGAGCGACTCAATGTTTACCTTAAAATGATCTTGAACTTATTATGAGTACTTATACAAAATTTAACGGCTGAACTAACATTCTTTCAAAAGTTATGGAGCTTTTAAAAAAGGTCTAAAATGAAAATATTCTAATTTATGTTCTATTCTAACGCCGAAATATTCAATTAAACTCTAATGTGTTATATATCATTGCAAAGATAATTTTATGTAGTTTTTTTCGTCCTCAGACCATTTTTCTGTATCTCTTACCGTTTTTGAAATAATCGCAAAAAACCGAAAAAATGCCCCCCTTTCCCCCCTTTTTTAAAGGTTGCGGCACTTTTTTTAGGGTGCAAAGTTCATATTCGGAATCAGCGCCCCATAATACATAAAGAAACAGTGAGAAAAAAACTTCTGTATTTTTTTCACGGAATGGTACTAAATCGACACGATATTACTGAACTATCACTTCTGTTTCACAAACTGAAAATTATGGGTATGCACCAACAAATACTAAAATGGCTTGTATCATACTTAAGCGGTCGACAGCAGATCGTCAAAATCAACAATTCGACATTATCTGAGCCCATAGACGAAACCTCAGGAGTTGGACAAGGATACCCCATCAGTGCCACTCTCTTCACATTATTTTTGTATGAATTACCATTCTACATACAAAATGCATCAATTCTTCTCTATGCCGACGACGCTAAAATCATGTTACCAATAAAATCCGAGGAAGACTGTCAAAATCTTCAAAACGATGTTAATGCTGCAAATGATTTTTTTAAGACGAATAAATTAACTCTCAACATTTTGAAGACAAATTCAATAACGTTCAGCAAACGTAATAAAACAGTGCCATTCATTTACTGCATTGAGAGTAAAACAATTGAAAAAGTCACAACAATTAAGGATTTGGGTGTGTTGCTGGATGAGAAGCTTACATTCAAATTTCACATAAATTTTATTGTCAACAAAGCAAAATCAACACTAGCCTGGCTGAAAAGATTTTCGTACGAATTCGACGATCCTTGGGTTATCAAAAGGCTTTTCGAAACTTTTGTAGTACCGATACTTGAATACGCTTGTCAAATGTGGACTCCGAAATATAAGACCGACATCACGAGGATCGAATCAATTCAAAAACAGTTTTTAATATATGCATTTCGAAAATTCAATTGGAGAAACAGGTTTCGCCTCCCATCATATAAAAATAGATTATTGCTCTTACAAATGAACACTCTTGAAGACAGAAGGACTATTCATCAAATTATTTTTGTCATTTCCTTAATATATGGATCAATTTCATCTCCGTTTTTACTCAGCAATATATATTTTAGAATTGAAAATTTCCAAGATTAATAATTTTTTCGGCCTTTAAGTTTTTCGAATGAAACGCAGTATTGGAGTTCAGTAAAATACGGTGTTTAACGCTTGACGTTTATTCGAAGAAGCAGGAAGTTCATTCAAGCGTCAAAATTATTTGACATTCAAGAAATTATGTTGGCTACATTGACTCATCAAATAATACATAATTCACAATACCAGGTTATCTTTTCGTTCCCTTAGTTCCTAGAACGAACTCTAGGATCAAGCGTCAATATCAGGTGGCTTAAGGAGCTTAATGTTGAACACAGCCCAATATCTCAATGATTCGCAATGATTATCTGCAAGAAAAGTTTACACAAAAATAAAATCTGGAGCTTCACTTTCTATAGCTCTCATAAATTTTGAAAATCACCATTTTATGTAGCTATGTCAATCAAAAGAGACATAAAATAGTCCTGCCAACAAAAACAATACCATTCAAAATAAATTGAGACTAATGCTTGTCCCACCCTATTCATCAAACTCTGCACGTCAGTTAGACATCCACTAAAAAAGCAACTGACATTTTTATTGAGTTCACTCCAATGTTATCCTGCACCAGTGATGACTGCGTGTATTTTTGTCCATGCCTGTCTAGGGAATTTCAAAACATCGTCCATCAACACTAATTCTTTTTTTGTGTTACTCTCTCTATACTTGCAGACTGACACCACTGAATATGCCGGATTATGCCGAGGTGGCGGGCTGTTCGACATTTAAAAATCATCCCAATTCGCCGTTGTACGACAGCTGTGGAGCGTATGCGACAACAAACCTTGTGACAAACGCTAAACTCTATCAAAATCGTTATGCGACCGGTACACTAAAGGACCCCATGACCGGCAGTTTGAACGCCAAGGGAATGAAGCATCATCGCAGCAACAACGGCATGTACTCAGCACCGAGCAGTAACCATTACAATATGGAAGCGAGTAATTTTATGTTCAGTGATACAAATTATCCAATAAACAAGACACCGTCCCCATCTGCACCGTCAGCCATGAGTTTGAATCTGAACGCAGCTGCCGGCAAAGGACTGGGAGTGGGAAACAATGCCACAACAACATCCGCCGGTGGGGGTGGTTCGGTAATGGCAAAAATGAACATCATCGAGAACAAAATGGATCTCATAAATAACTTAAATCGTACGTCATCATCATCATCATCAACGACGTCTGTTCCTAACCATATATCGTCTGCCATGAGTACGCGGCCGACGTTGAACGGATTTAGCGGCGGTGGCGGGAGCGTAGTCGCGGGTGGCCATCATATTGGGGGTGGTGGCGGTCATATCGGTTATGGAAACATAGTCAACGTCACTGGTGCACCGAATAGCCTGCTGTCGTCCGCATCGTCCTCGTCGTCCACAACAATCAAACGTAATCGCCATCCGAAACTTTTCAGCAGTGATAATAAAATAAATTTCAGTAATGGATCCAATATTAGCCAGCCGAATTACGGCTGTGGCGGCGGAAATGGTGATGGCGGTAGTAACGGCTATAGTCGAGCAAAAACGCCATCTAGCGCTAATGGAATGGCAAACGAAAGTTTTGAAACTCATTCAAGTTCCGGAAACAACAATCATTATGGTGAAGAATCATCATTGCCTTCATCCTTACGTATCCGAGGAATATCAGACGATTGTGGCCGGAATAAGGACACATCCGCGACATGGTCGTCGTCACATCATCAGAATGCTCCATATCAATACACGAACAGTTCGATCGCTTCGTCCTCGTACGGTTCGAATAGTAACAATATGATGGCGACGAGTGCAACAAGTTCTTCGACAAAAAGTGATAGCAATCATAGAAACGGTAGTGGTTCCCAGATATATTTAAGTAGTTTCGGAAAAAGTGATAATGTGTAAAGTATATAAATAAAAAAAAGATGTAAACATGAAAAATTATAGGTAGGTTCTAAGGCACAATATTCTTATAAGTCCATTATGTAGATATCAAATATAACTTCTAACTGAAACGAAGAAACTAGGGCTACACCGTCACTGTACGTATTTGTTGGTTAGAATTTGTTTTATTATCATTTCTGTTTTGTTATAAGCCCATAAGACTGCTTTTATGTAAGCACAATGTCCGGAAGGAAAAGCTTTCTAGAGCTTCCTCAAAAATAAGAACAAACCCCTAAAATAAATAAATCTATTATAAATGTACTAACTGTCTTTAATATTTAAAAACACAACACTTCTTAAAGCACCAACAATTACAATAATTTCAGAAAATATGAATTGGGTGAGTAAAATCAATTAAACGATAACAAAAATAGGAATTTCTCAAAACTTCTTCAAAACATAACGGGAAAGAAATGGCTAGCCTTAAGATAGCTGTAAGAATCCTCGAAAAAAAAACCTTTAAGTAAAATGATAAACTGTAACTAAGTTCACTCTTTGAGTAACCGTAAGTTGTTAAGTGTTACTTGGCACCTTTTTTAAGCGTTATGGACCGCGTTCCTTTGAGACGATCTGAATAATAAATTATTAAATTAATTATTAAATTATGCAGAAAGAAAGAAGAAAGTCAACTGTCGCCTTACAGAATGTGGGTTCAGCTTGCGTACAAGTCCGCAACTCAGTGGGACATTTTCATGTTTTCAACAAATGCTAATGTACAGTACTGATGCAACCGCGAAATCATTTATACATTATTTCGTGACGATTTGCTTTTCGAATTTGACTCTTTTTGGGTCGTTCAGCAAAAGTTTAACGAAAGTTGAAAATGAGTTGAACCTAAGTTGAAAGTTACACTTTTTGGGTCATTCAACAAAAGTTGAACGTGAGTTGAACCTAAGTTGAAAGTTACACTTTTTGGGTCGTTCAACAAAAGTTGAACGAAAGTTGAACGTGATTTGAACCTAAGTTGAAAGTAACACTTTTTGGGTCGTTCATCAAAAGTTGAACGTAAGTTGAACCTAAGTTGAAAGTTACACTTTTTGGGTCGTTCGACAAAAGTTGAACGAAAGTTGAATGTGGGTTGAACCTAAGTTGAAAGTTACACTTTTTGGGTCGTTCGACAAAAGTTGAACGAAAGTTGAACGTGAGTTGAACCTAAGTTGAAAGTAACACTTTTTGGGTCGTTCAACAAAAGTTGAACGAAAGTTAAACATGAGTTGAACCTAAGTTAAAAGTTACACTTTTTGGGTCGTTCAACAAAAGTTGAACGAAAGTTGAACGTGAGTTGAACCTAAGTTGAAAGTTGAATTTGAGTTGAATTCGAGTTGAAACCGAGTTGAATTCGAGTTGAATTCGAGTTGAATTCAAGTTGAACCCAAGTTGAACCCAAGTTGAACCCAAGTTGAACTCAAGTTGAACGTAAATTGAACCCAAGCCCAACCTCTGTTGAATCTTGAATGGCACCCAACACTCACAGGGTAGCACCTAGCCCAACTTCCGTTGAAACTTTGAATGGCACCCAAAATTCACAGGATAATGCCAAAAACGTAACGCTTTTTCGTTGCAATTTTCGTGACGATTTTCGATTTATGTGCCAGAGTCAAGACATAAAAATGTCAAAAATAGTTACTGTCGTTCACTTTCCGTCGTTCTAAACATTCGATATGTATGTAGTTAGGAATTATTACTCCTCATAGTCAACTTTTGACTTTTCAAATTTCAAATGGTCCACTGTCGCTGACAGCTATTTTCACTCGCACTCTTGACCGTTGAAAGAGTGCAAATATGTGAGGTTATGTGGCATCGGTTACGGGTGCTATTATCAAATGTTTCAATTATTAATTACTTTTTAGGCAATGTTTGCTCTTTTATCAATTCTAAAATTAACGAGACCGAGTTCTAATCGTGCGAATAGCACGATGAGTGTATACCCTATACCCATGTACAGACCTAGAAGGCTCGCAAAACCTTAAAATTCAATTTCATCATTTTTGTAGGGGAGGGAGGGGTAGATGGTTCGGACCTGGCACATATTTAATATTATATGAAGGCATCCAATAGCTACCGTTTGATACTTAATAGAAGTTTTTCCCGACATTCTAGCAAAAGATATGGCTGAATATAACTTTGTAGGGGAGGTAGGGGTAGGGTAGATGGACGTTCTCCACTTTCCACCAACTTCAAGCATATGTCACAATTAGGCATTCTTGAAAATTTCAGGTCGCTAGCGATATTCTGTTGGAAAATATGGGCGAATTGAACTATCACGGAGGGGTAATTTGTATGGGAGGTAGGGGAACCCTTGGTCCGATTTGGCCCATTTTCAATACCATCCAAGCTTTTATCGAAGCAATCATCTGACCTAAATTTCAAAACGCTAGCTTCATTATTTCGGGAGTTATCGTGCGAACTGACAGACACACGGACGGACAGACAGACAGACAGACAGACAGACAGACAGACGGACATGGCTTATTCGAATCAGGGACCGACCCTGATCATTTATATATACTTTGCCATACCTCCGGTGGCTCCTTCGAGGTGTTACATAAATCGTCGTAACAAAAACAATATACCCTATACCATCTTATGGGTATAGGGTATAATTAAACGTGAACAGATAGATTTCCATGAATATTAACACAAATTGTGAATACCATGGAATTTGTTATTCACAGTAATGTGAGCAATTTCGGGTTAAGTAGCATAGTTTCCTTTTCGTACAAATTATTGTTGATCGTATTTCAATTATTGTAGATTATTTTTTTACTTTTTATGATTTTTTTTGTAAGAATCTTTTTTGAATTCAACGGCTATTGTGATATTTCCATCTGTTCCACTGAAAGTTCTCTCACAACTATAACTATGACAGTAGTC
Source organism: Microchrysa polita (assembly GCA_949715475.1). Taxonomy (NCBI): domain Eukaryota; kingdom Metazoa; phylum Arthropoda; class Insecta; order Diptera; family Stratiomyidae; genus Microchrysa; species Microchrysa polita. The sequence continues at coordinate 74,826,441 of OX454418.1, read as the reverse complement.
AGAGATGACTATAGCAACGACTACGAGTGAATTAAAGGTCCATCTAGATGCGCGCAACCATTTGGCGATTGTCATTGCATCGAAACTGATCGCCATTTGAGTGTGCATCTAGTTTTGATATTCAATATGGCAACTCAACCAACCGCTTGTCAAATTCAAAGTGACAATTTTGCAACTTTTGTTCGTTCTTTTGTGTGAAATTGAATAATTCTTGAATGGCCGCCTAATAATTCAAACGCGCAGAGTCCGATTTTGATAATTCATTTTAAAAAAATTACCAAAATGAAATTTTGGTTATGTCATTTTCTGTGTCCATTTGGTTGCGTTAGTGTAGATGCTAAGTAGCAACCAAATGGCTGTTCGTGAAGCCGGCTTTTGGACGCATCAAATCCGTCAACTATTCACAACTCAGTACACTTTTCAGACAACCGTGTGAACTTCAATAGTCCCGGATGCGTACTTACGGACCTGTGTTCAGCTCGAGGCATGAATGCCTTGCACGGGTTTGCTTGCAAATTTATCACAACAAATCCGTGCGAAGTTCAAGGAATTATTGCATTGAGTTGCATACGGAAATGTATCTACAACGTATGTACGTATGCCCAGTAAGGGCGAATGGCTCCTACTCAGCACGTTGCAAAGATGTCGCAACAAAATCGTGCAGAGTTGGAGGCAATCATGCCTCGCACTGAACACTGGTTCGTAAATACGCGTCTCGGACTTTCCTAAAATGTACAAAATATTCATAAATTGGCTGCCATGTGAATGCAATACTGAAATCCTGCTGATCTAGTTTCCATTCCCATGACATTAAGGAGTCAGCTGTTTTAAGTGGTTTTAAGTCAAGTCACAGTAATTTATTTTTTATGAATGTCAGTCTGTCCGTAAGTTGTAAAAATAAAGAAAAATTCATTAAATTCATTATTATGTGGCAACAGGATCCCACAAAAAATACCATATGATAGGCACGTATTTTCAAGAAGACTAATGCAAGGAGCAAGGCTGTTGGTAGTTCGTAGGTTCGAATTATGTACATATGTATCTCAATAAGTTATTCATGTAGCAGTATGATAATTTTAGCAGTTTTCAAGCACTTAGGGAAAACCGGATTCAGAATAACAGACATCTGAGATAAGGAGGTCGCAATAGGCATCACATATTAGGTGTGTTTTTTTGGTTATCCCGTGCAGGTTTGGGTAACGAAACTCCATATAAAAAAAATGACAGCTGACGCACCTGTCATTTTTTTTATATGAAGTTTCGTTACCCAAACCTGCACGGGATAACCAAAAAAACGCACCTATTATCAACCATTATATCCAACTGCGGTGCTTTCCCGCTAGTTTATCCAATGGCTGTCAAGAAGTTCTGAAAATGTTTGAGCCAAAGTCTCTGGAGTACATTTTGATAAAGTGCTGACAATCGACGAACGACGAATTGGTTCGAGTGGCTGGTAAGTGATTATGCAATCATAGTACAGTGAAATTAAGCGAAAAAGGGCGAAGTTTTGATGCCAAGTTACTGTGCACTCTCCCCTTTCCTCTAAAGTTACACTAATAGTCAGTGGCGGCTCGTGGTGGAAAATATCGGGGGTTCACAGGGAAACATAAAAATGTATTCATTATATGGCAAGAATAGTGATGTAGCTAAATTTTTCATAGTAGGGGGATTCATGCTCGCGTTCGTATATTGAAATACGATGTTATATCGTATTTCAGTTGTCATTAAATTCAAAAGTCTGTTATTTCTCTCCGAATACGATACCTGAAATAACATTTTGTGCTGGGGTGTTATTTGAATATCGTATTTGGCATAGTATGATATGAGTAAAAACTATAATTGCCTATTTGTGTTTTTGTGGGAACAAAATTTATCCTTTTCGACCTGTTTTATTTATGGTGTAGGTGTTTTATAAATTATTGAGTTGTTTAGTATTGACGGATTGGGAATTTAAGTTTCAAATGAACTACCGTATGGTATCGGTGGAGGAGTGAAAGAAGTAACATTTGTGGAAACATGCATTCCATTCAACTCGTTTGTGAGACATGGAAAAAATGAGTTGTGGCATTTGAAAGAATGTATCGATGGATGGAGGAAACAGGTAGAGCTTGTGGAATATGCATGCATGAAGCGGTGTACCGCTGTAGGACGAGCAAAACAGACAAATTTTTTTACTTAAAATTTGGAATCAGCTGCCCAAAATTGCGTTAGTGATTCCGCGGTTGACGGTTATTTCCGGAGAAAACTGGGTTACTTTTGGGCCAGCAATCCAAATTACTTTCTTGTCATACCCTTCGCTCATTGAGTGGAAGGATATATTAACTTTGTCATGAAGTTTGAAACGCATTGAAGGAAGCATCTCCGACCATATAAAAAGTATACATATACATATGATCAGCATGACTTGGGGAGTCGATTGGCCGATGTCAGTCTGTCCGTCTGTCTGTCTGTCCGTCTGTCTGTCTGTTGCGACGCGTTTTACTCGGCCAATTTAAAAGCTATGATGCTGAAATTTTGTACAAATGCTTCTTTTTGCTGCAGGCAGTTTGTATGTTTGAATCGGCAAAATCGGACAATGGGGTCATGGGACTGCCATACAAACCTAAACCCTCAAATTAGGTTCTTCTAAGAAGCATTTTTAGCATCACAAATTTCCCAAACCTTTGATTAAATTATTCCAAGTAAACCTCACTCAAATACTGTTTTATCGGAGCCATGGAACTTATGGAGAAAACTAGGTTACCACTCTTGGGCTAGCAATTCAAATTTCTTTCTTGTTTTTGACCCCAAATTTTGAACCTGTGACCAAATATTACCTTAAAGTTTTTGCCGTACCGATTCGACGTGTATTTCTCGAGAAAAGGGGATAATTATGGGGCAGGCACAAAATGTTTTCAGCATTGGTCTCACGATTCAGTGACCAAAAATTACTTTAGTGCTTCTATTACGCCAATTGGAGTACTTTCAAAAAAAAATCCGGGAACCATTCTTGGGCGGGCTACTTTCAAGCTTTACTTCTCTCTAGTACTAACCTTTTTGCGAAGTTCGAGTATGAGTATTATGCTGGAAACAGACTGGGTGCAGCAACAGCAGCAGAAACGTCCAATGCATTTTAAATGGGAGACGTCATGTTGGCAGCAAAATCTTTTTATAGCTGTTGCAACATGACGTCACTCATTTAAATTGCATTGGACTGCATTATCATTGCTGCTGCTGTTACTGTTTCTGCATCCATCTTATTTCCGGCATTAGTATTCATACGGCCTATGCAGAATGTAGGCAAACATATACTTTTCCTGCTCTCGTGTGCAGTCGTCACGAGAGCAGAAGTATATTTTTGCCTTTTTTGTATACTTTCACTCATTAATTTATACTCACAACTAATGTCAAATACACGGCAATTATACGTTGTATTGAATGTTTGTTTACTTTCCATAGTTACGCCATATTTTGCTTGGTTACGCCATCATATGAAAATGCGTAATGATTTTTTCTAGTTTGCATATACAGTAGAATCATTACGTAATTTCACACGATGGCATAACCAAGCAAAATATGGCGTAACTATGGAAAGTAAACAAACATTCAATTTGATACAATACACATTGGCCGGGTTTCTGATAGCTCTTATTCAGTACCTGTCGGCTGGTTAGTCTTATCGCGTAGAGAAGACACACAATATTCAGAAAGCTTTTCCATTATATTGAATGGCATTCTATAAGAGTTTTGAGAGAATGGCTGAATTCAAATTGTAAGACGAAACCGGACGGGTAAACTTGCAAGACAAGAACCATCGTCCTTACAATCTGAAATGCATAATGCTTGTCTGCTGGCCACTACAAAAGCTCTCGCCGTCCGTTTATTAGCACAAACAAACGGACGGCGAGAGCTTTTGTAGTGGCCAGCAGACAAGCATTGTGCATTACACATTGTAAGAACGATGGTTCTTGTCTTGCAAGTTTACCCGTCCGGCTTCGTCTTACAATGTGAATTCACCCAATGGCATTGTACTGAAGCTATCGGACAATGGTGTGCGTCTATGATAAGACCAAACAGCCGATAGCCACTAGATAAGAGTCCATTCTCTCAAAATTCGTATCGAATGGTTAGTCTTATCGCATAGAGAAGACACACACAATTTTCAGAAAGCTTTTCCATTATATTGAATGATTTTTTGTTGTTTAATCTTCTGCTCATTTACGCAGTATGCAACTGCGCAATGATTTATTTTTTCAATCTAAGATGATGGCGTAACCAAGCAAAATATGGCGTAACAATGCAAAATAAACAAAAATTCCATTCAATACAATGGAAAAGCTTTCTGAATATTGTGCAAACAGGACCCATCTGTATTACATTAGTAGACCTATAGATCCGTTCGCACACTCATAGATCTGTCCATATTCCTCTTGATGTAGGCCTTCCAGTTCCCGGCTGTGCCCACTGGCGAACCTGCATTATAATTGTGTGCCCTACCGTAACATAAACGGTAGTGTCTCCCCCACATCTCGATCGAGAACGACGACCAACAGCAAACAAGATTAAGTTGAAACACGGTGATTGCTCCTTTCGGCACAGCTTCACAGCTAAACGAAAGAAACTACACCATACACCAGATGGCTTGATGTTGGATTGCATATACATTTTCACTGTTGAATATTACATTTCTATCGAAGCTACTACTTTTTTCGGCTGCCTGTCCCGAAATCTTATTCCGCTTTGGGTTTATGCTGAAGTCCTGGTCATGGCAGCGTTCATTTTGAGCCCATAGCATTAGAGGGATAAATCTGTTTGAGCATCTACCTTTTTCATTGACGAAAAACTATGCTGTAGATAAGCATAGTGTCCACCGGTAATCAAGCATCAAGCCTGTTATTTGACCAAAAATAACATACCTAATAAAAACACGGATTCGGGCTTGTTATTGAATACGAGAACTAATATAGGCAGAATAGGGACAGGAAATACGAAAATCGTATAAAATTTATTTTTTCCTAGTAACCAGGTTGTTTTTAATTGAGCGGAAAGAGAGACTTTCTCGCAATTCTCATTTAAAATTATAATTATGACACATAAAACGAAAATTTGTGATTTTTTTTGTCAAAAAATCAGCTGTTCATTGTTGTTGTTGCATAGTATAACATAGTATTTCATATGCGACTAGGATTTTTGGGGCGTTCATTCAAATTTTGTTGTGTTATAATACTCAAATACGCAATAACAAGGATTTCTGATATACGAAGCGAGCATGAATCCCCCTAGTTTGTATTTAAAAAAAATACTGTTTTCAAATTACATATTATTCTTCCGCAGACTATTTCCGACTTTTGTTAGCTGGAATGTTCGTTTTCACTCCCGCACAACAAACAGGGAAAACACACACATGGGGAATCCATGGATTTTATTAAATTTTCATTCTGTCAAAATCCAAATCGGCCTGTGGACAGAACGAAAATCCATTAAAATCCAAACATTCCACATATTCCTATAAATCTACGTGTTTTCCGCGTAAATTGCCGCTTTAATTTCGGGCCGAAATTGTTATTTTCCGTCGCTTGCACTTGCACTGATGAAATCAAGGGTGTAGTTCTTCCGCAGTTTTTTATATTAATCATATTTTTTACTAGAAGACTTTTAAAATTTGCTTTAAAAAATCGACCATTGCAATTTCGTTCATGGCGTTTTCAACAGAACAGACGGATGCGAGCATGCGACACAATCTCTCTGCTTTTAGAATTTAGTTCATACAATTTACAAGGCGCTGTGCACAACTTCTTTGTGCACAAGCTCTAGTGTAAATTTTGCACTACCCCCTTGCCCCGGAAACCACTAAGATATCCAAAATTTGAGCGTGTGCTCCTCTTCCCAGATTGTGCACTCATCGTGATTGCAGGTTGTTAGTCGAAGTGTCGTGACCATGTCGTATGTGCAGTGAGCAGTCGGCATAGTGTATATTCATACATAGATAAGGGATGGGCATTATGTAGATTCAGTAGGTAGAATGTGTATCTTGGTATAAATAGAATAAGGCCGTGTTGCGGGCTAGATGTGCGATTTGGGATACGCATTTTCGATTTGAAGAAATCAGTGAATTACGTGCCCTTACGATTTTTTTTGTCAGGGGGTGCACGTGCACTTGTGCACATATGGGCGAGCCGCCACTGCTAATAGTCCTGACACACCTAAACGAGTTTACAAACGAATGCAGTTTATTAGTCGAGAACGAGTTTATATGCGTTTTATAATGAGTTTATGAGCCGTTTGGAGTTTATAAAAGCTCTCATAACCTCGTTGTAACCCGCAATTCGGTGGAGCTTTCAATTCTAAACCTTCATTGTAACCACCTAGAAGCTCTAATTTGATTTTAGCTGGCGTGGGGTAATTTTACAATGTCAGGGTCAATTGTCACAAATATCAGAAATAACATGTCATTTCACCGAATTTAACAATTGATAAGTTATAATGTAGAGTACTTATATTTAAAATATACAAATAAATTATTACATATTAAAGGAAGATCAAATAGGTGCAGTTTCAAGCTTGTCTCATCTGATAAATTTTGTCGAAGACAGAAAGAAAAATCAGATTTGGACTAATCAGATAGTGGACAGAACTGTGAAGAATGCTGAATGCAATATTATGTCAATTGAGATGCTATCAATAAAATTCCTTGTGATTTACATACTTATGTATTTTTCTTATTTTTGTTTATTTTAATAAATAAGTTTATCTTGTTATAATAATAAGACAAAAGGAATAGTGCATGAGTACATAAAGTAAGAATGTATCTGAGCGCCGAACCAGAAATATGTATTTTTTCGAGCGTCGTCTAACAAATGAGATTCAAATGTTACATAATTTACTTCCATCCGGTGTCTTACAGCTGACGCATGATTATTGGGCAAGTCATTAAGTCTTCCTTTCCAATTGTTTCGACTGAAATGGCACGTTATTTATTCTTCAATGGGACTGATATGGGGGAGGGATAAAACAAACAAACAAATGTACTTACATACAATTCAAACACTCATCCAGATGAAAATTGTATAGCTTGCAATCTCTAACGCAGTTTCTGCCCAAAAATTGTTTTAATAACGATTTTATGAAGGGCACAAAAAAAATTTTGAAAGCCGAGGTCTACAAAACCACTAAATTTATGTTTTCTGACACAATGTATGACATAACGCAAAAGCTCGTTTGTAATATTTTGACTTTCGTAACCCGCAAATGTGTAGTGTGTCTGGGTATCGTGGTTTGAAAAGCTCAGAGCTTTTAGCGTTTGACGAAACGAGTTTATGCCCTAGTGTGTCAGGACTATAATTCGAGCGTTACGTTAAGGGAGAGGAAGTGAAAAGGAGGTGAAGGACTTCGTTCTTTCCAAATATCTACATATATAACTAAATGTCTGATCGGAAAATGTTCTTGGGAGCAAATAAACTACACCTAATTTCCATTGCAATGATTGTATAATACTCTAGAACTTTTCTTGGAAAATTATACCCTCGACCTAAAAGTATTATGTGGAATTTATACATTTTTTCAGATTTACATTTCGTACTGTGATATCTAGATAAAGTGATAGGAATTGGTCCTGATACTACCAATTAAATGTACTTAATATATACCCTACAAATGTCATAAAAACGGGTTAAAAGGTCGCTAGTACATACACTCCCAATTAATAGGATAGTTCCACTTGAAAAATGGCTGTATGTCGGAAAATAATAACGGTATTTTCTTCAAACTTAGTGACAATGTTTACAGTAGCTGGCTTGTTCTTTTAATACAGCACAAGGTCCCACATCCGAAATCCCGTTAGGATTTTATTACGAGAATACTTGTAAACCGCACAAAAGTTAAAGTCAGTAGGATAGTTTCACAGGAAATAAAACACAAAAGAACGGTATCAGTGGCGCCGGAACGAATTTTTTATTGGGGGGGGGTGGGGGGGGAGGGGGTTCACCATATACCGGACATCTACCACTTTAAAATCCTGTCAAACGATATCAAGAACTGATTATGAAACATATTAGAGACCAACCGCGATCAGAAACCAATTAGAATAGCCTCCAAAATGAGAATTGAAAATGAAAATCCTTTTAGCCAGCTTTTCATAACCCCAAAAATATTTAGAACAAATATCCTTCGAGAGTAGGATAAGGACTTTTTGGTCAGTACATCACATTGTTACCTATATGTATAATTTTTCCTAACGAAATCTGTCCATTTTATACAAATGTCCAATCTTTTCTTTTGAAACTAGATATGTAGCTGAGTACAGTTTTTTCTTTAATTTTTGCTTGCACTTGCGCATATTGTTCATTCAAAAACGAGTTCTCTCTTAAAATTTTGTTTGCTGAAATTCACATTCGATTGATTCCTAGTATGCATGTATGTTATTAAATAGTTATTATTTCGAATATTACACATGACATAACAACAAAAACAAAACAAAAATCGTAGAAGTGCATATATAGATAAATGCCCAGAAATACAGTTGGGTCTGCCCAGACCCTTTGACTATTCAAACATTAGTTTCTCCGAGGGTTAAGCATTAAGCATTATCGTGTACGCGAAAATCTATCGAACCCACTGTAACGTCTAGAAAAGACGAGAAAAATATAACAATACGTTGGTTTCCGGCGTTTTCGCTCATGAAGGAGCGAATACCTACTCCTTGGAGCTCAAAAGAATATTTGAAAAAAAATATTTTGTTGAATTTACGCATTGGATTCATAAGCAACCCCTAAAGCTACCACATGATGGGACATACATAACTCGATTCCTTAGGGCTGGCAATATAAAGCTACAGTATAACCTCGATAATTGCAACTAATTAATGCACAGAGTAGTTGGAATTTCCCAAATTTTGCAATTTTCGAGTCGTTTTTTTTTTGTGCAGAAAAACAACAACAAAAATAAGCGAGGTGCAAGCGTAGTGAGCGGCGAGCCGATACAATGTGTTTTCAAATATTCCAAGGATCAGAATCGTCTCTAAAGGACGATCTTAAAAATTCGAAAAGCTCTATTTCGGTCAGTCACTGTTCAGAAGTTTTTTTTGCAAATAAAGTATATGAAAAATGCAGAGGAAGCCAAATTGAAAGTAAGGTGCCGCTCAGGGACGTAGCCAGGATTTGGTTTCGGGAGGGGTCCAACGCTCAATACCAGGTAAAGATATTTTTTGAAATTAGAGTTTTGGTATTGATTCTAGCGGATATAGTATTGTCCGATGGTAGAGGAAAAGTCACTTCATTTATTAAGAAAAAAAAATGGTTTCAAATGTTTCAGACCTTATGAAACTTTCCGTCATTTTCCAAAGAATTATGTTTTAATCGATCTTCTAGATTTCGACCTATACCCTATGACCAATATTCACGAATTACACTGACTTAATATTTAAGGAATTTACCTTACCATCCGCCATATAACGGAACCCCAAAAGTAAGGAACGTTACGCTATCATAATTCCTTCTTCATTTTATCGACACTAGCGACACTTACCTTACCATCCGCCATATAACGGGCAATAACGGAACCCCAAAAGTTTTCCTTATGAGAACGGATAGCATAACAAGCCATATTTAGACACCCAAATCGTTCGTTTGATAGCATTAATAATAATAATAAAATGTGCGCTTTGAAACCCGCATGCCTAATAACGTTCATTTATTTTAAACTCTAAAAACGCATAGTTCGTGACAATTTTGAGTCACGAAACTCATGACGTTGACAAGTTTTTTCTGCCTATCGAGTCAAGGACAGAACGGCAAAACTTCACATACAAATTCGAACATGAAGTTGGTTACGAGTTTTTCTTTATAGAACACAACTGTAATTTGTAAGAATGAAAAAAACGCACCTACCATAATGATCTCACGTATCACGGGAACCTTTACACAGATTGAAAAGCGGAAGATTTGATTCAAAAATTGCTAAAAATTAAAAAAATTCATACGTCTTTTCATCAACGGGGGCGTTTTCGGGAATAACCCACAATTGTTTTTGCAGCTCTTTTACACATAACAACGGTAGCTCAATTTCATCAAACGAGAGAGAACCGGATTAGAAGTGGAAGCCGCGTCACAGCCACAGCTGATTATGTTAACACTGGACTGTGTCGCTCCATATTTATGCTTATGCTCTTGCCACCTTGTATTTTCACTTTAGAAAAGAGGAATTTACGGGAAGGAATCATAGAAAAAACCCAATGGAAACTTATTACAGTGTATAAGTTTCATGTCGTCACTGAAATTTAAAAGCCCATTCAAAACTTTTCGGGAGGGTCCGGACCCCCTGGACCCCTCCCCTGGCTACGTCCCTGGTGCCGCTAGGCAAACCTGTTTCTTTCAGTTAATATTAAAAACGGTTTTCTATTTCCGGGTAAAGACCATGAACATCTTAAAATTAAAGAATGACTCTAAAATCGCAAGAGTCGTTGCAAATTTAGAGTCTACAATGGGAAACATTTTCTTTGCAAATATATCGACTCTAAAATTGCAATTAGGGTTGCATATTTAGAGTCTGCAATGAGAATAAATTTATAGTTGCAAATATCGAGTATTGCAATTATCGAAGGTTGTAATTATAGGGGTTACACTGTAAATACATACGCTCGGTGCCAAAAACGGGCACTTTTTATTCGAAATTTATGATTGTATTATTGCGGAAGGTTTTGACGCCCTAGGAGCGGATCTGAACTGTTTTTCCTCGGGGTGACCCCCGTTCTCCCGTTATAGCCCACTAAAGTGTTTTAGTACGGTATGCGTTTCCCTAACGTTTAGTGACATTTAAGTCAATCGAAAGGTTTTGACTCCCGAACAATGGGTATTACGTCGTTTTCTCTTAGTCACAATCGTTCTCCAGCAGCTGCAGCCTCACGAAATGGTCGTTTTCAATACTTAATGAAACCAGCCCGAAATTGCAGTTTCCGGAAGGAAGCAGGGGAAGGGGGAGGGTAGGGGTATGCTATACAAGGATAAAGAAAGTAGATCCAGGAACATATCCGTCCATTGGTTATAATAGGGTAGAAGTAAAAAAAGTAAAAGTGTCCGGTTTTCTTGGTTTCGAGTGTATGTTACTTCTCCCACGTGCGATTTCCAAAGCTATAGTGGTGAACTGGAGGACTGAAGCCTACGGCGGCATTTTTAACGCCCCGTGCACAGATAAAAAAAAATGTTTACTGATCAGACTTTATTCCCATTTTAGAAGTGTTCGCTTAATTCGTTAATCAGCCATATTGAAACAAATTGGGAGTCAAGGATCAATCGATTAGTCGTTGGATTGTAAAAATAAGGGGCAAGGTTGGTAGAGCGGGAAAAGTCGCATACTGACGTCAGATATGTAAGTCCGTCACTGACCAAAGAAACGACTTTTGCTGAGTTTTCTTTATTTTTTTTAATATTAATTTATTTAAATTGCCTCCTCAAATATCGAAATGTGTATATTTCACAGAACATTAATTCAATGGAAGAATGAAAGTTGCAGAAATAAGCCGCCCTTCAAAATTTGCCGCCCCGGGCAACTGCCCAGGTTGTCCATATGGGAAATCCGGCCCTGTCCGGGCTTGTGCTTCATCAGTAGGTATATATGAATCGACTGTTGGCGAAGACCCTCCTTGCAAACCTGGGAGATGGAGAGGACTCTCTAATTCTGATTACACAATCAAATTCGTACGGGATGTCGTAGCCAACAGCTGTTACTATCAGACGAAACAGGTGGTTGCAATTTAAACGTTGTATAGGCTGACGTTTCGGGGGCCCCCATTTCCATTTCGAACACCAGATATTTTGGAAATGTTAGGCCATTGTTCAACTACCCTGGAATAATTTTTTGACGAGTCTGGGTCAGCAAACCCAGTTGAAAAATCACAGCCATTGAAACAATGTTTCCATATTGCATTTATTGCCCATTTGGCTTCTTTAAGCTTGCTTTAAACGTTAACATTGCTCGATATTTCCGAGATATTTATAATCTGTAACCACTTCAATATCCTTTCCATTATATGTTTATGTCATTAAAGCAATTACTTTCCATTTTCCGAGGGTAAGGCGTAAGGGTCAGCTTCTATTGTGGACATAGTACCGTTCTAGATCTTGAAACATTTTTTTGGAGATCCTTATCTGACTCCGCCAAGATCATAATGTCATCAGCGTACAGTAGACCTTTCCTCCGATTTCCGAATTCCCTGCGCCACCAGGCATATCGTCTAGGATGCCGACGAAAAACACCGCAAATGCATCTGGGCCCAGCTTACAGCCTTAACCCACACCCACATTTGTACTGCTTGTCCGCGGTAACAAAAGAATACAGCCCAAAACAAAATCTACGAAAAATATTTATCAAAAATCAAATCAATTGTATTTACATGAAAAAGTTGACAATTTTAATATGCTTATTCCATACGTAGCCATGAAAACCTTTTTTAGTTTTATAGAAATCTTTGTTGTCTTCAGCCAACCGATTCTAATATCCTCACTCTTCCTTTCCGCTAGGGAGCGTCTCCTATAAAATAATCTCCTGAAAATATGACTTTAATCCAAGGGAAAAAGTGAAAACTTTACGAATCGGAAGTAATCTACGGAAGCTGAATCATAAAATTTTTCGAGATTTCTATCCTTTCCAGGACATCAAGTTGAAATTTCCAATTCAGTGGCAGTTAAGTTTTAAACATGATTCGTGATTCGATCCCGTTGATATAGCCGAAAGGGATCAGAACAAAATTCAACTCTCGGTTGTCACTCTGCATGAACATCTTAAACAAGAAAAGGACGCACACACAATCTCTTGTTATTAGATAACTCTTAATTGGGAACATTTTGCTTTTCGTTCTCATCCTTTCTAAATCCTGAGACCATTTTCTGTTGTTTTAACCGAAAACCTTTCACTCCCACTTAACATCACGGACACGGAGCATCTTTTCGGGATGATGATTTCCCGGTATACCTTTTCTTGACTTTATTTATAAGTGGTCTTTACTCTGATAGATACGTAGCAGAGATACCAGAAATGGTACTGCTACTGGTGCGTTCAAGAAAACTTAAAGCGCAGAGAGGGATGGTATGGCGTATAGAAACACAAAATCTTATTTCATGGTTGATTTAGGGAGAAACACATTCCGGGAAGCTCTTCGACAACAGGAACACTGGAGCAAAGACGAAAACAAATATCGGAAAATGAGAAAAATTGATGTATATTCTGGAAAGAAATTGTCTGATGTGAAAAGAACGCCAGGGCAATATAAAAAAAGAACGTTGAATGGTAGAAATGGAAAACAATAGCATTTCCTTAGATTGACGGTCGGAATCCTGAAACGTCTGTCTACGGCATAAATAAAGAAAATCAGGAAACGGAAATTAAAACGGAAAGCTACCATCAGGAATTCTCTTTTGCATTTACGATTCCGTTTCGAAATGGCAAGGAACGAAGGAATACCTCTATATAGGTTCTGATATCCCACTGCGTTCTAGTAGGAATCTTGCCGTCTACCTACACACAAAAGCTACTGACTCCTGTTGCACTATTTTATATGCAAATAAGGTCTTCTGTATGTTGACCGGCGAAACATAACGAACATTGCACTGAATGTGCTTTTTCCGCTTTAAGGCCCCCCCTCGACCAGCGCACGTAATTAGACGTTGGGCCATATATCCAGTGAAATAATTAGCCTCACCGACACAAATAAACTTTCGTATGGCCACCCTGTAAACAACAATTTATCGCTCGAAGACCGTATGTACACACGGACACGGACTCCTTTGAAGGTTTTGATGAAGATTTATTGTTATCATACTGTTTCGCCGAAGGTATACAACACGCGGTCGTGCCTTATCGTGGCGATACGGTTATTTGTTTTGAGATAGGAAAGAAAATTTGCCGTGATGTAGGTCTTTGGTTTGTTTGGGAGTTTTAACATCCGTTAGACATGCACCGGAATAATATAGGTTAAGGGAGCCCAAGCCGAAGACCTCGGGCGTAAATCCTAAACAATTCAGATATTTGGGGAAGAGCGCAACACAAATCGTTAAAGTCGGAAGAATGTTGTTGGGATTAGTATTATGGAATTCTATTTGAGATTGTATTTGTCATCTTCCCTTTTGGACTTTCCAAGTTCGACTATGAGTTCTTTACGGCAATATTAAGGTAGATTCCGCCTTCGAATCGACCATAGACTGCATAGATGTGGGTAGAACTACGCTGCTCCTTGTTGACGATGTAATGTTTGAAGAGTATACTGGGCGGCTAGGCCGCATATTCCTTCGTAACTTGCAATTTGTAGCATTCGCGAGGCAAGTCAATTTATTGGTCAGATTTTGACCTAATTCCACTCCGTCTGAACGGAAGATATAATCAATAATGTTGCTTATTTGTATGTTGCTGGTAGGGTATAGGTACGATTGGTTTTATCTCGTGCATCCTTATACGCCAGTAAAACTTAAAAAAATGGCCTAACCTCGGAATAAATGGAATACTACCGTTCTTTCACTTATCTGTTTTAGAGTATTACTGGCTACATAAATCCAGATTTGCAACGCTGGGGACCCTGTGCTAATTTTTTGGCGAGCGAAAAAGAGTAATTTTTTGCTCTTTATTTACATTTTCAACAATATTTTTTTAAATAATTGTCGTGGATAAAAACTATGTTTGGCATTTTGAAAGTAGACAGAATTTCCAATCCAATGATATCCTAACCAATTTTATAGGTCAAATATTGACGGAATTACAAGTTTTTAAAAATAGGGTATTTTTTACCAAAAAATGCGAATTTCAAGTAAATGTCGTTTCGGCAAACAACATAAGCTTATAATTCGCCTTTTATTGTGGAAAATACCCTATTTTTGAAAACCTGTATCTCCGTCAGTATTTGACTTGCAAAAGTGGTTAGGATATCGTTGGATTGGAAATTTTGTCTAATTTCTAATGGCTCTTTTTCGCTCGCCAAAAATTTAGCACAGGGTCCCCAGGGTTGCAAATTTGGATTTACATAGCCAGTAATACTCTAAAACGGATAAGCGAAAGAACGGTAGTATTCCATTTATTCCAAGGTTAATGCAGGCCCGGATTTAGCCTGTATGGCGCCCCTGGGCAGTAGCCAAATAGCCACCCTCCGCCACTGGTTAAATTTGAAAGTAGTAATAGTCATATAAACATGTAGGCAAAACGTTAGCTGTGGCGTGGTATGTGAAAAAAGCATTTCATATTTTTACGCGAGTGACCGATGTAATTTTGCTTGCCTGACAATATGGTGCTTCCGAGGAATGGGGTCAGGTGAAGGACCATGGGGATCGGACCCTTCCCGAAATTGTTTAAAAAGGCATTGAAATTCCAATGATGACAACTATAAAACTGAAATGATGCACATCCATTACATCGACTGTATATTTTCCTCATTTTCTTTTTTGATCGTTTTAGAAGTCATAATCGAATAACCTAACCTCAAAAACTGATTTTTTTTATTAGCGTCAGCAGTAGAGTTTTCCGTTTTTTGTTTCTGAATGCAAATTACATTTCGAAAATTTAAGCGTACAAATTGTGAAATTTTTTTTTAAACCTTTTCATATGACAGAAACATGTTACTGAAAATGTTATAGCTATTACATTATTTCCAATATCCCGAGTTGGACACCTCCTGAAACCTCTGGCTACATCACAATTGCGTTTGCGTTTGCGCTAAATTTCGCTAGCCCCAATCTTTATTCATATCGTACGAAAAGATACTGTCGGAGGAGAGACATAATGGCAAATTTTAAATTTGTTCGAAATTGGGCAGCTCCGTATCCCTGGTTATTGCACCCAAAAGCTCCTCAACGCTTCTTATTAAAATGTACACTGAAGTATGAAGTACATATATGTATGTACATTATGTCCCTTGTTTAAGTTGAAGCCAATGTTTGCGAAAATACTTTCTACTTCTAGGCTCAGCGAACTACGCTCCACCAGTATGCGACTCGGAATGAATGCTAAAAGAATTTTGCAAATCCCAATTTTTAAGTTGGACATTCACATTTCATTTTCAGTTGAGTGTGCGATTGGGCGCCCTGTAATACACCCAACTTGAATAAATCTTAAAGATGAAATTAAAGCTTTTGTCTTATTATGTCAACTGCTCTTCGAGTTTCCAAAATGCATCTTTCACAAAATTTTAAACCGAGTGATATTTTCAAAAATTGCCGCCCCTCAAAATGTGCCGCCCCGGGCAGTTGCCCAGGTTGCCCATATGGGAAATCCGGCCCTGGGTTAATGTCGATTTTTACTGACCTATTACCAGATTTTTGAATTTTAAATTTCGATTCAATTTATTCTCATTAAAACTTCATAGTGTTGCAAAAAACGTATTCCCAAATTTCCATGAATGTAGAATGTTTTTGATGATGTTTATCCTTCTCCTTATCAAAACAGATTGAATACTGTTATATTTCTCGTCTTTTCTAGACGTTCTAGTGGGTTCGACCGATTTTCGCGTACACAATAATGAATAGCACTCGCGTTACTGTAACACTATTTTACGTAAGTCTGGAATTAAGACTGTAACACTATTTATTACAACCAGACGGATATTCACGGTTTATAATTTTACTAATTACTTCACTAGTTATTAACTCGACATTATTCACTGCTAAGACTAGACTGACTGACTCGTCGACACTGGTCGACGCCCTTATATACTCGTTTCCACTGTTCCGGAAACTCGGTGGCGCACTTTCCTGAAACGTTTGCTATTTCTCGCTAGCGACACTAGTGCCATTTGGTGCCAAGTACGGAAATACAGTTTGGGTTGACGTATAGTCTAGACACATCACAATACTATTCTACTTCATCTGATTTCTAAATCTAGACTCTAGAGGTGCGGTTCTTAACCGGGTTTTCCGCGAACTAGTAGTGATCCCTGAAGCTATTTGAAGTAGACCACGGTTTTCACTATTTAGCGAAGAAATTAACTTAATTAAAGAAAAAAACTTTGGCTAAAGTCTAAAATAAATTTTGGCCAACTATATTTTTGACAATACCAACCAAATCATTTACAGGGTGTCCCGTTCATGGTGGAGGATATTTTAATGGTAGGTAGGTGGTGTGGATCATTTGGCGAAAATTAATGTTCAAAAAGTTTGAGCAACTTCGTAACGGGCGAGATGTCGTTTTATTGGAAATTTGATGTAGTTTCAGAAAGGGAAGTCATATCTTGGATGTTTGGTGGAGTGGCAAATTTTGATTTAGTTCGGCAAGTCAGGCTTTTTTTTTACAAAAAATGCTATTACATTGTAACGGTTAAAAATAAAGGGGTCCCGTTGCACATTATTTTCCTCAAATGAGCCACACTAGCTACCATTGAAATATCCTCCAACATGAATGGGACACACTGTTTAAACTACTTTATTCGCAAACTAACATCTGACAACGTGACAATCTCCTCGCAATTACTGGCCAAAACAGAATAGGCACCGATATCAAAAGGCGGAAGTGAAAGTGGATAGCACACACACACATGAAAAGAGCCAAAAAACATTGGAAAACAGGGTCTCCGGCACTTTCTATTATATCTATTGAAATTCGCAGGGAACCGATGCAAGCCGTCACAGCGCCCGCTCTAGGGGGGGGGGCGAGCCGGGCGGTCGCCCGGGGCGCCAAATTTTAGGGGCGGCTTTTTGGCTAGAACTCGAAGAAAAAAATAAAAGCCAGAAGGAAAAATTCAATATCAATTTCCATTAAGTGGAAACGAAACCTTCAGATGAAATAAATAGTTGAAAGTTGTGTTTTGAAGAAGCAAAGTCCTTAAGAGCCAACAATTGATAGAAGGTGCTGCATTTAGAATCCTAAAATGCTTGCCTAGTAAGAGTTGCGTAATTGTACGTTTGTGATGCTAGCCCCCGCCCTACTTCTGAAGCTATGCGCTATTCAAGTTCTACTTTAAAACTGCTAATTTCGTCCTCCAATTAAACATTTAGTACCCCTGCTTTTGACCACCATTAAGGATTATATTTGATCTTTCTATGCATGATCTCTTAGTCTTACCAAAGGGGAGATCCATCTAATTTTTAAATAGAGGACGGAAGTACCTATAAAACGTAATCTTATTATTGAGTTTATATGCGGAACGCCGCACTTCAATTTCCGGAAGTAAGGTCTAAAACTTTATTTTAGTCTATTAAATCGGAGGAGAGCACGTCCCCTAAAAAAATATTAATCCTCCGGAGAAATTTACATTAAATCAGAAATAATGATTCGTATAAACACTAAACACATAAAAGCGATTAAAACAAAGTCTCCTGAGAGAAATTTCATACCCCTGCAGGAGTTTTGGAAACTTATATAAACCTTTGACGGCAATTTGACTTCAATTCACCCGATCTTCTCGTGGATGGATCGCCACAGTTGGTTGCCATTGCATTGATTCATCTAGCATTTAAAGGTCAAATTTCGAACAAAATTGTTTGGGTTTCAGCAAGATGAGGGATGGAATCACAGTACACATTACCAGAGCCGCAGTAGCAGTACTTCCTTTTTATCCGACATGCTAAATCAGGACTTAGCTTGATTCCCCCGATTTAGCTAGCTCTGACATTCTTCTTTATAAAAATTCTTAGGGCGTAGGCTGGATTTCCTAAAGACATAAACATTTTGTCAACATCATGCCCCTAGCCCGGAATTTTTTTAGTGGGTCGGAGGGTATGTCATTCCCAATAAACTGTATGACAACAAAAATATTTTTAGAAAAAGGGTTAATCATTTGAGAAAGATAAATCGAGGGAACCCTTTTCCTTTTTACGATAAATGGCGTTTGAATACATCACATGACCTTTGTCACAAAACTATCCCTTTCAGATGAAATGTTTTTAAATCGATTAACTTCCCAAAGGAAACTTAGTGTGAGGCCTTTATTCTAACATTAAAACATGGCGGACAGCAAAAACTATATAAAGTATACATTTAAGCCCAGAAGTCATAGAGTGATGAAACAGGGACAATATAGGCTTTTTGGCGGCGAAATATTTTCTTGAATGAGGTTGGTTGGCTAACATGATCGGAAACATAGGTGGTTAGGATGCTCACAAAGAGAACTTAGGATGTCACTTGGGGCATAATTTAAGTTTCGAAAGGCTAGGTCACGCAAACGCGGATAGGATATGGATATGATGATGTTCATGACACCTACATGTGGGTGTTCAAGTATCGGATATTAAATGCCTAAAACTGCAGTCTCAATAGAATTGTGCGGATGATATACATTTAGAATCCTTGTCTCGGAATAACCGAGACCACCAGACTGAAATCTTTCTTAAAATTGCGATTGAGACGAGGCGCCAACTGACACCATACCAACACGCAGATTTGTAGCACTGCAATTTTCATACGTAGAGCATCGATTTTTTATGAGGTAATACAGCAGTAAGACAAAAATGTACCCTTGATCAACCGCCAGACAGGGAGAGGGAGGGTCAAGCGCCACTCCCCGCCCTGCCTCCCCAACCTCCTGGGCTACACCTATGATTTTCAAGATGTCGCATTTATGAAAATAAACCCCGGACTTTCCACACTGAAGAAGTCCGGCTAACTGAAATTGATCGGCTGCGTAGTCTGCAAGGATGTTATGGGAAACTACTCATCTACTTCAACGACGTACATATTACCTACTATCAATCTGCCTGGTATATCACCAGGGGCGGCAATATATCCTCTTGCCCGGGGCGGCGTAAGTCCTAGAGCGGGCGCTGCCGTCAGATGTGACGACCCAGTAATACATGGAGAAGGTCTGCTAAGGCAGGGGGAAAATCGATACGCAAATCGTGGGACTAGCTAAAGGTTATGGCTGCTAACAGGGAGAGGTGGAAAAGAAGCGTTGTCAATGCCATATGCCCTACTACACTGCCATCTCGATAGACAAGGCCAGATTATCAGCTGATCTGTCAGTCGTCATGCAACACAAGTACTGCCATGGTAAGTGATGGTCCGCGCTCAGTACTGCCAAAGTACCGCTCAGTACAATCCACAAATTGTCCACAATCCAAATATCCAGCGGCTGTCAGCCTGTCATTTCGTGTCACTTGCTATTATATACACATGTCATTGCATTGATTTTTAGTGCTGTTGATGTATACTATTTTACCACTTGCACATCAAAACACACTGAAGCAAACCATAACCTTTGTTTCGTAATAAACGCTCGGCACATTTAAACTTTTGGGGTTAGAACCACTGGAGTTTGTGAGCTTTAGAAATGTCAACTGTCACTCGTCACGAACGCACTTGTCCACTCGTGGACGAACAAATTTCTGCAGTTTGGCCTGTATATCTAGATGGCAGTGCCTACTATCATGGTATACAGGTATGGTCATAGGCTCTTTCTATCTTTCCTATGTCGTCATCAATCGAAAGAGAACGTATACTACTTGAATGAGAACGATTACTATGATTTCTATATTTGTATGAAAAATCAACACCAAATCGTTTGCAATGACAGCTCACTAAATACGTTGCTTTTATATACAGTAAACCTTTTCTAAACAGACACCTTTAATAATAAAGTTTCTTATTGAGTATGTTATTTACAATATGACAAGGAAAAAAGCTTTCCTATAATTGCTTCCCTTCTTAATTCATAATAAAAAAAGCAAGAAAGCTTGACATTGTTTTTTGAATTTTTTTCTGGCACATACGATTTTTATAATACATATAAAATCATACGCAACCCTGCGCACTGTATAAATCTGCTTTAGCATGCGCCCTCTACAAAAAACCCAATACACCAACCCACCTGTTTCATTTAAAAAAAATCCACAGCGAGATTGTTCACAATCGCTAGCCACGGCGAAACAGAAAGCGAAATAATGCCTGTATGAAAGATGGGAGCTTGTAGAGCAAATTTACTCGAGGATTGGGTGGAGGCGGAAAGTTAGTGCGAGAATTAATTCGCCGTTGGAGGTGGATTTTAAATTGCTTATTGTAAAAATTTCCGACTGATGTGTACAGTTCGTAGCAAAACTAAGTTATCTGATACCAATTTTTCGATTTCGGTTGGAGACAATTTGTATAGCGAAGCTATGTCGATTTTTTAGGGTTTTTTAGAAAGTATTTTTTCAAAAAACCCTTATGAAATCGATTTTGTCCGTCCGTCAAAATGCATGCCTGCAGCTTGTTTTTAAATTGAGTCAGGCAGATGAAATTTGGTGAGCTGCCTAGTCTAAGCTCCATTATGCTCCCCACCAAAAATTATTACCTTTCGATCTAAACTAAGGGTACCCCCCATACAAAGTGAACTAAAATTCCAACTAATTTCACATTTCTTCACTTCTAAATTCTATCTAAAATGGAAAAATAAAATGTATCTCTTAGAAAGTCATTATAACAGTTATTTGTAGTCTTCTGAATGTGTATTCAAAAGTTTGTACCAGAGCGTCCCTTACAAGGACGAAAAATCGGGCTTGAATGTTGCTAGTACACGTTACTCGATATATTCGGAAATAGCCTTAGAACTGGTACTAATGACCTTCAAACCCAATTTGTTGATACTTGTAGCATACGCTTTGTTTCGAGCTTTTGCACATACATTCAGAAGACTACAATTAACTCCTATAATGACGTTCTAAGAGATACATTTTATTTTTCCATTTTAAAAGGAATTTAGAAGTGAAAAAATTTGAAATTTGTTAGAATTTTGGTTCACTTTGTATGGGGGTACCCTTAGTTTTGATCGGAGGGTTATAATTTTTGGTAAGGAGCATAATGGGGCTTAGGCTAGACACTCTACCAAATTTTATCTGCCTGGCTCAATTTGAAAAGAAGCTACAGGCATGCCTTTTTGAAAAATGTTAGGAGGAGTGAGGGGGTCGTCAATGGAGGGATCACTTCAATTTTTCGTAAAAATCAAATAAATTTTGTTGGTAATATAATGCAAAAGATCCTATGACCCCAGGTCTATTGTATCAAAAGTTACAGTGCAAAATGTAAAACTAAAAAAATGAAAATTCACTATAATACTTTTAGGTCTAGGGTATAATTTTCCGAAAAAATATCTAGAGTGTTATATATCATTGCAAAAGTAATTTTGTGTAGTTTTTTCGTTCTCAGGACATTTTACGGTAGCATTCATAAAATAAAATATTTTTATTTTATTCATAAAATAAATAACAGGCGCGACAATCCAGCATTGGACTAAGGCCGCAGGATGTGTTAGTGACATCCTATTCCCAAGATCTTATCTGCTTTTTGTTGAGGTAATGAGATCAGCATCACGCTCAGCAGTGTTATTTATCCCCATAAATGGGTACTCGTTTAACATCTGAGTGAGATGATAGTCCGTCACAAGCTCGTGAGTTCGAAAAACACCATGATTCACGGTGAGATTCGAAGTCATGACCCTGTGCACCGAAGGTGCGCGCACTAACCGCTAGACCAGCCAGACTACTACGGTAGCATTCATAGTTTTCCAGATATTTGCAAAAAACTGTATTTTCACCCCTTTGCCATGGCGCAAATTAGTGTAACTTTTTTCTGCGAGTATTGGGCACTGTATTTAAGAATTTGGCATCAAAAATTTCTTTTTTTTTATGTTTGGGTTTTGAGTTATCTGTACTAGACTAAAAGTAATGTGAATTTCAGTGCAAGCAACCTATGATTTTAAATCATCATTTAATTGCTAAAAAAAAATTAAATTGCCTGCGAAGAATAGGTAAAAAAATTGTTTTTTTTTTTAGAACCCGAATGTATTTTCGCATAAGACAATTAAATACTGCAATGATTGATGACAAATTTTCAAGGAAAAAAAACTGAAAAATACACAAAACTGTATTATGAAATATACATACAATAAGCGACTTTTTTTCGCATCTCGGGTAAATCTGACTCGAAAAAAACGATCGCGAGTAACATCCCGGTTAAGACCAAACAGCTGCCATTTAACAGTTTTTGCGCATCTTTGACTCACCTTTGTCGGCTTATTTTTTTAGATGTGGTGGATTTTATCACAAAATATGTTTATTTCTTTGCAAAATCTTTTCTCGTGATGAGAAAAACTCTCACATTTGGGTTGAAAAAACAAATTCCCTCAAATTTCCCCTATGCGTCCGCCATCTACATTTGAGCTCTATCCCGTGTAGGGTAGTTGCACGCGTGAACTTTACCTGGGTAAGTGTAATTTTTATACCCTTCGCTCATAGAGTGAAAGGGTATATTGTTTTTGTTACGCCGATATTATGTAACACCTCAAAGGAACCAACGGAGGTATGGCAAAGTATATATATAAATGATCAGGGTCGGTCCCTGAATCGAATAAGCCATGTCTGTCTGTCTGTCTGTCCGTGTGTCTGTCTGTTAGCACGATAACTCCCGAAATAATGAAGCTAGCGGTTTGAAATTTTGGTCAAATGTTTGTTTTGCTAAAATCTTGGACGGTATTGAAAATGGGCCAAATCGGACCACGGGTTCCCCTACCTCCCATACAAACTACCCCTCCTTGATATTTTAATTCGGCCATAACTTTCGGTAGAATATCGCTATCGACTTGAAATTTTGATCAATGTCTCATTCTGACATATACTTTGAGTTGATGGAAAGTGGATTAGGTCCGACTACCCCTACCCCTACTTCCCCTACAAAGTTATATTCAGTCATATCTTTTGATAGAATGTCACGAAAAACTTCAAATTAATATCAAATGGTAGCCGTTGGATGTCTTGACAAGGTAATAAAGATGTGTCAGGTCCGACCCATCTACCCCTCCTTCCCCAACAAAAAATATGAAATTGAATATTTTGGGTTTTGCGTGCCTTGCATGACTTGGGGAGTCGATTGGAGCATGTCCGTCTGTCTGTCTGTCTGTCTGTTGCGACGCGTTTTACTCGGCGGGTATTGAAGCTAGCAAGCTGAAATTTTGCACACGTGCTTCTTATTGTTGCAGGCTGTTTGTTTGTTTGATTCACCCAAATTGGATCACTGGGTCATGGGGCTGCCATACAAACCTAGCTCCCCAATTTGAGCTCTTCTAACAAAAACTTTTTTATTTGTGTACCAATTTCAACCAAATTCCACAAAAAAGTGTTTCTATACATAACACATAATATATGCAAGAATTGATCAAATCGGACCATGGGGTCATGAAGCTGCCATGCAAACCAAACCCCCCATATTGGTTCTTCTAAGAAACATTTTTTTTACACTAATTTCACAAAACCTTGAATTAATGTGTCTTTATCAAAGCAACTAAAAAGTTCAAAACGAATGGAATCGTACTGTGGGGTCATGCTCCGGCAACCCCAATAAAATTTTCCGAGTAAATATTTTTATTTGCCCACTTATTTCAACCAAGCCCAAAACTTTTGTCAAGACGGAAGAAAAAGAATGAGGAGGGGGATTAAATACAAGTCATAGGTACGCCCGAAAAAACTTTTAGCCCAAGCGAAGGGTATCCAAATTTCGGCCGCGCCCGAAATTAGCCTCGGCCCCGGGGGTTGGCGAGCGAAGCGAGCAGGGGGCGAAGCCCCCTAGTTTTTATATGAATTTCTACCCAAACCTGCACGGGATAAACACAATAAAATGTGCCTAATATAGTGGAGTAATTGATTGGCTGTAAAAATTGTCGCTAGTGATTACATCACGACCGATTTTCAAACCCTTTTTTCAATAAGTAAACCCAATTATTATTTGTTAATTTTGGTGAATACGATCTTAGTACTGTGACTGGCTACCGATTGAGAAGCAATAAGTTGGAATAATCCAAACAAGACTCCGAAATCACTGCGCACGGGAGTCTATAGAACAGGTAATGTCAAAACGTACATTGTCTGCCATTTCGCCCGAAAATTTCTCTAAAAGCAAGAAAAACGACGGTAAAATGACACCAGAAGACATGCAGGAATTAGTTCACCTTTTCTCTAGCACTCTCGATGATACATTGCAAGACGTTGTCCGAAATTCTGGTTTGCAGGAATTCTTTGCGAAAATTACGCAATTGGAGAAAATTACCGCGCAACTCATCAACGAAATAATGGAAATGAAACTAGCACAACACAAGCAGGCCTCGGAAATAGCTTGACTACAAAAGAATGCCACGGCAAAAAATCTCATCGTCAAACTTTCGGCGGAACCACTAGAAAACCCCACTGCCACGATTCAAGAAATTTGTACAAAAACACTCCATTGTTGCGAAAGCTTATCACCTGACCAAGTCCAAAGACTGCACGGTATTGTGGGACGGCGAACTAATTTCCGTGTAAAAGTAGGTACTAACATCGTCAGTTCACGTGAAATCCATGCAAATACTGTCAAAATTTTGGTGATCGTGAAATCGAATTCGCTTGGTTGTACTTACTTCACATGAAAGTCTCCACACCGGTTTTTGACATTTCGCCAGCGAAAATAATGCAGTTGCACTTTATTTCACAATGAAAAGATGTCATCGACAATCAATCAGAACGTGAGTGAACATTTATCTCACATTGAGTGAATAAAAAGCAAGTCTCCACGGCATTGTTTTCACGGGAGACATATATGCAAGTTTTTTGCTCGGTGAACTCAGTACATACCTTAAAGGTATGCGATTTCACGATCATCAAAATTTTGACAGTATTTGCATGGATTTCACATGAACTGACGATGTTAGTACCTACTTTAAAGATTTACCTTACGTAGCGCGACAAAAACGAAACTGTCTTTTACGAGTTAGAAAACAACTTGTCCCCTAACAGTCAAATGCGAATGTGTATGTCAACGATGAATTAATGCATCTTAATGGAAACAGTTCACTTGGGATCTCAGCGATCTTATTTATTAAAGAATGGAGACAAAGATGGACAAGCGGAATTAAATGAGATGATGGGAGTCGAACTAAAGGTACGTTGTCCTCGACGCGGCCGCACGACAGCGACTCGCTCATTCCTTATAAAAACTCGTTTCTCTCTCATTTAAAAAACGAGTTTTATTTGGAATGAGCGAGTCGTTGTCGTGCAGTCGTGTCGAGGAAAATGTACCTTAAAATTCTCAAGTAACATCGCTCACTCAGAAGCAACAACAAAAACAGAAAATAATTTAGAACGTACTGCATAGGAAGGTGCCGCCGTCTGCCACTTGTGCCAAACAACTGAATTACCTATTTTGGCCTGGAGGTCACAGCCTCCACCAACCTTGCTTTGGAGTATGTAATTCGAGCCATGAATATGGACAGCAGCGGAACGCTACTCATCAAGTTGACTCAATTAGTTAGTAGCGTACGCCGACGACATCAACATCATGTCTGGAAGATTGGGTGATGCAGAAAGCCTTCTGCATAACCTAAATAACGCCGCAAAAGAAGTTGGACTACATATCAATGAAAGCAAAACAAAGGCCATGATGCAATCGAAAACAAGGACGCCCGTAAATTCAAGCATCACAGTGGGGGACCTCAATATCGAGTATGTAGCCAACTTCAATTATCTGGGTTGTAATTTATCTGAGGACGGCAACGAAACCGACGAAATTAAGCGACGGATACAACTAGCCAATAAGACCTTTTTCTCCGTCCCCCCTATAATTAATTCGAAACTTGCGCACAGGAACACGAAGCTCCGCGTGTACGAAACGATCATCCGACCCGTGCTATGTTATGGCTGCGAAACATGGACCCTCACCCAAGCCTCCGAAATTTTGCTAGCCCGATTCGAACGAAAGATCGTTCGGCGATTTTTCGGGGCCGTTCACCAACGAGATCAATGGCGTATCCGGTACAACCCTGAGTTGTATCAATTGTACGATGAGCTGGAAGTATCGAAAATCATGAAGCGTCAACGTTAGCAATGAGGGGGGATGTACAATGTACTGTAGATATGTATATAGTTCTCTATTGTAAATATGTAGTTCTCATTAGAATGTAAGTATCCTTTCTTTGTATATGTAGAATAAGAGATCACTCTCAATAAAGTCTTAGAAGTGTAAAGACGTTGTTTCGAGTCATACTATAATCATTACATGGCGCAGCCGAGAAAACTTTAACCATGTGGTTTCTAAGATTTAAAGTAATTTTGAAAGATTTGCTACCATGAAAAAGTGAAAGTGATGGGACCTGTGAAAAATCCCAAAATTGAGAAAACTCCCAAAATTGAGAAAAATCCCTATAAATTTATTAAAAATATCAGAGGAAGGCCTCCTAAAACGCGAATAATTGAAGTGCACGTGGAGAAAATGGACTTTTTACGGAAGATTGACCAGTTGGATTTGGAAGGAAACGTTGCCGACAATTGGAAAAGTTTTTCCGAGAATTTTGAAGTGTTTGAAATTGCAGCCGAATTAAGTGAAAAGCCCAAAGCAGTTCAAGTGGCAATTTTTCTCAATGCGGCCGGCAAAGCAGCGATCGAGTTGTTCAAGACGTTTGATCTATCCGAGGAGAGCAAAAAAGATCTTGTCGCCGTTAAAAATGCATTTAAGGAGCATTGTATTCCGAAGAAAAATGAGGTATTTGATTCATTTCTATTTCACACGCGACATCAAAAGCCAGGCGAACCGTTTGAATCATATTTGGTTGATCTCAAGAAGCTAGTGAAATCCTGCAATTTTCATGATGAGCAAAGAATGTTACGGGACCGCATCGTACTGGGCATAGAAAACAAGAATCTACAGAAGGAATTGCTGAGGACCGAAGCATTGACTGCTGAGAAGGCTGTTCAAATTTGTAAGCAATTTGAAGCAGCTAGGAAACAGTTTAACCCTTAAATGCATAGCGTACCATATATGGTACATGGCTAGATTCCTGTAAAAGTCCAGCTATTATTAAATTTTTAATTTTTTTGTCACTTTTTCCCAAAGTATACAAAACAAGGATTCACATAAATTAAATTTTGGCTTCCCGAAGCTTTCCTTGAATTGTCTGTGCGTCGTCCAAGTGGACGAACGTTATTTTTTGTGAAATTTTCAAAGCTATTCTTTAGAGCTAAAAAAAATTTCGAAATTTACCCTTATTTGGAAAAAGAAAAATACTGGCGAGTAAATTGGAATGTGTTCTTTAGATTCTTTTGATATTTTGACCAAAAAAAGTCACTAAAGGTATTGTTTGCACCAATTTTGCAACGTACCATATATGGTACACCATGCATTGGGGCATATTCAGAAATATCTATGCATACATTCCGATCGTTCTTAGTTGATGAAATTATGCTCCTTTATTCTTAGGTAGAGTAGGATATGTTCATAAAATTTTAATTATCAGCTATTTCATCATGATGGTGCGTTTTATTGGTCCCAGAACAGGTCCAAATAACCTAAATTTTCATACAAATTATGTCACCGATCCATTTTTCCAGGACATTTGCTGCCACCTTTTATGAAAGCTAGGTTAATCAGTCCTATTCAGGATCCAAGGAAACGGAGCTGTCATAGTTGATTTAGAAGGATCGTTTTTGTCATTTTGTTTTCCATAGCACACCGGTCAGGGCTTAGCGTTTCTGTAGCTGCTTCTTATAATTCCAGTCTTTTTAGCTGGCAAGCATACTGAAAAAATTGTTCACATCTTTTGTTTTGTCCTTAGGAGACGCCACTGAAAAACCGAGCTTCCGTAACATCTTATTAAGATACTTGGACTTTCACAAGGACTCAAGCAGCTGCGCCTTGATATCCAATTTCTTAAGCCATTTGATTATGACAAGTATTGTCTTGTCAGTTCACGGTCAGGATCCTCGGAAAATGTGCTTCTAGGATCAACCATTTCATATGGAAGAGTATGTGGAGTAGCACATCCGATAAACGAAAAAAAAAGGATGTAATTCTTTTGGACATGCCCTGGAACCTGCACAAATCAGGCAGGCAGGCAGCAGTTCATTTCCATATTAGCAAAGTCAATCCAATCCATATACTTTTCAAGAAAGGAGTCCCATGAGCTATGATAAGTCAAAAAATCCTCGAGATATACGTTTAACAGTGGAACATGTTTATAACGAACTATTATATAAAAGATTTATTTTATAACGAGACCGAGTGCTAATCGTGCTAATAGCATGATGAGTGCATACTTTATACCCATGTACAAGGCTAGACGGCACGCAAAGCCCTAAAAAATCAATTCCGTGTTTTTGTAGGGGAGGAAGGGGTATATGAGTCGGATCTGGCGCAATTTTAGTATTTTATAAGGACATCCAACAGCTACCACTTGACACACATTTGAAGTGTTTCGCGACATTGTATCAAACGACATGGCTAAATTTAGGTCTGCAGGGGATGTGGGGGTAGTAAGACGTACTCCACTTGGCATCAACTTCCAGGATATGTCGCAAATAGGCATCGATACAAATTTCAAAAAGGAATAGGAAACTAATAATGCACCTATGCGAGCTTGCTTTTAAAATACTGAATATTCGCGATTTTCTATAGAAATTGCCACCTTTCCTTTAATGAAAAGGAGTTCATTATATCGAGTTTCCACTATAATTTCGATCAAAACTCTCAATAATCATTATCCTTTCTTTTTTGCACTGTCCCTATTAAAGTAATAGGCAGATTAAATAAAATTTGAAAAATGTCTTTCATTTACAACATATCGCACATGTATTTCTAAAGTGACACAACTCAAAAATCGGTATTTTTGAGTTATGGGCATCCAATGACTCCATTCATGGCCCCCTATCATCCATCAAAAGTGTATCAAATTATATGCAAATGTGTCTGGCAAGAGGCCGCTTGTGTCGTTCTTGTTGTGCCAGCCCTGTTAAAAACAATTCGTTATAAACGGCACATTTCCAGTTGATTCTTGTCTGTCGTGCTGATCGACTGGTACGTGCGATTTTAAAAGAGACATATTTTGAGTTGTGTCGTTTTACGTGTTTTTATACAGAAAAGAGACTACAATTATTTGGAGTTGTGTCAGTAAAGCTGATTGAAGGTATAAAAAAACTTATGATTATTTCGATTTATGTCACTTTTGAAAAATGATTCTGGTCAATTTTGAGTTATGTCACTTTTGCTGGATTAGCTTCTTTTTCGGAAAAAATACCGTTATTTCACTAGATTTCATCGCTAGACTATTACATATTTCACACTAAGAGTCAATTTAAATGTAAATCTTTGTTGAGGAACTATTAGAACGGTTGGTAAGATAATATAGCAAGAAATAAGGGCTAAATGATACAGCCATTCTGCACGCAGTGCTTCTTGGTAGTTTAATTGAATCATTTTTCAACATGACAACCTTGAGCGCGTTCAGTAGACGAAAAATATTTTATATTTCACAACGAAAACAAATTCTATATAAAAAGAAACGACGCCTGAATGCCTCTTAAAACATTAAACTTCTGCAATAGTAATTTGTTTCGAATTTTTAGTGTATTGGCATCATGATTTCTTCGAGTCGTGCTATGAGAATTCTGAAAATGGCAGTCGGTGACGAAAATCCAAATAGTACATCTCCACCAAACCCATCGACATCTCGAACAACCGCACTGAAACCCGAGAAATACTACTACGTATCTCCTATCCATAGCGGCGAAAGCGATTTCGACGACTCGGAAGCGGACAAAAATTTTGCAAATACAAGTAGTTCAAGTTCGAGCAGTTTGTCAGAATCCAATAGAACAGAAGTCGTTTCTGACAAGGGTGACAAACTTAAAACATGGGAAAAGAAAAGAATATCTATGCTACGAAATTCCGGGAAAGCATACGTATCGTCATCAAAGTCCAAAAAGAATATCGGTGAAAGAAAAATGGGTCCACCTTGCGGCGAAAAATGTAGGCTTAATTGTGCTCTTAAAATTGATCAGTCATTTCGACAGGACATTTTTAGTAGTTACTGGGCTCTTGGCGACTTGCAAAAACAAAGAGAATTTATTGCCAGACACACATCGCAAATTAAACCCAAATATCGCTACTCTAGTACAGAAAATTTTCGTCAATTGAACACAGCATTCTATTTCGAGAAAGGCGGCACTCGTGTCAGAATATGTAAAGTATTCTTCAAATCGACCCTTGGAATCAACGATCGTCCAATTAGGACAGCCATCATGAAAAAAAATGACCAGGGATTCCTAGAAGGGGAGATGAGGGGAAAGCATGGAAGGCAACCGACTGTTGATCCCGAAATAAAAAATAGTGTTAGAAGGTTTATTGATGCTATTCCCAGGATTGAGTCACATTACCTAAGGGCTCAAACAACCCGCGAATTTATTGAAAGCGACAAGTGCCTGGCGGATCTTTATAGGGATTATAAAGAAGTAAGGCAAGATCAAAGTCTGCCATTTGCGAAATCTGCCATGTTCAATCAAATATTTCGAGGCGAATACAACATTTCATTTTATGTTCCCAAGAAAGATCAATGTGATTTGTGCGAATCGTACAAAAATGGTGATGACGAGGCCAAAAAAAAAATGCAAACAGAATATGATTTTCACCAGAAGGAGAAGGAGTTATCCCGTAAGGAGAAGGAAAATGACAAAAAAAATTCGAACGGGGCACACATAGCTGTTTACGATTTACAGGCAGTTATGCCTGTACCCCGAGGCCAAGTATCCTCATTTTACTATAAAAGCAAAATAAATTGCTTCAATTTCACAGTAAGCGATCTTCATGCTCATAAGGTTGAATGTTATTTTTGGAATGAGATTGAAGGGAAACGCGGTGCTAACGAAATAGGAAGCTGTGTTTTGAAATATATTATGAAGGTCCTAGAAGAAAACAATAACATCGAACAAGACATAATTTTCTATTCGGACAACTGCTGTGGGCAGCAAAAAAACAAATATTTACTTTCTGCGTATTCATATGCAGTGTCAAATTTCCCAGGATTACGAAGCATTACGCATAAATATCTTATTCGTGGTCACACGCAAAACGAGGGAGATAATGCCCATAGTATAATAGAGAAGCAAGTAAAAAGACACCTGAAAGCCAGTCCAATCTATATACCACAGCAGTATGTAACCTTAATTACAGTCGCAAAAAAGAATGGCCCACCATACTGCGTCAGTGAATTGACCCATAAGGATTTTTATGACTTAAAGAACCTGCAAGAGCAATGGGGTAATAATTTCACACTTGACACTGATAGGATGCAAGTCAAATGGAATGACATTAAAATTCTACGAGTTGAAAAGGACCATCCACACACATTTTCTTACAAAACGTCATATGAAGATACCAATTACAGGCACGTCAACGTTCGAAATTCCAGGAAACGAAAAAATGCAGAAAATCTACCAGAAACAATGCAGTTAGTGCTGGCTTATACAGAAAGAATTCCGTTGGCGGAGAATAAAAGAAAAGATATTCAGGACCTCATTGATAAGAACATCATTCCTCAATCATATTACAACTCATTTTTCAAAAATGTTCTTAATTCTTGTCAGTAGCTTGCTGTCTATATTTTGTAACCATTCTTATATTAACTACAACATGCTAATAAACTCATAACTTGTTAATTAATTAATAATTTTTGTTTTTATGTTCCTTTTTTTATTCTCTTTTCCGGGGCTCATTTTTATTGATATTAAGAAAGAAAAGGATAAAAAAATTTGAGTTGTGACAGTTTTGAATGACGTTAAGCTTTTATTTTCATTCGATTACGAACGTGAAAAGTGTCTAAATACCAGCTTTTAGTCATCAAAAGTGTCACAACTCAAAATAATTCCTCGATTTGAAAGTTGAGGCATCAACAAAACTGTCATATCTAAAAAAGGACGAATTTTTCAAGGATCTGACGTCAAATATCAAAAAGTTCTAATAGACCTCCTTTCTGAAGCGTTCTTCAATTGATAAAAAACATTTACGGAATTGGAATCGTTTTGTTAAGTATACTAACCGGTTTTTTAGACTTATCTCGAAATGTTAATTTTTGAGTTACAACACTTTAGAAATACATGTGCGATATGGCCTGAATGCATGGCGTACCATATTTGGTACACAATGCAAATTCTACTATTTTCGCTTTTCTGGGAAAACGGGCTATTTCCTGGGAAAATAAAGGCTGATTCCGTGTTCAGCGACCGATTTTACATAAGGGGAGGTAAATTACGATACTGGGTTCAGACCCCATGCATTTAAGGGTTAATGAGAAGCGAGTTGATAGAAATACGATGACAATCGATGGGGTTAGCTGGAAGAATCGTCAACACAATGCGAGTAAGAATGAAAAGCAACATGGTATTGGTAAGAACCGGAGTATTGAAAAGAAAAATGCAAATGTAACTACTAATACTGAGGAAATTAAGTGTAAGTATTGTAATAGAAGTCATCCGAAGTCAAGAGAAAAATGTCCGGCATATGGGAGCAAGTGTCGTGTTTGCAATAAATTTAATCACTGGGCAATTGTTTGTAAAAATAAATCGAAAAATTCTGTGCATAATATTGAAAGTGTAAAAAAATGTTTAAGAGAATATGAAGATAGTGATTTTTATATAGATTCAGTTGATTTGCATCAAGAAAATTGTAAACCCTGGTATGAAATTTTGCAAATTCAGTCCATGAAGATAAAATTTGTAGTCTGGCTGGTCTAGCGGTTAGTGCGCGCACCTTCGGTGCACAGGCTCATGCAATGGCGCCGGAACAGGGGGGGGGGCAGCGGGGGCAACTGCCACCTCAATATTTTGACTAAGGGGGCAATTAGTACTACATATATTGCACTATATTAAAAATTAAGAAAAACTTATTTTTCTTTTTTTAAACATATACATATACATATACAGCATATTCAATTATTATTCTAGTGGATATTTTTTTCCATGATGTAATACCTGCTTCGCAGAAAGTTGCATACTTGACGTGCGTCTAGTGTATGTATTTGTATAGGTATACTACGAGTATGTACATTATCATTCCATTTTCATCTCTTGTTCGTCAACAATAGTACCAGCAATTAACGAAAAGGTCAAGGCGAGTGACCGTTGATCAACGAAAACGAGGAAGTTTTCATTCTCCGACGGTTAGGGTTACCACCTGGAACACGACCCTCGCCCGGCACCTGCAAGGAGAAAAGGGAGGGAAGGGGGTGTCTCCAAAAAATTCTTTGAGAATATTTTTGAGACGCGGTCGCTACGATAGCTTAGCCATATGAAATAAATTAATAAATCCTTTGAAGGAACTTTCTATAATGGCAGAGGAAAGTTTGATAGGATACGTACACACAATCGATTCAGAAACGAGTCTCAACTATGCCGGTTCTATAGAGCGATTATTAGCAGTGCTAATAGTCACGCATAGGAAGGGTAAGGGCAATCAACAACTCCTTTGCATGAGCGAGAGTTTGATTACTACTTCAAGAGCGCATCCGCATTATTTTGGACCGATTCGTAATATCAGAAGAGATTCAGTCCATGAGACAATCAAATAGAAATCGGTGGAGCCATGTCCGCCCATTCCATTCGCTGCGCCACTTCCATCTATTCCTTTATATCCCGGCTAGCAACAAGTATCAATTACAATTGATATCCTGATAATTAACCCAACACCTTCAGCAAAAATTACCAATAAAAAAGGGACTGCCTAATCTAATTTTCAATTTGAGCTGGCTGGAATTTATTCCCTAATTATAACTCCACGGTCATCTGGTCTTATGCCATGCCGGTCCCACATGGATCGGGGTTTGCCGAACCGCGTGGTACAAAAGTTTCAAAGTTGTTGACAACACATGCATGGAAGGAATAGAAGTGATGAGGGAATTTAACGAAAAAATAACGTCCGTTGAATTACCCTATTGCCTCTATCCCTCCCAGGTGTGTGTTGCCTACAATTGTGATCTTTTGTACACCACGGTTCGGCGAACCCAGGTGTGAGGCCGGCATTAGCCAGATTTTGATGATTTTTTTTTTGCTTAAACACCAATTACCCCCAAAGAAATGTCTGTGTTTTTTGATGAATTAAGTTTGCGGCGATGCGGAGTAACACGAGACATGTGGCGAGATTTTTTTTCGATTAAATATGGTAAGACCGCCATCCCTATGAATACACAATGTTTTTTTATTTGTAAACATTTAAGCCACCAGCTACCGCTAAATAGACTATAGGATCTCTTGAAAAGCAGACATTTAAAAAACTAAACCAAACTCGCGATCGTCATAAGGGTGAATATTTTTAATAAAAGCTTGGCTAAATATCCCAATACTTCTCCTGGAAGGTAATACGGCTAGTAACATTACTGCTGAGGGTTCCAGTATCAGCAGCATCATCAGGAAGGTCGTTCAGTGCTTTGCGACGTTTTAAAACATCTGACACATCTCCATGTTCACTGGGATCGAACAGGGAATTTTAATCTTTGAAAAATAACGAAAGAACTCGCTTCCCGAGGAAACCGGAAAACAACCTTTGGAAAAATCGTTTAACCTTTAATTTTATAAAACTATACAAAGTAGAAAATATGTTTATAATCTTCAACACTTCGGAATTACAATGGGATCAAAATAGGTAAGAAAAAGAAACTTAGAGGTTATTCTCATCTTGGAGACTATTCTAGTTGGTTTCTGATCGCTGTTGTTCTCTAATATGTTTCATAATCACTTCTTGGTGTTATTTCACAGGGTATTAAAGTGGTAGGTCCGGTATATGGTGACCGCCTAATAATACGAATTTGAGAAAAAAATCTTGCCCCCCCCCCCCCCCCAATAAAAAATTCGTTCCGGCGCCACTGGGCTCATGAGTTCGAATCTCACCGTGTTCCATGGTGTTTTTCGAACTCACGAGCTTGTGACGGACTATGATCTCACTCAGATGTTAAACGAGTACCCATTTATGGGGATAAATAACACTGCTGAGCGTGATGCTAATCTCATTACCTCAACAAAAAGCAGATAAGATCTTGGAAATAGGATGTCACTAACACATCCTGCGGCCTTAGTCCAATGCTGGATTGTCGCGCCTGTTATTTATTTTAAGATAAAATTTAAATTAGATACTGGTGCTGATATAAATATTGTTCCATTTAAATACATTTTAACAATGAAAAATATAAAAATTAACGATGATAACTCGAAATTAAAGGCATATAACGGATCGTGTATTAATACATTAGGTGTTGTTGATTTAGAGATAATACACAAGCATACAAAATTAAAAAATTTTTGTTGTTGATAATGAGCGTGCCGTTCCGATATTAGGTTTGAGAGCCTGCATAGATTTGCGATTGATTAAGAAAGTTGATTTAGTGGAAGTTAGTGATGAGCAGCAATTATTTTCGCAATATAAAGATGTTTTTGAAGGAACTGGCAGTTTTCTAAGATATCTCAAAATCCAGCTGAAAGACAATGCAATACCTGTTTCAAGACCAGCTCGACGTGTTCCGCAAACATTAAAAAAGCCTTTATATAATGAGTTAGAACGCCTTTGTAAAAATAACGTTATTGTGAAAGTTAATGAGTCTTCGGAATGGATATCAAACATAGTGATTGTAGAAAAGCCTAATGGGAAAATACGTGTTTGCCTAGACCCCCAAGATCTTAATAAAAACATTAAGGAAGAATTCTACGAAATACCCTCATTTGAAGATATTAAATCCAGGTTTTGCCATAAAAGTTTGTTTTCAGTGTTTGATTGTAAGGAGGGATTCTATCAAATTGAACTTAATGAAGACTCTAAGAAGCTTTGTACATTC
This sequence comes from Microchrysa polita, assembly GCA_949715475.1. Taxonomy (NCBI): domain Eukaryota; kingdom Metazoa; phylum Arthropoda; class Insecta; order Diptera; family Stratiomyidae; genus Microchrysa; species Microchrysa polita. The sequence continues at coordinate 74,789,924 of OX454418.1, read as the reverse complement.
AGCACTCCGTTTGGATTGTTTCGCTTTAAAAAATTACCTTTTGGATTGAAAATAGCTCCAGAGGTTTTTCAAAAAGCAAATGAAGAGAATTTCAAAAGGATTCCAAACGTGATCATTTATATAGATGATATATGTGTTGCAGCTTCAAATGAAGAAGAGCACGATAGATCTGTTAAAATGATAATGGAACGAGCTAGTTTGCTAAATATTAAACTGAACAAAGAAAAGTTGCAATATAGAAAAAGAGAAATTAATTTTCTAGGGCACACAATAAATTTAAAGGGGATATCTGTGAAAAAAATCGTATGAAGGCGATTGAAAATTTGAAAAATCCTACAACAAAAAAAAAGAATTACAAAAACTTTTAGGTTTCATAAATTACGTTCGAAGTTACATACCGAATTTAGCTGAAATATTAACACCGCTGAGGTCACTACTAAAAAATAATATTGTTTTTAAATGGGGACCTAATGAAAGTGAATGTATGGATTAGATAAAAAATGCAATTAAAAATTCGTCAATCTTAGCTCACTTTAATAAGAATGAACCTATTTCCCTACAAACCGATGCTTCCAAAAATGGCTTAGGGGCATGTCTGATGCAAGGAGGAAAGCCTGTGTGTTTCGCTTCGCGAAGTCTCACAGAAACAGAAATAAATTATCCTCAAATTGATAAGGAATTTTTAGCAGTATACTATGCATGCAGAAAATTCCATTACTACATTTATGGTAGAGAAATTGAGATCATAACTGACCATAAACCTTTGTTGGGTATCATGTCAAAAAAATATTTTAGCATTCCATCTGCAAGACTGCAGCGATTAAAATTAAAATTAGAAAAATATAAACTAAAATTCAGATACTTGCCAGGGAAGTTTATGTATGTCGCAGACCTGTTGTCTAGAAATTTTCCGATTGAAAAGTCTAATTGTGAAGAAATTGAAGGACTTAAAGACGTAGTTCACACTATCAGTGTAAGTGATAGTAGGAAGAAAATACTACAAACCGAAACTAGAAAAGATCAGATATTAAGTAAACTCTATGATGTCATTCATGAAGGATGGCCTGTTAATAAGAATTGTTTACCAGATAATTTGAGATTCTGTTGGAAACATAGAAATGATCTTTTCGTTGAGGATGATTTAATATTTTTGAATAATCGGATCTTCATACCTAGCATTCTTAGAAATGAAATATTAGAGAAACTTCACATACCGCATTTAGGAATTGAGAAGACAAAAAATAGGGCTAGATCATTAGTTTATTGGCCATCAATAAATAGTGACATTGAAGAAATGATTTCAAAGTGCACAGTCTGTGAAAAACATAAGCCTTCTGAATGTAGAGAACCCTTTATTAATCATCCAATTCCAGAATTTCCATTCAGAAAATTAGGAATGGACGTAATGGAAGTTTCTGCAAAATCTTACTTGGTGTTAGGTGACTATTTCTCCAAATACTTGGATATTATTCCATTAGGTAGTAAAACAGCAAATGCAATCATTGAAAAGCTAAAAGTTGTATTTTCTGTCCATGGGATACCTTTGGAAATTATTGCAGACAACATGCCATTTAATTCCTATGCATTTCAGGAGTTTGCAAAAACTTGGGATTTTAAAATATTGAATAGTAGCCCTCTCTATCCAAAATCTAATGGATTTGCAGAAAAAATGGTAGGGATTGCTAAAAAAATGGTTACTAAAGCACAAGAATCAAAAACAAATCTGTGGCTGGCTTTACTTGAGTATAGGAACGCACCAATAAAAAATTCAAAACTATCGCCAGTTGAAATTTTAATGGGTCGTCGTACACGATCGTTACTACCATGCAAAGACACGTTTATGAAAAATGAAAATGTTAACAAGGAATAATACCCAGTTTTACTAAAAAACAACAGTACTAATAAATTTTATCATGATCGACGCAGTAGAATTAAAATTGCATTTAAAAATGGGGATAAAGTATGGGTTAGACATTATAAAATTTGGATACCAGCAATAATTAAAAACAAAGATGAAAATCCAAGATCATATTTAATTGAATTTACTGACGGCAAAATTGTAAGAAGGAATTCAAACTTTATAAGAATTAGAAAGTAGATTAATAAGAATTTGAACTGAATATGAATTGTAGAATTGAATTACATAAAGGAAGTAAATAAATCAAAATGAAATATAAAATCAAACTGAAATCATTGATGTAGAAAATATATAATTTATCTCATAAATTACAAGGGGAGATGTACTGTAGATATGTATATAGTTCTCTATTGTAAATATGTAGTTCTCATTAGAATGTAAGTATCCTTTCTTTGTATATGTAGAATAAGAGATCACTCTCAATAAAGTCTTAGAAGTGTAAAGACGTTGTTTCGAGTCATACTATAATCATTACACGAATGGAATCGCGTGCCAAAGAAAGTGATGAACGCACAACGAATTGACGGAGCAAGGTTGCGTGGACGACCGAGAGCTCGTTGGGAGAACTCCGTAGGTGAGGACGCGTACAAGCTACTAGGCTTCCGAAACTGGAGGATAAGGCCACGTAACCGCGACAGTTGGAGGTAAACGATTCAGGCGGCCAAACTCCGACGTCGGGCTATCGTGCCACATTGATGATGAAATAATACTATTTACCAGTAACTCTGTATGTAAAATATGCATTACACAGTTTATTTACAAAATGTTCAGTTTATATAATTTTCCTTTTCATGGTAGATACATACCATACCATATCAGGAATCCTTTTTACCCTGTATACGTATTTGCTGCTTTCCGTGTTTGCTTTTCCATAACCACCTCTTTTCCGATTTTATCAACGAACTTTACATAGTGTGCATGCATTCTACTATTAAAATTTTCACTGGCCCGAAGCGAATACGGAATAATTTTTGTATGTTGTATAAAGTTTCCGAACAAAAGGATAATCTGTAATAAAATACGAAGATAGCCCGAAGCAAGACAGAGGATTTGATTGTAACGTAAAACAAGCTTTTTGATTATGACGTTTCGTGAACAATATGAAATGGATGGTCTAGAGAGGCGAGTATCCTTTTTGCATCGAAGCAGATAAAACCAAATGCTACTCCTCGTATTCAGTATGCAATGTACATGTACAGCACACGTATTTGTATAGTTTTCTATGGAAAATGGAAAAAGAGATATTTATTTTGAAAAACATGTGGTTGTAAATTATTAATGAGAATGGAAGCGCAAAGGGTTTCAGGGCATGGGAAAATTTCGTTGTTGGTTATGTTCTTTGAATTTAAGTGAAAAGAATTATTACATATTTATGAAATGTGCTATTATTCGAAATTTGAAGTGCAACATTAATTAGTAGTTAAAGTAAACTATAATTTCTTTTTTACGGATGTCGATTGGGGTTGAAATAATGTTTAATATTTATAAAATGTTTGTACTCGTATTTGCAAAATATATTGTTGAAAGTATCCATTAATTCTGCATAACAAAATGAAAATACAGAATCTAGAATTTCAATTACCATAATGAAAATCATGATTTATGGAGTGCGATGGTTGAGCGATGGTTGAATGTGGAATTTCCTATAATTGTAGTAATTATACAGGGCAAAAAAAGTATTTAACCTTACAAGCTCCAGTAATACGTGCTATTTAATGTTTCAATAACATGAAATAAGCATGTACATGCTCGGTAAATAAATACTCGTATATTCAAAATTCCAAGCCTCAATAACGTATGAATTCAATTAGTCCAAATAACTGGTAAATTCCTTTGAAAAATTCAAATCAAACCATAGGAAGCCGGCCTTATGAAATTAACTCACAAAACATTTTCAACGGAAATCGACTCCATTCCCTCGCCTCCCGTAAAGTATCCTTCCAACTCTTCAGCTCTTGTCGAACTCTTTCAAACATTTTAGAACTGTTGAAAAATTTAACAATTAACTGTCTCAAACTTCTCATTAATGTAAAACGCTTCAGTCCAATAACGTGGGTGTGTAGGACGAGCTAAGCACTTACTCGTTCGCAAATACAGACACTAACTTATAGAGCTGACAAGGAACGGTTTGAGATAAGGACATCGACTTAAATTGATGTAAGCAACAAAAAGGGAAGAGCATGATGTATTTATCAAAATGATGATGCTTTCCGTCGATGTTGACGAGAGTAGAACAGAAGCGAATGATGTGTAGGGTACGGCCGTATGTATATATGTGGACATACTTTTACGTTGGCACTCATCTCTTGTTGATGAAGAGCTAAAAAATCAAAGTACCAAATTCCATTAAACCTTTTTGTGCGGAGCTGCTTGTGCTTACTTTGCGAGTAAATAATAAATGAAGTCATTTTGCCCGTTCGTTGGAATGCAAACAGTATAGACTAGTATCGTTATGTGTGAGCTAATGTGATGCCAATAATAAATGAATTTAGTGCCTAGCCATTCATGTTTCAGGACTAGCAAGTTTTCGTTAAAGGCGTCCAGTCGAATTTGTGTCGGGCTGTTAAATTAATAAATACAGACTACAGTAAAACTTCGTTATAACGCTCTTCTGGGGTCTAAGCCAAAAAAGCGCTATAACCGAGAAAACGCTATAGCTGGGAAAGCCAAGAAATATACTTTATTGACGTATACACTTTTTTACCCCAGGAAAATTGGCATTTCACTTCGGAAAAATTAACGGAAAGCTGGATTTTTGCATGAGCCTTCCTTTCGAGGTCCTAAACAAGACCCTAAAAGTCCCTGTCTCTGTGAGTGCCGCTAGCGGTGCTACAGAGGGTCCAAGACCCTCGAAAACAGGTTTTTCTGAATAACTCGATAACGGTAGCATATACAGAAAAGTCGTTTATTGCAAATTTGAAGCTCTTGTGCTTTTTCAATAAACAATGGAAATACCGAATACGTTCGGGTACTCCTAACGGTGCCAGGAGGTCTAACGGTATTTTTAACAATGTTTCACAAAAATCTCTATAACGGTAACTCGTACTAAAAGCTTTTGTATGGAAAATTTGTAGTCTATGTAGTTTTGAAAAAAGCGGTCAAATTTCATATTAATGCGTGCAGCCTTAAGGGCGCTATGGGGGTTCGAACCTCAAAAAAATGTGTTTTTTGGGGTTTTTCGTGAATGGCGCTAAGACGGGGGAGTGTACTCTATGGTCTTCTCGGAGAAATTTGTAGCTTCTGTGGCTGTTAGTAATACCCCAAAAGTCCCCAAAGATGGGAGCCGCCCTAACGAAGTTATGAGGGTCCAAAGATTCAATTAAACTGTTTTTGGGGAATATCTCTATAACGGTAAAGTGTACCGAAAACTGTTATATGGCGAATTTGTAGCTTATAAAACGCTTAACTAAATATCCGAATTTCAGATCGATGCGTGCAATGATAAGGGCGCTCTGATTGTCAGAACCGTACAATAACGGTACTTCTCGGTTTTTCTTGAATATCTTCATAACGGGATCGCGTTCGGGAGGGAGGCCTGTACCAATTTGTTGCTTCTGTAACCTCAACTTAAAATGCCAAAACAACACATCTATGCGGGCACCCCCAACGAAGCTCTGAGGGGCAAAGAGATAACAGCTCATGTGGCTGTTAGTAACGGGTCAAAAGTCCCCAACGATGGAAGCCCTCCTAGGGAAGTTATGAGGGTCCAAACATCCAAAAATGCATTTTTTTTGGGTATATCTCTATAACGGTAATGTGCACCGAAAACTGTTATATGTTTGTAGCTTATACAACGCTTATTAAAATATTCGAATTTCAGATTGATGCCTGCAATACTAAGGGCGCTATGAGGGTCCGAAACGCACAATAACGGTATTTTTCGTTAGTTTCGTGAATTGCTTTATACCGGGAACGCATTCGGGATGGAAGCCTGTACTAATTTGTTGGTTCTGTAACTTCAAATTAATATGCCAAAACAACTCATTTACCCGTAAACCGCCAAGGAAGTTATGAGGGGTCAAAGTTAAACAAAAAGCCCCTTCTGGGAAAAATTTTAATAACGGTAACCTCTAGAGGGAAACCGTCTGAGGCAAATTTGTAGCTCGTGTGGCTGTTAGTATGAGTCAAAAGTCCCCAACGATGGGAGCCCCCCTAGCAAAGTTATGAGGGGCCAAACATCCAAATAAGCAGTTTTTTGGAAATATATCTATAACGGTAATGTGCACCGAAAACTGTTATATGGCGAATTAGAAGTTTTTACAACTCTTAAGTAAATGTTCAAATTTCAGATCAATACGTGCAGTACTAAGGGCGCTATGAGGCTCCAAACCTTACAATTTCGGTATTTTTGGTTATTTTCGTGAAAATCTCCTTAACGGTAACGTACGTATACCGGAGGCAGTCTGTAAAATTTTTTTTTTGTATGGTCCCAAATAAAATGCTCCAGCGATATGAATGCACCTGAGGCAACCATACGTGCACACATACACTACATACTACATACTACACATACCTTCCTCAAAAATTAGTTAGTTTAAACGTTGTAATGCACGTATGGTTGCCTCAGGCGCATTGAAGTCGGTGGAGCATTTTATTTGGAACCAAACAAACAACAAATTTTTACAGACTGCCTCTGTTATACGTTACCGTTACAGAGAATTTCAGGGAAATAACCAAAAATACCGGAATTGTATGGTTCGGACCCTCATAGCGTTCTTAGCATTGCGCGCATCAATCTGAAATTTGAACATTTTCTTAAGAGTTGTAAAAACTTCTAATTCGCCATATAACAGTTTTCGGTGCACATTACCGTTATATATATATTTCCAAAAAACTGCTTTTTTTGGATGTTTGGCCCCTCATAACGAGAAGCGGTTTTTTCTTTAACTTTGACCCCTCATAGCTTCGTTGGGGGTGTTGATGAGTTGTTTTGGCATTTTAGGTTGAGGTTACAGAAGCAACAAATTGTTATAGGCCTCGATCCCGAATGCGTTCCCGTTTTGAAGAAATTCACGAAAACCGAAAAATACCGTTATTGTACGGTTCAGACCAAAGCCACCTTAATTTAGAAAGCCGGGAAGCAGCAATACATGCACACAAAGCGAGCCTATGAATATGTCGTATATACGTTGCACGATGCACTAACACAAGCACAGCGCATGTAAAAAAAACCGTGTCTACTCTGATAAAAATCGCGAAAACACGTGGAAAATTCACTTTTATTCGGGATTTGTTTCTTTCACTGCATTATAGACACTTCAATTCACGACACATTGCACTTTTCGCGACGAAAATCGACCGGAAACCAATACTTTTCATGTAAAGTTTGCCGCGACCCAACCCGATTTGCCTTTACCGCAATGTAAATTTTCGATCTGAACAGGCCTATGAATTGTCGCACCAGACTGAAATCAACTATGAATTATCGTTTCAGTATATGACCGTGCTCTGCTTCCGGGCTTGTATGAAGGTGGCTTTGGTTCAGACCCTCATAGTGCCCTTAGCATTGCACGCATGGGTCTGAAATTCGGATATTTAGTTGAGCGTTGTATAAGCTACAAATTTTCCATATAACAGTTTTCCGTGGACGTTACCTTAATAGAGATATTCCCCAAAAACTGCTTAATTGAATCTTTGGACCCTCATAACTTCGTTAGGGGGGCCTTTTGGCGTCTTACTAACAGTTACATAAGCTACAAACTTCTCCCAGAAGACCAGAGAGCACCCTCGCCGTCTTAGCGCCATTCACGAAAAACCCCAAAAAAACACCTTTTTTATGGTTTGAACCCCCATAGCGCCGTTAAGACTGCACGTATTGATATGAAATTTGATCGCTTTCTTCAAAACTCTATAGGCTACAAATTTTCCACACAAAAGCTTTTAGTACGTGTTACCGTTATAGAGATTTTCTTCAAAAATTGTTAAAAATACCGATAGACCTCATGGCACCGTTAGGAGTCCCCGAACGTATTCGGGATTTCCATCGTTTATTGAAAAAGCGCAAGAGCTTCAAATTTGCCATACACGACTTTTTTTGTGTATACTACCGTTATCGAGATATTCAGAAAAATCTGTTTTTGAGGATCTCGCTTTGTGGGAAATTTTCAAAGTATGTTATTTGTAGAACGATAAAATGTAATAATAATAGTGGGGAACGGTTGAGACTTTGTAATTAACAGTACATTTGGGAAACTAGATATGTTAATTTTGAAAGAAATGGAAAATTTAGGGTGTTTTGAATTAGGGGTTTTTAAATTTTTTAATCAATTCATTCAAAATTATGCCGTTTTTTATCTGGTTTTCCTTTATGAGGATCTCCTTTCACTATTGTGTCATTATTTTATGTTTTTTAAGTCAAGACATAAATTAATGACTTTTATGAGTGTAATAATTAGGTGGGTATTTTACATAATACATAAAGCTTCCTCAGCGAAATTGGCTATACACTTGTCGAACCTCTTCTAAGAAGGAGGAACTCAACAGGCAATATTTGCCGAAGCACAGTGCAAAATATTGAAGACATTTTGTGCAATGTACAGCTTGCCCCCCCCCCTTTGGGGGCTGATGTCCCAGGCCCCCCAATGTGGTCAGATGGTCCCCCAAACAGGCAAAAATGTTTTCTATGCCCACGAGCAAATGATCGGAAGACAAAATACAATTGCAGCGAGTGCAAGAAGCCAATCTGCGAAGACTATCGAGGAAAAAGCTGTGAAAAAGAATGCTCTAAATATTGACTAACATTGGATCCCGATTTAAGAAAAAATATTAACCTTAGCTAAAAAATGTTGATGTACTTATCTTTGTTAATTAGTGCTAAATACGTTTTGACTAATAAAAATAAAATTTTGTTAAAATTTTAGTTTTTATATTGATTTATTTGTGATAAGTTCAAATTACCCTCAAATTTGACGCCACCTAATTTTTTCTTCCACATACTAAAAGCTACTGTCCAAATTCCAATTTTTTTTATATACATACAACTTAATCAAAAGGCTTCACAGTTACTTCTAGTTCAAACAGATTTCAAAATTTCAGTTTTAGAGCGATTTTTGCCTTGGGGTCTGTCAGACCCCACTGAACCATTTACGTATGTAAAATTTACCTGAACCGTCCGAGGGTTAATATAAAGCGATCATGAACACAATGAACTTCCAGTAGAAGTACAAAATTCTATTGTATCGTATCTTAGAAAAAGCATAGTAACCCATGCCATGCCATGCGTTAGTCCATAATGGGTATGTGATCACACAACCCATATGTGTTTGACTCCAAATTTATTACACTACACTCCACGAAACATTTCAAACGTCAAATTATTGTCGATGCAATTATTAACCCTTCTGTCGTCGCCTACGAGCTATTATGCCTAAGGCGTAGCTGAATTTTCTGTGAAATCAATCTTAATTTTTGAAGAGGTTTAATTTTGGATCTTGAAACAGTTTACATACTATGTCTTACGATGATGCGCCGTTTTTTTCTTTTTTTTTAGACATAGTTAACATTTCGCCGAACGTTTGATCACCGCCGTCTATATATTAAGGCCGCAATGTAGACTCGTAAACGTCAAATCCGCAGTTGAAATTGCATTGCATTGTTGTTGCCTCTTATGACATTGTTGTTGTTTGCCCGTGTTCAACGAACAATTCAATACGGATCCATGACGTCATTGTACAGCTGAGTTGCGGCTATGATATATCTAGATGGCGTTGGTTTGATCCCATTTGTGGCCGTCAGTTCCTTTGAAATATATGTATATGGAAAGGGGTGGAAAATATTGTTGAACGATATTTTTCATCAAAATATAGTACCAATGGTCTGTCTGGACCTATACGCCAACAGAAGGGTTAAATATCACGGTGGCATTTTAAGAGAGTAATTAATATAACGCGGATTTTATATTCTCAATTGTAAACAAAAAATTGACGTTTGAATAAAATTTTCACGCATACCATGAACTGCAGTAGTGTGAAAACGGTGCCATTTTTATTTTCTGATGGCCACTCTGGACTAACGCATGGCATGGGTTACTATGCTTTTTCTAAGTATCGTATATAACAGTATGACTTAAGAATACATACTTCTCCCACTTCGATCCGGCCAACGGAGGAAAAGCTATGCGTGTTTATATGATCAGGGCGGTAAATTACCGCCCGCGCGCCCGCTTGAAGATTAAAGCTGTTATTGCCTGTCAAATTTGTCCACCCTGATTGAATTCGTATATTTTAAGCGGAATTTTTGGCCCGGGGAAAGTATTGAAAACTATGCAAAGAAATGCTGAAATGGTTAGGAAGTCTCACTCAGCGTCGAAAATACAGTCGGTTTAAATCCATCAATTTAAGTTAAGTTTCAAGGTTTTGGCCAGCGGCTCATTTAAAGATCGGTATGCCATTGTGATTTTTTTAACTTATTTGATAATTCAATGTTTTGCTAATGTACCAAGTTTTCATTTTTTCGAACAGCGTTTTAAAATTACTAGGGGTCTACTTTATCAAAATACACCATTTTGATAAAGTAGACCCCTAGTAATTTTAAAACGCTGTTCGAAAAAATGAAAACTTGGTACATTAGCAAAACATTGAATTATCAAATAAGTTAAAAAAATCACAATGGCATACCGATCTTTAAATGAGCCGCTGGCCAAAACCTTGAAAGATTCATATAATGACACTGGGGGCAGTGGCGGCTCGCCCATATGTGCACAAGTGCACGTGCACCCCCTGTTGTAGTAGCGATGCAGAAAGGCGTGAACCGCTGTGTATGTCTGTGGAAGTACTCTAGGTTTCGTCGTCGTTCTCGCCTATTGTCTCAAGCGACAAGAACGTAGCAGCTGCAATAGGGTTGTCCCATAACGCCCTCGGAGTGAAGTTAGTGGGTGTAGCGGGGCATCGGAACAAGTGGTCCACATCATGGGGCGCACCACCGCAGCTCAGACAAATGTTCTGAATGTCCGGGTCTATTCGAGATAAGTATGAATTGAGGCGCGAGCAAAAACCCGACCTAAGCTGGGCTAGTGTCGCTCTTGTGGCTCTCGGGAGCCTAGTCTCCTCAGGTGATATAGGTGGTGGGGGCGCTGAGAGGACTCTATTCATACTTAATCTTCCTATTGACATGTCGTGGAGGGGGAGTATTGTCCATGAGATGATGGTTTGGGTGATTCTCTCGATAGCAACCGACCAGATGTTGTAAAGACAAGAGGTGATTATGATCGCGCACTGATAACATGTTGGTTTCTTGATGAAGATGATCCTGAGACGACATGAGATGGCAACCTGTAGCGATACGTAGAGCAGCGTTCTGGCATGCCTGGATCTTATTCCAATTTGTGTCACAAACGGTTTGCGACCACACCGTTGCTGCATAGTTAGGTATTGCCCTACTTATCGCTTTGAAGGTGACCAACCTGGTTTCCTTGTCCTTGCCCCAGGGACTCCCGGCTAGTGCCTTTAGGACGTTGTTTCTACTGTGCATTTTGTCGACTATGTCTTCGACATGGTTTTCCGACTTCATCATGGTGTCTAGATAGATACCAAGGATTTTGGGGTTAGTGACAGTACACGCTCTAATTTTGGATATCTTCGCGGTTTCCCGGGCAAGGGGGTAGTGCAAAATTTACACTAGAGCTTGTGCACAAAGTTGTTGTGCACAGCGTCTTGTAAATCGTATGAGCTAAATTCTAAAAGAAGAAAGGATGTGTCGATACGTCTGTTCTGTTCAAATCGCGATGTATAAAATTGCAACGGTCAATTTCTTTAAAGCAAATTTAAAAAATCTTCCAGAAGAAAATTAGATTAAAATAAAAACACGGGAAGACCCTCCAGTAATTTCTGTAGGGCAGACTGCAAGTGACGGAAAATAATAATTCTGGCGTGAATTTAAACTGGCAATTTTCGCAAAAAAAAGACAAGTAGATTTATGAGAATATGTGGAATTCATGGATTTCAATGGATTTTCATTCTGTCCAATGAACTTATCCTCAGGCCGATTTGGATTTTGACAGAATGAAAATTTAATAAGATCCATGGATTCGCCATGTGTGTGCGGCTTAGAAAACTCTTTTGTTTTCCCTGTTTGTTGTGCGGGAGTGAAAACAAACATTCCAGTTGACGAAAGTCTGAAATAGTCTGCGGAAGAATTATACGGATACTTATAAAAACAATAATTTCAGTAGAATTTTTGGCTTTTTTGTAGACTAGTTTCTTTAACACAAACTATGAAAAATGTTGTTACATCATATTCGTCCCGAAGTCAATACATTTGTATATTTCCCTGTGAACTCCCGGTATTTTCCACCACGAGCCGCCACTGACTGGGGGTTACGAGTTACTTATTTCTCTTAAAAAGTGCGGTTGAACCTATAGTCTAGTGTATAACATAAAAATTGTTTACTTTCTGGAAATTATGTAATTGCTGTTGGTAGGTTAACGGTATGCTCTTATTCAGAGGCGTAGATAAGGGGTGGATCAAAAGAATCATTACCCCCCTTAGGTTGCAAATCATGCCTTTCCTTTCATGCCTTTCATGAGATCGTGTACCTGTATGACACAAATGTTGCTAATGCTGCCAACAAATTGTGTGCTCTTAAGCTTGTTGTGCACTTATCCGTTGTGCAGTTATCCCCCTTGAAATGTATGGTGTATGAAAATTGTGTGCACTTATCCGAGTTTTGCACTTAAGCGTAATGCGCTTATCCGTTTTTTACTGTTTGAAAAAGCAGTCACAAAAATTTTCCGTTATAATCGGCCAGGAGGGGGGGGGGCAAGCGCCATATTCCCAGCAGGCTACGCCAATAAACAAGCCAAGTCGGCCAGTTAGAACTGCATCAGGACCTCTAAGCGTCTATAGCTCAGTAGGTAGAGCAAAGCAATATGAGCATTCAACACCGGTACAGACCTGCACGGTCGAGCGTCATGGTGGTAGCCTTCACGGCAAATCAAAAATTTCCATAATTCTCCCGCTAAAATTCAAGTGGTCGTCTTGTGCACAGATAGACAACAGACACAAGACCTGATGATTGTGTCTATCTGTACGAAACCACAAAACTTTGGGAAAAAATACCAAAAAATTGAGGAAGATGAGGGAAAAAGTTTCGTCCCAATCGGGATTCGAACCTCCGACCTTCAGTCACAAGGTCAGCAACTCTACCTACTGAGCTATAGACGCTTAGAGGTCCTGATGCAAAAATTCCAATGGACATTTCCGAAAATTTAATAACTCGATATTTCTCGCGCTGGGGCTCTTCTCCTCCAAACAGACAAAGTTCCGCGTAGTTCCCATAGAGCTGGGAAGTTGCCATGCCATAAATACTACAGACATGCACCGAAGTTGGTGTATAGAATGGAACGATAAGTCAAGATTTTCACAATTAGTACTCTCAAATGGCAAGCGCAATAGAGGCAAACTGGCAGTTCTACAAAACCATATAGGAGTCGTGCATCATTAGTTACGCTTATGACGTGCATTAAGCTTCCAAACTAAAATTCAAATTGACCCCAGGGAAACTCGCGTTGCAAACCATAGATCCAAACGACATATGTATGATACAAGTAAACAGAATGTATTTTCCTCCCGGGGAATAACCCCATTGTTCGATATGAACGTCTTAGCCAACACACTTTGTTCATCTGCAATGGAACAGATTTGCCATTTAAATTATTTAAAATGCAAAAGAAGACAAAATTCACTTTTCTCAAGAATTTTCAAGTTATCCGAGTTCGAGCTCACTGTGTACGTACATTTATCTCGCGAAAGCAGTGAGCTATGCTCAAGCAAGAAGGAAAAGCATCCTTTCTCGTGTATAGTAGAGCCAATTTCGCGTAAACATACAGGAAGGAAGCTGCTTTTGCCGGCAAAATGAAGAAAATGATATTCATATTCCCACGAGAATTTCTGCAATCCCTTCGCTATTTTGAATTTTCTCGCTGTCCTCTTTGCAGGATGTTCTGTATGTATACACATCGCGCCGTAGGGTATGGGTTACACCAGTTTACAAACACAATGGTATATACAAGTAAATGTAAGTTTGTTTAGAACAAAATATTATATATGGAGAATGCATTAAAGTCTAGCACGTAAACACGCGCCCGAGCTATATGTTAATAATTTATGAAAAAAAGCTGAGAAAAAATGCTAAACTGAAAAATAGACTTGAGTTAAGATACTTTTACGAGAACCTTCCACCCAGCTTCCCAGTCTCCCAGGACCAAAGTCAATACACACTGTGTACAGCGTACAGAATGTGTAATGCATAATCACCCAATTACATGAGAGGATCCAGCATGAATATATGAATCAATTACGCAATGTTATGAATTTATAATTAAATGGCTCAAGATTCCAGCAAATGATAAATTGTAGGTACATGTTTCTAATTAATTAACAAATTATAAATTCAGAAAGTTTTAAGGCCCCTACATAAGCACCCAACTGGTTTGCGCTGGTCCTGGTACAATGAATGCGAGTTGAATGAAGTTCAACGCAAGAGTTCGAGTTGTGCAATTTTTCAGGAAAACGATGTTTGAAAGAGAAAAGTTGTTCACCTAAATTTTCATAAATTTTGAATTTGGCCGATTGCAGTATCTGCTTGACTAGGACTAAAGAAAAAAGAAATGTAGATACATAATAGAATATTTTAAATTTTTGTTTAGGTATAGAGTGAATTTAAGCAGAATAAAATAAAATAATTAACAATTATACCCCTTAATTTGTGTCTAGTAAAATTCCAATCGTCTATTTAAGACCATAAATGATCGTGCATAAGATTAAAGGCAGAGAGCAGCAGAACTCATGTTCGCCTCTTAGAACATATTGCTTAAGTTGACACTGGCTAGTCTTAAGCACAAACGACCAGTGGCGTAGATAGCTTTTCGGAGAGGGGGGGGGTCATTTTGAAAGATTACTTGTACTTTACGGTTATCAAATGATGAATTTCAAAATAACAATTTCTGTATTTAATACATTTTAAATTAGCAGTTCTTTTGAGCAAAAAACTGAGTCCTGAAAATATTGCATGGATAATTTTGGCTTTTTTTTTTTACTACGGTGAGTACCCACAGTATTCCAATTTTTGTACAAATTTTGATTGGAGTATCATAGCTTTATATTGGGTTAGACCATTGGTTAGTGGTCCCCAAGCTTTTCAGAGTCACGAAACACCTAGCGTCGCCGCTTTTCTGGGCGCAACACCTCAAAACAGGGATTAAAATAAATTATATATGTCGAGAAAAGGGAAATTGTGAAGAGGAAAGCTCGTTGGGAATGCCCAGTATTGTGGATAAAGTACTACATAATTTGTGTTTTTAAATCGAAATTTCCCGATAACTCAGGAATTCGATAGTAGATATTTCTAACTTTTAGGACACCGCAGCGGCTATATGTATTTGCTATAAATTTCGAGACCCTGGCTATCAGCCAATTGCTTAAAAAGGATACCAAAAATATGAGTATAACTTAAAATTTGAAATGTTAAACATTCGTTTAAAAAAATCGTTAGAAAAGTTTTGATTGACACACATTTAATCCTCTAATTAATTTGCGCCTTAATTTAAATCCCAAAAACCTCGTTATAAACACGGTGGGCATGCTTTCTTTTCTGGTACACACTATTTCCTTTTCCATTTCCGATAGTAAAAATTTGTAAAAGAAAATCGGTCGAGTCACTGTTACCGCTCAAATACTTTACAGATAAGTTAATTTATGGTTCAGCTTCGGAATTTTAAAACTTGCAAACATTTTTTTTGTATGGATTTGAATTTTTTCAATTTTTGGATATCTTTGTGAAACCCCTGAGAGATCTTCACGAAACACTAGGATACCGCGAAACCCCGTTTCTTTGTTCGTTATTTTGTTTTCAAATGGCTGCCTGCATAAGACTATAAATTTTCAATTTTGGAGATTTTTACAATTTTTTTGTAGAAGATTTAGTTAAAAAAATAATCCTGGTTATAGTTTTAAGAGTTCTTTGTATTAAAATCAATTAAATTGCGAACAACTAGAGAAAGTCAAAACTGGCTTTGCCCTGCTATCTACGATAAAACCTTTCGTAAAATTTTAACTTAGTCAAACTCAAATAATAAAGGATACTAAAAAATTGGAAGCAGTTTTGCAGCGTTTTCTCTTCATTCTTATTAGCATCTCTGAAAAAATCTTTATAATCTTATGTACAGCCGAGAACGCATAACTGTAAAACACTTAAGTGCAAAAAAGCACTTCTGCATAATTTTTGAAAGCCTCATGATTTTTCACATAGTTTTCATATAAAATTGTCTGGTTAAGTGCAAAACGCATAATTTCGCTTAAGTGCAACGAAAATGTATGAAAGGTGAAGCATACGCACACGTAAAATGCAACGGATAAGTGCAAGTTACGATTTTCGATGTTCATTCGTTTTCCACTTATAGTGTAGTACCCAGGTGATAAAACTAGTACATCAGATTGAAAAATGTGGTGGAGACAAATTTTTTTATTTCTTATGTTTTTTGGGGTGCTAAGCACGAATCAAGAGCTTTCCACCAAAATTTCGTGGCGAAACAGAGTCAAAATCACGAAAAACCCTAATTTTTTTGCTGTTTTTCCATTATTTGGCCTCTAACTCTGAAAATATTTATTTCTGTGAAAAACTCTCCATGAATATGCTAGATAGCACATAATTGCACGTCTAAAGAGACATAAATATTATAGATCAGTCGAGCGGTATTATAACAATTGAGAATTTAAATTTGCCATTTTTAACATAGTTGCATATTATGCATTTTTCCTTTACATTATGTATTTTGGGGTGCAGAACCTGAATCCGTAACTTCCCAACAAAATTTCGTTGCTAAACAGGGTCAAAATTGCAAAAAAACGCCAAAAAATGACTCTCAATTGTAGCAATACCGCTTAACACATTTTAATGATTAATGGCGCGTTGGACCCGCAATTATGTTTTCTCTAATATTTTCCTGGACAGGTTTTCGGAGAAATGTACACTTTCGGAGTTATAAAAAAAAAGAACGGGGATTTCTGAAAATTTTGGGTTTTTTTCGCGGTTTAGACCATGTTTCGCAAAGAAATTTTGGTGGGAAGCTCCGGATTCAAGCTCAGCACCCCAAAAAACATAAGAAAAGAAAAAAAAATTTCGCCACCACACTTTGCAATCTGAAATCACCTAGTTACTATACTATTAAGGATACGTTCTCGACTGTACTGTATATTTTACACTTGGAAATTGCGCTTCTGTGGAAAAGCATTCCGTGTGCCATTCTATTTTTAAATTTTTGAACCGAACATCAAGTTTTTAGTAAAAACAATTTTCAATCAGTGCTTAAGGTATATACTGAGTTCACCGAGCGAAAAACTTGCATATATGTCTCCCGTGAAAACACTGCCGTGGAGACTTGCTTTTTATTCACTCAATTTAAGATAAATGTTAACTGACGTTCTGATTGATTGTCGATGACATCTTTTCATTGTGAAATAAAGTGCAACTGCATTATTTTCGGTGGCGAAATGTCAAAAACCGGTGTGGAGACTTTCATGTGAAGTGAGTACCACCAAGCGGATTCGATTTCACGATTATCAAAATTTTGACAGTATCTTGCATGGATTTCACGTGAACTGACGATGTTAGTACCTACTTTAACATTTAATTCTTCGAGCAGCACTTAAAGATTACTTCATTCGGGCTTGCCTGTGCGAAACTCTAGATCCAATGTGAAAAAGTAGATGAACGTAAATCCCTGCGTTGTAGTTTTCTATTCTATCGATACGGTTCTATTATACAATTGAAATTTGAGGAAGGGCTAAATTTTCTATTGCAGTTCTGAAAATGGTTTCACGTTTTTATGAAACACTACACACGTTGAATAATTATTCTAGCAAAAAGTTTACTTTTGCTTTGTTCTCTGTACCTAAAGTAATTATAAAAAAAGTGTAACCGAAGGGGGGGATTGATCCCCTAATTCCCCCCTTATCTACGCCACTGCAAACGACTAGTTTTCTTAAAAGACACTAACAGCATACATATATAAAAAACTAGCTCTTTACCCATAAAAATTAAACCAAACTCAATTCTAAAGGATTAATGGAAGTCATATAATGTAGATCGGCCAGACAATTTGACAATCTAGTATAATAAATAAATTGAACACTTTTCTGAACTACGTTATGTATTCATTTAAAATGTAAAATCGAATCAAACAAAGACATTTAATTACAGATTCATTAAACGCTATACTACTTCCCTCTTATATTAATTACACAGAGAATAATTTAACGAAGATTGACACAACCAATTCCATGTCAGAGTGACGCGACGAGCCGCTTTCATGATATTTATTTTTCAACGGGCTCGCACTGAAGCTCCATCAGACAACCCATCCCATACCAGACCGTTCAGCCCTTTTATGAAATATCTCCCATTCACCGAATATAATTAATTAAATGCTATACATACTTACATAGTGAAATCGCACCTGAACAAATGAAGACAAAGACACAACGGAACATTCACCAAGCCCTTTGTAAAGCGGAAGCAGAACGCGAAGGACGAAGGACTATCACTGCGAACAAATGAAGACTATCTGTCTCTCTAAGCGAACAAATGAATGAATGAATAAACAAAATTACCTACCAAAATTAAGATGATTTGATTGATAGCGAAGCGTGAGACATGAGCGATATCGCGTAATTAATATTAATCGTGATTAATAATTTTCATAATGATTGTGTCCTGCTTTGTGGTCGTGAGCGGCTCGGTGGATTGTCGATGAAGTCTTTTGATTAATGTAAAATTTAATTGAAGCCCTTAATGAAGTTCATTTGGAAATTTCAATAAATTAGGTAACCGATAAGTATGTATGTAAGTATGTACTCAGGGGCGGCGCATAAGGGCCCGCAGGGCCCACCTGGTGGACGGGCCCACGAGATTCAGGGGCCCAAAAGCCACATGAAAGATTTTTCGAACCATAAAAACACCACGATGGCGAAAAACAACATTTCGACGTAAATATTTTTTTGTAGACAAGAAGAGATATACACGTTTCGAAGTTAAAAGAAATACTAAATTTTTTGTTCCTCTTTCTTTCCCTAGATAAACAAACTTACTATTGTCCAAAAATCTTTGAAAGTTCATGAGACAATCCGGATCCTCAAATTGGCTGCGCTATTTACTGTAACTGTAGCCGCGGTTTGTAATTCGACCCACCCTTTTCCTTGCCAAGCACCATATGGGCAAAAAGATTCTTTAGGTCCCTCTCTAAATAGACTATCTTAAATCATTTTTGGTGATAGTACCTTTTCTAAACTTTTAGACTTAACTCATGAACTGTCAAACACGAACAAAATAGTTTGAGAGTGGTATACTAAACTTAGTTCAAACTAGTTAGTAAGTCTTGTAATTGTCGTTGAAAACTAAAATATATTATCTTGCTTGCGATATGTACATGACATGGTCATTAGGGCTGTGGTGTAGAGGCCACATTTGATTTGAAAGGAGTCTTGCCAAGCTTGCTGTATTGAATTTAATATTAAGTACAATCGTTTTTAAAATTGAAAATTAATATCGCGTCGCATTTTTAGGGTTTTTTAGAAAATTTGTTGTCCAACCCTTATGAAATCGATTTTGTCCGTCCGTCTGTCCGTCTGTGCACTAAATAACTCGCGAACGGCTAAACCGAATGTCATAATGGTTACAGTCTTTGGCACAAATACCTTAAAAGTTGGTAGGAAAAAGATAACAGGGTGTCCCGAACGTTTGAAAAAAGTCGGCTTTTTAGTTTTTATCGGATATTGACGTATGGGTAACGGTAAAAAAGTTATTGGCGTTTAAAGTTAAGCTTCCTTTTCGACCTCCGTTTTTCTAAACCGTTATAGGGATCGATATGAAACGTTGCACAAAGATTGGTCAGTACGGCCTTATATACGTTAAATATTAAGACTGTTGACTTTTGCTAAGGCAAAGTAAATAACAGTAAATTTGTAAAATTTCAATTTGTTCGTGTGTAGCCCCTCTTAGGTTTCCGAATATGAAAATTCTGCTAAGGGTTTTTAGAAAATGACATAGGGAATGTCTACGGAATTTTCATTCGAATAACTGTATCCAAACCGGAAATATAGCCAAGTAAGAATTTAGTAAGGACCTTTCACAATACAAGGGAAGCCTCTTAAGCATTTCTTCAATGCATATCTTTTAACTTGATGAATCAATATACTTGTTCGATACTCATAGGAAAGCTTGCGTGGGCTCTTATGTCAGGGGACACAATGGAAACATTTCATATAAGTTACTTTTTCATGATTAAGAAAACAGTAACAGTAGTAACATAGAGGCAACACAACATTGCACCTTTCATAGTAACAGTAGATTTAATAATTCAGTTCATATATAAAGCCAAGCCATCCTGTAGATTTGCCTTGGAGTACTTTTATACAAACTGGGTATATAGTAAATAAACGCGGTAGCCTTTCATTCTGTTGCATATTTAATTAGACCAATCCAAAAATAGATTTACATTAATGTTGTGCACAATCCTTATTTATTGCTTATAAAATATATGTACAAAAAATATTCACTATGCATTAAAATTCTAAAAGACCCTCGTATTGCGGGCGGAGCCCTCTGTACGCCGGTATTTTTCATTTGTCTAGCAAGTTTCAAACATAGACCATCCACACACGAAGCGTCCGAATCCATTTTTTTGATTCTTCGTTCAGGCAAATTCATACATTTTCTTCAATTTTGACAAAACGAAAATTCAAAAATTATCCAAAAAATAGGTTTGTATTGACCGTGTGTGTTGCCTCATTAGGGTAGATAGGATGTTCGTCTTCAAATCACAGGTTCGCGGGATCGAATACCATTGTAGGCGCATAGTGGCGATTCGTGATTCACCACTCAAGGGAAGCCCGAAATTTCAAAACTTAATTGACACTTAAAATATAATTTATTTGGGATCTTGTCATATTCTATATAATGCATTTTGAAGGTATTGCATCTGTTTCAACTTTACATAAAATTTAAAAATATTTTTAAAAAAATTACCATAAAAATATTTAGAAAGGATTGAATTCGAACAAATTCATTTACATTTTTCTTGTTTCATTAAATATTTTTTGATTGAAAATTCAAACAAACAAAAACTTACCTTTCTTAAATTTTCTACATATTCAAATATCGCAAATACCTTTCAGCATACAACTATCAATCAGGTCTACACTCCACAACTCGTCATAATCAAAACGCAACTATCGTCTTTCGCATATGAATCATCTTTATACCCTTCGCTCATAGAGTGAAAGGGTATATTGTTTTTGTTACGCCGATATTATGTAACACCTCAAAGGAGCCACCGGAGGTATGGCAAAGTATATATATAAATGATCAGGGTCGGTCCCTGAATCGAATAAGCCATGTCTGTCTGTCTGTCTGTCTGTCTGTCTGTCCGTGTGTCTGTCTGTTAGCACGATAACTCCCGAAATAATGAAGCTCGCGGTTTGAAATTTTGGTCAAATGTTTGTTTTGCTAAAATCTTGGACGGTATTGAAAATGGGCCAAATCGGACCACGGGTTCCCCTACCTCCCATACAAACTACCCCTCCTTGATATTTTAATTCGGCCATAACTTTCGGTAGAATATCGCTATCGACTTTAAATTTTGATCATTGTCTCATTCTGACATATACTTTGAGTTGATGGAAAGTGGATTAGGTCCGACTACCCCTACCCCTACTTCCCCTACAAAGTTATATTCAGTCATATCTTTTGATAGAATGTCACGAAAAACTTCAAATTAATATCAAATGGTAGCCGTTGGATGTCTTGACAAGGTAATAAAGATGTGTCAGGTCCGACCCATCTACCCCTCCCTCCCCAACAAAAAATATGAAATTGAATATTTTGGGTTTTGCGTGCCTTCTAGGTCTGTACATGGGTATAAGGTATACACTCATCGTGCTATTCGCACGATTAGAACTCGGTCTCGTAACTTTGTCATTAAGTTTGTAACGCATTAAAGGAAGCATCTCCGACCATACAAAAAGTATACATATATGATCAGCATGACTTGGGGAGTCGATTGGAGCATGTCCGTCTGTCTGTCTGTCTGTCTGTTGCGACGCGTTTTACTCGGCGGGTATTGAAGCTAGCAAGCTGAAATTTTGCACACGTGCTTCTTATTGTTGCAGGCTGTTTGTACGTTTGATTCACCCAAATTGGATCACTGGGTCATGGGGCTGCCATACAAACCAAGCTCCCCAATTTGAGTTCTTCTAACAAAAACTTTTTTATTTGTGTACCAATTTCAACCAAATTCCACAAAAAAGTGTTTCTATACATAACACATAATACATGCAAGAATTGATCAAATCGGACCATGGGGTCATGGGGCTGCCATACAAACTTAACCCCCCAAATTAGGTTCTTCTAAGAAAAACTTTTTTATTTGTGCACCAATTTCAACCAAATTTCACACAAATGTATTTCTATTGTTGGCACAAAACATATGTAAGAACGGATGAAATCGGACCATGGGGTCATGGGGCTATCATACAAATCCAACCCCCCAAATTAGGTTCTTCTAAGAAAAACATTTTTATTTGTGCACCAATTTCGAACAAATTTCACACAAATGTATCTATTGATGATACAAAACATATGTAAGATTGAATCAAATCGGACCATGGAGTCATGGGGCTGCCATATAAACCAAACCCCCCATATTGGTTCTTCTAAGAAACATTTTTTTACACTAATTTCACAAAACCTTGAATTAATGTGTCTTTATCAAAGCAACTAAAAAGTTCAAAACGAATGGAATCGTACTGTGGGGTCATGCTCCGGCAACCCCAATAACATTTTCCGAGTAAATATTTTTATTTGCCCACTTATTTCAACCAAGCCCAAAACTTTTGTCAAGACGGAAGAAAAAGAATGAGGAGGGGGATTAAATACAAGTCATAGGTACGCCCGAAAAAAACTTTTAGCCCAAGCGAAGGGTATCCAAATTTCGGCCGCGCCCGAAATTAGCCTCGGCCCCGGGGGTTGGCGAGCGAAGCGAGCAGGGGGCGAAGCCCCCTAGTTTTATATGCGCAGGCATCCCTCTATAACTGCCAATATGCAGAAGACTGCTCAGTTGCAGAATCTATTTAAATGCCTCCGTATTCTAAACATTCATTAACATCAGTCCATTAGCCGGTTTCGTCTTACAATGTGAATTCACCCAATGCATGTTACAAATATTTACATATGTGCCGATACTTATATCATGTAATGTTGATGTGCATGGAATACTCTGTAGGTGCGGGATGTCTAGTTGACTGTGGAGCATAGTAAATATATGGCCATACTCGTATACTACAGTATGAAAAACATCCAAAATAATTTGAAATGTGAAAAAATACTAACTAGAGAAAATGTTACAGTAAACACAATTCTTTCTACTTACTGTAGTTGGACTGTAAACAGTGTTATGTTGAGAAGTAGCAAAGGGAAGCCGTGAGGAATCGGCTTATATAGACGCCTCGCCACTGAGGCGCAGGTAATTTACTTTGCTCAAATATCACCAACACCCATAGAGGTCAATGCTGCGCTTCAATGCTTTTTATTGATGAAATCAATAGGTAATTTAATAAACGGTACAACAAGAACGCTATTCTCAATATAAGAATGCAAAGAGTCAAAGTAGCTCTTTGCAAAGTTAGTTTAAGTACGACGTTCTTAATTTTAGTAGAAACACTGTAACGTCAAAATCATATTTCAAAACAGTTGGTTTAAGGTTTGTCCCCACTTTTTAGTCATCAGTTACAGTCATTTTCCATACAAATTGACAGATTGTCAGCCAATCATTAACTGACAATCTGTCAACTTGTATGGAAAATGACTGTGACTGATGACTGGAAAGTGTGGATCGACCTGTGTGTTTTCGATTGATTTCACTCTGTTTTTTTCTCAGTGTAGGGGGGCCCTCTCAAGAAGTTGGCGGGAGGGCCCCCAGTGAAGTTGTTCCGCCACTGTGTGTACTTGCAATCGAGAAAAACCTTAAACTTTTTAGTTACCGACGGGTTGTCACTTTCAAACCCAAGGTTACCGATAAAAAAGTGTAGAGACTAAAATGAACATAAAACATTAATAGCGACGTTTTTTTCGCATCGCGGGTAAATCTGATTCGAAAAAAACGATCGCGGGTAAAATCCCGTTTAAGACCAAACAGCTGACATTTGACAGTTTTTGCGCATCTTTAAATTACCTTCGTCGGCTTATTTTTTAGATGTGGTGGATTTTATCACAAAAGATTATTATTTCTTTGCAAAATATTTTCTCGTGATGAGAAAAACTCACATTTGGTTTGAAAAAACAAATTCCCTCAAATTTCTCCTATGCGTCCGCCATCTACATTTGATTCATCTAAGTTCTATCTCGTGTAGGGTAGTTTCACGCGTGAACTTTACCTGGGTAAGCGTCATTTTTTTTTATATGAAGTTCTACCCAAACCTGCACGGGATAAACACAATAAAACGTGCCGATTATTAAGTTTCTCTCTTTCTGATTCCTGTTAACCCATAGTGGGGCATTAGACGATTTGCGTATAGATTTTCCCTCCGTCTCAACAGGCCTTAATTTGAAAAACAGAAAAACTCCAATGCCGAAGAAGAAACGAATTTACAAAAACTTGCAATTTCTTGGTTACATTTGCAGTAACTTTCCATGTATTGCTCTCATAATAATAGCACTGAAAGCACCAGGGAGCGGAACATGCCCAGCTTGGCGCTTAGTGCTCAGATAATTACTTTGCCAAATTTTGAACAACATGCTATAAGCACCTGGCTGGTTGATAATGAAGAACGATGTACATACTTCTTCGCATCACAATTTTCAACAACTGCTAGCAGGTAAGATATTCTATGGCCGGAATCTCTATAGGTGTTCCAGCGGGTTCTATACAAAATCCAAAAATATAAAGTCCAAAAAGACAAAATCCAAAAAAAAATTGAAAAATCCGCAAAGTCAAAATCCAAAAAGACGAAATCCATAAATTCAAAATCAACACAATCAAAATACATAAAATTCATATTTACAGTAGAAACAAGAATTTGCATCAGTTTGCTTATCACAATTGACTATTGAGAATATTTATGTGCGTTATTACGTTAACTAGACAATTACCAAATCCCGGAGCATATGCGTTTTACCTGAAGACACGGAAAAGGATTCATCCGTGGCATATACGATTTAGCCGATGACACGGAGAGGAATGCCCCCCGGACCATAAGCGCTTCAGGTAAAGACAGCTAAAGCGCATATGCTCCGGATGCATCCTTCTCCGTGTCTTCAGGTAGAGCGCATATGCTCCGGGGGTTGGTAATTGTCTAGTTAACCTAATTTTCTGAAAATCCGTCTAAAGCTATAGGTTTTTTCTTAAAATGTTCCTTGGAAAAATTCTGTGTTTTTTATAGCCAAAAAAAAATTTCAATATTTAGTTCCCCCTGTTCTGCATAGAACATATTTTGAATCGTTTGTTTTTTTTGTTTGGCTAAATTGGTGGTATTTAAGTATAAAACTAATATTCCAAGTGTCCGCACCGCACCAGATTTTTTGCTGATCATTGATCAAACGCTGCAAATATACAGTAGGAGAATGTTAATCACCTTCCGGGAAACGAATATTCAAATCTATCCATCTCTCTCTCTCACCTTTGGTTTTTAACTTAAAAAAAACGCTGAACTTTCTCAAGCATCGCCACTGGAAATTAACGTTTTGGACCATTTCATGATTATTTTTCTAAAAAAAAATACCGGCGTACAGAGGGCTGCGCCCGCAATACGAGGGTTTTTAATGCATAGTGAATTTTTTTGTTGTACATATATTTTTTAAGCAATAAATAAGTATTGTGCACAACATTAATGAAATGCTTCCTGTAAATCTATTTTTGGATTGGTCTAAATAAACGCGTTCCAGAATGAAAGGCTAGCGCCTTTTATTCTGCTCCACCTTTAATTAGACCAATCCAAAAATAGATTTACTATTTACCCAGTTTGTATAAAAGTACTCCAAGGCAAATCTACAGGCATTTTTCGATTTAAGATTTCTGATGAGTATTGAACAAGTATACTTTAGCAGCTATTCAAGGACACCCTGTTAACTTGTCCTACAAAATTCAATAATATTTGTGGCAAACACTATTACCATTCTATGCATTTCCACCAAATTTCATGTTCATTGTTTCATCAAGTTAAAAGATATGCATTAAAGAAATGCTTAAGAGGCTTGCATTGTGAAAGGCCCTTACTAAATTCTTATTTGGCTATATTTCCGTTTTGGATACAGTTATTCGAATGAAAATTCGTAGACATATTCTATATGTAATTTTCTAAAAACCCTTAGCAGAATTTTCATATTTGGAAACTTAAGAGGGGCTACACACGAACAATTTAAAATTTTACAAATTTACTTTTCCTTTGCAATAGTCTTAATATTTAACGTATATAAGGCCCTACTGACCAATCTTTGTGCAAAGTTTCATAGTTTCATCCCTATAACGGTTTAGAAAAACGGAGCTCGAAAAGGAAGTTTAACTTTAAACGCCAATAATTTTTTTACCGTTACTCGAAACTGGAAAATTTTAACTGATATGAGGTGTACTCGTTTAGATCTTCGATTTAAATACCCACACGTCAATCTCCGATGAAAACTAAAAAAGTCGACTTTTTTCAAACGTTCGGGACACCCTGTTGTCTTCTTCCTACCAACTTCTAAGGTATATGTGCCAAAGACTGTAACCATTCTACACATTCCTACCAAATTTCATGACAATCGGTTGAGTCGTTCGCGAATTATTTAGTGAACAGACGGACAGACGGACGGACGGACAAAATCGATTTCATAAGGGGTTTTTAAAAATAAATTTCTAAAAAACCATAAAAACAAAACCCGCACTGACATCACCGAATCAGAGCCCAAAAATTTATGGATTTTGTCTTCATGGATTTTGACTTTGTGGATTTTGACATTATGGATTTTGTATTTATGGACTTTGCCTTTATGGATTATGACTTTTGGATTTTGACTTATGGATGTAGGTATGTATATGTCGCCCATGCTTGATAACATTAATAATCTAGGCATCCATGAGTTCTGGGAGGAGCTCAAAGACAGCATCAAGGGGGTCGCAGAAGAGGTCGTGGGCTATAAAGGCCGGCGCAGACGAGAAGACTGGTTCGACGACCAGTGGCGGATTTACCAGTAGGCTGAGTAGGCTGGAGCCTAGGGCGGCAAATTTTACAAGGGCGGCAAATTCGGAGCAATTTTTTTTTTACACTAAACACATTACATACACATTTATTACAGTGGAAACCGAATTCCGAATACGAATTACAATGCCAGATATGTCATTTACACTTCTCATGAGATACGTTTTGGGAGCAGTGTGTGAAGTGTGTTTGTATCTCAGTGAGATACAAAAGTGAAGAACTGTTTGTCACCGTTATTTCAGAGTTTCAAACACCAGGAACGATTTGTAATTGAAGACGAATCTTCGAAAAGGACTCTTACAGTCAATTGTTTACAGGCTAAACTTCGAAACCAATCACTTTTTTCTTTTTTTTTAATGGTTTCTTGATCCCAGACATTTTTTGTTAGTAAAAACACAAACAACTTAATCTTGCACTGAAGATCCCAGTTTCTTGTCAGTTCCATAAAATTTAAGCAAAATCCAGATAGGGAAAACGCTATAAATCTCATAAATTGATAACTTTTAATTAAAAAAAAAACAATCACCTCGTACTAAACTTAAGACGGCCGATTTTCAAAGAGGTTTCAAGTATGAAAAGTGTAGCACTTCAACTGAATATCAGGGGAGGAAAGAGATATATTGTTGTAGTATTTTGATCCTTCAGCAACGGCTGATTTGAAGATTTAAATTTTTTATTGTACGACCAGAAATTTGAAAATCTTTAACTCAATCTGTAAAGTTTGCAGTAAGCTAATTTAATTGAAAAGATTGTTCTCGCAAAATTGTTGAATCATGCGCTGGAAAGTAATCACACTAAAGCAAATTTTAATTTGCAGATTCATTAGGTTAAAGTACCGTTATGAAATTAGTTTTTAAAATATTCAATTAAAAATCAAATTTGAAATTACCTAAAGAAAGTGTATCATAGAAGTGACGTTGATAGAAAAGTATTTGAAACGGGGAAAAATACGATTTCAATGAAATTTTAAGTACATATGTACAGTGAATCCCCGACATTCGCGATTCCCTCATTAACGAATTCGCTTTAGCTTCATGTTTTGCGACACTTTTTCAATATTTCCCATTTCCCCTATCCAATACTTCAGGTTTGGGTGCCAAGACAGCTTCAGTCTGTTACGAAATGATGGATATATATGCTTCTTGTACGGTCATCAGCCGGGGAGAAAAATTCACTTTAACATGACCCAATCCTTGAAATGTTCACACGATTTCATTTATTGGCAGCATCCTTATGCTCGATCTTTTGCACAAGCTCATTTATGATATGCGATTCACCTCTACTTTTTGGATCGGCTTCATTCGTTAATCAGCTACGAAAAGAAAAAGATCATGGACTTTTGATGATGAAGCAGTGCGTAAGACCGGGTCGCAGTCCTGGTGAAACCACTTTGTTTAAAGTTTGTCTTCTCAATTCAATTGAAACAACTGAAGGAATTCATCAGGGAAGAGATGAGGTGAAATAAACTTTGAACTGTTTCGAAGAGTGCAAGGAAACAAAAAAGACTCCCAAAAGTTGAGTGACAAGCTTACCACTCTACATATAACATCTATATATATAAAAGAAAGTCGTGTTAGGTACACCATTTATAACTCGAGAACGGCTAAACCGATTTTCATGATTTTTGATTCGTTGGATTTGGCTCGGGCCGGAATAACATAATAACTATTGAAACATTAAAAAAATTCACAATGAGCCAAAATTCACAATAGGTTTCGTTGTTGGCTTTTTCTGCCTATATTTCTTGATTGTATCAGCGGATTCCACTAATTTTTCTCCACAGGATTGGTGTTTAGCCCAATTGAATGAACAACTATCGATGCATATGCGAAATTCACAATGAGCGGAAGTTTGAAGATAAACATACCTTTTCCTATATTTCTTGAGCTAATTTCGGATTTTTAGTAAGTTTACAACATGGTCTACGGGAGGTTCCAGTCCAAATACAGCATATTCAGAAAATTCACAATGGACAACAATTCACAATTATTTTTTTTCATAGTTTTATCTTTATTTTTCGATCGTTTAGCGAACAGAGTTCCAACGGAATAGCGGAGTAATTATTGAAACACGAAAACTATTCACAATGGCCAAATTATACAGTACAGTTCATAAATGAATTACTGGATTTTAGTAAATTGATTCCACACCCACACTATACTATCGAAACATGCGAAAGGTTCACAATTATAAAAACAAATACTTTTGTCTATATATCCTGAAGAAACTTTAAGATTAAAGCAAATTCACAATAAACAGAATTGTAAAAACAGCCCGTTTTCACATAATTTAGCCTTTATTCTCTGAACAGATAGGCGGATTTCGGTAAATTTGTAATTTCGAATCTGTCTCTACTCCAGACAATAGAATAAAAAAATTCACAATGGAAAAAATGTTCAAGACATCTGATTTTCGAGTTACACTATCATATTGGAGCCTACACCAAATAGTTGAATAGCTACGTAAATTTGCAACAAAAACGTTAAATGAGCCAATTTTGAAGATATCTTTTTTGGACATATGCACCTTTGGCTATATGTATCTCCTCGACTGGATAGGATCCAAAGCACCAGCTATTGAAATATGCTTAAAATTCACATTGCTATCTGTACCATTTTTTTTAAAGCTTTCCCCATGCTATCATGCCTCTTGAATGAATTTTCCAATTTCTGTGATTCCTTTTCTTGAATTGATAGCCAAAGCCAACCGAAATAGCAGCATAGCTTAAGTAACATCTGGACTATTATGAAGGCAGTAATTTGTCCATAAGTTTGCCTATACTTCTCGGAAAACCGTACTTCGGAAAATTATACTTATTTCACGGTCCATCGCTAATATTCCTGGAACGGATTTCAGAAACCCCTCTCATTGGCTTGCAACCCCAATAACCCAATCGCACTTGATATCTGGGAAATTGTTTCCCTGAACGAATTAGCGGATCTCAGTAATTCCGTCCCCTTCAGCGCGAGAGCCCCCTATTTCTACTAAAATATCTGCAAAATTGCCCAAGAAAATAAAAGTGTCAATGTCAAAATGATTTTCCTCCTCCTTTTCGCGGATTAGCGGATTTTACAGTATTCCCTAAACAAACATCTGAATAAGTTCCATCCTCAGTAGGAGACACTTCTGGAAAATCGACCAAAAAAAATTAGCATTGCCTTGCTGCCGCTCATTTTCTGATGCTTTTGTCTGTATCTCCTCAACACGTTCGCGGAGTTCAGTAATTTTTCCGCACCCACAAATTGATCACATTTAAAATGTGGGGCGGTACGAACTTCGCCGGGCATTTCATTTTCTCCTTCTTTATCGGATTAGATTTCAGGATCACAAAGAATGATAATTTTGTTCTGTTTTTCCCTTACCAGAACGGCAGATTTCTCTTTCTCGGCGCGCAATAGTAGAACAAATCTTCACAAACCTGAAAAAATAGCCAGGAGCGTACTATTGAAGGAATCGCTTGAAGGTATAGAAAAGCCTATTTCAGTAAACTTCCACATGCAACAGAAAAACTCCAACCTGCAGTAACTGAATTGCTTCTGCCATATCTATTGCCACTAAATTACTTATTTCCACGATAAAAGAATTGCTATTGCCTAATCAGAAAAAATAAGCAGGAGGAAAAAAACTGAGAGAGTCCTCACTTTCTTATGCTTTCAATGCTTAACACCCAAACAAACTTGAGGACCTCAGTAGTTTTTTACCCGCGGTAGTTTTCCGTCACCAACGAATTGGCACATTTAGAAGTTGGAGCGAGACGAAGTTCGCCGGGCCAGCTTGCTATTGATATTTTATGAACATTTTAAACAACTTCCACCTCTATCCTAAACACCGTACCCCGGAATTCGCGATAGTTTCTTGGAACTCATCCCTCACGAATTTCGGTGGTTCACTGTAGTTTCAAAACCTCATTTCAATTTTTTTTTAATTATGTACGAATATGCCAATCTTATTGATAGTATTTTTTCTCAAACAAATTGTACCATCGATTCTATCAGTATTGCTGATTTATGCATTAAAAGCCGGACATTATGAAGGTGAAGAACATACCCTTCAAAACGACTTTCCAACCAATCAATTTTTGTATCGCTGTTTTCTTTTTTATATATATTAATCTATCACATAAAGTTTGAAGAATGCTTAGGACCCACGAAGTGGAAGCACTCACCTATTAAAGTGCAAAGGGGAAAGTTGAGAATAAATGAAGGACAATCAGCAATATTCTCGTATAGCCTGGTAGGGGCGGCAAAATGTTAACAGCCTACTAGCGGTGAATGTGCAAATCCGCCACTGTCGACGACGAATGCAGGGCCTCGATTGAGGCGAAAAATGAAGCCTATCGCCAATACACACAACGCGCATCCCGAGCCAAGAAAGAAAGATACAACGAACTTCGGCGAGTATCTAATAGGTTAATTAGACGTAAGAAACGCAAACATTTTGACGAGCAGTTACAGCAAATAAACCAAAGATTAGCCAGTAAGAACATTAGACAGGCGTACAAACTTATAAATAATATCAAGAACGGATATCAACCCAGTACAAGCCTATGTAAGGACAAGGATGGTAACATCATCAGCGACATCGAAAGCGTCAACAAACGATGGGCCTCGCATTTCGAAGAGCTCCTCAATGCACCATCAACATCCCCCGCGGAGCCAGCTCTTGAGCAGTTAGCCGAACCAGGCCCTCCCGTTCTACCCCCAACAGTAGAGGAGGTAAGTCTTGCCATACAGTCGCTTCAAAATAATAAAGCGCCCGGCGCTTACGAGATCCCAGCGGAACTGCTGAAGCATGGTGGAACGTGCCTGACCAACGCTGTACATGTGCTACTGCTGAAAGAATGGAACGACGAGGTAATCCCCGAAGATTGGGGCAAAAGCATAATCTGCCCAATCCACAAAAAGGGTGACAAGCTGAAGTGTGAGAATTACAGGGGCATATCATTAGTTTGTACGGCCTATAAGATATTATCTAAAATTCTTGAAAAGAGAATTAATCCGTACGCAGAACGAATCATTGGCGAGTATCAAGGCGGCTTCAGACCTGGTCGCTCAACGACCGATCAGCTTTTCACAGTGAAGCTACTACTCCAAAAGTGCTGGGAATATAACATCGACGTATACCAAATCTTTGTCGACTTCAAGCAGGCATACGACAGTATCGATCGAAGTGTACTGTACAATTAATTAACCTTCGGGCGGGCGCAATGCATCTGACAGATTAAGTGGCCAGTTTTTGTTGCGCCAATCAACGATACGTAAAGGGAGAGATCTGAAACTCACAGTAGCTTAATCTTTATCGATCAACTATCCAAAGCAGTTTTCAGTTTCTATCTACCATATGTCTGAGGGGCGGGAGGGGATTAAATAATCTCTCAGATGTATTGCGCCCGATTGTGTTATTTTCTCCTTTTCTATGAAAATTTCCACATGTTATACTCTTCAAATTGCGTAATAACGTTGTGTTGACTTTTAGGTTTACCAAATCGTTCAATAGTGTGTTTCTAGTAAAATAAGCTCACATTTTTTAAGCGGTCGAGTTGTTGGAGGTTTTTTAAATATTGAAGCTATTGAAAGCGGAATATTATTAGAAAATTTAAAATGTGAAGGGTATCAAACTTTGTGAGCCAGTTTTTGTTCCTAAAATTACGTAGAACTGTTTCAAAAAGACAATGCAACAATAAATAAGAGTCTAAAATATACAGAAACTTAGTTTCATCCCTTTTTCTGCACTTAATCTGTCAGATGCATTGCGCCCGATCGTGTTAGGATTAGTATTGCGCCCGCCGGAAGGTTAATTAATTCGAAACTTGCGCACAGGAACACGAAGCTCCGCGTGTACAAAACGATCATCCGACCCGTGCTATGTTATGGCTGCGAAACATGGACCCTTACCCAAGCCTCCGAAATTTTGCTAGACCGATTCGAACGAAAGGTCCTTCGGCGAATTTTCGGGGCCGTTCGCGAGCAAGACCAATGGCGTATCCGGTACAACCATGTATCAATTGTACGATGAGCTGGAAGTATCGAAAATTGTGAAGCTTCAACGTCTGCAATGGGCGGGGCATGTACAACGGATGGACGACAATCGCATGCCAAAGAAAGTTATGAACGCACAACGAATTGACGGAGCGAGATTGCGTGGACGACCGAGAGCTCGCTGGGAGAACTCCGTAGGTGAAGACGCCCACCAGCTGCTGGGCTTCCGAAACTGGAGGACAAGGTCACGTACCCGCGACAATTGGAGGTCAACGATTCAGGCGGCCAAGGCCCGACGTCGGGCTATCGTGCCACATTGATGATGATGTAGGTATGTATATGTATAATCACCGCGGGTGTGGACAGTTTTTTTCTGGCTAAAAATGGTAGTCTTAGCCAGCAAATTTAGAAAAACCTCTCTGTTCAAGTCAGATTCAAAAGATTTACAATAACCCTTAACAACTTCGAAGTTCAAGAACATTTTCAGTCCGCAAGCGATAACGCAGGAATTTTCAACACGGCTCTGGCAAGAATTGTGCGAACGAATTTTCAATTTCAGTGACATCCAGTAGTAACAATCTCGTCCACATATCCGACACCTTTTCAGATATTGGAAATTTAAAATTGTTTTTTTTTTTTTGTGTTGCCTTTAAAATAAAAATCGGATTTTATCACATCCGAAAAGATTCTGTATCGGCACTCTGCAGTATCACAAACTCTTAAATCTAACATTTATTTCATTCGTTATCTGTTTTGTAATTTGTTCGGTCCCTACATTTAACCATTTTAATTTATTTACTGGAAAATAAAAAAGGGCAAACTTCATCAGTACCGTCATTGTTCGTAATTGTTCAAAGCCTAATTGGAAAAGAGTCCTTTCGTTCGACTACCATCGATGTGTACCTCTCTAATGGTGCGTTCACTGACGGATAATTTCATTCGTTCTTCGGGTACATTCACTACTAAAACGAAAACTTCTGGCTGTCCATCAATGTTAGATATAGACAACCCGATTGTCAGACATGAGACATTTTTTTTTATTCGCTAAAAAAATCCTTTTTCATGCTCCGTCAAACATCGAAGCAAAAATCTCTGACAAAACAGAGTGACTAGCCGAAAAAAGAGTTAATAGCTCCTGAAAGTTTTGAGTAAGGGTATACACATTGATGGTGAGCAATATACGATTTCTCAACCGTGTAATCGGTTTTCCCCGAGCATCAGGGACTTGTTTGTTTAGCACTTGTCTTTTTTTATTTCGTATTCGAAAAAGGACCTACATAATAGCGGCCGAGTTTCATTATACATATTAAAATAGAAGACAGCGCAATCAAATGCGTCCTGCTATTTTCTTTTACCCCAAAAAGGATTGAATGAAATTCCTCGGCGCCACTTGCTCACAATTCATAGGGTTCTTCAAACCTTTTTAATTGTCTTGAAAATATCACGCAATTCGTTTATGTGTATTTATCGCTACCACGGAGCAGTCAGCAGGAAACTAATGAAAGCATCATATCCCCCAGCGGGATAATAATTAAGAAAAAAAAGGAGTCTGAAACTGGTTACCATAAGCGCGTGGTGTCAAGTAAGCGCCGAAAGTGGAAATATGGAAAACATGCTGTGGTTCTCTCGGAGAAAATATGTAGAAAAACATATGAGTATGATTAGTTTATCCTGTTCGTATATTCGAGATTGTTTTCCGGTTCGTGTACATTAATTTTCTCGACTTGCCGAAAAACAGCAGGATATAGAAAAGAGCGTTGAGTCCTACGCATTTTATGTTCGTGGAATACGACTGATTAAAAGCAAACAACGTTTAGTTATAATTCTGTGAGATGCGTAGGAGCACAATCAATTCAAATAAAGTTTGGATTTTCAGGATCCACTTTTGGAACACTTTGAAAAAAAAAAGTACAAATAATAATAGTATCTACATATCTCTCACATATTTTCAAGGGCTATGTTGATTGGTCACGCCATCCACGGCGAACCTGTTTTTATGATAGCACGGATAACACTTCCAGAATGTTACAGCTTCATTCCACTTCACGACAACGCCTCTAAATTTATTTAGTAGGAGAAATGTCCAGGAACGCGGATGCTTAAAACCACATACTCATCCTTGTAACATGTCGAATGTAACACAGCGACGAGGAATAAGCCATGTCATACAACTGGCATACAAAAAGGATCAGATCACACGACGCAACGTGTCCTATAGGTATATGTAGAGCAGTAGTCGTCCCCCAGGAAACAAGACGCAGCATGGATCCCATTTAGTACATGCATACTATCATCGTATAAATGCTTAATTGCTCAATTGTCTTTCAGAGGGAGACTGGAAACACAATTTTCGTTCATTGAGACCGTTCCTCTATTTTCAACACTCTTGTAGCCATGTTCTACTCATGGTCACGAGTCAGCATATACTTATATAGCATCCTTGACACAACGAGATTACTTTGTACATTTTGCTCATTTGTTTCGACGTTGTATGGCCAATCTACGAGTACAAATTTTAGTTTTAATGATTTTTTCCCTCGACATTTGCATTTTAAACTACGCGGCGTGGCAGTGCTAGGAAACAATCGTAGTGAAATGAGCCAAATGGTTTCGGTCAATTAATTTGAAACAATCCAGAAGGGAATTATACGAGTATGCGCCCCAAAAGGTTGTTTTTTGCTTTCTTTTATGGTTTATTGTGTTACGAAATATAAGTTAATCTTATGCAAAATTTATAATTGCCGAAATTAAAATTAACAAGATTTATCCTCAGTTCTGTTAATCGTCACATCCATGGCGGATTTTTACCTTCATCACCAGCAGGCTATACATACATATACATATACAAATGTTGCCGCTTTTAGACGGCTTTCTTTTTTCGTCTTCTTCCTTGCCCTGTTATTTATAGGGGTCGATAGCGTCGCGTCGCTCGACCTGCGGTGTAGGCACATCGCCCGTTCTGGCGGAAATGTCTCAGCATATTTCAACAGAAAGCTCTATTTTGGATCATGTCATCGCCGAGATCAATGCATTGTTTTTGATTTTTCCATTTGACACATCCAGTTGTTTTTCGATCTATGGACAAGATGCCTCGGATGTAACGTTTATAAAATATGTTGTGTTCGAGATCAACGACACCCCCCCTCCGCCTCCCTCAGGAATTACTGTTAAAATCTTTTTTGTGCCAAGATTTGTTTGTAGATGGCTATAACATAACAGACTTGCGTCTACGATCCTGCCTCTGTAGATCCATGTGAACAGCACAAATTGCCCTACTTACTGAATGCCTATTATGTTTTGATAGTAGCATCAGAGTAACTACGTTTTTGGGGCTTATATTTTCTGTTTCGCATCCAGCTGACTGCGGACATCTCAAATTCTGGGACAATCAAATAAGACAAGTTAGCCCCTACATACTTCAAGTGCTCTCCAAAGTATAGTCGCTAGTCAATCAAATACCTAACGGCTTGCTTAGAGGTTTTGACATACTCTCCGACTCTGATTTTAAGAGAACACTTTTTTCTGTGCTAATTAGCAAGCACAGAGAAAAACTTAAGTGGTCCTACTTAGGACCACTTAAGTTTTTGGCTTATGTGTACCAGTTCGACGGTTTCCAGCTTCGCTTTAGTGCACTTCGACGAGCTACGGGTCCATATGACAGCGACAGCTGCTATATTATTAGCAAAACCGACCAATTCACCGCTATTCCCTATGCTTCCTTTTTCCTTTTCAGCGTCCATTCAGCTGTCCCGAAAAAAAAAACACCGAAAAAGCGTGCTGTCCTCGTGACAGCCGTCACTTAATTCCTCGAAGTTGGCTGCTGGCAACGCCATCTCGATACACAAGCAAGATTATCAGCTGATTAAAATGAATCTGTCAGTGGCGGTAAGTTCAAGAAACGCATATTACAACAACAGCAATAGCGACAACAACAGGTAAACTGCCAAAGGCCACGAACGAACTTGTGGACTCGGGTGGAACTTAGGTTTTTGCAGTTCGACCTGTCTATCAAGATGGCAGTGCTGCTGCGAACCACAGATATATACTAACAAATTTTGTTTTTATCTATGTTTATTAACTTCAAAGTAGACACCTGCCGGTCGAACACGGTCCGTTACAATGTCCTTATAAAATATTAAACTTATGCCGGATCGCCTTCCTTCCCTAAAAAAACGAAATTGAATTGAATTTAGAGTATTTGATGCCTTGTCTGTGCGAATAGCACTCATCGTGTTATTCGCACGATTAGAACTCGGTCTCGTTTGTGATGGCTGCACCACTAAACGATTTGCAACTTGTATTTCTGTAAAAACTGGGGAAAAGTTGGGGATAGTGAAGCAAATGTGAAACCGTTACCGTTATGATATCTAGACAACATGCGCAAACTTTTAAAAATACATGCTGCAGTACAGTTATTTAAACATTCATGATTTTGATTAATCAGAACAAGAACAAGAGAATTGAATATCCGCCACATTTGAATAAAAGGTTCTTTTGTGTTAATAATTTCTACCGCAGCCCTATGACGTGTTCTGATACCATCTATTTCTGCATATGTTTTGAGGCTTTCCTAGGAACACAATTGGGTGAAGTTTCGTCAATATGGTATCATGAACAAAAAAAATGGTTTGTATGATAACCATATGACGTAGTATTCAGATTCCATTCGTTCCGACGTATATACGGCCTACACTAAAAGTAAACTTGTATACAAAATTTCAGCCTGA
Organism: Microchrysa polita; assembly: GCA_949715475.1. Classification (NCBI taxonomy): domain Eukaryota; kingdom Metazoa; phylum Arthropoda; class Insecta; order Diptera; family Stratiomyidae; genus Microchrysa; species Microchrysa polita. Next base: position 74,752,080 of record OX454418.1, on the reverse strand, counting down.
TAGCTTCAAATGTCAGGGACTAGTTTGCATTGCAACAGACGGACAGATAGACAGACGGACATCGCTCAATCGATTTATCTCTTCAAACTTATTAATAATATATGTATATACTCTATACAGGGTGTCTCACGACTCATGGTACATACAATACTGGATGATAGCACAACTCATTTGGGTAGAATTAATGTTCCACAGGACCCCTCTATATTTAACCGTAACTTACGGTAGGGAAGTCATATATTGGCTGAGCACGATAAACGGTAGTCCCTGATGGGGGGGTTCACCATACGGTTAATCGTGTGAGCTTCGGAGCTGGCCGCTTCGCATAACCCAAGCCTCGAAGGGGCTAGCTAGGGAGAACGGCCTTGGTGGAAGATGCCTACGCGCCTATATCTAACTAGTTTGTGGATTGATGACCACACGGCCCGAATCGCATTGCTGCCTAGTAAACTGAAGGGGCCGGCTGGATGTGAGAAGCAGCGCTACGAGTCTGCTTTAAGCAGACAAATGATCACAGGTCCAACGAGCCAGGGATGTGCACATATGAATTTGTACGTGAGGTATAACCAATAGGGGGCCGAAGGAGGATCACACCTGCTATAGAGAAGTCTTTAGCGAATAGTGTACCTCGGGGATGGGTATGCCCAGGGGACCATGGTCCTTGCCCACCAAGGAGTTAGACTCGAGTTGGCTGTGGGTTCTTAACCAGCGTTGCCACTCGTGTTACAATTGTAACATTTTGTTACAATTTCCAATTTCTTGTTACAATGTTACACCCCGACCAATTTTGTTACAATCCGGCAAGAGTGGAGAACTGAATTATGTTTTTCTACTATAAATGACATGAAGAAGTATTTTGAAAAACATATTTTCTATTTTTGTGATTTATGCACCCATCGATTCAGTAAGGTATGACAAACTTGGGGCCCACATCGCAGTTTTGTGAGGCCCGCGGCCAGATCGTAGAAAATAGAAAATGTAAATGTTTGTAAAATTGAAATTTTGAGGTGTTGAACTAAAATCTAAGAAATGTATTAAAACTCGCCAAGAACTCGATAGCTTATGTAAACTTAAATTATGGAAGCTAGCGGTTGTTCAAAGTACTTTTTTGCAGTAAAAATATAAAGCCCATCGTGAAATCGTTCTCTCTCGAGATTTGTTTAAGAAAGCAGTATTTGGTTTTGCCACAGTTGGATTATATTATAACTCCCGTTCACATTTTTTAGGTACTGAACCTTTTTGTCCGAGCTTAATTATTGTCCACCGAATAATTAAGCATAAAGAACTGGGATGCCCGTTCAATCATTTGGAAACTAAGCTTCTGTGCAGAGCAGTGTCAATAATAATTGCGAGATTTCTAAACATTTGTATTACATCTGTTCTCAAATCGTGGGTTCGTTTAAAAAAAAAATAATTGCGAAGTTCCTACTTCCTTATTTAAAGTTTCATTGTGCCCTGAAATGCTGGCTATCCACATTACCTTTTAAATTTGTTTTATAATACCTTACAAATACTGGGTACAACTATTACGTGAATTTTTCGTAAAATCCATGGATTCACCTTAATATAGGGAAATTGTGGAAGAGATTGAATAACATTTTCGGAAAAAGTCCGTCATTTCCAAATCTTTTGTTTTAATTTATAAATCTCCACTATTTGTGCGAGCAATAATTCATTTTGGAGCTATACAAATTTATTGGTTAATTTGTTCATTAACACCAATATCTTCAAATTTGTTACACTCAACCTAAAAATGTTACAATTTTATGAAATAAATGTTACACTTAGAAATCTGAAAACGGCAACCCTGTTCTTAACCCTAGAGAGATAATCTACTTCGAATCGACGTACAGAAATTTTTCTTTTTATTATATCTCATTAGTGAAGCTTCATAATTTGTTGGTTCCAAGATTTAACTCAATTCATGTCTGTAGGCGTAATTACGTGGCAAAATTATTGGCTTGGGTGCCACACAGCCTAAGATATTGGGGGTCATAAGTCAAATATACGTCGAATCGACGTATGATTATCTTTAACAAATTTGTACTGAAAAATATTTTAATAGCCCCGAATTGACATTTTTATAAATCTTCATAATGTGAATGTGTATTCACTTGGATATAACCACTAAAAGCCTGTTTCGATAAAGATATCCTTTATTTTAATCTATTGAAAGGACAGTCCACTTTCTCCTAGTACCACTTTTTTAAAATTAATATTATATAAACAAACAAATGATAATTTAGCAAAACCACGAGTTTAACAGATTAATATTAAATACAAATGATTGTATATCTACCTTTTAGCAACATGTTACTCTTAACAAAGAAGTTATAAGGATGTTAACTAGCAACACGTCGAATCGACGTATGATTATCTTTTCAGGGGTAAAAAATATGATTATCTCTCTAGGGTTAAGCAAGCCATCGAGTTGGTGATGCAGCACCGGGGTTGAGTTTCTGAAGCAGCGTTGCCACTCGTGTTACAATTGTAACATTTTGTTACAATTTCCAATTTCTTGTTACAATGTTACACCCCGACCAATTTTGTTACAATCGGGCAAGAGTGGAGAACTCAATTATATTTTAAGATTTTTCTACTACAATTAGTGACATGAAGAAGTATTTTGAAAAACAAATTTTCTATTTTTGTGATTTGTGCATCATTCACCCATCGATTCAGTCAGACATGTCAAACTTGTGGCCCACGGGCCACATGTGGCCCAAATCGCAGTTTTGTGAGGCCCGGGGCCTGATCGGATAAAATAAAAAATGTAAATGTTTCTACAAAATTAAAATTTTGAGTTGTTGAACTAAAATCTAGGAAATGTATTAAACTCGTCAAGAATTCGATAGCTTATGCAAAGTTAAATTATGTATTTAAATCTCCTACTCTCTGTTCTAGGAAGGTAGCGGTTGTTCAAAGTACTTTTGTGCAGAAAAATATAAAGTCCATCGTGAAATCGTTTTCTCTCGAGATTTATTTAAAAAGGCAGCATTTGGCTTTCCCACAGTTGCATCATAACTCGTGTTCACATTTTTTATGTACTCAACCTTTTCGTTCGAGCTTAATTATTGTCCGCCGAATAATTTTGGCTCCCAAGGTTATTTCTGGTTGACTGGTTCTGATTCGGAAATAGTGATTGTTGATCGACCCACCAAATTTCGCCCATTTGGCCTAGGTCAGGTTTTGATTGTGATACCTGTGGATTAAGTGCACGTTTTAGCTGGTCCTTCATTGATTCAGGATCAGTGTTCATCATTCAATTGTACCAGCTAAATTGCGCCAGGCCTTCGAGTCAGTTCTATAAAAGAATTGAATTCAACCTTGACGCAGATTCAAACGAAACATTTACAAAATTTAGAATGCAAGGTTCATACAGGCACCAAGTTTCATTTTAAATAAAAAAAAAAACATTTGAGAGGGAACGGGATAGTTCGATTCAAATTGATTTACGAGTGGTTTGATAGTATTTTGATGGACAGGAAAGAGCAGATGAGCAAACTTGTCAGACAACGTTCGACACTTACGGGTCCTGTGCCTTTTTTCGCACTCACTTTGAAAGCTCAAACATTGTCTGAGGTACTAGAGGGAGCATCTCATTTTGCGACAACATAAAGATCTGGGATGCCCCTTCAATCATTCGGAGACTAAGCTTCTGTGCAGAGCCAGAGTCAATATTAATTGCGAGATTTCTAAACAATTGCTTTTGTATTAAATTAAATTAAAGCGTGGGTTCGTATTAAACTAATTGTGGACATTTTGACATATCGGCGTTTCATCATTTCAGGGTACCTGTAGTAATATAATTTCCAAGATTAATTGCGAGATTCCAATTTCCTTATTTAAAGTTGTATTGTGCCCTGAAATGCGGAAATGTTTTATAATAAATACTGGGTCCAACTATCACGTGAATTTTTCGTTAAATCCATAGATTCGCCATAATATATGGAATTTATGGACCAGAATGGGTAACATTTTCGGAAAAAGTCAGTCAAATCCACTATTTGTACGAGCAATATGTTCATTAACACCAATATCTTAAAATTTGTTACACTCAACCTCAAAATGTTACAATTTTATAAAATAAATGTTACACTCACAAATCCGAAAACGGCAACCCTGTTCTGAAGGTGAGTGCATTCACTGGATGGAGAAATCCCCATCAATAATGTCGTGATGCGTTCTTTTTTTGAAAGGTACCTTAGTTTGATTGAGCTGATTTTGGTGGCAAGTATATTGGCTACCATTCAAGCACAGGCTTGCATGGGCGTAGCCAGGATTTCGTTCAGGGGGGGGGGCCAAGCCCGAACACTTTTCAACTTCATGATAATTTACGAGTTGAATCATTGGTCGCGTAAATATTGTCAGGCAAATTTTAGGGTAGTCGGCTGGTCTAGTGGTGCACGCACCTTCGGTGCGAAACTCACAATGAGCGAACTCAGTTTATGGTTCAGGTTTGGTTTTTGAATTGGACCTATCAGTTTATGGTGTCTTTCTAACTAAAGACCCATGTAGCGGACAATAATCTGACTCACAGATGATAGAGAGTACCCATTTATGGGGATAAATAACACTGCTGAGCATGCTGTTGACCTCAACACCTGAACAAAAAAGCAGTTAAGATCTTGGAAATTGAACGTCACTAACACATTTGCGGGTAGTCTGGCTAGTCTAGCGGTTAGTGCGCGCACCTTCGGTGCACAGGGTCATGAGTTCGAATCTCACCGTGTTCCATGGTGTTTTTCGAACTCACGAGCTTGTGACGGACTATGATCTCACTCAGATGTTAAACGAGTACCCATTTATGGGGATAAATAACACTGCTGAGCGTGATGCTGATCTCATTACCTCAACAAAAAGCAGATAAGATCTTGGAAATAGGATGTCACTAACACATCCTGCGGCCTTAGTTCAATGTTGGATTGTCGCGCCTGTTATTTATTTTTTATTTATCACATTTGCGGCCTTAGTCCAATATTGGATTGTCGCAACTGTTGTTTTTTTTTTAAATTTTAGAGCCAAATTTCAGGAAAGGACAGTCGAGAGTCGAGAATGATTTTCTACACCACGTGTTTATACTTTTACTGGTGATTTTGACCACATTCAACTGGCCTCCGATTCTGCTTTTTAGACCGTAGCTCGTCTATATTCGCTATTCGCTATTTTAGGCTTTTAGACTGCATACTCTCCTTGCGGGATCAATGCCGGTTTTAAATTCTGGCTTTACTTGGTTCTACAGGATCGTATCTCCTGCCGAAACTTCTTAGCTAAGCCAGCGAATTATATCGCCATCGAAAGTGACAGTGGATCAGTCATTACGTACCTACATTACTGATCGACGTAAACATCACGATCTATAACTAGATCAGTTACTTGATTTAAGTCGTGGGAAGCCTGTGGGACCAGTCTCTCTCTCTCTCTCGATTACCGTAACTCCTAGTGGAGCATAGTGCGTTGATGACTACCGTGTGTAGTCATCAACGTTACAAAGACAACTGAATTCGGAGTGTGATACGGTTGTCAGCCATACCACTTCCTAGTCGCATTGTTAGTTTATTACGATAAGAATATTTCTTATCATCTTCTTCTGAATAATAAACTTGCGACGAGTCGTGCCGAGTTTGGAAGCTCGTTTCTCTATGAGTGTCTATTTCACAGAGTGGCGACCGAACGATCACGGCCACAGAGCACGACCAGTAGTTCCCTATAAATCAGAAAAAAAAAACCAAAATTTCAACGAATGAAGTCTGACGAATTGCGAAACTTTTGTGAACGCTAAGAAAAACTTAATTGGCAATGCAATATTTAAAATGAAATTTAATAGAATTGAATAGTGAAGTATAAATTTATCAAATTATATCAAAATTATTTTGGTAGTTTGGGTTGATGCTGGTGGTAAAATGTTAACTATGCGGTATCTTAGCTAATTCCCCCGCAATATAAATAATGATAAATTATAAAGAAGTAGAAGGTGTGAAGTGAGATCTTGGCAGAACAGTCGTGTTCTTGTAGAATGCCTTGATTCACAATTATGATACTAATTCTAATACATATAAATAGACTTCCACGATAAATAAATATATAAATAATTAATAACTAGTTGTAAATATCACAGTGTGTTTTAGATTTTTCTACATGCTATAAGTTTTTGTGAAGATTTTGACAATGTCTGTCATTTTTATACCCTTCGCTTATTAAGCGTAAAGGGTATATTAACTTTGTCATGAAGTTTGTAACGCATTGAAGGAAGCATCTCCGACCATATAAAATATGTATATATATGATCAGCGTGACGAGCTGAGTCGATTGGACGATGTCCGTCTGTCCGTCTGTCCGTCTGTCCGTCTGTCTGTCTGTTGCGACGCGTTTTGCTCGGCCAGTTTAAAAGCTATGGAGCTGAAATTTTGCACACATGCTTCTTTTTGTTGCAGGCAGTTTGTATGTTTGAATCGCTAAAATCCGACAAGGGGGTCGTGGGGCTGCCATACAAACCTATCCCCCAAATTTGTGTTCTTCTTAGAAAAACTTTTTTATTTACGCACCAATTTCAATCAAATTTCACACAAATGTGTTTTAATTGGTAACAAATAATATATGTAAAAATCGACCTAATCGGACAATGGGGTCGTGGGGCTGCCATACACACCTAGTCCCCCAAATTATGTTCTTCCAAGAAAAACTTTTTAATTTTCTCATCGATTTCAATCTCATTTCGCACAAATGTGTTTCTAGTAATACCACAAAACATATGTAAAAATGGACCAAATCGGACCATGGGGTCATGGGGCTGTCATAGAAACCTAACTCCCCAAATTAAGTTCTTCTAAGAATTTTTTTTATTTATACACCAATTTCAACCAAACTTCACACAAATGTGTTTCTATTGATGACACAAAACATATGTATAAATAGATGGAGTCGGACCATGTGGTCATGGGGCTACCATACCAACCTAGCCCCCCAAATCAAATTTTTCTAAGAAAAACGTTTTTATTTGCACACCAATTTCAATCAAACGTCAGAAAATTATATTTCTATTGATGCCACATAACAAACGTGAAATCGGACTATGGGATCGTGGGGCTGCCATACAACCTTGACCCCCAAAAAAAGGTTCTTCTAAAAAATACTTTTTTATTTGGACACAAATTTCAACTAAACCTCATGGAAATGTATTTTTAGTGATGGTACAAAACATATGCAAAAATGAATTATATCGGACCATGGTGATGGGGCTGGCATATAAACCCAACCCCCAAATTAGGTTCTTCGAAGAAAACCTTTTTGATTTGTCCACCAATCTGAACCAAATGGGTTTTAATTAATGCCACAAACATACGTAAAAATTGACGGGAAGGCCATAGGGCTGCCCTACAACCTGCTTCCCCCTCTTTTTGGTTCTTAGAAGAAACCCACGTCCCGCTTCGCCCAATAAATCTTCGCCACGGCACTTATGAGAAAATTCAAAAGCATGGAAGCGGGGAGGACTGAAGACTAGTCATAGGTACGCCCGAAAAAAACTTTTAGACCGAGGGGAGCGAAGGGTATCCAAATTTCGGCCGCGCCCGAAATTAGCCTCGGTCTCGTTATATCTGTCATTTTATCTTAAAGGTGTGTTTACATATATTCTATTATATTGGTTTATGTCTTTTTCCAATTCTGTTTTCGTGTTTAATGATATGTTAAAATTTTTATTTATGTGTACCGCTTCTTTTACTCTAAGTTTATTCGTGTTATTTGCATAATCAATTATTTTTGTATTATTAAAATCCATTATATGTTTTAGCTCTGTTTGGTGTTTGACTATTTCAGTTTTGTGATTATTTGCCATTTTTGAGGGGTTTGGTGTTCCTTTATTCTGATATTTAGTCTTCTAGTCGTTGATCCATAATAAGCTGTGTCTATTCCATTGTCCTCGCGTGTCTTGCATGGTATTTTGTACACCACATTACTTTTATCCATTATTGGTATCTTGCTTTTTGTGTTGGTGAATAGAATGTCTTTAATTTTATTATTAGGTTTATTGGTTATTATAATATTTGCTATTTGCCCATTATAATCGGTTATATTTTTGGGTATTACTCTAGCTATTTTTTCTGTGAGATGTGGTATATATGTCATGCTAGTATATATATTCCTATTCTGGTTATTGTTATTCATTCTTATTTGGTCCTGGTTTTGTTGGTTATCAATCTTATTAATGTTTTTATATATTTGTTTTTTGGTTATATTTTGTGGGTAATTATTTATACTTAGTGTTTTGTATATATCTTTAATTTGTTGTTCCCAAAATTGTTTGTTCGTTACTTTAAGTCTTTTATATGTATAGTTACTAATAGTATTTAATTTCATGTAATATGGATGGTTTGATGTGTAATTTATTATGCCAGTAATACTGTCTGGTTTTTGGTACCATTTTGTGGTTATATTATTGTTATTATCTTTTATTATTGTTATGTCTAAGTAGTTTAGTTTATTATTATCTTCTAATTCCATTGTAAATTTTATATTATTATGTATTTTATTTATGTCATTAAATATTTCGTTTATTTTAACTGCATTAACTATAGCTAATATGTCATCTATGTATACTTTAAAATATTGGATGTCATTTTTGTATTTTTTATATATGTTATTTAAATGTTCTTGCATAAATATATCTGCTGCCACTACACTTAAGTTTCCACCCATTGTTAACCCACTGTTCACATATACGTCATCTTTGTATTTAAAATATCCATTATTTAGGCAAATTTCAGTCATTTTAAGAAATATATTTTTTGGTATGTTAGTATCTATGTATAAGAAATTCTTATTTATTATTTCTATTGTTTCATTTATTGGTATATTATTAAACATGTCTACCACGTCAAACGATATAATTTTATAGTTTTGTTTAATTTTAATATTTTTAATTTCATCCACTACTTGGTATGAGTTGTTAACATTAAGTTTATGTTTATTTTTGATTTGGTTTAGTAATGGTAATAAAAATTTTGATAGTTTGGTTAGCGGTGTGTTAGTGCAATCTATTAGTGGTCGCATCGGTATATTGGCTTTATGTATTTTGGGGCGCCCTTGTATTCTAGGGGCTGTGCTACTATAATTAATGTATTTATTTTTTGTATGATAGTCTATTAATCCTTTCTTAAAAAGTTCTCTTATGTATGTATTGCACGTTTCTTCTAATTTTTTAGTTGGGTCCTTATTAATTTTATTGAATGTATTATTGTTAAGTAAGTTGCTCATCTTTTCTTCATATTGTTGTTTAGTCATAATAACTATTTTATTTCCCTTGTCACTTATAGTGATCAAAATATTTTCATTGTTTTTTAGATAAACTTTCGTGTTGTGTAGTAAGTATCCTAAATGCGTTGGTTTTCGTTGTTTATTTTTTCGTTTATAATCTTCTATAATGTTAATTATTTTATTTCTCATGTTGTTTTGATCATTTGTATTTATACCCCAACTAACAAACTCTTGAGAGTTTAGCTCTTGTGAAATGAAATAAGCTCTCATAAGAGTCTAGTAAGGCTCTCACCACTCTTATAATGTTGTTCTAGTAACAAGATTCAAATGAACTCTTTAAGTACATTTATTATAAGATTATTACTCTTGGAGAGTCGTATTCTTGTTACAAGTTCATATTTTGTTGCTATGGACTCTCATAAAGACTTTTTAGTGAGAGTTTAACTCTTCAAGACTTAAACTCTTATAAAAATGTTCTTATAAGAGGTTTATTCTTATCACTCTTATAACGAGAGCTTTATAAATGCTTTAGTCTTTAACATCTTATTATAATACCTTTATAAGAATGGTATACTTAAACACTTGTAAGAAGAGTGTTGTGAGTGCACGATTGATTTTTTTGAAGCTAAGCAATCTGTCACTTTATAATCACACAAGAATTTTAACTTAGCGTAACCGAAACGGATTATATAAAGCGACTCTTTTCGACGAAGGGAATAAACGGAATAAAATAGTCGACTCAACGAGCGTAACAAAATTCACTGGAAAAACACTAAAAATGCTATAAGAACTACCTGCCAGCAAATCCTTTTCTCTGCTGGATTTAGTAATTATAATTTTTGTTAGTTTTGTTAAACATGGAAAAAACACTATACTCTTCGACGCGACTGCTACCGCACAGAAATAATTGATAAACGTCAAATTATTTACGCTTATACCGAAACTTATGCTCTCTTATGAAGAATAGAATCCTTATTGTGAGACTTTAAGTTTCAAAGGGAGAGCTTAACTTTATTAAATAGAGCTTCATTTTCATAGTGAGACTTTAGTTATTATAAAAAGAGCCATCCTCTTGAAATAAGAGTTTTACACTTATATGAAGAATTTAGTTATAATAAAAAGAGCCGCCCTCTTGTTATCAGAGTTCTGGCTTTGAATGGAGATTTAATGAATAGCTGCCATTTTTTTCAGATAAAACTGCATTAGGGGAAATTAAATTTGAATTTATGAGTAATTATGTGTCATTGCATATGCCAAATTCAAAGGATTGTGATTTTTTAAACTGACGAATGTCATTCACTTAAGTTTTACACAAAATATCATCATTAGATAATAATTATATTTTCACAAAATCTTATAAAAAAATTGAAAATAGATTATTTTCAGAGGGCTTTGTAATTTTTCGAAGCAAAATAGTTATATTCAACGATAAAATTTTAATCGCATTAGAATGTTGACTCATATTTGTGGGAAAGCATCGTTTTCGACAAGTTAATATTTCCTTCATTCAAAAATGTTTTTTAAGTTGTTGTCAAAATAATAACACACGACAATAGAAGTTCTCGTAAGATCGTATATTTACATTGGACAAACAAAGACAGCCTATGTTGGTAAATCACATTCACTCTTTCTTGCTCCACTTATAATGAGAGTTTCCGGCTCATAACAAGAGTGTATAAGACTTTAATGAGACTCTTACAAGAGTAAACACTTACTCTGATAAGAAGCCTTAAAATCTTCTTATAAGACATGTGTAATTCTTATAAAGAGAGTTAAGTTTTAGCTATAAGATCAATTTAGCTCTTGTAAAGTGGTTCATTTAATACTTATAAGACTCTTATAAGAATCTTATAGTACTCTTGAAGAGTTAAATTTCAAGAGTTGATGTCTTGATGTTGGCTCTTATAAGAGTCTTGTAGACTGTTATAAGCGCAAAATTGTTAGTTGGGACATTTAATATGTTGTTAATTTCAATGTCTGCTATTAATTGTGCTATGTTTTGGTTACTAAGGTTTAAGATATGGTTGTGTTTTGGTCCCAAACTTAATGTTTGCTTTACATACTCTGGTATATTAATGTCTGTTATATTGACTACTTTATTCTCCATAAATTCATTATTAAGTAGTTGCTTTTATCCAGGATTTGTTCAAATTTCCGTATTAATTTAGCTTTTATTCGCTCATTAATTATACTGATGCTTTCATTATTATCTTTAACTATATCATTATATATATTTAATGTTGTGTTTCTTCTAATCGTTTCAAGTATTTTATTATATTGCATGCTTATCATTTTGAGTTTGTTTATTGTGTCTTTAATTTGTATTTAATATACCAAAAAACAAATATATAAAAACATTAACAAGATTGATAACCAACAAAACCAGGACCAAATAAGAATGAATAACAATAACCAGAATAGGAATATATATACTAGCATGACATATATACCACATCTCACAGAAAAAATAGCTAGAGTAATACCCAAAAATATAACCGATTATAATGGGCAAATAGCAAATATTATAATAACCAATAAACCTAATAATAAAATTAAAGACATTCTATTCACCAACACAAAAAGCAAGATACCAATAATGGATAAAAGTAATGTGGTGTACAAAATACCATGCAAGACACGCGAGGACAATGGAATAGACACAGCTTATTATGGATCAACGACTAGAAGACTAAATATCAGAATAAAGGAACACCAAACCCCTCAAAAATGGCAAATAATCACAAAACTGAAATAGTCAAACACCAAACAGAGCTAAAACATATAATGGATTTTAATAATACAAAAATAATTGATTATGCAAATAACACGAATAAACTTAGAGTAAAAGAAGCGGTACACATAAATAAAAATTTTAACATATCATTAAACACGAAAACAGAATTGGAAAAAGACATAAACCAATATAATAGAATATATGTAAACACACCTTTAAGATAAAATGACAGATATAAAAATGACAGACATTGTCAAAATCTTCACAAAAACTTATAGCATGTAGAAAAATCTAAAACACACTGTGATATTTACAACTAGTTATTAATTATTTATATATTTATTTATCGTGGAAGTCTATTTATATGTATTAGAATTAGTAACATAATTGTGAATCAAGAAAATCAAGGTAATGCTTGTTATAAAATAGTAAAAATGTACGCAATATCATATCATATTATATTCCCATAGGCCTGATGATGCTATTTTAAATAGCGAAACGTTGCGGAGTTTAAAAACCAAACAATAAATTAAAAGCTGGATAGTGATTAATTGTGTATTAATATTGAATTTCTTCTAGGAACCAGATTTTGGAAATTAAATAAAATAAATAACAGGCGCGACAATCCAACATTGGACTAAGGCCGCAGGATGTGTTAGTGACATACTATTTCCAAGATCTTATCTGCTTTTTGATGAGGTAATGAGATCAGCATCACGCTCAGCAGTGTTATTTATCCCCATAAATGGGTACTCGTTTAACATCTGAGTGAGATCATAGTCTGTCACAAGCTCGTGAGTTCGAAAAACACAATGGAACACGGTGAGATTCGAACTCATGAGCCTGTGCACCGAAGGTGCGCGCACTAACCGCTCGACCAACCAAAATATCAAAAAGTCCGAAAGTTTTGAGGTTATTTGAGGGCAGTGGCGGCTCGTGACCTCCTAAATTGGGGGTTCACAACTGAAACAAACCAGAGCAACTAATTCTTCAAAATTATGCCTAAATTCATAAGACCCTTGTCCTTTGTACAATTTTGTATCTTTTCAATATTTTTTGTGATTGAAGAATTTCCTTTTTGGCTTCATTAGCCTTTTCGTCTATTTTTATTCATATAGAGATTTTTTTGTGGTTAATATTATTAAATTTTAGGCCAATAAAAATGATCGAATTTAGGAAGATAAGAAACGAAATATCTTGAAGACGATCCCAAAGTACAACAAGTACCGATAGAATCAGTTTTCGCTATGGATGTTAATGCAATAAATTAAAAATTTAACAATTCTTCAATAATTTCTCCAATAATAGATTCACAATAGTAAATATCAGAGTTCTAGTTCCAAACTTTCATTTACGAACCACTCATACCATCGAAATTATGCATAAGTAATATTTTTTTCAACTGATTTTTAATCAGAGGAGTTGTAAAATCAACACATACTAAGGTTATATAGTTTTAAAAGTGTTACAAAAATTGTACAACGTGGGCTAAACAATTTTTAATTACAAAATGCTACAAAATAATCACGATTAATTTGTTGGTCCATACTTAATACGAGTACATTCGTCATTACTTTTGCCTTGATATTTAAATATATGTGCCTATACCTTTCCACATAAATAAGAAAAAACATAAAGATCATAAAGATTTATATAAACAATGCAAAATGTTCAATTCATAACATATCAACCGAAAAAACATCACCGATTCTTAAGTTCGCAAACAATTCTTCCACTGTTCGCACATATTATCTGTGCTCCTACGCCAGTCGCCAGCGAGTGTGCGTCGATTGATACTATGGCACATCGCATAGGATCGTATGGAAACGGATGACGGGTACAAGCAACTCTAACCGCACGTGCGATTAGAGAATAGAAGTGACTTGTTGTCTTTGACTTGTGTTAGCAATTTCGGTTATTCTTCGCGGGTTTAAGATAGATGACATAGATTTTTATATAAATTTGAATTTCTGCTATGTAATTTAGGATATAAAATTTAACGTAGGGAAGCAATTTTACGATGTGATGGTTATGATGAGTGTAGGGGGTTCACGTGCTCATGTGCTCCTAAGGAGTAACCGCCACTGTTTGAGGGTCACGGGGGTTAGTACAAGTTTTTCGAAGTTGCAAACTTGGTGGTACACTTCTGGTATCTATCCTAACAGTAACAACAGTGGCGTAACGAACGGTGGTCCATGTTTTCGGTTGAACACGGCCTTAACCACTCTAACCTCTAACGCAGTGAAGAGGAGTTGGAAATCTTGAATTGTACTTTACAAAAAGGAAACTTTTTTTATTTCTGGGTCATTGGAACCTTGAAGCTAGATTTAAGGCGGACGAACAATTAGTATTCTTGAGAGAAACGATATTCTTTGCTTACCTGCCCCAATTCTCCACCCTCTAAATATTGTCACAAATATGTATAACGATAAACATTTTAAATAATTATTGTGAATAAAATGAAGATAATTTCGGAAAAAAAAGTTGAAAGCTTATTAAAGTGAATAGAAGAAATGACTTCACCCATTATCAGCTCTGATATTAACGGTAAAATCCAATCTACAGAAAAAAGTTTACCCGCCATTTCAACCGAAAACAATTGTGGTAAAATGTGGTGAATTTCGCCTGAGTTTATGCAAAACAA